>OU898278.1:168250122-169450122 GCA_918026665.1 Diabrotica balteata
CTTTGAATAAAACAAAAAGTACCTACAGAAGACCTACTCTATTCAGTGTCATGCAAGAACTATTTAATATCTGCTTAAAATAACCCGCCACTAACTAGTTAAATTGATTCGTGTCTAACAGAGCAAATCAAACGGACCTCAAAAACTATAGGCCGATCAGTATTTTGAACATCGAGCAAAAAGACAAAAGAGGGAATCTAATCCTTATGAAAAGGAGACCAAAAAAGTGGCCTCTGATGGCGAACGTATCCGGAAATGCGAATGCGCCAAATTTAAATTTTCCGACACTTATTAACAGTAGCTATATAATATTTTTCAGAATGTGTCTTAGATGAGAAAGTTTTAATTAATTATTAACGATAATAGTCTAAAATGCGACACAATTGCTAAAAAACTTCAATATAAATAAGATTTCATGTGACATTTGGGACAAACAATAACATAACCCAACTAAATTTGATGTCAAACAAGGAGAGAGACTCTCTTTCCTTGTTTAATGTGGCCTCTAAAAATCGCACTTCCTATCTAACAATATTTTTGTCCCCACTACCTTTACATTCCCTCTTTTATCTTTTTGCTCGATGATTTTGAACCACCTATACAAATTGTTTGCTCTGCTCGTAATAACTTATTGTAAATGCAAGACTAATTATTATATAAAGTGGAAGTGATCATTCAAATACAGGCAAAAAGCTTACACTTTTAGTTCCGAAACTACATAAACGTACATTCTGAACAATTCTGGTACAAATGATAAAAAAATAGAAGTCATACTTTTAGAGCGTCCCCCGTATCGAATTAGTTAATAATAGGTTACCACTCAGGGATATTACATACTTGATTGTAAGTGAAATAATAAAAATATGCTTTGAAATTAATAAAAAATAGAAATATAATAGAACAGAAAAATAGAAATGAGAGCTGTATGCTTTAAAAGGAAAATTTTAAGAAAAATTCCGAAAATTTTGAGAGTAAGTCAGTCTCTTGCGACATCTAGTAGGTTATTAAGTAACTTAATTATAGAATTCTATTATTTTCTTTTTCGGAAATTATATGTTTAAAAATAAACTGTTTTATTAATCAAATTTGATCGAGTAAAACAAAAATGTTTAAATGATCCATATAAATATAATTTAATTCACACGTTAAATATATTAGAATAATCTGTTATAGGCAACTATATGTACATTGTGTCAAAATGTCAAAAGCAAATAAAAAAGAAGAATTAAAATGGTTGATAAATAATGAAAATAGGGTTGTTAGAAAATTTGTAACCGGTTTAGAAGGAACCATATTTCACAGTAGTGGTTAAATCAAACATTATATTGATATATTTCTTTTTGGAAAATTAGATTCCTAACGATGGCTGACAAATTGGAAGAATTGTACCAAAAGTATAGTCGATTATCCAGTGCGGAAGATATTTCACAGGTTAGAACTGATACATGTGAATTTACAACAAAAAACTTATTTTGTTTTTATGTTTCAGCAATCTGAAGAATATGAGGAATGTATTAAGCATAAAACCGGTAGTGGAAGCGAGAAGAAATTGGTGGCTCAAATTATTGGTCAGTATTTCAAACATTTTCCAAAACTTGAAGAGACAGCTTTTGAAGCTATTATAGATATCTGCGAAGATAATGATCCATCGGTAATATATTAATTTAAAGTAGTTCGTAAACGTTATCAAATATGCTATGTTAGGTGTAATTGTTACATTTTATTATTTAGATTTGTGGTGATTGCTTTCTCTTTCAGTACCGTGCCCAAATAGGCGTGGGTAGCTTTTATGATTAATTGCCGATAGTGTTCTCGATCTTGCACGGCATTTAACAATTCATCTGCTGATAAGCTAGTCTTAAGTTTTAGGAGCCATGAATATTTCTTCCTCTCAATTCCTCTTTTTCCTTCGATATTTCTGTTGAGTATTAACTGCAATATCTAGTATCTGCTACCTCTCATTATATGCCCCAGATAATAAAATTTTCTTTTTTTACGTTTATCATCATCTTCGTCAAGTTTCCATCACATTGACCTAGTCTGTTAAAGACTTCTGTGTTTAAGATATGATTGCTTCTATATATAATATATGATTATCATACTTATATTTTGTAGTAATACCGGTTTTGTTCAAATAATTAAAGTAATTTTTGTTCATACAATAATAAGTAATAGAGAAAATGAAGTGTTACATGATCTTGTAATTAAATATGTTAGAAATATGAGATTCTTGCACTAAAGATATAATATAACTTGTATACTAGTTCAATGGCTTAATTAACAAAATTAATTCCATACTAATGAAATTTGTGTTTATTCCCAATGGTTGTCATTTAAATGTGATAATAAATAAAAAGTCTGTACTACAAAGTCTGGAAAATAATGCAAGAGTTATTCTAGTATGGAAATGTGGATAATATTAGTAGACTTTGTGTTGTGCGAAAGTTTATATGATTTACCAAGAATGGGTTGTAGGAAGATTACGTGAATATTTAATACTAAAGTATATTATAAAAGAACAAAATTCAAATATTTTTTTACACATAAGTATCTATAGTACATGATTTTCTAACTATTCAAACTACCCATATGTACAGTTTGTATATAGGCTTTCATCTTTAGTGTTTATAGATTTTTGTTACTCCTATTCATTTGGGTCCCATTCAAATTTCCTTCTCACATTGATGGTCTATGTATAATTATTTGATTCCCAGTCTCTAGTGCAGCACTGGTTTGTTGTATCTTTCATCTTTATGTATAATGTTTACATATTTAATATGTATGTATGTATGATTCTTGAATTATGTTTATTTCCAACATATTCCTATTTTATTGATTTTCTATTATGCCAAGTTTTTGCTGGTATATGCTATTGTGCTTGCAATTGCTTACATTTAGCCTTCATATGTCATCACTGCAGTTTTCTATGATCTATCAAAAGCCTTTGACTCTGTCAATCACAAAATACTTTTTAATAAACTGGAAAGATATGGTTTTAGAGGCACTGCTCCAAAGTGGTTCAGTTCATACCTGGAAGACAGATACCAGTCTGTATCAATCAATGAGCTCAACTCTAGTAATCTCTTTATTAATTGTGGAGTACCTCAAGTCTCTATCTTGGGTCCTATCTTTTTCTTGATATATTTTAACTACATAACTAACCTGGACATTAATGGCCAAGTGACTATATTTGCAGATAACACCACAATTTTTTGCCAAAACAAGGACTCTAAGGTACTGAATAAGATTATTAGTAGTGATATGCTAAAAATCTTAGAGTGATGCAAAGCTAATCATTTGACATTTAATTTTTCAAAATCCAAATTAATTTCTTTTAAGAATGATCTAAACAACATTACTCTGGGCAATGAAGGCATTTGTTTTGACACTGTAAACAATTTTGTAGGTCTCTATATTGATAATAAACTTAAATTTGAGCAACACACTGTATGTTTAAGCAACAATATATCATCGGGTTGCTTTGCAGTCAAATCAGTTGGTCATCATTTAGATTTTAAGATTCCAAAAAGTGTTTATGTAGCCCTGATTTAATCTAATTTGAGATATTGTATTGCCTTTTGGGGTAGCTGGTGTCTTCATCATTTCAGTAGAAATTGTATGCTACAAACCAGTGCACTTTGATATTTATGCAAGGTCAAGTTTGGTACATCATGCAGGCCTCTATTTCGAAAATATGGTATCTTGGCACTTCCTTGCATGTATATCCTTGAATTAGCATCCTTAATTGTTACAAAACATAAAGAGGATATTCGGACAGTTTCCCCTTATAACACTTGTCTAAATTATGCTATTACACTTCCACTTGACTCTTTTAAATTAATTAGTAAATCATTGATTTACACTGGTAAGAAAGTGTTTAATCACCTACTACTAGATATAAGATCCTCAGGCAATATTTTTGTCTTCCAAAGAGCAATCAAGAAGTTTTTATTATCTAATGGTAGGAAGATGGTTTAGATATTCCCACTTGATTTAATTTCTTGTTCATTTGGTGTGCTCACTTATTTAGAGGATACAAATGTTTTGTTGAGAAACAATCTCCAGAAAAAATCACTACCATCTGCATTATGGATTTGGTCAGAAAGAAGACCCACTCTTCTTCTACTTTGTCTTTAAAATTCTGGATTTCTTTGCTTGACAATTTCTGATCAGATATGAGGCTATGAGAGCAAGGTCTAACCAACATTTTGTTGATAATTGGGTTATATAGATTGCAATCACTTCTAATGACCTAAAGTTTTAATGCAAAACCAGTCTAACTAACATTTCCGTAAATATTATAACATAAATCTCTCCAGCAAGGTGATTTTGCGTTATAGAAAATAACAAAAAATTGAAAACACGAATAGGCTAACTTACGAAGATGTGGAATACACCAAAATTGTCCAATATATAAATAGTAAAAGAATGCAAGATAAATACAAATAAAACAAAACTACTCATACAAACCAGATCAAATAGACAGGCGCAACAACAACAATTTATAGACGATATAGAATACGTGAATAGATTCACATATTTAGGAATGGATCTGGTCGAAAATAATGAAGAAGAACCGGAAATAAATAGAAGGCTTATGCTGGTAAACAAAGCCTATTTCGCGATGGGCCACATATTCAAATCGCGAGACGTACACCGGAAAACAAAACTCCGGGTATATAAAACAATAATCCGACCCATAGTAAGTTATGGGTGTGAAACATGGGTTATAACACAGAAATCTACCAATGCATTAGACGTGTTCGAAAGAAAAATATTGCGTAGAATACTGGGTCCAATAAAGGAAAATAACAACTGGAGAATTAGATATAATAACAAAATATACGAACAATACACTGAACCAACACTAGCACAATACACTAGACTGCAGAGATTACGATGGGCAGGGCATGTGGCCCGCATGCATGAGAACAGAATCCCCAGAAAATTACTAAACGCAAGAATGCGAGGAAAAAGACCTGTTGGAAGACCAAAAAAGAGATGGGAAGACAAGGTAGATGAGGATGCCAAAAATCTCCTAAAAACGCGTTCATGGAAAAGAACAGCAGTAAATAGAGATGTTTGGAGAGGTTTAATGAAGGAGGCCAAGGCCCGGCTTGGGCTGTAGTGCCATTGGATGGAAAAAAATGCAAGAGTGCACTAACCATCCTCTTTGTAGGATAGACCAATTTTAGCTGCTAATTAAAGGTACATATCACACATTCTAACCTTCCATTGAATAGATTTTTGTATTGAGGTGAAAGTAGTGCAGTCCCATTCTTTTTAATCAGAGTCCATAATGTGGCTACTCATATAATATATAATATGTATGTAATATATACTCATATGTATGTATGGAACGAGACACAAGCATCACAAGGATCTCAAGTAGTAGAATCCTGTTTACTACATTATTTTAAAAATGTTTCAGAACCAACCTGGGACCAAGATTTAAGAATAACAAGTAAGCAAAAAAAAATTTTTTATATCTACATACCTGATGACTGGATAAAGCTAATAGTACATGCACGAAAGAAAGCACATTTTACTGTAATAAAGATGACAGAAAACAATTTTTAGTTAAGAAAACAATGAAGTTAGAAAGAAATATAATAAATTGCAAACTTGATACACAAAAAGCAAACATCCAGTAGTTACAGATTCAGTGGTTGCAATACAAGAAAACAAATCCATTTACCATTTACTACAAATACAGCAATAATGCAGGTGTTCTCTTTTACTAACTAGATATCAAAAAGAGGACAACAGGGGAAATACTTTAGCTAGATTATCTTGTATCACAATGGACATCCAATAGCTGAAGCAAAAAAAGATCTTTAGGAATTGCTTTCATTTATACCTCCAATACATCATGGACTTTACACAAGCACCAAAATAATAAGATCCGCTATACAGCCAAAAGAAGAGTTCATTAATGAGGAAGATTAGGTATTTTTGTTACTTTGTGTTTTATTAAAGCATATTTTGAACATTTAATTGTATTGTACTCTAAGTCTAATCCACATTCCTATCAAAACTTTTAAGGTTACTCTGATGCAAAAGGGGCTCTTTATAAACACAAGAAATAATTCTTTAAAAAACCTAATTTATCAAATAATTTATACTGTTGATACTCAACTCATAAAGTACCATATATTCAAGCCTTTAGTTTCCTGGTAATATCTAGATCATGAGTGACATTCCTTCCTCTCACTACATTGTTATTATAGTATTAGGTAATAGCGAGATTTTCCTTTTGTAATGTGACACCTTTATATTAAACATAGTAATCATATATTTTTTTCATATTTTTGCAGATAAGAATAAGTGCTATTATGGTATTGCCTATAATATGCAAACAATCTAAAAAACTTGTCCACAAAGTAGCTGATATTCTTATACAATTAATGATGATATTAGAAGATCAAGAATTTAATGTTACTTGTAATTCTTTGAGTCAAGTATTCAGGGCATACCCAGAAAAGACATTAAGTGTTTTATTTGTTTACATATTGAAACTTAAAGACAAACCCAGTGCCAGAGAGGATGTGGTTAAATACATATACAAGAAGTTGGTAACATTGGATCCAAAGATTACAGCTATATGTATGGAGTTACTTATAGAAGAAGGGAAGAAAATATTAGAGGTAATCATCTATTTTTCTTAAAAATGTGGGATGTTTCATGTAGAATGCACATTAGATTTATCTGAAAATAATCCATTCTGACACAACCAACCCCATGTAAGTCATAGCTTCCTCAAAATCTCTCCATTCTTCCCTATCCATCATCCTCCTCTGCAAGACTGATGTTTCTCATCTATGTAAACTATATATAATACTTACAGTTCACTTTAGCTTCTGGAAGAACAGAAATCACTGTTATCTTTACAATACTATATAATAGAATTGACCATTAAATGAGAGTATCGAAAGTGATAGTGACCTATAAATATTTTAGATATGCAGATCAGTTATAATTGAAAGTGGTGAAACATGCCAATTTTAAACATTTTATAAAAATTACATGCAATGCCTATGTTTCACTAATGTGTCACATGTTTTTCTCTATCGCATTTATGGAATGATAATTATCACTTTCTTCTAAAAAGTAATAAATTATTGTCAACTCTTGTGCTAAAAAAATAAATACATCTTGGACACTTTTTACAAAATCCCTTTTAATGTAGTTGTTAATGTGGTGGGAAATTTTGACACATTAACATTGATTTTTAAGTGGTTTAACACTTTCGATACATTAATATTTTTTCATCAAAGTGACTGTCTAATGCCACACACTATTTAAAACTAAGAGATGGTGGAACAAGACGTGAGGATTTTGACAAATGTCAAAAATTGTTAAATTGTATCCCCTTTGGAACAAAAATTGGCCTGTCATACATTGATAAACATCATCTTATTGTTAATATTTTGGGTTTTATTTCAGGATTCCACTGTTACAGAGTTTTTAACTATAATCTCATTTTTAACAAACACTAAACTTACACAAACAACGGCTGGACAACAGGAATTGGTTAGTGCAATTGCACAGAGAGCAAAGCTGGACCAAGAGTTTGATGTAGAAGATCAAGGGACCTGTCATCGACTGATAATATGTACTGAACACGCTTTACCACTTTTCAGTGTAAGTATATTTTGAATATTAATAATAAATAATACATTTGTGATCTATAAATTAAACAACAGGTCATGGGACAAAGTTCTGTTTAATATTCAAATATGGGTAAAGGCTTAATATGCAAGAAAGATGTAGCAGATGATAAGACTTCTTTCAAGTGTGATGGATGTAAGAGGGCTTTACATATTAATTGCTCTAGTGTAACAACCACAGAAGTAAGATATCTTCAAAAAGAGGTTAATCTTTGTAAATGGGTTGTAATGGGATTTATTTAGAAAACCCTTAAAAGGGCCACATCAATAAAGCAAACGTTTTCGGACCACACAGTCCATCATCAGGTTTTTAAAATCGAAAAATGCCTAAAAATAAGTATAAACCATTTAGTTAAAACAAACGAGATTGTGAAATTTTGACTATGGTTGAAAAGCAAAAGATGGTTATACTTACTAGGTCACAATGCCTGAGCCACCAAAATACTAGGGTAAAAACCCTTTAAATTACATTTAGTTATGAAATATTGTACATTGTGTTGTAAAATAACTGATGTTCAGTATTAAATTAAATTTGACTATAGGTAACACATGGCTCAATAGGGTTCCAGAGCCGGTGAGAGGGAACCTCTACACTCGGAGAACAGCGTGGAACTGATTGACAAGATACTTTTGAAGGATGAAGATAACAGAATGTCAATGCAACAAAAACTATAATAGTTGTACATAGTATTACTACAGCCAAAAGATTCAACAAGTTTTGATGATTTTAAAAAAATAACAATCTAGGTGTTGGGATTTAAAAACTTTTTTATTTATTAATTTAGGGTATAAAAGATGTCAAATCAATGATGGTTTTATAGTCATGATTAATAGAATAACCTGTGCCTTAGGCAACTTATGTTGCTTTTCGTCGTATGGACTGTGGTCTAAAGTGTATTTAATATTGGGTTAGCTTATATATATGAAATGTATCCTTTTATGTTTAACACATCTAGGACAAGGTAAAAATTAAATAACAAATATTTGAAGTGTAGGCTCCGTTAATAAATAATATTGTTCTAGTTTTCTTAAGTTTATTTAGCGGAAAGAAACACTAATTGTACATAATTCGACATAATAGTTTTCATAACATTCAGATGGCCATAATTCATAATCACAAGTGTCAAGTCTAAACATAAAGTGTGTGGTTATCTTCTTTTTTTCCAAATTGAGTGACAATCAGATCTGTCAATGGCGCGAAATTCAAATAAGACTACAGTTCGGCCATCCTGACACGTCTGATCGTCCTCGATCAACCTAATATTACAGTATATTAATTACATAACTAAGATATTTAACATTCATGACTTTCATAAGACATAACATAATGGATATTTGAAATGAACATTTTCCTTTAAAGTTTAAAACATACAGTAATAATAATAATAATTCATAATGAGTTAAATAAACAAATCATAATAATCATAATTCATAATGGTTTAAATAAGCAAGGCATAACATTCATAATAGTTTAAATAAGCACGACATAACATACATAATGGATTGAAGTGTCCATAGGGGTACAAATGGAAATCATAATATCCATAACACACCCTAACTGTCTCGATGTAATGGTACAAGTAATGGATTATAAATAAGCATAAACATAATTGAATAAAAATTAAACATAATTATTTTAACCCTAACTAATAATGAAATTGATTATTTATCATAAGCTCTAATCCTACTACTGTCTATAACTCCCTCATATGGTACTTGTGTTGTTTGGAACCCAACAATATCATTCACAATATACCTATCATTTGGTAGCTCTTTCACAATCTCATACGGTCCTCTAAATTTTGGTATAAGTTTTTTAGCTACTCCAGGGGTTGTGTCTACGTTGGAAATCATAACATATTGCCCCACCTTAAACTTTTGAGCCTCCTTATGCTTCTTGTTATAATACTGTTCATTTACATTTTGTGCCTTAATTATTTGTGCTTCTGCCTTAGTTCGAATCATTTCTAAATCCCGTTCTTCCTTATCAATATCTTGTAATGCTTCTCTTAAATTATCCCTAATCTTTCCTATTTGATCTCTTCCAAAAAGTAACTTAGCTGGGGTTTCTCCTGTTGATCTGTTTATTGTATTATTGATGCAGAATTCCACTTCATGTAATGCATTTGGCCAGTTGATTTGTTTTTCATCGGTTATCTTTGCTAGAAGAGGTGTCAATAACCTGTTCATGCGTTCTATTTGCCCATTGGCTCTCGGACAACCACTTGCAATCAGTATGTGTTTGATTGTATACTCCTCCAAAAATTTCTTAAAATCATGAGAGGTAAAACAAGATCCTCTGTCTGAACTGATAACGCTCGGTACACTATAATTGGCAAAATGTTCAGTTAAATATTTAATTACTTCTCCTGTATTTGTTGATTTGCAAGGATAGAACTTAATAAATTTAGTAAACCCATCAACAACTTCAAATATATATTTATTCTTATTAAAAGGAGCTAATGGCCCATAGTGATCAATATGAAGCATTTCAAAAGGTAAATTGCCCTTAGGTATACTATGTAGATATCCTTCTGATTTGCCACTTTTAGGATTGAATTCAATACACTTTAAGCAATTTTGAATATGATTTCCAATCTTAAATTTTAATTTTGGAAACCAATATGTCTTGGAAATAATTTCAAATGTTTTGTCTGTTCCGAAATGACCCAATTCATTATGATAGTGATAGATAACTGCTGACTCCATACTCTCTGGTACATAAAATGCAATGTTATCTTTCAGTTTTCTATATACTAACCCATTTCTTAATTCAAAGAAAGGATGATCTGTCTCCTCAAGTCTTTTTCGAAGATCTGAAATAACTGTATCCTTGGACTGTTTTAAAGCCAAAGTTTGTTCAATAGTATTTCCTTCTAATACCAGTACATAACTCACTCTGCTTAAGGCATCTACATGTTGCATTCTTGTATTTACTCTGTGCTCAATAGAGTAATCATAATTTTGCAATAACAAACACCATCTCATAATCCTTGGAATTATATCCTTTTTACTCATGGTTAAGCGAAAACTGTCACAATCTGTAACTATTTTGAAAGGGATTCCCTGTAGATAAACATGAAACCGTTTAAGTGCATACACAATACTCAAGCATTCAAGTTCGTAGCTATGGTAGCGAGACTCATAGTCAGTTGTTCTCTTGCTAAAGAAAAACACTGGGTGAAATTTGTCATCACTTTGTTTCTGAAGTAAAATTGATCCATAGCCTACTTGGCTTGCATCACAGTGTAGTTCTGTTTCCCTACTCGGATCATAAACTGCTAAAATAGGTTCTGATGTCAGTTTTGACTTCAAATTCTCAAAAGCTTGTAAATGTGTCATTGTAAATTCAAATTTGACATTTTTTCGTAATAGGTCATATAACGGCTTGGCGATGATAGAGAAGTTCTGTATAAAACGTCTAAAATAACTGGCAAGGCCTAAGAATCTATGCACCTGCTTGGTATCTGTAGGAACTGGATACTCTGCAATAGCTTTCACATTATCTTTATTAGGACATATACCATTTTCATTAATCCTGTAACCCAGAAAATCTATTTCTGTTTTCAAAAATGAACATTTATCTAGTCTTAACTCAAGTAAATTCTGGCTAACTAATATTAAAACTTCTCTTAACACTTCTAGATTTTCTTCGATAGTCTGAGTAGCAATTAATATGTCATCAAAATATATTAAAACATTTCCTTGTTGGCACAAATCTTTAAAAATTTTATTAACAAACCTTGCAAAAATAGAGGGACTTGAGCTCAAACCAAAAGGTAATTTAAGAAATTCATACTGACCTGAAGGTGTAACGAATGAAGTATACTTAGTACAACTTTCATCTAAAGGAACATGGTAAAAAGCATTTTTCAAATCCAATTTAGAGAAATATTTCTTATTCTTTAACCTGTCTAAATGATCATCTATTAGCGGCAAGGGAAATTGATCTCTAATAAGATATTTATTTAAAGTACGATAGTCTACACACATTCGATATTCATTTGACTTCTTCTTGGTTAATACTACTGGTGAACAGAAAGGTGAATCACTTTCCCTAATGACATTATTTTCTAATAAATTAGCAAGAATTTCATCCAATGACTTTTTCTCTGCATAAGATAGTCTACGTGGTCTGATACTAAAAGGTTCATTTTTAGTTAAAGTAAGCTGTGCTTTGAAATCACACTGTGGTTTTAATGGTTTATCATAATCAAAGTAATATGACTTCAATAAAGTTTGAACACTAGTAGTTATTTCAAAAGGTAAACAATAATTAATATTCAAGTCTGCATCTAAATTTACCATATCGTTAATAAACAAAACATCTGTAAAAGGAAACTGATAGTCCTCCTCTGTTTGTACACAAGAGTTTTTATTTATTTTAAAAGAACCATTTGAAAAACTTATATTTTCTATGGATTCATTGTTTATAAAATCTCGACCCAAAAGTAGATTCCAACTAAAAGAATCTTTCTCAACAACATAAAATTTTAAATTTACTGATATGTCATCAAAAATAACTGTGTCATAAAAAAACCCTAACACTTTTAAAGGAGATTTATTTATACCTGAATAAGATTCAATATTAGTAGAAGAAATAATATCTTCTGCCTTTACAAAATTTTCTGATATCAATGATATTGGACTCCCTGTATCTATTATACCATTTAATGTTATGCTATACTTATCTAGAACCAGGTTTAATACAAAAGGATCCGTTTGGCTCATAGGACGTTCCACTAGACCCATGGCTCCATTACTATCTCGGGTAGTTGAATCTGCAACTTGTTGCACCACTTGCTGGTTTCTATTAGGACAGTCTCTTACCATATGATCTTTGCTTCCACATCTAAAACATGATCCCCTATCACGCTTGGCTTGTCTGCACTCTGTCACTTTGTGTCCGGTACGACCACAATTAAAGCATTTTACAGGAACTGGCATCCGACCCTGTGTTGCTGTATGAGGTTGGTTCTGGCTAGAACTTACCCTATAACTTGATGCTGTAGCAAACCTTTGTCCACTTCCTGATACCTCATCTTTAACAACACTCCCCATTAACTTATATAAATCTTCAGTGCTATTGAGTGTGGATAACATCATTTTGGCTTGATTTTGAAGTAGGCGATCATCAAACCCATCAATCAGATAATGTATCATATCTTCATCCTCAACTCCTGCTTCGTTGCCCAGTAACAGTTTGTCATGGAAATATGCTGAAAAGCTTTCACTCTTTTTCCACCTTCTAGTCTCCATCTTTCTTCTCGACGACACTGGATCATAAGTTCTCCCATACATTCTCCTAATTTCATTTTTTAAACCTGTCCAATCTGTGGAAATTAAATTTGGTTTGCTGAGGTACCATTCCTTCGCTTTTCCGGTCAATTTTCCAATGACTAACAGTTGTAAAATATCAGTTGGAACATTATACACAGTTTTGATTTTTTCTATTCTTTCTAACCATATTGCAACATTCTGGCTTTTGTCTGTGCCTGAAAATTCCGGCATTAAATTTGATAATTCACTGTTAGTAATTTTTATGGGGTTATGTGTCGGCATCTGATTTTCTGGACCGGCAATTTTCTTTTTCTCTTCATAATCGAGGATTGCCTGTACCGCTGTATGAACAATTTCAGCTATACTCGCCTGAGCGACGGTGTTTCCACTTGTATTCATAGATTAGAGGAGGGATAGATAACCAACTTCTGTACAAAAAAATGTTGTGATCATCAGCGCCACGTTGGAGTGTTCTGGTACTAATCAATATTTTTATCATGTTGGAGAGCTTGCTAATTGACAAACGCCTTGTATAGTTGGTAATATTGTAAAGTTGGTAATATTGAGAGAACTCTCATCCTGTTTATATATTCGAATAAATGTGACAAATTAGTTCTGACAGTTTTCAGAGACATTAAATTAGACCAATAATTTTCATTTAATCAAACTCAAAACATGTAGTAATTAATACATAATATTAAATTAATATGCTATGAGAGTAGGATTCATAGAAGCCTGTACTAACTTCTAACTTAACTTAAAAAAAAAACAAATATCCTTATACCACGCCTTAACTAAACAATTAATATTCTAATCCTAAATACGATATTCCTTGATCTAACAGCACTTTTAACTAAAACACAAAAAACAAATATTGAATTAATACTTAATCATCAACATCAATTAATATTCGACATTCGAGAATTATGACAATAACATTCGACAGACGCCAGTTATGAAGACATCGCTATTTTAGCACAAAACATTAATAATGTTTTGTGATCTACAGAATCTACCGATAATAGCGCTTGGTGGTGTGTTCTGTAACTAATTCAATGATTACATTTTACGGATTGAAGTTGAACCCCCCTGCTTGTATTTTCAATTTCGGTGTCTGATCCCGGCATGGCTATCGTCAATACTAAACACAATTTTTAAATCTGCAAAAATATCGGCGATCCACGTAATCCCACTTCTGATTCTGTAGGCTCCGTTAATAAATAATATTGTTCTAGTTTTCTTAAGTTTATTTAGCGGAAAGAAACACTAATTGTACATAATTCGACATAATAGTTTTCATAACATTCAGATGGCCATAATTCATAATCACAAGTGTCAAGTCTAAACATAAAGTGTGTGGTTATCTTCTTTTTTTCCAAATTGAGTGACAATCAGATCTGTCAATGGCGCGAAATTCAAATAAGACTACAGAAGCTAATATCAGACCTCATATTTAAATGACTTTATTTAAGACTGCTCCTATGGTGAAAAATTTTAAATTCAATCACATATGTTACTACTTTAATTTCTTCAGCCTGTAGATTTCCATCTTACTAAACTTAATTTTATTAATTTTTCACCATAGACTGCTCCTTCATAACAAAAATGAATATTATATTTCAAACAATCTATAATCCCATTCAGAATCTGATTCTTGAAAATCAATGATTACATAGATGTGTGGCTGGTATCAATTATATCCTACATTTCAAGAAAATGTCGTGGTTCTAAAAAGAACCGTTTTAATACATATAAATATCCATAAAGGTATTAGTTTAAGATATTTCCTCAATATCATTCCGGAATTCACAATCTGATTCGCGAACGACAGAAACTGAAATAAAGATGTCTCAGCCTCTTTTTCTAATTGAAACCAATTTAATAATTTTAATATTAGTGTTTTTTCATTCTCGGTATATCTCGGAATATTTAAAATATTTTTATGACAATAAATACAAAATTTAATTTTCACTGTAGTTAAAATGTCTGAAAATACTAACCTGGAATGGCAATTATCATTTTATCAGTTTACATTGTGAAAGTACTGTCACTGTCATTATCAAGATCATCTGTGTCAAATTATATTTATATGCATAATTGATTGGATATCTATTTAGCGTATTCTAAACTCCAACCAATTATACGTTCGTAAGTAGAATTCGCTTTAATATGCGAATACCCGTGAACGATACCTAATTTTCTAAGTTCTATGTATAATAATCAGCGACTCACGTTTTTTCTGTCACTTCTAGCTTAATGCGTTAGAGAGAATTCGAACAACTATGACGCACTGAAAGAAGGGTTTGGGACGGACTGTAACTGAGTACCACATATGGTACTATGTCAGTCAATTTGTTAAACACAAAAGAATGGCGAAGATGGAGATATCACAAAAGGAGAAGTTGAATAAATATTTAATTAGTCAAAAATGGAAAAAACCATTTATGTGTGACCTGCAGAAGATCTTTCTGTATCAATAGACCTATTTGTTATATTATGTTATTGTATCGTAATAAAAGATATGCATTTTAAACACTCTTTATTTTAGGCATCTGTTGAGTCAACAGAGTTCGTAAAATTCTACTGTCAAGAAGTATTAGCAAAATGGGATGCGCTAGCTGACGTAAAAGATGGCGAAGTATCAGTACAACCTCAGCTTTTACGACAACTTGCCGCACTGTCTGCTTATTGTGGTAAATTGGATACAGCATCTCCTTATGTTGTACACATTTTTGATAAATTGAAGGTAATGTATTTTTTTTTTTTTTTTTAATATCATAATTCAGCTTTTTTAATCGATCATTTAGTATGTAGATCAAAACTAACCTTTACTGAAGACTTGCTCAAAAACTTGATGGCCATGGTTTAATCACAGTAGGGATGTTGACTATATTTAAAAAAATTTTATAATGTGTAGGTTACTTACCTAATATAGCCCACAATATTTATTATCGGTTTTAATACACCTTATAACAATATAAAAATGATGCAACTTATATTACATCGTTTCTTTTGTTTATATCTAAAATGTAAACGAAGGTGCAGTGTAAAAGTGTTACTTCTTCTGGACTAAAAACTGTACATTTGATTTTCTTATTTCATCTATAACAAATCATGGGTAAACAACTATTTCGCCGATTTGGCGTGAGGTTAATTACCATTCCTTTCGGTAATGATTCATAATAAGCACCAGGGCTATATTTAGGTTACTTAGACCAAGCATGAAAATTGCCAGAACTTTCCACCATGGAGAGTTCTTGCAATTTACTTGTAAATCAACCATCAACATTATACTCTACAGCTCCTAATCCAACTACAATACAAATAAATTTCCAAACAAAAAACAAGCAATTCTACTTCACTCACTTCCAAACTCTAATATTGAAGTTTACCTTAATGCAGTAACTTTTAAAGTGGATCCCAGAAAATACATTCTATTTCTAAAATTATAAACGATCCTAGTTGTATCTTCTTTACCAGTGAACAGACAGTCAATGAGTTTCTAGCAAACGACAATGTAATTGTAGTAATTAATCAAGAACATATTCAAGCCCGAAGATTAATAACTCCAAATGAATGACTGATTATATATAATGTATGTCCAAGTATTTCGCTCAGCATTATAGAAGAACAACTGAAAAATTTAGGTATACATCTAGTAACTCCAATTGACTTTCTCAGGATAGGAACTTCAAATCCAGCATTCAAGCATATCTTGAGTACAGTACAACAATCATAGAAACGGCTGAAACGACTAGAAAATCATTACTTCCCAATCAAATAAGCACACTCCGATAAACCGCGACATACCCAATAAGACTCAAATGGATACCTTAGATCAAGATACATCCTCATCCCTGCACTCTAAACGAAACGTATCTGAAATAATATCCCCCTCAATAAGAGATAACGAAAATCCCTTCGCTGAACTGAAGCCAAGAAGCCAAAAACCAAAAACTCAACAAGAAAACTCCAATAATCGATACTTAACACAGGAAGAACTTGACTTCTGTGAAAATGCTCATGGTTCTTCAGATCTTCTCAGTGTCAACAGAACTTACTCGGGAGGATATCGCAGGATTGATAGACTTCCTAAAGAAAATACATCCTATGTTAAGTCCAAGATATTTTAAATCTTGTTCTAGAATTATAAACAAAATTACAGAACAAATTTTAAGTAATATTTCTACCGATGATCCTAGCGATTCCTCTCCGGAGACTTAATTAAACTATTTTCAATTCTATTATTCAATGGAACCTAAATGGGTACCGTTCGCGTCATAAAAGACTGGTACAACTCTTATAATCAAAAATCGTGTTTTTTAAGTTGTGCAGGTTGATCTTCTTGTCACATGTGTCATTCTAATGACACATGTGCTCTCGTTATCTAGATTGTCTAAGGTGTACGTAGTTCTTTCTGGTTTTTCTCTGTGTTCTTTGTTGATGTCTGTTTGGTTCCTGTCTACGAATGGTGTATATATTTTTCCTATTATCATACAGTGGTCCGAGCCAGACTCTGCTCCTCGATTCACCTTTATATCCTTTATTCGTATAGAAATAAGAAAAAAAAAATAAAATAAAAATAAACTAAAATAAAATAATATACAATTACAATAAAAGCTATCGCCCCTTGCTTAGACCATAAGAAAGCTGTGCTTCCCCTCGTCGGTCTCTTCCGAAGTATCACATCCCGTTTTTTGTAAATATTAATATAAATATAAATATTAAGTTTCAATTTTAGCGTCACTACAATTAGTGTTCTAAGAATGGTTTATTCTTTTAGAGATACATGCCCCTACCACCAGAAGATGGAAATATAGACGATATGCCAAATTTAGACTTCACTTCTGTAGAATGTTTACTATACGCCTTCCACAGGCTAGCAAGACAGTCCCCTGATTTCCTGACAGCAGATCCAGCCGTGCTTAGAGATTTTAAATCTAGACTAAATTACTTTTCCAGAGGAGTGGCTGGTTGTTTACGATCTCTCGAAAAAGTGCAGGATAACGAAAAGAAGGACGATAAAAAAATTAAATTGGCGCCAGTAATGTTGGCTAACATCAATACTTTGATTAAAGATTTGCTTCATCAGACTCCTATATATAAATGCAACATTCAGTTGTCATTTAGAAGTGCCAATAGTAGTTCTAAGAAGGTAAGTTTTAGTATATTGTTGCAAATGTACAGCTAAACAGATTTAACTGCAACGGTGATGATTTGACACGAACAGACACGACAGACGTTGGTTGATCTGGTGTTGCCTATTCTAAATTCACAATCAAGATGCACTAGAAATAAACAAACCAAGACACTTAAATGTTACGAGGAACCCTCCCGAATCATGATTTACAATGTATAAACCTTGTAAATCATGATTTGGGAATTATACAATCTATATACATTGTAAATAATTATTTCAGAGTGCTCCTTGTAACATTTAACATGTCTTAGTTTGTTTATTTCTACTGCATCTTGATTGTGAATTGAGTATAAACGATTATTATTTTTGAGCTATTGAACTGTAATATTAACACATTGCCTGCCACACGCCTTTCTCAAAAAGTTTCATGGGGCGCCACACCAAAAAAATTGTTCAATTCCTGGAGGCCATGTCAGACAGATATGACCGACAGAAATTTTTACGGTGAGGCCATGTCGGTCATATATGACTGACAGGATAGCTTTCGAATGCCCTTCTATAACTCAAAATTACGTGAGGGTATGTGGATTTTTATATACAATTTTGTTGTTGTGGCGTCCAGTAATACTTCATTAAAACATTGGTGGCGCACCAAGAAAAAATAATGAAAAATTAAAAGAAAAAAATAGTTTTTATTTTTTCCATACAAAAGTGAAACAAAAACAGGAAAATATAAATTTATTACATATGAATATTTTTAAAGCAGTCCATGCACATATAAGGTTGATCAGGACAACCACAGCAATAAGTCATTACTTTTTTCACTTTCTTTCTGGCTTCCGATTCTTCTCTTGGTTCTATGTCTAACCAGTCTTTCTCTGAACTTTCGTATTTGCATCTTCTTTTTCTTTGAAACCATTTTCATTACCAGGTAAGCATTGACAACACTAATGCCGAGAGGATATTCCATGGCCAGCTTCCTGAACCACTTTACCCCTTTTCTTAAAGTTGTCGCGTAAGAAAACATTTGGTCAGATATGTCTATGCCAGATTTTCCTCGATTATAAGCTACTACCATACTTGGTTTTATTTTAGTTTCCTTTCTCTTCTTTTTCTTAAGTTGTTTACTAGTTGATGGTGTCGATGTAGTTGTGTTCTCTTTATTTTTTGAGGTATCGATAAAGTCAGGAGCATGTTTGGTAGACAGTAATTTTACGTCACGAGTGTCTCGCCACTTGAGAATTACTATTCAATTTTCGTCTTCTCTACTTACAGATTCACCTTTCTTCAGTTTTTCATCATAACTTCTTTTGGAAAATGTTTTCTTGAGGTCCTAACTGTACCGATTAAATGCTTGTTTTGATTTAAGAGGGATAAAGCTAAGGGGTAACTAGTGTAGAAGTTATCAACAAACAACGTACGACCTTGATTTAGAAGGCCCTGCGACAATTTTAGACACACATGATGACCTAAATTTGTATCAAATGTGTCTGCTTTGCCTTCATAAATGCTCGTAGTCCAGGTATATCCATTTGTTGCACAAAGTTTGAATACTTTTATCCCATATTGGTGGGCTTTATTGGGAATATATTGACGAAAAATTAATCTGCCTCTGCATGGTACCAAAATTTCATCAATAACAAAGTTCTCACCCGGGGTGTACACATTTTGATATTTTCTATTCAATGCATCAATCAAAGATTTGATTTTATCAATATGACTTAAGTAGGTGTCTCTGGATCTGTAAAATGTATAAATTTCAGCAACAATTCATATCTGTTTCGAAACATTATTTTAGGGGCCAGGGGAATATTATAAATACTCTTGGTAGACCAATAAGCTTGAATATTTCCTATCTTTACCAGACCCATCCATAAAGTGAGGCCCAGAAATTTTTTTATTTCAGTACTATTCGTAGGAATCCATTTTGTTAATCTAGACCCACGTTGTATTCTAGTGTTCTCGATTACCCTTGCTGCATATTTATTTGTAAATTCCAGTTATTTATAATCTCATCATCTACAAATAAGCAGTATGCCTCATAAGCTGTTATATCTTTAGGGATGTCAATTTTTAGTCCAGAAGGCCTAAAAAATTTTAATTATTTATATTCATATTCAGAAAATTATATATATTCATATTACCTTGAAAAGAAAAAGTTTTATGACATCCTGTATATTCTGACCACTGGGGATTATAACTGTGAGGATCGTTTTTATTTTCTGGTTCTAGAACATTTATTTCTGAAGCCTCTTTATCTTCATTTTCTGCCTCTTCTCTTTCTTCCTCCTCTTGCATATAATGTAGTAATGCCTCAATACTATCATTGCCGGGTTCTTCTTCAGAGGGAAGCCAATCTTCGTTTGAATCATCTAACCCCAAATTATCATTATCATGTAATTGATCATCTTCATCACTTTCTAATAAAGCAGCTTCCCATTGTTGCTCTGTCAAATACTTTTGATACTTCCGCTTGGACATTGTATTTTTTCAACAAAGCCAAATTGTAAATTAAGATAAAAATACCTATTATTTTCACAACAATTAACCTTTAAATCTTCTTCTTCTTCCTTTATTGGGTTATATCCCAGGGGATAAAGTAACCTTTAAATCGTCACGTGAATGCTAATGACATGGCCTCTACCAAAATAAGTTTCCGGGCAGGCCACGTCAGTCACAATTGGGTGACGATTTTAAATAAACAAAACTAATGTTTTTTACCATGCAATAATTTTTTGCTGTGGCCTCCCACGAACTTTATCAGAAAATGCCAGTGGCCCCCAGTGAAACAACGCTGTCACTCATATATGACCGACATGACCTACAGCAAAAAATTTCTGTCAGTCAAATTTGGGTGACTTGGCAGGCAATGTGTTAATACTCCATAATTACTGTAATGAGTTTATAATTATTTTATTATCAGAGCACTAATATCAAAGTTAAAATGTTTGAGGTAATTGATAAAATATGTTATTTGCTGAAGTTATTAGTCATAATCATTAAAATTAATTACATGAATGGAAGTCTATTAAATTAGAAAGCTAAATTTGTTTCATACTGAGAATTGCGATATTTAGTTAAAATAAATTGTTTCCAATGGTTGTGGAAATAAGCTTATAAAAATAGATTTACCTACCTGTTTTTATTTTCAAATATACTAATTTTTTGTATGATGTTTCGCAAATAAAATATTTTTTTGTCTTCTCTTGATTTTTCCTCTGTAAACATGTCAACGTACCACTGAAAAAATTTACCGATTTATACGGTTGAGTTAAAACAATTTGTTTTAATTTGAAACATTAAGTTTCCATTTCCATGTAAACTGTTTTTGTGGACTCTTGATTGTTTTCTCCCTGACTCCTCATTTTGTACTATTACCTATATAAAATAACTTTCTATATGTCACATTTGATAGGATAGACTCGACTGAACTAGGTGTAGAAAATATATTTTTTAAATATAATATCTTATCAACAATACATCGCTCTGCTATTGCTGCGGTATATCAAATGTCAAAATGATCAGAAAAAATAAGTCATTTCATATTTTTTTAGGAGGCAGATGAACCATCAACCGTTCAAAAGAGACACACTCCTATACAATTTGATTCTAGTAACGGTTCCAATAATAAACAGATGCGATTTAATAAAAGTTCTGAAAGCATGAAGTTGTACAAGCCACCTAGTGGGAAATTCAGCAATAATTTCAAAAGTTACAGTAAGTAAACCTTTATGTATGAAAATAAAATAGCTAATTTAAACTGCAAAACCTCGTAAGTATGTTTTATGTATCATTTTATGTAAACCTCCTGTATGTTCACAGGAGAGACGAAAAACATTTTGGCTTCTGTATTTAACATTCAGTTTTTTCATTTTGTGTGTGTAGGTTTCTTTTTAGGTAACTAATACATTACCATTAAGTAAAATTCAGTAATATTGTTTTTTTTTGTCAAAAAAAAACCACTTACCAGGTTTTG
Organism: Diabrotica balteata; assembly: GCA_918026665.1. Classification (NCBI taxonomy): domain Eukaryota; kingdom Metazoa; phylum Arthropoda; class Insecta; order Coleoptera; family Chrysomelidae; genus Diabrotica; species Diabrotica balteata. The sequence continues at coordinate 168,272,189 of OU898278.1, forward strand.
TCTCATAAAAATCCGTCCGAGGTTTTGTAATTAAAAACTTACTTACGAGGTTATAAAAAGCAATAAATTAAATTATTTTTAATTAAATTATTACATTAAAAACACCTATAATATAAAACTTGTAAAAGATTCTTAAAAACGAGAAGGGACAATCATTTTTATACTTAAAAAGTAAAAAAAATCAAAACCAAAATTGTTATAGTTTATAAAACTTGCTAATATTCACTATTGATTTAAATTTTGTTCATGAGAGAGATTGAATAATAAAAAAAGTGAAAATTGTGATAGTTTATAACTGGCTAATATCTACTATTTACTCATGAAAAACAAACTCAAAAAATGTCGAAAGTCTTTAGCAACAAAGTTTTTAAGATCCTGCAAATCATTAAATTTAGAAAGTGTTATTTTTGGTGAAGTCTTCTTCTTCTTAAAGTGCCTATCCGTTCCGGATGTTGGCGATCATCACGGCTATCTTTACTTTGTTCACTGCAGCGCGGAACAGTTCAGTGGTAGTCGTGTTATACCACTTTCGTAAATTTTGAAGTCAGGAAATGCGTCTTCTTCCCGGTCCTCTCTTACCATTTACCTTCCCTTGGAGAATCAGCTGGAGAAGGCCGTAACGTTCTTAATTTCTCATTACATGTCCTAGATATTCCAACTTTTTTTAGTTTTGAAGGTCATGATTTCACATTCTTTCCCCATTCTATGCAGGACCGCCACATTAGTAACTCTGTTAACCCAGGATATACGTAAGATGCGCCTATAACACCACATTTCGAAAGCTTCGAGCCGATTCATAGATGCAACAGTCAGTGTCCACGCTTCCATTCCGTAGAGCAGAACTGTGAATATGTATCAGTTCAATAGACGGCATTTTGTTTTTAATGATATGTCTCGACTGTTGAAAATGGTTCTTATTCTAACGAATGCTGCTTTTGCTTTTATTATTCGCTGTTTAATTTCTGTTGAGTGGTCCCATTGGCTATTTAAATTGGTGCCTAGATATGTATATTGCTCGACTCTTTCGATATTCTGTTGGTTGATTGTAAGTTGAGCATTTAGTATTGGTTTTTTACTAATTGTCATAAATTTCGTTTTCTTTATGTTAATAGCTAGTCCGTATCTGTTGCTGACTTCTGTTATGCGATTTTTTAATATCTGTAAGTCTTTCAGAGTATCGGCAAAAACTATAGTGTCATCTGCATATCTAATGTTATTCAACCATTCACCGTTGATTAGTATTCCTTTCGCACAACCGTCTAAAGCTTCCTTAAATACCCATTCAGAATAAATATTGAATAACAATGGACACAAAATGCAGCCCTGTCGTACTCAACGTTCTATTGCAATTTTATCAGTTAACTGGTCTTCTATTTTGATTTTGGCCGTTTGATTGTAGAAAATGTTTCTGATAATTCTAAGATCTTTGTTGTCAATTCCAATTTCTTGCAATAGAGTCATTAATTTGTCATGTTTTACTCTGTCAAATGCCTTCTGGTAATCTATAAAGCATACGTATATGTCACAATTCACATCCCTGCATCTCTGAAATAGCACCTGTACAGCAAAAAGGGCCTCCCGTGTTCCCAGAGCATCACGAAATCCGAATTGTGTTCTTGTTAGTTGTTCCTTACATTTTGTATATATTCTTTTGTGAATGACCTTTAGAAATGTTTTAAGTAAATGGCTCATAAGGCTTATAATTCTATAGTCTTCGCACTTTCTCTCATTGGGTTTTTTTGGAAGATTTATAAAAGTTGACACTAACCATTTTTTGGGGAATTATGCCTGTATCATATATATTGTTAAATATATTTGTCAACCATTTTATGTCATCATAGTCCATAAGTTTTAAGAATTCTGAGTGAAAATTATCAGGGCCTACTGCTTTACCATCTTTGGTGCTTTTGATGGCATATTTTACTTCTTCGACTGTAAATGGTAGTCCAGATTCGCAATTGGTGTTTGTTGTGATACCAGTGTTACTTCGTACATCTTCAAAAGTTTTTTCCACGTATTTAATCCAAATATCCCTTTTATGCTCTATTTCCAGTACTATGTTTCCCTGATTATCTGTCAGGAATCCAGTGTTCTTGTGTTTATATAAGCCTGCCGCTTCTTTAATCTTTTTATGGAGGTTAAATTTAATGATTCATGATTTCGTTGTAATGACTCTATCTCTGTACACTTCGAGCTAAACAAATTTTCTTTTGCTATTTTAATAGCCCTTTTTATTTCGTTATTTATGTTGTAGTAATTCTTATTATCTTTAGCGTTTCTTCTGTCTTCCATCATACATAGAATCTCCTCCGTCATCCATTCCTTTTTCTTTGTTCTTTCAGGTTTTAAGTATTTCTCTGTTATTTCTTGACTTACTTTGTGCAAATTTTCTAGTTCTACATCTGTGTTAACAATTTCTGTACGAGCCCACGGTTTTTCTGTACGAGCCCACGTTTTTTTCTTTTAGGCGTTTTTGTACCTTTTCCTTTACTGTTTTATTTTTCAGTTGTTTAATATCGTACTTCGTAATTTTTGGTCTTTGAACTTTCTTTAAACTAAGTTTTATTTTGGTGGAGTAGGATATGATAATGGCGGAGCATTGTTTGCTTTTTCTTTGTTTGGCCGTTAACAGTTTCCAGTCGTCGTTAATATAATTTGTATTCTATAAGACCATTCGGACGACATGCTAGACACCTTAATTTTGTGACGGTGACCTTTTTTTTACATGGACGAGTTGAGGGGTATGTTTCAATGTGGAAATAATCTTTAAAGAAATGATGATCTAGGTAATGAACATCATAAAGGTGATGTAATTTTGGATTTTTACAAATTTGCACATAACAGCCACGTACATAAATGTCTCTATTTTTCCGCTGACGCTCGATGCAAGCGTCGCACTCCATTTGACTGTGTCCTTTTTCCAATTAGTTTTGGTAAATTTGAATTTTTTTTTGCTGCTGCAAAATTGGATAAAGCTCAAAGTTGAATTCCTGTTGTGGTAATTGCAGCCATCAGAAAAAAATAACTTCTTTGGTTTGTTCTGTTACATACTTATCAATCTGATGAATGACAATTGATGTGAAGTGCTCCCTTATGCCAGATGTAACAGGCACACTTATTTGATGCTAGATTAAAAAAGCACAAGTTGTGAACAAGTTTCTTTTTATAGTATGAAGCAGATACTTGCAATTTTGGTGCACTTAGCACCGTTAGTAAATCCATAGTGAACAACAATTTAGTCGAATCGTTTCTAGTGGACTATTTCAGTTTTTCCTTTTCTTGACTAGCAGCATTTTTCTAAGAATACGTAACTGATAATCTTCATTATTTACATCCCACCATTGTTACCTGTGCAGATGTCACACTGGTCCTTCCTTAAAAAAAAAATGATATATCGCAGGCAAAAAATAACGATACTTAAATAAATTCTTACTTTGGTCTAAACAGAGACAAATTTTGGTCCTTCTTGAGCGATTCTTTACTTACTGTGAAAATATCAAGTAAATTGATGCATTAGGACGTAATTCGGAGCCAAATACTAGTATATTTATGTAAAAATCTAATAATCCTAAAATTATAACCTTTTGAAGTTATTTTTGAATAACCAGATCTCGACTGGACTGTTAACACTTTTTATCTTAATATTTGGTATTTTTTAGATCATCCACGTGGCAGTGGTAGAGGAAGAGGCGGAAGAGGAAAGAGAGGTGGTTCGAGAGACTGGAATTACTAAGATTTTTGCAAAATTTTTACGTTTATTCAAACTTTCCATAGCTTTGAAAAAGTCGAGTTGCAACATTAATAATTGATGGAATAGCGTTCACGTTCTAGTGAGTAGAACTATTAACGAGTGCGCTCTTAAAAGTAATGAATTTTTCTATCGTATTTATAGGTATTTTTAAAAGGACCTTTTCAAAGGAATTTGTTACGTCCACTCCTGAAATCTTTTACCGAAAAAATTCTTGTGTTTTTGAAATTATCTCCAATTTGAAGTAATCTTCCTTAACAAAAAATCAGTAAATCAGTATTATAGTTGATTCTTCTATCTAACCAATCCATGAGGTTGACTGTATTGTGTTTGGTGTATTTTGTTTCGAAGTTTGTCCAGCAAATGTATATTTAAGAGCGTAGGCGCAAAATTTCGGGCCAATGCTTTTTACATGCATTCATTTTTTTCGAATCCTGAGAAAACATAAGTATTTTGGAAAAATTTAAACGCAGAATGTATATTTAAGAGCGTAGGCGCAAAATTTCGGGCCAATGCTTTTTACATGCATTCATTTTTTTCGAATACTGAAAAAACTAATAAGTATCTTTGAAAAATTTAAACGCAGAATAAAAGAATAGATTAGTACTGAGAGCCGAAAGTCCCCGAAAGCTTCTATAAGTGTTTATTTTAATAAGTTACAGGGGTGAAAAAGAAGAGAAAATTTAGTGTGATTTTTAATTTCAAATATCTCATTCAAAAAAACGTTTTGTTTATTCTAAGGGACTTTCGGCCCTCGGTAGTAACGTAGTATTTCATTCTGCGTTTAAATTGTTCAAAAATATTTGTTAGTTTTCTCAGTATTCGAAAAAAATGGATGCATTTAAAAAACATTGGCCCAAAATTTTGCGCCTACGCTCTTAAGTTATGATAAACATGTTTGTTTTATATCAAATAGTTTGACCCAAAGCATATTTATGAAAAATTTCCATTATATGTTTACTTACACATGACATATTTCACCATGATTTGGTCAAAGATGTCATGTTTAGCGAATAAGTACCAAACTGGAAGGTTTTTCCTTATGTACTTACTGAACCATCCGACAACCCTTTAGGTAATCCGTAACTCATGTTATGGATTCAATATTTTTTAAAATAAAATACGATAGAACTCTCATTACTAAGAATTCACTTATTTCACTTTTTTTCTAGGTAAAACATGTACGATTTTGTTTGACGTAATATATTTTGTTCTATGACATTTTTCTTTTATTTTTTTTTGCAAAAATCAATCCAGGTCAAATATTTTTTAAGAGAAATTCATGTGCTTCATTATTGCTTCGTGAATCTATAATACACAGCATACTTTAGAGAAGTTTTCTCAGGACAATCCAGGTAGGCTTGGTGTAAAACCTCATGAATCTTGGAAATATGTGTAAAAAATTGTTTCTTAACTTAATTAAAAAACTATCCGTTTCTTTTAGGACTGCACTTGAATCATTCCGTTAAAATTCTCTATTTTTAATATAAGATTGATGTTCACTTATTCTAATATTTAATGGCATTGATGTTTCACCTAAATAAAACTGATCGCATTCACAAAGTATATTATAAATGCAATTCTTTGTTCTTTCTTGTTCATTGTTAGGTTTATTATTAGACAAAATAGATCTGAATGTGTTGTTTTGAATGTGGTTAAAATGTTTAATTTATTTCCTAAATAATTAAAATAAATTGAACATTTCAACAGCCGCCCCTGCAGTTCAATGTTTTTGTATTTTTCCAATAAATATGAGAAATTGTACTTACAAATTAAGATCCTGGTATTTTTTGACTCACTTCCTATGCATTTACACTTTCTTACTTTCTAATTACTCTGACACTCGAGAAACTTTTTAATTAATCAAAATAATCACAAAATTTTACGAGCATTCATAACACGTGTTGCTAATTCAATTAGAGACCAAATACGCTTCAAGTGATTGATGGTGTATAAAACATAATATCTAGCTGTCATAGCTTATAAGTAAACTGTTTTTATAATTTGCTCAAAATTTGAAGTAAACTCTTCCGATTCTATATTTCCCCACATTTTATGCTGAATCCGAATCCATTATCAGTTTTTCTCTATTTGTTACTTTATTAATACCCAGATGGACATAGGACTACACAAAACTATAGGATAGCCTTTTTAAATTTTAACATTTTGATTAAATTACTTTTTTTTTATGGGATAGTTGTAAAAAAGAAAGTAAGGTTACTATGATTGTTCGCTTTGTATAGAAACGCTGCAGTAAAAATATATTCAAGGTTTTATTAATTTTAATTTCTCAAAGTAAAAACATGGATATATAAAAAAAATCAACTTCTTACGAAATAACGGTCAACATTAGGTTCGTTAGAACAATAGTATAAAATCTGACAAAAATATCTCATTTGCATTCGGGGGAATGAAAGATAGAATAACTTTTTTGTGTAAAAGTAATATTTAAACAGTAAAATCGGTAAAACAAAAAGAATGTATTACACATAAATAAGCGAAATAAACTAAAAAATTGTCTTAAAAATTATATATGTATAATATAATTATTTAGGTACAATATTAATAACAATCTGTTCTTTACATAACTATTTTTTAAGAATTATCACCGTAATCTCTATCACCCACGTTGATTCGGTCAGGGGCAGAAGTAACGTTAAAACCTAGAATTCGGGAGTCCACCTTCAACATTTTTGATTTTTTGTTTTTCTTGTTTTTGCCCTAAAAATAAACAATGTTTAACAACACATGTTTAATAACACATTAATATACAAAAAGCACAAATAACAATACATTAAAAACATGTTCACAATTGAATGTCTCTACCCCGAATAAGGTTGTAATCCTCAATAGTTCTGAATCGGTGTTATTAGCGGATTAAGATTGTAACAGTCATTTCTGTTATTCGCGATTGAAACTGAATGTAGAGGGCAGGTCGATTGCAGTGTCATGGCCGATATAAATATAAATGGTATAAACAAACATAACAGTCGAATGTTTACCATTGCTTTTCCAGGTTTAGTTTGGTTTAAGACGAGTTATTTATAACATTTAAAAATGGAAATTAGCCTTAATGATATCTTTGAGTATTGTGGTGAAGCAATTTGTCCAGTGGTTGAAGGGGAAGCAGTTTTCAAGTGATGAATTCCTAAATTTTAACTTTAATGTTTCGAATTGGCTTGTGTATTGATGATGATGAATCCTATTTTGTGTATACCTGGGAACCCAGAATATATATTCTGTGTAATGTTTGTCTTAACTAATATATGCATTATTTTATATTATACCTTATATTTTTAATACGTTAATTTTTATTTTATACTATTTTTTGACATATGTAAGTACTGTATTGTATATTAACATAAATAAATAACTTTAACTTGACTTTATTTTAAGATAGTTCATTTGATTACATATGTTTTTCAGTTTAGGAAAGAAATATGGAGGACCAGAACAATATCGATTTGATTTAAAATACTTTAACGTAGTCACAATGCTGAAATTTACTAAAAAAAATTAATAACGTTTATACCACTTTTAGTAGTTTACATTTATTCCGCCAGAGGTCAGATACTGTGTTTTCAATCGCGAATACTGGTATGCAATATCGCACCCTGAGATGACAACTGTTGTAAGTTCCAAAATAACCATTTTCAGGTTATGTTTGATTGTTATGTGATTTAAAGAGCTCTTGTCAATGAAACACTGTTGCAATATCCAGCTCCATCATTTAAATGCTATTTAGCCAACAACAGTTGTTTTAGGTCAAAAAGATGCACAGCTTCTGAATAGAAGACTTTTGTACGTTACATACCACAGATTCATTTAAGGAAATACCCGTCTTATGTATGTAACTTACTACAGTATTCACTTAAATACTTCTAGTGGAATCGAATGTGGCATGTAACATACAACAGTTTGGCTCTAGGATTTGGAAGTTACTGCGCAATAAGACCGCTTTTTCTAACCTTATTTTAGTTTAGTTAGGTCTTCTTGGTCTGTGTTTCACACTTAACAGCGGCCTAGTATTAAAATTATTTACAATGAGATGTAATAGTTGTGGAAAAGATTTTTCATAAATTGTAGTAAATTGATGTTGCATTTATCACAAATGATTTGTGAATCAAGTAACTTAGTTTAAAAAAAATCTTCTGTCTGTGAAGCAAAGTTGCTCTAAGGATAAAACGGTAAGTTATTAATTTATTATATTAGAATACATTTTGTTTCCGTAATTCTATCCTGTCCGTTATTTGGTACATTAAATATTTTTATTACTGTTGTTCGATGGAAATAGAACCATAATCCAGTTACTGTAGAGTTTGATAAGGACAACAGTATTTTCACTGAAAAAATCATTACAGAGGTAAATCATTAAAAATTATTTTTAACAATAAATATCTTTGGTCCATTATTCATTCTGTTTTGATGTAGGATACATCTGTCTTGGAGGCTACTGTAGATTATCTACGAAAGCAAGTTGGTATTTATTAATTTTGACAATAATCAAAATTATTTTCCTTGTGGTATCATTCCTGAAGATGTAAATGAAAATTTAGTAGCAGATGCAAATGTTGAATTAATTTATAATTGTTATCGTTTTCAGTAAATTTACTTACTAAATGAAGATTTTTTCACTTTCAGTTCATACAGTTAAAAAAAGGAAAAGAAATGAATTCAAGTGGGCAGTCAACACTAGAAAAATAATCGTAATTCAGGTAAAGCTTATGTTACACGAAAAAAGTTATTGTTGAACAGCGTCAAGTGAAACCTACATGTACAGAACGGTGTAAACTGAAGTGTTCGGCAAAATTTAATGATGACCAACGTCACGAAATTAATCGAAAGAGCTGGACCTTTGGTGATTTGAAAATGCAGCGAACTTTTCTGGTTCAGAAGACATTGAAGAAACCTCCATCTCAACACAGCAAACAGATTAGGTGCAATAATTATAAGTATGTGCTACCGATAAATGATAATGATGTATAAGTGTGCAAAATTTCTTAATACGTTTGGGATCAGTGAAAGGTATGTCTATACCGCAGGGAACAAAGTTGATGAATCTAGCATTATTTGTGATGATGAATGTGGAAAACATCACAGCCATGGCACTTTACCTCCAGATGCTGTAGAGTATGCCAGACAGCATATTGATTCCTTTCCAGTAGTGGAGTCTCACTATCTTCAGTTGATAAAAAGGTAAAACACTTAATATTTTTTTCGGATAACTACTCAGCTCAAAATAAAAATAAATTTCTTGCCACAATGTACATTTATGTTCTACAAAACAGTAAATCTCTGGAGACCATAACTCACAAATATATGACAGTTGGTCACACACAGAATTCAGGTTATTCCATGTGTTTCTTCATTGAATGTCAGTGTAAGAGAAGTCTCAAGAGTTCACCTATTTACACACCTTCACAATTTGCTGGTAGTCAGTGCAGCAAAAAAAAACTGGAGATCCTTTTGTTGTGAAGGAATTACACTTCACTGATTTCTTTAATTTTAAAAAATTAGCTGGAGAATTTAACTTTCTCTTAGCACAGAGAAGGAATTTAATTAGAGATTTATTTATTTAATTAATTTATTTATTAATTTAACCATACTCTTCTAGTAGGTTGTATGGGCATTAGGGTAAGGTATAGAAAGATAGAAAATCCCAAAATGAGTAGACTATCACTGGAAATACAAGCTTAAAACTTCTAGTGGTGATGTGCCCGTGTGCCGTCCATTTTTGTTGACTTATATCAAGTAGGATTGAAACGTGTAAGAATATTACAAAAAAAATTGTTGAAAAAACTCCACTTGATGAAAAACGTGGAAAACACGGAAACTAAAGAAACATTTCAGATGATGTTTATTCTACGGCTTTAGAACATTTAAAATCTATTCCATATAAACCAAGTCATTACACACCTGGAACAACAATCAGATTCTACTTCAACAACCCAGACCTAACGATTAAGTTTCAAAAGTTGTTTAAAAACACTACTGGGAATAATCTTACCATGAAATACAAGACCCATTTCAAGTTTTTCAGAGAAATTAATTGTTCGTTCAAAAAACAGAAGACTGACACATGAATGCTTGTTTTTCAAAATAAACTTTTAGCAGATAGGCCCTTCTTCTAGCTACATCAATTGGTGGCAGAAAAATCACCTGATTTCATTTTTATGTGAGCATTCAAGTAGGGCCGCAGCGAATAAGGTTGTAACATCATTAGAAATATTAGACATGGCGGATGTAGCACGTGTTAATGTAAGTGTGGCCACATAAAAGAAGTAAAATAAATCTCGAAAAAGAAAAATTAGGCTTAGTGAGTGGAAGGACAATAAAAGAAAAACCCTAAGAGACACCGGGACGCAATGTGTTTCCAGAAAAGGTGCTGTTGTTCCTGAAGAAGTACCTCCAGTAAACGTAAGTACAGAAAATTGTATTTATTTCCTGATTGTTAAGTAACTAAATAGCTCTATATAAATTAGGTTAACAAGGTTAATAAAGGTCATTTTTAAAATGGAGACAGTACTGGAGAATGTCAAAGTATATATTTTTAAAACGCTTGCATAAAAATGTATGTTTAATCCTAACTGAAAGCAACTTTTAAGTTTTAACTATCAAAAATTAATTTTAATAAAAAATAAACTGAAATTTTGTTTGCAACGCGTTTTGCTTCAACGCGTTTTGTTTGGTTGCAGGCTAGAACAGTCGTTGTAAGTATTACTTAGTGTTACTTACGATAGACAAACAATGTTGTTACGTCAATACATGGATTTAGTAGATGTGAAAAAAATAAAGAAAAGGGCCTACAACGACTACGTTATAGACCTGTTGTAAATATATTCTCTAGGTGTATGGAAAAATACGAACTTTCCAATTATTCTTCGGACTCTTCACATTAATTGCAAATAATTAGTAAATATAAACCAACTTGCCTTACCTTGACCTCTTGGAATTCAGTACTATGTTGCAAGGATGGGGTAATAGCTGGAGCTGGAGAACACATATCGTCTTTGTGAGCATTATTCTTAGGTTTAAATGAACGCCGTTTTTCCAAAAAATTCACGGCAAATTGGTGTGTGGCGTTGTTATCTCCTAAGTATTCCTTACAATATTCCCTAACGTCGAACGCTGATTCGATATCTCGTAAGAAAGTAACAAAAGTAGGAACTGGAAATAATAAAATTACTTTAATATACAAGTCCAAGCAATTAATATAAAAAAAATAATCTTAAAATGCTGCAAGTGTTTCAACACGATTTCAAATGAAATCGTAGGCTTCCACGGCCATAGTCAGAATTATAGTTTATTCGTCTTCCGGGTTTGGACCGTGTCATTTGTGAGTGACCCAAAAGTGGGTTCATCTCGACGTTTCGCTACAATTGTATGTAGCTTCTTCAGGAGAACAAAAAAGAAAAAAGAAAGAAAGAAGAAAAAAGAAACTTCCTGTTCTTTGTTTTCTTCTTTCTTTCTTTTTTCTTTTTTGTTCTCCTGAAGAAGCTACATACAATTGTAGCGAAACGTCGAGATGAACCCACTTTTGGGTCACTCACAAATGACACGGTCCAAACCCGGAAGACGAATAAACTATAATTACGATTTCAAATCTATAAGAGTTTATGGATTGAGGGCTGCGTTTTTTAGAAAATGTATGTTAAACATTCTTAGTAATGTCCAAACACAAAATCGAACAATTAATTGATATTATTACATCAAAATCTCAAATTACCTTGAATATATTTTTTCTGAATACACAAAATACAATTTTGACACCGCCTAAATAAAATTTAATTCAATACTAAATTAAAAAATACCGGAATTTTAAAACGACTCAAAAGCATTCGTGTAACAAAAAAAAATCAGTTTAAAACGAAAAAAGTTTCGATAAAATTTCCCTATCGTTATGTCAAGTTTGTGAAAGTTGACAAGACCTTTTTGTGACAAGACATTACTAAAAATGATTTATAAAAATGTTTATACTATCAAACAAATTGTCCGCCAGCTCTCCGTTTATCGACGAAACTGAAACGACTGGCAGTGATGAAGATAATGAAGATACCATTATATTAGGGATATAGTCGCGAATCCTCAAGACATTAATTCTATTGTCAAATCAAGTAGTTTACAAATATCGGACCACATTTTCAGAAGAAAATTGTGTGAAAATTGATTGCGTGAAAGAACCCCTAGAAAGAAACCGTTCCTGAACAAAAAACAGAAGCAAAAATGAATTAATTGGGTTTTAACACAAAGAGAATGGTCAGAAGAACAGTGGATTAATGTAATTTGCAGTGATGAATCTCGATCTTTAGGAGTGATGGAGTGAAGCTTGTTAGCCGCCCATGATGTGGAAGACCTTTTGCCTCAGTCTGCTACAGTCACTATGAAGCACCATGTGGGTGTCATGGTATTTGATTGATAACCACTAACGGTGTTTGACGTTTGGCATTTCTTCTTCTTCTTGTAGTGCCTATCCGTTTCGGATGTTGGGGACCATCAAGGCAATCTGCACTTTGCACATTGCTGCTCTAAAGACCGCAGAGATTTGTTTGAGTAGAAGCTGGACAATGCATCTTCAAGCAGAATGAACCACACCGTCATACGGCCAAGACATCCATGGAATGGTTAAGAAATCATGACGTTACTGTCCTGCCTGGGCCTGGAAATAGTTTGGATCTAAATCCAATAGAAAATCAATGGTCAAGGCTGGGTTAGTATTATGCCGAAACCGTAGTGGAAGTTAAGTTAACAATATGTTATTTTGGAAGATGCTAAATTGATTTCCTTCGAAATAGATCTTATTGCGTAGCAGGCTGAGGCTAGTTTCTTACTTAACAAATCGATATGAAGCGACCATTCAAGGTTGCTTTCTACAAAAATACCAAGAAATTTTAAAGAATCAATGATCTGGCTATTATTAAAAATCAATGGTTGAAAAGCTCCTTTATATGACAATGCTACTGTCTTATCTACGTTAAAAGAGGGTAAATTAGAATCGGATTAGGTTTATATTATAAGTAGATCAGAAGTTACAATTGCATGAAGAGTTGCAAGAGTTCCTACAGGTAATACTGGTATCATCAATAACGGTTCGTGGTTCGCAGTTACAGTAAACAGTTGGAAGAGTCAATTTAAGAGACGAGGAAAGTCCGATATACATGTAAACTTTTTCAATTCTATTAAAATTTAGCGCTAGTCTATAGTACCGCTTACTGTACCACTCTTAACTTTATTCTATTTTTTTTTTAATTTTGATTTTTTCGTATCATTTGGTATATTAAAATATTAAACGCCACAACTTTTTCATTCAGGGATTATATATCTAATGATAAATATTAAATAAAAAAAGATATACTTACTATCTACGTTAGTTGATATATTTGATAACACTTTGTAGCACCAATTCATAAATTCGTCCGATGACGGTCCGTTATTATTATTATTATGATTTGTTTTATTCGATTCATCTTTTTTTCACCTTGGCGTTGGTGTTCTTTGTAGGGTTTTTCGCTTGAGACTTTGGAGCTGCACTAAACGTATTTGTCGAATTACTTTTAGTTACAGTGGACGGTTTGTTTGCTCCTTGCTGCTGGTGCGGCTGCTGCTGTTGCTGCTGCTTACTGGAAGATTCATCCCAAAAACCACCTAAAATGACAGTCTATGTTTTTCATCTGGCATAATGCAAACGAATCTGATAGAGAACATAATACAGTACGTTAAGTTTTGGATTAGATGTAGCAAACTACATAAAGCGCTAAAATCGGCAACATTGCCTCGTACGAGGTAATTGTATTTCTCCGACACCTTAGATTTTGACTAAAAATACACTGACCATTATAAAGCGGTGCAACCATTTTTTGTGGTTGAATTAAAAAGATAAAACATAAAGCATTTCTTTAAAGATAAAACCCAAAATATACTCTTATTGAAAATAAAAAATAATTTCTAATAAAATAAGAAATAATTCTTTATGCCCTACAGAAATTATTAAAATATTTGACCTTCTACGGCTTAACAGTATACCAATCTGCCATAAAAACTTCTGCGGACAGATGTAAGAGTTTCTGCTGTAACTGAATTGGAGACTTCTCTTATTCGGTTGTTTTAATTCGTCCAAATTTTGGGCTCTAACCTCAGGAAGATCGTAGATCGTGCTTTCCATCGGTGTAAGATCTGGAGATCACGCAGGCCACTTAATATCACCTGTTCCACTGATAACTCGATTCGGGAAAGTATTGTTTAAGTACTCCCTAATTATTCGAGCGTTGTGAACTGAACAGGCGCCTTGATGGAACCAAACATTCTCCAGATTTACATCAGGAAGATTGAAAATAGTCGTTCAGATAGCCAAGCGGGCTAGGCGGCTGATTCTCATTCGCTTCACTGTCGAATGGTTCAGTGGATGTGGGTTCGAGCCCCAGCTAGGTGTACAGAAAAATAAAAAAGGCTAACGCAGCAGTTTAAAATTCTAGATGAATCTGCGGCTTAGACTAGAATATGCTGGGTGTCTGATCGACCTATGGTGGAGCAGTACGGCACGAGATCAGGGCTTGCGGCTCGGTGATACTCCTCCATAGATCCCTACCGGAAGGGTGTGCCGCCTAAATACCGGTGTATATATGGATATAGATTGAGAATAGCGGGAAGAACATGATTCTGTAACAAATCGAGGTATACTCTACTATTCAAGTTGCCCTCAATAAAGAAATGGACCTATTATGTGGTCTTCTAAAATGCCAGTCCAGATGTTAACTTTTTGAGGACGTTGAGTTCAGTAAACAACACTTTTGTGCTGGTTTTCCCGCGCCCAATACCTCGTAATGGAAGGATTGTTTCTCCCTACTAACGGAACAGGTTCCCTGTTTCTTAGTTCCCTCTGTGTACCCTACACAAATTGGGTTCATTATTAGCCTTCGTTATTAGAGTTTAACAAGACTCCATTCTTCTTCTACTGCGTTTTAGAATAATTAAAATTCTTCTTGAACGTGTCGAATCTACCTCGATTGTTGTACAAATTTGTGTATCCCGGTATTCTCTTTTCTCAGTTTTTTCTGGTGACACTTCTTGAGCGTGACATTTTCTGCAATTTTTGAGGCAATAACAACTCTCAAAATTTTTAATATCATGAACTGACTCTACGCAAGGAATTGGTCTTTCAGCTTAAAAATTTTTTAGCCATTTACTATCTGCATCAAACAAAGCACTTAAACACAATATTATAAAATGGAAACTAGTGATGTAACAAATGTCATTTTTTAAACATTCGCGAATGCGAATATATGCCACCGACATTCGCGAATGCGAATATTCAGTTTTTTTTTTTTAATTTGGCAATTTTAATTGTCTCCGGCAGTCTCATTTGCGCGAGGTGTGTAGGCAATTGGAAAAAGTCTGTCATTTTTAACTGCTTTAAATTGTCCAGTATCATTCTATCATATTTGCTAAAGTAAAGATGTGAAACAGTTGTATTTATTGTAAAGAAGTTTATTGTAGGCGGTTAAGTTTATTGAGGGGTCGTTTAAAAAGGTATTTATTTATAGTCACGTCTGGGCCAAAAACGTAGAAAGCACGTTTTTCGATCTTATTTTCTCTTGTTATAATCAAATTTGACTTGTTATAGAGAGAAAGTTATAGCAGAGAACTAAGTTCTCTGGTTATAGTTCCAATAAAAATTTCACTGGACACAAGTCACTCCACTTGCCCTGCTCTGCTCGTGCACAAATACAAGTGAATTTTTAGTTAAAGTGTGATTAGCGATTTATTACTATGAGTAAATGAAATTATAGTGAAATATGGACTTATTTTTCACCACTTTTCGATACTGAACGAGCTAAATGCAAGCTGTGTAATATTCGCAAAACATTCGCACAAATTTTGCGAATGCGAATGCAAATGCGAATATGCAAAAATATGCGAATATTCGCGAATAATATTCGTTACATCACTAATGGAAACACAGCAAAAATTTTGATTAATAAAAAAAATCCTCCATGGAAAAACGTGGATTTATGCCAAGCGTGGGTTAGAGATTCGATTAATTTCGTTGTATTTGTGGGTTTGCTTTTGAACATGATGTCTGCTATCTTTTGCCACAAATTCTCGATGGGATTGAGGTCCGGGGATTGCACTGACCAGTCTATCCTATCAATTTCATTACTCTCCATCCAAGCTTTAACCAATTTTCCTCTTTGGCTAGGAGCATTATCATCCTGAAAAAATTTTTCTTCGCCAAATGTGTCTTTTCCACTACGCAGCATCTTATTCTGTAGTAACTCAATGTATTTGGTAGCATTCATGATCCCAGAGACAACGTGTAGGCGACCAACTCCTCGAGCGGACATACAACCCCATAATTAAGGCTTCTGTTTGCCAGACTTGTTCTTCTTAACGCAGCGTCATCCCGAACAGAAGTTTTCTTTGGTCGGCTACTACGCAGTCTGTCGTCGATTTTTCCTTGTTCAGCATACTTCTTCTATCTATCTAATCAGCCTTACACGCCCACTCTTGGGCATAGGCCTCCCCTGTTAATCTCCATTGGTCTCTATTTTGGGCGATCTGCATCCAGTCCTTTCCTGCCGTTCTCTTAAGGTCGTCAGTCCATCTCATCTGTGGTCTTCCTCTTTTTCTTTTCTTTTCCCATGGTCTCCAGTGTAGAATTCGCTTATTCCACCTTTCATCTTTTTGCCGGAGAGTGTGACCGGCGAAGTTCCATTTAAGTTTTGCAACCTGTCTTGATATATCGTTCACCTTTGTTTTTTCTCTGATCCATGAGTTTTTTTTTCCTGTCTTTAAGACCGATACCCAGCATCTGTCTTTCCATTGCTCTTTGTGTTTTGGATATCCTGTCGATGTTCTTCTTTGTGAAAGTCCATGTTTGTGAGCCATATGTGATAACTGGTAAGATGCGCTGATTGAATACTTTCGTTCGCATATATTGAGGGAACTTTTTATTTTTTAGAATATATGATAGTTTACCAAATGAGGCCCATGCTAGTCTAGTTCTTCTTTTTATTTCTTCTGTTTGATTGTCCCTGTTCAGCTTTATTATCTGTCCTAGGTATATGTATTCTGCCACCTGCTCTAATTTGTTCTGTTTGACTACTATTTCTAATTGGTCTTCTTGGTTTGTCATAGTCTTGGTTTTACTATAGTTCATCTCTAGAACTACCTCTGTCGCTTTTCTATCTAGTTCCTCAACCATCTTCTGTAACTCTTCCTTCTTATCTGTTATCAGGCATACTTCTTAATGACTCTAATTACTGTAGATTGATTACAGTTTACTGCGTATGCCATTTCACGTCTAGATTTGTCGTTTTTATGGTGAAAAATAATTTCAAAACGCTTTTTTCGTCCGATAATTTAGTTTGTTTGGTCTGGGATGACATTTTGCCCTTTTTATCAAAAATCAAAGAGCGAATAAATATGTTAGGGTAACTAGAGTGTTTATATAGTCAAAATATGTGGCAAGTTTGTCATTAAGATTCAATTTAATAGTACTTTAACGACTTAATAATCACCTCACACCTATTGGAAATCCCTTCAATCCGATTATTTTAATCTTTTCTGTAGAATTTTGAGCTAGTAATTAAAAAAAAACATTAGTGAGTATACCGATAATGCTAATTACAAGCACAAACTTAAAATGAATTAGCGAAAATATACAAAAAACTTGTGTTAAACCCCAAAAACTATAAGGCGCTTAGGTGATGCAGGACTTTATAACACCATTGTAATTTAAAACTTAACGTACTGTTTATAGAAATTGCTGCGAAACGGAAAACTAAAACATTACATTTACAAATTTACCTGAACTAGAGGACCAATTTGCGGACGATGCAGATGCCCACGTCAAATTTTGACTACTCCAAATACTACTGCTAGTATTATTGGTCACCGGAGATGGTTCTTTATCTTTCTGGTGTCGCATTTCTGCTGCTTGCTGATAAATTTAAACTCATTAACAATATAACCAGGCCGATTATTGTGATAATTACCTTTGCTAATTTCTCTTGTTCTTCCGCTTGAATTTCGGCAAGGGACTTTACCTTCCTCGGTTCTACCGGTTTTTTCGCCCAGTTTAAATGTGAGGCAGGTGCTTTCTCTTGTTGAAATTGCTGTTGTTGCTCTTTCTCCTAAATAAATAAACACTTATTACAGATCGATAAAATCAATCATAATGATTAGCATATATTCCAAGGAAATAAGCAAAAAAAAACCTTGATTGTGACACGAATCCATACAGGCAAACGGCAGTTGTTTTGAGTAAAGCTCTTTTACCCTATGACGGTCGATATGCAATTAAGATAATTTCCTGTATTTTATAATTTATAAGAAAATATTTAATTTCCTGCATTTTATGTTCAGTAATATTGGATTTTACTGTATCAAAAGCAAATAAAATGAATATAATATTTCAAATACTCGAAATTACTTGTCGACATCAAATATTCATCAAGGTCTCTATAAGTCTATTTTGCGTAGAATGAAAATTGTACGAATGGTTTTGCATGCACTTGACAAGTTACTGGGATGTCAAAATTTGAATAAAATACATCCAAGGCTTTACTTTCTGTAGAAACTGTATTAAATAAAACCTTGAAACAAATTGGCGCTAAATCACTTCCGAGTTTTCAGAAAAACAAAATGTTTAAACACGTACAGTCCAGTAATTAATACCACAGCTATTGAGAGTACGCAGTCCAGTAATTAGACCGAAGGTACTTTTTCATTTAACTAAAATACACCACAAAGTCAGAATTGAATTCCCGAAACACTTTTTTGTTACTTATTTTTAGCAAACGATTTGTCCTACTCACTGTCTAACATTTCACTATCAGAGTCGTCGCTTTCTATATTGTCTATCCGAATAACTAGAGGCCGGACCTCATCTATAACTCGATCGGTTTGAGAAGACTGAACGATTATGTCTTCCATATGTCTAATACAATTTTGCCATCGTTCTGCCTCTATTTGTTCTAGCGATTCTTTCCGTAAACTAAGAACGCTAGAGTTATCTGTTTTTTTTTATGCATGTTTATCATAAAATTTTTTGGCTATACCCCAAACTAATTCAATTGCATTATAGTGGCAATGGTAGGGCGGAAGTCGAAGAATTTCATGGCCATATTTAAGAGCCATTTGGTCAGTAACAAATTTATTTTTAATTTTGTGCTCTCCACACCTTTGAAGTAAATCGACTTTTAAAAATATATCACTGTGATAAATTTTCTTTTTTGTCAAACAAAACTTTATCTTCTTTTATCCAGCTGCTTAAAAGAAATCTCTCTTCTACTCTTGAGTGATAGGATGCATTATCCAACACTATTATGGATGGACGCTCCAATTTTTTTAACAAATTTTCTTCAAATCATTCTTCAAAAATATTTGCATTCATATTTCCATGGTAATCCCCTGTATTCTTTGTGGATGAAAAAATTAAACTAGCGTCAGGAATAAAACCCTCATTTCCAGCATGAAGTATAATGTAGCGTTTACCATTACCGGAACGACTAGAAGAATAACATTTCGTGGTGCCATCTTGCCAGGATGATTTTGACATATTTCCTTTAGCGAAAATCCAAGTTTCATCTAAAAATACAACTTTTCTCGGACTACCAGACGTTTTATTGTTTATGTATTTTCTTAAAAAATGCCACTCTTTTTATATCGAAAACCTAAATGTTTCAGCACTATCCACGTTTCAGCACTCTCTACAAACTTGTTAAACTAATTTCACACAGTTCCTCGTCTTTTATTTTTTGTAACACAGCACTAATTGTTACATTTATTTTTCTTTATACATATTATATATAATATTTTTAATTGCAAGTTTAATTGACTGGTGCAAATTTAAAGTTTTTGGATGTCGACGGTTTCTCTTACTTTCTTTATTTATTCCATCCTCACCCATGTTCTTAATTCTTCGGAATGTACTCTCTTAAATACCGCAAGCATCGCATGTGCGTTTCTGAACTGCCATAACAGACGTCAATGGACCCATATTATTTTTTTCTAAATTGAAATATCTTTCGACTTTCAGAACTAAACGCCGTTCTTCTGAAGATAACACTCGTTATATAACAATACGTTTCATATGTATTTTATTTTCTGCCAAATTACTCATTCTACTTTAAAGTACCGCTTCACTACACTACTATACAAAAATAGGTACTTATATACAACTACTACACCCTAAAAAGGACGAGGGTTGTACAACAGACGAAACAATTGAATACAAATTATTTAACAGCCAATGCTAAACAAGGATAAAAATGCTAAACAAGGATAAACACTGCATTGATTGTGATTGCAAAAACCGTTCGCAAGTTTTAAATAAGATTTTTGCTGATTATCTGTTTTGCTAAATTATTATATATGTAACACCAAGACAACCCACGACATGAATTCATTTTTAACGATAAACAGAAGTTTGAATTTGATCTACTTTGTCGATAACAGTGTCGTTTACAGAACGAAATTTTTAAATAACTCAGGGTATTTACTCCTTATTTTCAAATAATATGTTCTTGTAAAGGCATAACTTTGATTATTGGGTACACCTACATTATATGATACGTCAGAAGAAATTAAAAAAAAAATAACATGTAATAAATTTAGTTTAAATAAATATTCCGTACTCATACTATTGGATATGAATGCTGATGTGCATGTTTGTTATGTTAATTTTGAAAAAACATTTGACAATGTAAGACATGAAAAATTAGTCCAAATTCTAAAGACAAAAAACATAGACCATAGGGACTTACGATCAACGACTTAGGATAATAACAACTGGAATCAAAGAGCACAAATCGTAATAGATAACGAACCCAGTCCAGAAATTGAAATCAGGAGAGGAGTAAGGCGGGGATGTATTATAACTCCATTACTATTTAATGTATATAGTGAAGCCATTTTTGAAGGAGCATTACTATCTCAAAGTGAAGGAATGATAATTAACGGAAGATCTATTAACAACATAAGATATGGAGATGACACCGTGATTATGGCAAGCTCTGCTGAACAACTCCAATTACTGCTAAACAAAACAAACAGTTTCTGTGAAAAATATGGACTAAAATGAATATAAAAAAGACCAAATACATGATAATAACAAAGAAAACAAATATACCAACAAACATACATTTGGGAAATGTACCGATAGAAAGGATTGATAAAAACTCAATTCTCTGTAACAAAGACCTTAGATTAGAACTGAGAGTAAGAGCACTGAGATGCTACGTGTTTTCGATACAGCAATATGGACTTGAAAGCTGGACATTAAAGCAAGAACACATAAATAAGTTACAGTCTTTGAAATGTGGTGTTACAGGAGGATGCTTAGAATAGCATGAACACAGAAGAAAACTAACACGGAAGTATTGCGAGAAATGGGCAAAGAATGCGAAATAATAAACACAATAAAAATAAGAAAGTTACAATATCTGGGACACGTAATGAGGGGACAGCGATATGAACTACTAAGGCTGATAATACAGGGAAAGATAAGAGGAGGAAGGAGTATAGGAAGAAGGAGAGTGTCATGGTTGAAGAATTTAAGGGACTGGTTTAAATGCAGTTTAATAGTGATGATAATAGTGATGATGATATCCAACCTCGGATTGGGAGACGACACTTAAAGAAGAAGAACACCCAACATTTCGTGTAATAGGACGATTATAAGTTTATTTTTAAAAATTGTATTAACATTTATAAAAAACCGAAATTTCTGATTTATTTTGCAACTTTCTAAGTAACAAATAAAGAAAGACACATTTAAAAACTTTAAAGCCACCACTTTAAAGATTGTTATATGAGTTATAATATTATTACCCTAAAATTTGTTTCAAATGCTTCACTTTTTGCTGATAGACGAAAAAAGTGAAAATTGACCATTTTTGATGTTAATTTGTTAATAACTAATTAAGTTCAAAAAAATCAGCTGTAGGATATAGGTTCTTATTATACGAGGTCCATACTACTCAAAACAACCGCCGTTTGCCTGGTTGGGTTAGTGTCAGGAAAAAAATTTATCCCTGGTCTAATATACACACATATCTATATTCATATACACACATACAGTATTGTGCGAATTAATGGAATCATAGGCTGTTTTTAGCTTTGCAAATGGCCCATAAATTTTCAATGGGGTTAAGGTCAGGCGAATTACCGGGCCAATCTACAACATTAATCTTCTTATTTTTGAAAAATTCCATCATATTCTTTGATTTGTGACAGGGAGCAGAGTCCTGTTGAAGAATCGCTCCTCCTTGGGGTTGACATTTTTGGAGTTGTTTGTCCAAATACTTTTCCAACATGGATTTGTATTTTTGGCTGTTCATCATGCCTTCAATTGGCACCAAAGATCCAACCCCCATGTATGAAAAACATCCCCAAAACATTTTCTTGACTGGATGTTTTACGGTTGGATCAATATGAGATAGTGTAAGCTTTTCATTGTCAGACTTCCTGACGAATTTCGACTGCTGTCCCTGAACTATAAAGTGGGTTTCATCTGTAAATAATACTTTTTTCCAGTCGCCTACAGTCCAATTAGATTTTATAGTATTTTTTGGCCCACAGTAGCCTTTGTTTCTTCATTCGTTCAGTTAGAAGCTGTTTTTTCTGTGGATGAAGTGCCCTTCTAAAGTCTTCTACGAACAGTTGAGTCATGAATCACTATAGCTGATGCTGCTAGATCTTGTTGTAGGTCTTGGCTTGATTTTCTTGGGTCCAATTTGCTCTTTCGAAGTAAAAATCTGTCATCTGCTGGTGTTGTTTTTCTCTTTCTTCCACATTTTCCTAACCTTTTCACATCCACTGATCCCGTTTCTCGTTTACGCTTCAAAATTTTGCTTACTACCCCCCTGACTCACTCCACACGTTCTAGCAATCTCTCTTTGTGACATACTAGTGTGTTCACTCAACGTGACAATCTTTTCACGCTTCCTAGGCGTAATATTAATGTTGGAATAAAACCAAAAACAACACAAAATAGTACAAAAACCCCCAAAACACACTCAAACACACCAACACACAGTAAGGTTATGTTTTCAATGCTTGGTCAGCTGACAACTGTGTAGGTAGTGTTGCCAACTGTGAATATTGAAAAAATGAAAAAAAATTCACAGTGATTCCATTAATTCGCACAATACTGTATCTATAGCCTTCGCAATGGTGATCGCCAACGTCGGATAGTTCTGATATGGCACGCGAAGAAGAAGAAGAATCTATATTCA
Organism: Diabrotica balteata; assembly: GCA_918026665.1. NCBI lineage: Eukaryota > Metazoa > Arthropoda > Insecta > Coleoptera > Chrysomelidae > Diabrotica > Diabrotica balteata. The sequence continues at coordinate 168,295,172 of OU898278.1, forward strand.
TGATTTGTATAAAATTAACTTACTTGTAGCCTTTGTTGTTGCAACGCAGCATCGAACGCTCGTTTTTCTCGTTCAGCTTTCTGAATCTCAGTGAGACTCAGCCCCATATTGGCATTTGCCTGAGACCACGGTGCGGCTTTAGCTAATCTCAATTGTTCCTGTTGCAATCTCTTCTCCTCTTCTAACCTTCTAATCTCCCTTTCCTTGATCTCTTGCCTGAAACAATACACTGTTAGTCCGCTAGCCTAGCTTTGGATTTTAAGACAAACCTCAATCTTTCTTCTTCTAATTTCTTTTGGTCTTCACTCTTCTTTTTCGCCTCTTCTTCGGCTTTCCTCAGTTCCTTAAGTCTTCTTTTCTCCTCTAACTCCCTCAGCCTTTTATCCTCTGCTTCTTTTTTTGCTTTTTCCAATTCCCTTTTAATCCTCTCGTCCTCCTTCCTCCTTTTCTCTTCCAGAGCTTTCTTTTCCGCTTCTTGTCGCTTTAGGTCCTGTTTCTTCTTTTCTTCAGCCTCTTTCTTCGCCAGTTTCTCTTCCAATTCTTTCTTTTTCTTCAACTCCTTAGCCACTGCTTCTTCCTTTTGTTTCTGTTCTTTCTCTTTATCCGCTTTCGAGGTTTTCGGCTGTAACGCTTGTTGAAGTTTTTCCGATTGAGTCAAGGGAGGTGAGGGAACGGCAGGTACAGTAGGTACAGGATTATTTTGTAAATCCCACATCGACATAGGGACTTCGTTTTGGGGCTGCCACTGCGAAGTGCCGTTGTTGGCGGTAAATGTATTTTGTTGCCACAGCGAATCCACCTAGAACATACAACAAAAATATGAAGATTATTTGGAAACAGTACACTGTCAGTCCCCTGAGAATCGTGGTCTAACATAGAGATAGAGCGAAGGAGCACAATTGATGTATTAAATACTTAATTAAAACACTATAAACACTGGACATTATATTAAAACATAATTGTTGTTCAATGAATCAAACTTTGTTAGACCACATAGTTATCGAATAATCATCGTAAGTGACGGTTACCTGTGGCGGAGTCGACTGCTTTTGTTGTTGCTGTTGCTGCTGTTGTTGTTGTTGAATCTGTTTAAGTAGGCTCGTTATGGGATCATTCGCTTGAGTCGAAGAGATTTGTTCAACAGAACCTCTAGATGTAGGTCTTGGTAAGTTAATACTTCCTCCAATACTGACTGGTATATTGCTCTGCAAGCCTGGTATAGGCAATGCGGCCGAGTTAAGAGTGGGTGTCTGTATAGAGTAAAAAAAATATCAATGAAGATTATAAATGATGTCTCTCTTATATCTCTAAACACTTGTATCTTAACAAAACTTAACTTTTATCTTAAACTCTTAACAATTTATCTTAACAAAAAAAAGTCATTATAGTAGAACATTTCGTACAGTGGAAAAGCAAACGACAAATGTCATACCTGTAAACTGGGCATACTTGTCGATAATCCTTCTGGTTGCGGCAGATTTCCAGGTAGGGTATTACTCAAACCTGCAGGAATATTGGTTGGGTGACTGGTCGTCGGAAGACGGTTTTGCATAGAAAGAAGATTATTCATTTGCATTTGTATATGAGGATCTAAGGTACCAGGTAAATTGGGTTGTTTCTCGACCAATCCTTGTCCTGGAATTTTATTGCCCTGTAAATAATTATAATTTTTAAATAATCATATTTCAATATAGAACAAAGCTGTAAGATTGTATTGAAATCTTGATTCTTTGAGCTAAATACTCTAAAAAGAAACTATAGATCGAAATAACATGGATTTCCCGGAAATTTACTGGAACAACCTATGTTGGTTATGAAGGAAATATACTGTGATATATATTCACATTGTCCAGTATATTAAATACTCACAATAAATAAAATAATCATATTTAGCATCCTAAAAGGTACTTACTTGTTGCATTTGATTTATCATGTGCATTAAAGAATTGGTCGCCTGTGGTTGCTGTAGGTATTGGAGATCTGGTGCTACCTATTAACAAAAATTTACAATTGTTACAAAAGCACTCCCAAATTCAACTAAAATATCGAAAACCTAAAGTATCCCATAGGAAAATAATTTATAAGTGCCTGAAGTTGACTACATTTTCTCACATGACAAATGAAATAAAACTATTATAATTTAAATGGTTATCATAAAAAGTGTCCTAAAAATATTAAACATGTTTTGAATCACATTTTAAGTTATTAATATTATTTACCACTAGATGGCGCTAGTGAAATGTGTCTCATAAAAACCTCAGGCAATCGTTTTCTGATAAATAGAACTGTCAGTTGGTATTAAATGTGTCAAACAATCAACGTTACCCTTCCTTAGGCTACTATTATACAATATTTTCTATTCTCACACGACAAATAAAATATAAACTATGATAGTTTTAATGCCTCTCATAAAAATGTACCATAAAAATACTAAATGTGGGTTTTGAATCATATCATATATATTAAGTTATTATTATTTACCACTAGATGGCGCTAGTGAAATGTGTCTCATATAGACCTCAGGCTATTGTTTTTAAATGAATCTAACTGTCAATAATTGGTATTAAATGGAGCGTCCAAGGAAGGCCTCAGAGTCAACGCCAACGTGGCAGATGGACAGACATTACAAAAAAGCTTCTCAACAAGCAGTATACTGAGGCCGTGTATTTCGAAACTTATGTATAAAAAAGAAGTATTTAAGACTCAAATTTAAAAAATATCATATTCACTTCACACTCATATTATGTATACAATAAAATTTAACTATGTTTGAAAATTTGGGTGAGTAATTTGGGAGTGAAAGTTTATAAACAAATGCTAGGGTAAAAAATGCATGGGTAGCAAACTACCGTCACTTCAAGATGCCATTCAATTATGAAAAATGTATCAAGTTATGAATCCCCAAGTCGAATATGTATTTTGAAAACAAATAATACAATTGTATACCTGTTGCTGTTGCATAATCAGTCTTTGAGCAGCAAGTTCTTGCTGTTGTTGCAGGGATATCGCACTCCATGGTTCGGTGAGAAGTCTGGACTGCGCCTGTTTGAAAGCCATTTGCGTCAGATACTGTAACTGCAGCATATCCGGCTCTGCCGCGGGCATTTTCGTGACGGGGAAACGGAGGCCCGTTTGGAAGGGGTTCAGTCCGCCACACAGACCTATCAGATCACCCAGCAAAACGAACCTCTCATCGCATTGCCTTCGCACTTTCAATTGGTTGCTGAAATATCCAGCCTTGAACCATTCTGCCATCTCCATGTTGGAAAATGGTCCCTGCATTTGACCCTGAAACATATTTTTATTTTATTGATTATCCTTACTCTAAAATAACTACAAAATATATAAACATAGGATCACTTGCTAATAAAATATTAGCTAAGCTAAAGCTAAGATTAATATTTAGAACAAATATTATATTTGGCCATTTTTCAATTTCTACGGCTTCTCGAATAATTCTTGGTTTATAGGCGAGGATGAAGGCTATGGTTCTGGAGTTTTTATAATATTCTCTGCTGTGCTGCTGGCTATCATAAGTTTTCTAAATAATTTTAGTATCTCAAGATGAGCATATTTACCTGTGGATCCTGATAAAACCACTTGTCTAGTATGGCTGGTGCAGCTAAATTTGGGGGAGGTTGTATACCGCCAATTTCAAAACTACTGGGCACTTGTTTAGGTACGTCTTCGTCCACCACCAATTTCAGAACGAAATCTTCTTGCAACTTTTCAAACTCCGAATCGTCAGGCCTAGAACGAAAACTACCAAAATTATTTATTCAATATATTCGGTATGTAATAGTTAAAACAATAGAAGCTAAAAAAACAGTCAACATCGTATAATTGTTAAATCTGTTAAATTATTTGTATTTTGATTGGACTTAAGCTTAGTAATGTCATACAGTAGTGTGCGAATTAATGTGAATAGAGATCGAAATTCAGTTTTCATAAGTTGCTGCTGTGCCTATTCAGTCAACTGTTTTATTAAAAAAAAAACAACATAACCTCAAAACCTTATTAGTATATTGTTCAAAACACGTGCTTTGTGTTTTATATCATTATATTTTGTTGCATCTTAGGTCATGTGCAAGTTGGTGTTATTTTCATTGATTTAACTGTGCACTCAGCTAACCTTTTAATATGGATATCACTCCTAGGAAAAGAGAAAGGATCATAACACATATTGAGCATACACCAATGACTCAGAGGGTGATTGCAAAGGAGTGTTTGGGTGCAGTAAACAAAATATTTAAAAAAAAAAAGGAAACAGGGTCAGCTGAAGTGCAACGGAAAGGAAAATGTGAAAGAAAACGGAAGACTACTTTTCGAGATGAAGCCTTTCTTTTGCGCGATAGCAAACTTCATCCTAGAAAAACAAGTTATGACCTCCAGCAAGATTTAGAAAAGGCTAGAATAAAAATTCAGGACTCAACGGTACGCAGACGTCTCTTAGAAGGAGGGAGAAGATCCGTGAGACCACAGAAGAAACAACTTCTGACAGCGCCTATGATGAAAAAATGACTAAATTGGGCAAAAAATACGCTCATTGAAGTGCAGAAGATTGGAGAAAAGAATTATTTTCTGATGAGACCCACTTCCTAGTGCAAGGAGAGCGATCAAAATTCGTACGAAAGGCAGCCAATGAGTCACTTTCAGCTAGCTATATTAACCAAACAGTTTAACATCCCGCCACCAAAAAAATGTTCTGGGGCTGTTTTGATACTCAGGAACTGGCACTCTTATTCCTATTTAAGGTATGATGAACAGTGAAAAGTACAAAGCCATGCTAGGGCAACGCTTAGCTATAGAGCTTGACAAAGTACAGGCCGAAGGAACTGCAATTTTTCAACAAGATTCAGCTCCGTGCCATGTATCGAAGGTTATGATGAATATACTTCAAGGATAATAATATCACCCTTCTTGATTGGCCTGGGAATTCACCTGACCTTAATCCTATTGAAAATTTGTGGGCAATATGTAAGGCTAAACTGCAAAAATTTGACTGTATGACAAAAACAAAAATGGTGGAAGCAGTGATTAAGGTGTGATTTAGAGTTGAAGCAATCACAAACAATTGCAAAAAACTTGTGTGGATTCCATGCCTAGAAGACTCCAGGAAGTCATAAAAGTAAAAGGGGGACATATTAAATACTAATTAATGAAAAAATCTTATGTAAGTGTACCTAAATTTACCTTTGGCCTAAATAAATCATACTCACAAATTAATTCTGTTTGTTCTCATTAATTCGCAAAATACTGTAGTTTTAAATAAAAAATATTGGAATTACCAAATTTATAATGAACTTGGAATGTCAGGAATTCGTGATTGTAAAGTAACTGATCTTCCTTAAATTCTCACGTTCCTTAAATTGCACAATGATACAAAAGAACATTAAATCTTCAAAAAGTGTCCGCCTAGCACTAACCATTGGTCCTTCGAGCCGGATACTGCCTCTCAGAAAAACTTTAATTGATGAAAATTTTAATTTTGTTTACAATAACACTCAAATTCATAACGTCAATCTAGACGCCATCATTGGCGAGATAAATTTTATATTCTGCACTTATGAATACTATGGCCACGACGATGTTAATGTTGAATATTGTATCATACAACGAATCTGTTACTAGTAAACCTTTCACGATGATAAAAACTTCTTATATACTCCTCATATATTACATTATAACTAAATAAATACCTTGGATTATCGTTAACTGGGCCGTTTGCTATCACTGGTGGTTTCTCACTAATTGATAACTTTGGGGGAGCATTGAATTTGGCCCGTTCGAGCGGCACATCTTTGTCGATTTTTTCAGGTATATTGTTGGGAACCAACTTTTTCCTTTCTTCTGATGGAGCTTTCTGTTTTAAATTATGAAGTGTGTCTTCTTCTTTTTTCTTCGTTGAGTTCTGAAAATAATTCATGAGATTAAGAATAAATTTAAATAACTCTAAAATAGGAGTAACAGATGATCATACCATAATTAAAGATCGTTTGAATACATTTAATTATGTTCTCTACTACTCGTAACTGTGATATTTTTGACTGGTGTAAACTTACTGGGATTAAGTTGACTTTTTTGTATTTAAAATGCAACACAACTCAACTGCAAACTGAAACTATGATAAAAATTTATTATAAGTGATAAAAATAGCCTACCTCTTCCATGGTTTCCTTTTTTTGTGAGGTATCTTCGGGTTTTACAAGGGACAACGTCGATTTGGATGAAGGCATCGGTGGAGGCTGTGATTTCGTAGAAATATGTTGTTGTGAAGTTGATTTTTGAAGACTGATTATTTCTCTCCTATTGGGTGGTTTACCCTCAGGCTGCAACAATATAATCAATCTCTACAAATCTTAGTATAGTCCGATCAAAAACAATGTGACCCAAAAAAAATTAAGGAAGAACGAACATTTAGGAATAATTAGTTCAAAATGTGAACTACTATGTAAGAAAATATTTACAATGCTATTTAAAAAAGATTTAATTTTCATTAAGTGCAGTTTTCGAAAAATATGAAATGATCAAAAGTTTTTGTTTAAGCAATCATTAGAACACAAAAAGATTTAAATAATTAAAAAAAATAACAATATAATGAAATAAAATAAACGATGTTCAAAAAAAAATATCAATTTTGGTTTTAATTAAAGCAGAACATGGCAAACGACCTACCTCCTAAGTCAACAATACCAACACCAAACACATCCTCTTAAACATCTACCTATTTTCAAATTGTCATCCCTTCGTTTTTTTTTATAAGGTTTTGCCAAAATTGTGTATTCTTTGAACGCACTAGTATGACTTATGATACACTAGTATGACAAATACTTTCGTAATATCCTGTACCTGTAATAACTATTGTACATAGAATAAGGTAACTTTACCTGTTCGTCATCCGATCCGTGAAAGGCACCCTTTTCGTCGAAAGTCCCTCCTCCTTCAGTAGGATTCTCCATCGCCCATTCAGGTAGGTGGTCCTCGTTTTCCCAAGATTTTCGAGAAAGCGGGCCTCGATTGTCATTCCAACTTGTGCGGCCACCTCTTTCTGGAGGTCCTGTTCTCTCTTCAGACTCCCCATCCCCTCGCCAACTTGTTGAGCGCCCTATTAAAATAAGTGTTTAATGTAGAAAGTATCGAAATTAGCTAGTTAATTAATTAAAATAACAAACTAAAAAAATTAAATATGTGGTTGTGCATACAATTAGCAATTGATTGGCATAACACATAAATTATTGTCAATTCAGAAAAATTCACTTAACACTTGTTGAAATGTGTTAATTGGAATATAGCAAGGACAGTTTCTACCCTTTACTGCTCAAAATTTACTCGATTTGTGTAGTAAGGTCTATAACAACGAGATTATATTGAATACGTAAACCGTTGAAAACGTTGAACTAAAAGGGGATTATATTTAAATTAAGTAAAATACTTACCCCATTTTTCATGACCACCACTTCTTCCTGGCCCACTCACACCACTTCTCCACCCATCGTCTTCATCGTTTCTGGCCCTCCTCCAATTATCTGACGTGGTTCGCTGATTAATATACTCTTTTCTCGGACTCCACTCGGGTTGCTCCCCGTTGCCCCAACCCGAGTCGTATCCACCCGTCGGCCTGCCGTATTGGTATCCCCGTCCTCTACTGATTCGACCACCCCTTTCCAAAGACCCACCTCTGCCACGTATTGGTCCAGACACTACTGCATTCGGTCTGGGCTGCCAACCTCTTTGCTGTATCTGTTGAACAATAACCTTTAATATGGATTTTGATACAAATCCTATTCAACAAACTTAAAAATCCGTAAAAAATATAATGGGTGTTCCAAAAAAATTACGTTAAGTTTGAAGTTGGCGCCATTTTTGTCATTAAGTCATGTCATAACATAAATTAATTACTGCATGAACCATTTCATCATCGTTTCTTGAAGTATTGGCCGGCCTGATCATATCATTTGATGTTTTCTTGCGATTCTTTTGAAGCTTTAAAAAAAGAGTGTGAGTCACTAATTTAATGTTTTAGCATGAACTTTTCTCAGGTATTTTAGGTTATAGACTTTATTGAAGGTTATAACACGACTTCTAAAACTAACTAAAATATCTAATACTGTTTTTTTATTTTATGTAAGTGTGTATATCACATAACATACACTTCTTGGATCACATAGCTACATTAAAGACGTCACCGCTGCTTCACCCTATTCCATATACAACTTTATGAATTGAACTTACATTATTTTTTCATGATTTCTTGAGAAACCCAATACATGTGTAAACACTGATACTTACCTCTTCATCAGTTGCTGGTGATAAGGCTAATGGTTGAAGACAAGTTTCCGAGAATAGACATTTAAAATTGGTTAGAGAGACGGGAGGTTTTATATTTTTGTCAAATAACGCCAACATCTCTTCTCGACCATATCTGAAACAATTTATATTTGTATTGGCAAGCGGTTGAGATGCTTTGTAAAAGAAATTGCAGAAATCGAAAATCCAACTGTAAGAACATATCTTCTTGTATACTTATGAACAGAAGAGAAAAATATTTTTACGTAAATACGAGGATTAAACACTTTATTTAAAAATATTATGAATGATTTAACACTATCACCTTCTAATTAATCCCTTGGTAACTTCTCCCAACGTCGTTTCCACTGCTAGAATGACCCCGAGAACTATATGTCCTTTTGCTCATCCAACGATATTTCAATTATGTCAAGCCTCTGCCTTTACGAGGATCTGGTAAGTTGGGAAAACAAGGAAAAGTCCGCAAGAGCTAGATCTGGTAAGTTGGAGGCTTAGAGATTTATTTTTTGTCTACATAACTACTTTAGAAATACAACTTAAAAGCATCACAAACTTAGAATCACGAAGGCTTAAGTATTTGAGTGATCTCTTCTTCCAAAACGGGACGAAAAAGGACTTAAGGTGCTTAAGGAGACTTAAAGCTTGGATAAGGATAATTTCTGTAGCTGAACAGGAAATCGATATTAATAGTGGGAAGGGATATAATTATATTCTCTGCAACTGTAATAAAATTTTTTATTTATATAATCTGGAGGTAAACCAGGTTCTACCGAACCCGATCTTGTATTGTTTCTTTTGAAATTTACTATGTTACAGCAGTCTCTAGGTTTATTACTGGAATAAGTAATAAAATCACAGTAAGCTGAATTTTTAGCATTTTGTAATTGCCGATTATATTCAAATTTTTGTTGTTTATATAATTTGAACATATCGTGATCCTTAGTGGCATCTACAATGTGTTTAATAAGAGAAAGATTAGATCTGTGAGATCTTAATTCGTTATTTTTGCATTGCACATGTGTTTTTTTAGTAATTTGTCATACTTTTTTAGTGGAAAATGCTTTAATATTAAGTTGCTATAAGTTTTGGTTAGAAAAAACGTCCAAAAATCAGGATAATTATTGGTATCATAGAAAAAGTCATCTTTGCACTAGCTAGTACACGTTTAAGCTTCTGTAAACCAAAAGAAGTAATAAACTGTTGAAATATTTTATTAGTGTCAACAACTTTATGCTCAGAGTTAATAAACGCTTATTTGTTTACACATTTGTTTACAATAACACCTCGTTTCTTTTTTACCCTAGCTAATTGCAAAGCCGGAGATGCTCAATGATTATAAATTTTGTTCAGTTTGCCAGGGCTCCAAAAAATATATGACGTCATAAAAAATTACATCTTCAAGAAAAGCATTGATCATATGGACTTTATTTGAAATACACTGCAAATTTACATGAAACATGTTTACTATGCCTTGTCAAATTAGTTTATTTTGCTAAGAATTTCTAGGTTTCTTCTTCTGTCTTCTTCGAGATGAGTTACGGATGTCATTTTTGTGCAAAAATAGTAAATGAACCAGTGCGTTGTCATGATCCAGTACCTTGGCATAGCTCTGGGTTCTTCATTCATACGGTTGTACGAAAATTTCTCAATGAGCATGACAAAAGAGGTCTATGAAACCGTACTTTTGGCAAAAAAGAATTCTGTTATTACCAGGCATACCAATATGTGATGGAATCCAAGTGGTATTCTTTTGTTGCAGTTGATATAAATGACACTTAATCAACCATAAGAATGTATAAGCCAGCTTATAAATATTGTTTAAATGGTTTACGGAACTAAGGGAATTGATAATTAACACAGTTAATTGTTTTTTCTGTTTTACAGGTCAAAAGAATTGATTTTTTTATGAAAGTATTGGTTTAATTTTACGAGATCATTATTTAAACATCGATTAAAATGTCAAAATTAACAAAAAAGTAGTCTTTTAGATCCCTTAAAAAGGAGTCCACAAAAAGTTTTTTTCTTGAAAGATTTTTAAAAATGCTTGTTTTTTAGAGTTTCTAAATAATATTTTATATATAATTTGTTTAAATAATAAAAAAAAAGTTGAAAGCATTTATTCCATTTATTTTTCTATTTATTTATAAAGTTATTCTATTCGTTTATTAAAAAGTTGACTTTTGCAATTTAAAAAATAAAGTTACGTAGTTACCACTCTCATAGTTATTTGTTCTGTCTGCTGATTCCAAGTGAACCTTGCGTCTAATATAAACCCAAGATACTTTACTTCACTCGCTAGATTTAGTTTTGTACCAATTAAGCTTAGAGGATCCAAGCCCTCAAAATTCCTCCTGGAAAATCTCATGATTTTGGAGTTCTAAAGGCTTATGTCAAGTACTACATTTGAAGTTCATTATGTAACTACAATCAGAGCCTGTTGCGTTTTATCTCTGACTACGCTATTAAAATTTCCATGGGCAAAGATAACCAGATCATCCACATTGCTCAGGACATGATGCTTGAATCTAGTTATCAGACCATCCATGATGACCAGATTCCACAAGAGAGGAAATCAACTCCTCCCAAGAAGGTTGGATTCTATTATAATAGATTTCATATAATAAAATATTCTACATAACAATTTAGCATGTTTAAAATAACTTTGAAACTATATTTTGAGTAAATCTCATAGTTTCTCATAAAATATTTAAGATAATTCTTTTCAAAATAAAAGATAATAAATATAACTGTCTATACATAGAGATGATAATTTTATAACATGCACAATATTGCAAATATGTGGCAATATTTTCAATTAAATTGTATCACAGATGTTGCATTTGATAAGGAAAGCAATGATAACAGATATTAAAAGCAAAAATTGAACAGACATTTTCCTCATTAAGTATTTCATTGATACAACAAAGATAAAAAATTCATAGACGTGAAACCAAAACAATTTTTTAATAAATGAAACCAGTTTATGCATAATATTCTTGATCTACAATATAAGTTTAATCTAAATTATTATTTTTTTTTTTTTAATATAATATAGGCAAAAACAATGTGAAAGTTTAGATACTACAAATAAGTAGGAACTAGAAAAACTGTATAATTAATCATCAACTGGTTCATAAGATCACAAAGAGTTAAATGGATTGAAGTTGTAATGAGTACAGATAATAAGAAGATACCAAAGATGGTCCAAAAAGAGGCCCAATCATGAAAAGACGGAACTGATGACCAAGACAAAGATGGTTCGATAATTTACAAGATCTCAGAAAAATAGGTGGTTCATGGCGAGAGAAAAATGACAAACTTTGTTTTTTGAAATTCACAACAAGAACATATATACATAATTGTTCCTCTTTACATTAGGTGTACATTAGGTACAATACATTAGATTAGGTACATCTTGTAAATTAGGTGTTGAGGGAGGTGTTTCTAGCTTTTGATGAATCTTTTCCATTATTTTCTGTTCTTCGTCATTTGTGTTGCTTCTTGCCAAGATTTGCCCTTATTTTGTAACAACTCTGCTATGTCGCTGTTCCACTCTTTTATTGGTCTGCCTCTTGTGTTTTTCCCTATTCATTTAGCTTCTTACACTCTTTTCACTTGCCATGTTATTGTCCATTCCTATTATATGACCAAACAACTCTAAGTTCTTCTCCTTTATTGCATCAAGTATGTAATGAAACTTTAAGTCTGTTTCATCTTTCTTCATTTTGAGTATGTCTGTCCTTGCTCCTATCGTTCTTCTGAGGTATTTCATCTCTGCTGCTTGTATCCTACTCTGGTGTCTTCTGTTTAAGATTCAGTTATTTGCTCCGTATGTCAATGTTGCCCTATATATTATTTCATATACTGTCATGTTTGTTTTGATTTCTTTGTTGTTAAGGAACCCTCTATTTAGTGCTTGGAATATTTTTCCTATACCCTCTAGTCTGCTGTTAAAATCATCCTCGTTGTTATTTGTTATTTATTATCATTGACAGAGATCGAAGTTGACGTAGTTGCCAAAGTATAAAAAAATCCTGATTCCATTTTAAATCAAATAATTCACATAATTATTGTAAAAGTATTACCATCTCTTTACAATGACTATTTAAATTCTTACGTGATATTTTTGAAATAAAACACACTAAATTTGTTCTAAAAAGAACAGATTTTATTAAATAAGTAAAAATATAAAACAAGAGGTATTCACTTTAGAATTCAAAATAATAAAGTACAAAAAGTGTCAACATCGCAACTCTCAAATAAATGTTACCAATTTAAGACAAATTATCACCTTGATTCGATTACAGTTACACTGTGTTCCGAACAAATGTTCTTCATAAAAACGCTTTATAATGCATTTATACAAATTAAATGAAACATATTATTGTGTATTTCTTTAAGTTAACATTAATAGAAATATTTAAATATTATTTCTACACGTATATAATAAAATATGTCTAGTGGCTGTAATGCCAATGTACTCGGCAAAGTGATTCTAAAAAAAAACACACCTACCGCTTAAATATTTCATGTTGGTATCATGTGACCTCACGGACTATGTCACGGATGATGTGCAACAGTATGTAAATTAGATGAAGTATGTTTAATTGAAAATTAACCCTACCTCCTCCCCCACTTGCCTTAAGGTGAGTTTCTTCAATACTTATAATTTTAAAATACTTAATATTTTAAATTCAAGGGAGTCTTACAAAAAGTATATGTGATAAGGTTTTCCCAGGTAAAAATTATATGTAATCTTGATTTAGGTTCTAGTCTTATTACATTGAAAGGCAGTATCTTAACTATAAGTTTATAGTAGTTTTAGAAAACAAGGCAAAAGTATATAGAAAGTGCCAGTGAAGTTAGGTAGAAATAAAGGAGTTTTGTATTTGACAGTGTTGCCATGTCATTTTAATAAATAATGAAAGAGCATGTGATATAATAATTAATTTAATGCATTATTTTAAATTGAAATTTTGTTTACTGAACACACAAATTCACACAATTTAAATGTATTGACGATCTGAACAAGTTCCAGTTACTTACTAACTAATACATTAACAAAACTGTATTCAGGTACCATTTCATCCCAAAATTATATGAAAATAGTCATAAAATTGAAATCTACTGAACACATGGCCTGGAATCTTATATGAATGACTTGGTTCATTCCCCCATCACTTTGACCCCAGCGAGTTAATAAAGAGAAATGACAGCCTATCTCTCTCACGAAGACTTTAACCAATCATAAACCAAATAAAATAATCAAACGAAGCAATGTCAATTCTGTCAATCCAAATTAATGACAGATCTTCCGTTTGTTTACAAGTTTTCAATTTTATTTTATTATCTTTAACTTTCGTTTGCATTTATTCTTAGTAATTTTAATTTAAATTTGGTTACTTAATTTTTAAAGTTTATTTTGAGTTACCTATTGTAGCAAAGAATTTTTGTGTTGTGCTAGTAACAAAACTAAACATGGTGAATTATTGTATTGTTCGTTGTGTACAAATCATGGAAAAATTACAAAAAGAATGATAGTAAGTTGTCAGGAAGCAAAAAATAATAGTATTTAACTTCTGCAAATATGTGTAATAAATATTATGTAATTATTTTATAACTGTTTTATCTTAAACAACAAATAAATATACGTATATCTAGAAAAAATTGTGCATCTTATATCCTTATTTTCCAATAAATTTTAATTAGTAACGAAATAGCCCACAAGAGGCGCTAAAGGGTATGTATGTAAGGGGTTTTCATTCAAATTTGCCGCCAAAAGATGATTAGTATTGACCCCAGCTGCAAGGGGCCTAATGAACGAAATTTATACATTGAGTTGCCTATCTATTTCTACTATTATATTATTTATCTATGTACTGAACATCTGTTGCAATCTGACAATTAGTGTTTTGAAAGTTTTGACAGTATTGCCAAGTTTATCAGCTAATCTACCAATGGTCAATTATAAAATTTTACTCTATTAACTAACTGCAACTAATATCAAAAGAAACAAATAATCATTAGTTCATGTTTTATATAAATTAAAAAAAAAATTAAAAATACCATATAATAAATAATAAAATAAATTAAGATTCCATAAAATAATATAATAAAAATGTACTGTTTCAAAGCATATTTGACACATAAAACATATACATAATAAGGACATGACAATACTGCAAACGCAATTTTGACAGTTCATTTGTGGCTAACTTAACCTGCACTTGTTGTAACCTGCACACTAACCTGTTTTATTGCAGGTGCTATTCCCATTTTTTAGTTTGTTACATAATAAATCATCCTATCTGTTGTGTGACATGTTATTTGCAAGGAGTATTTAATCCCAAATGTTGCTTTTCTAAAACTCAGTTTTCCCTTCAGTTATAAGCTTAAAATTAATGACACTCACAATCTTTATATATTTTTAAATATTTATATACAGCAACTAAATGAATTTGGCCTTTCAGTAAATTTTAAATAAATGTTGGACTGGTTCTTACATCAAATTCAGACATTATTGAGTGTTTTCGCATTTGTACCAATATAGAATTATTTAATTTTAGCACTACTCTCTCTGGTGAATACAAAAAATCCATTCCAGGAAGTAAATAAGTACCTTAATAATATGCTTACACAACAGTTTGCGAGAAACAGTGAGTTAAATATGGTACACAAAAATTTATAAAAAATTATCGAAAATTATCTTTACTTTATAATTGCATTATTTCAATCCCATTGAAGATTATGATTACACATTACACTACCATACCCCTGAAAAACATCCAGACTTGTATACAAAATAGAAAATAATTAAAGTTCGAATTTTAAATTCGAAATACTGCAAGAACTTTGGGAACATGTAGTTTTATTCAATAATTACATATTACATGCACTATTAAAATTAAATATTACTGCTTTAAATTTTTTATGACATTTTATGTTATAATATAAGCTGTCATTAGTATGAGTTAAATAATGTATGTATTTTGATGTAAATTACATGTATCAAAACTTCATTGTGTATAAAATATTTTATGGTTATGTACTTCATTGATTAATGTTAATTATTACTTGTCAGTTTTAAAAAAAGCACATGACATAAGTTGACTGAATAATGAATAATCCCACACATTTTAAAAAAGATTTGGGCTCTTGTTATTTTGTAAAACTACAGTATTCTAACATTAAATTGCAATTGACTATTTATAGGTTTTTTACACTACAAGAAAAGGTTATACAACATCAGAATAAATATGTCAGTGTAACATTAAAATTTATTAACTGTTTCTATACTCACTAAATACAGACAAATCCTTTAAGATTTTGAAAACTTATTTACTTTAGTTCTTGTACATTTACATCCTTATTTGTAGATATGTAGTAAAATTGGAAAAATTTTGGGAAGGTTGTCTTATGAAAGTTATAATTGTAAAACAACCTACCGATAATCAGCAAGCTGATATTTTGTTCCTCCACCAGTTCCTCCTCCAGTGATACCTTCAGAGGACATGTTACGAATCCAATCTGGACCAAAAGTCATTGAGTCAGTCATCCTAAAAACATAAACACACTCAGTTCAAGCCTGTGAAGCGAATGAACTATATTATATAAAGTAACATATAGAGCGTTACAGCAACAGTGAAGGCATATGTGGGTATGAATGAGTATAGGTACACAAAAATGGAGGTAACTATTTTTAGACACACAATATTAGTGGTAGAAGTTACTACCGGAAGTCGATAATGAAAAAACGGACGATATATTCACGTTTATTCCATAAATCACAAATATTTCACACTGTTTTATACAAAGCATGAAGTGCAAGGCCCCAGGCATAGACTAGGTGGCACATTGATTTTCCCGATTAGGCTCGTTTTATAGAGAAACATGTATATAAAATTATTGAACATAAATCCTCTATTGGTTTTATCACCAATCATTTTCATAGTTTTCCTTATACGATTGCATTTACCTGAATATATTTGTTTTACACTTGGTAAAATGCGAACAACATAAATGGCTGCAGCGAAATTGTAGGTTACGGCGCATGTGCTCACAATCTAGTAACTAAAATGTCAAAATATTTAAATTCAAAATTCCACTAGATACACTTTTATTTTTAAATTCAAATAAAAATTGATCAAATTTAAATGGAGAACTTTATCAATATTTGATCAATATCGATATAATTAATATTTAAAGTTTCGTATAATAGTAATGTTATTATTTAAAATACATTTGTCCTAATAACCATGACGATAATAGTATTAAAAAGGTTTCTTAGGTTTATGAAAGAAAAAATTATAGGCTATTAAAAGACCTATGAAGTGCTTTTAATGATAACATTATATTTTAGTTACTATTTAATGTTTGTACTATGTAATTGCCTGTTTTTAAAAAATACTATAAAATACTCCCAACATTAAAATATTTTATTTAATACCGGTTTGCAAAGAAGAAGAACTGACATTACATAATCTGGTTCAATCGAAATCAAGGACAATCCAATGCAATATTTGATTTGATTTTATTGTCCAATTGTCCTTGAAGCAATTTATCTTATCATTCCTAAACATAACCTCAAAATGTCTATAATGTAAACACGTAAACATGTGAGTTGTGAATATTGTTAACAAATCTAATTGTTGAATAGAGCGAAACTAAACAGTCAGGAAACAATGGCACAGAAACCTTCATTTTCCGACCTTACCCTTAATAATTGGATAATTAGGCAATGTGCAACAATAGGTAGAATTTTACTCACTAATCATAGATATATTGATATAGTTTTATATTATTAATAATTTCAGGTGTAAAATCCCCTACGCCCATCCAGTTAAACTGTATTCCACAAATTTTGCAAGGTCGGGATTGTGTGGGTGCAGCAAAAACTGGTAGTGGTAAAACTTTGGCTTTTGCTTTACCCATTATACAGAAACTATGTGAAGATCCTTATGGTGTTTATGCCTTAGTTTTGACACCAACTAGGGAATTGGCTTATCAAATAGCAGAACAGTTTGCAGTTATTGGAAAACCTATGAATTTGAGACATTGTGTAGTTGTTGGAGGTAAATTTTCTTGTTTTTAAAAACCTTTATTATACTTGATTCACTGTTCCCAGTCCCACAGAGTTCTGATGCATAAAAATAGAACCTAATTGTACACTAAGAATAAAATTATTTAACATTGTTTCAATGTATTTTTCAACCTTTGAAAGTAAACAATTCTAAATGTTATAGTCTTTACATTATTAAAATTGCACAAAGAATAATTTTGTTTTATACTTTTGTAGGAATTGATATGGTAGACCAAGGAATACAACTGTCTAAACATCCCCATATAGTTGTGGCTACACCAGGCCGTTTAGCAGATCATTTGGAAAGCTGCAAAACCTTCTCTCTTTCTAAAATCAAATTCCTTGTTTTGGATGAAGCAGACAGGCTTCTTAGTGGCCAGTTTGACGAACAGATCAAAACTATATTTAAAGAATTACCAAAAAATCGCCAAAATTTGTTTTTTTCAGCAACTATCACAGACACTTTAGAGAAATTAAAGGAGGTCAGCAATAAAGACATGTTCTATTATGAAGCTCCTTCCATCTCAGATGCTGTTACTGTTGAACAGTTAGAACAAAAATATGTGTTATGTCCTAAAGATGTTAAAGATGCTTATTTAGCTCAAGTGATTAGAGAGTTTAGAGCTGAAAATGAAGATGGCAACATTATGATTTTTACAGATACTTGCAAGTATGTATTACTGGAAAGTTACAATTTAAATTTCATATCCATATTAATTCCAACCTTATTGTCCATTCATCATCTCTATGGAATCAGTAATAAATATTCTACAGTGTGATATCTAGTGTCAACTTGTTCTGTTGCCTAGTGTTTATACAATTTACATGGACAAGATTCACATTAAAGGGCCATCATCTCTTGTAATAATATAAATTTGGACCAAAAAACTATCTACAGGCATTATATTATGTATATGAGAACAATAATATTTCATATTCAATATTAACGGAAAATATTTCATATGGAATACTTATATAAGATTTGATAGTTTTCCTGAAATCTGTTCAAATAAATAATAAGTTGGATCAAAAAAGAATCAGTAATCATATACAACTTAGATATCTTACAAATATAAGAATATAGAATTTTTTTTCAATAAAAGATGGTTTATTATTTTTTTTTTCATAAACTTTTAGTGACATCACACATTAAAATATATTAACATTACAAATTAAATATGTTGATCAGGGAGAAGGATAGGCCGGGCACTCCACCACCAGTATAGGGCTCAATGTAAAACTGGGTGTTGAAAAACGTTTCTTTTATTTATTTATTTATTTATTTATATACGGCATCCATTTACTTACAATTTTTACAAAGTTACATCTTAAAAACAATATATTATTAAAATAACAATCACAAGTTTTAAAAAGTTACACCTTAACAACAATAAATTATTAAAATAACAAACACCTCAGAATAATACAAACATATAAGAATAATACAGATGTACAACCAACTTATTGTAAGATATTTTTTAGTTGTTTTTTAAACAAACTAATTTTGGAGTCAAAAATATCTATTTGTCTTGGCAAGCTATTAGCACTCCGGACCAATCGTGTAGTTGGTTCATTGGTACCATAATTAGTGTGGTGAAATGGCACCGAAAAGATTTCTGATTGTCTGTTGCTTCTACTAGGAACTTTAAGACTAACAAGCGATAAGAGTTGAGGACAATCTATAAAAGCATTGATAACTTTGTGTAAGAAACATAAATCCAACAATGTCCTCCTTGACTCCAGTGTTGGTAAGTTAAGACTATCTCTTACCCACTGATAGTCATATTTCTCTCTCCTGTATCCACTCTTATAGGCTGCTACCCTCAAAAATTTATTCTGGACTCTTTCAATCTGTTGAATGTAACAGTGGTATGATGGGGACCATACAACTGATCCAAACTCAAGAATGGGCCTAACGAGACCACAATAAAGTCTTTTAAAAGCTCTATAGTGTGTTTCCTGTTGAATGTCAGATGGTAGACTATTATAAAATTTAACACACACATACAAAGGACTTCTCTCTGTTATAGACAATCTGTGAAGTGGCAAATTCAAATTAATTAAAAACATTATTAATGGGTCTGGCCACCTCGCACCCACAAGCAGCACATCTAAGTTAAAATCACCAGCCAGAAAAATGATGGAGTCCTTGTCAACTCAATCACCAAGTATTTGGTCTAATTTGTTTATTAAAACTTGTGGATATTCTGTTCGATAGATGGGTAGATTTACAATTTTCTCCTTATAATTCCCGCCTCTGCAGCAGACCACTCAAACACCATTCTTTCTGATAAACTAGAAATATCTTCCCGTGCTTTGCAATAAATGTGTCTTTGATATATACCACACTGCCACCATGCTCCCATGAACTGCTTCTACAATATGAAGAGATCAGTTTAAAATTCCGCACATTGTAGTCCCGCAGTTGTTCTTCTGTTTTCCAGTGCTCACTTAAACAAATAACAAAGCATTCATCATGATCTAGGATAAAATGAATGGAATTAATACATATTTTAATTTATTGCGTATTTAAGTGGATTACTGATAATTTCTTTTGGTGTGTGCCGTAGACTGTCTTTTGACACTGGGGTGCCTCTGTATATTCTGAAAATGGTTAAAAATTACACCGTTAGGCTATAATTCTTGCTGTATTAAATGAGGTATTTTTAGTTCTGGAACAGTAATTTTAAATGAACTTTTGTACTTATCTGTCCTGGTTTTCATTTTTTTCGCAGATAACGTTTTCATCCAGTTTTCTTTATTTTAGATAGTTACGTATTTCCGGGCTTCCGTTTTTGGATCGAGACCTGAAAGGAAAATTGCCATATGTTTTGTGGCCACACGTAGGATACTTCCAGCATTCTCATTGGTTCCCTGGAGTGGATCTGATCGTTCAATAAGTGTTGTACGAGTTGTTTTGTAAAAACTTCTTTTTTTTTTGGTTTCCCATCTATCATTTTCATCTTCAATCAGCTGACGGTTGATATGTTTAACAGGCGTCACGGGTGCAATTGAATTGCTTGATATTCTTGGTTTAGGTGGCAGCTTAGACAAATCAATAGAACAAAGGAGCTGTTCTGTGACTGCGTTAATTGAGCTTGTAGTCTCTTTCACATCATTTTGTTCTTTTACAATGGATGGACTTTTTGTTTTATTTGGACATTTATTTTATTGTTGGATTTTTATTCTGATGTGTTTAGTTTGTCAAATTGTATTTATAGTATGTTTTCCTCATATACATGATTTTAATTATCATTAATTTATAGTAAATCATATTTTTTATAAACTTGGGATATAGTGACTATTTTTGTTTTAGAAATTGTCAAGTACTCTCAATGACCTTAAACGATGTAGGATTTGAAAATGTATCTCTCCATGCAATGATTCCCCAGCAACAACGCCTAGCTGCCTTGGCGAGATTCAAGAGTAACACAGTAAAAAT
Source organism: Diabrotica balteata (assembly GCA_918026665.1). NCBI lineage: Eukaryota > Metazoa > Arthropoda > Insecta > Coleoptera > Chrysomelidae > Diabrotica > Diabrotica balteata. The sequence goes on from OU898278.1 coordinate 168,316,000, forward strand.
GCTGATAGCAACTGATGTGGCGAGTAGAGGTCTTGATATACCTACTGTGCAGTTGGTCTTAAACCACACTGTTCCAAAAGTCCCTAAAGAATATGTTCATAGAGTCGGTAGAACTGCTAGAGCTGGGAGAGTTGGCAAAGCTGTTACATTAGTCACTCCTTATGACATCAAATTACTGCAGGCCATTGAAGAGCATATTAAGACAAAATTAGTAGAGCTAAAAATTAATGGTAAGACTTTAGTTGGAGATTTCTCAAGTTTTGTAGTTTATGTTGAATATATAAAGACTGTGATAAAGTCTGACAACATTGTATTTTTTCTGTAACACTGGTGTGTTCTACCACAAAAAATTCCAAGGGTTTTTCCAATATATTTTGAGCGTTATCATTGAATAGTGTCAATAATATTTTAAAAATTAATTATAAGTATATAATGTTATCTTGAATATTGTTGTAATTTATTGTATTCACATAAAGCGTGGTAATTATAAACAATACTGTTAAACACTACAATACTATTAAATTTAATTTTTTTATGGCGCTGTGATTATAATTATAGTGTTAACTTTTAGATTCTGAGGTAGGAAAGATCTTTGCTCAAGTGTCAGTAACAAAAAGTGAAGCTTACTTGAACTTAGATGAAGGCGATTTCTATGAGAAGAGGTTGATTAACAAAAGAAAGAAATGGATTTTGGAAGGTTTAGATCCAGATGAAGAGGAAGCGAAACTATTGAAGAAACATAAAAAGAAGAAAAAGTCAAAACGAAAAAAGGAGGAAGCAGTCCTTTAAAATAATTTTATTAATTAAAATAAATATATTTTTTATATTAATGTAGAGTGTGTTCTTTATTTTTAACCTATATTCTTGGTATTTCTAGCTTCTATGCTAGAAGTAAATGAACAAAAACTCGAAATAAAAATTCTGGCTGGTATATTTTTTTCGTGAATAGCAGTTCCCAGTAAAAGTTAAAACAGCATAAGGGACAATATACAACCCTCAGATTAATGAAAAATGTAAGTTTCATATTTATCTGAGATCCTTATCATCACAGCTAATGTTCCGTAAGGAACGTAAAATTTTATTATGATCTACGCAATAAAATGCCATTTTGAAATCGACAAAGCGTTGGAAAACATTTTATTGGACGTAACACTTCTTCAACAGTATTTGAGCCCCTTGATCCCCATTTCGACTCTGAATCCAAGAATTTTAAGTACTCTGATATAAGACTTATTAATCACAAATCTGCACATCGTTTGGAGTTAGTTTGTTGTGGTAAGGGAATAAAGATAGATTTCAACCATTATTCTGGTATTCCCCAGTATCGTAAATTATATTAATCAAAATTACTAACAGAAGAATATTATTTTCTCTCAGTTTGAGTATTTCAGGATAAACTTCGTTCGGTTCATGGCTGTCAGTTCATTGTTGGTTTTTAATTATTTAATGACATATTCCACCTGGACTTTATGAATTGGTGGGCTTTAATTAGCATTATTTATCGTAATATTCATTCTTTCATGCCGAAACAGGTCTTGTAGAAATATTTTCCATTCTTGTATTTTACCTTTGGTGTCATAAATTAACTTACATTTCTCTTTCCTTCGTATTTCCTTATTCAAATGATTGTATTTGACTGTCTTCTTATTTTTATATTTTCTTGTTTCGTCCATCATATCTAAAGTATGCGATGTTATCCAATTTTTTTCTTGTCCTTGATCTTTTATTTTCTCGTAATTTCTTTCCTTGTGGATAGCGTTACCCAGGAAGAACTGAGTAGAGACTTTACTATCAGACGTTTAATAGTGTCATCCAGGTTTTATAACCACTTACTTTCAGACAAGAGATGTGATCCCAGAGGTCTCTTGTTAGTCATTTTACGTCCCAAGATAAAACTAGTAAGCCCTAAATCTAAATTAGCAATTTAGTAGTCGTTAGTAATGAAAGGAGATTCTTGTTTGGAACAAAATCTTACATGTTGTCAGAAAGGCAACAAAATTACAACAAAATTATATTTAGATAGATTATAGTTTGAATTAATAAATAAAATAGTATTATATTTAAATTAGAAGAACCCATTCAACAAAATGTGTTTTTGCTGAATGGGTTGCCTATACATAGGCGTTTAGGATATCATAAAATCTAAAAAATTACAATGTGTATTAAAATTGAGACAGCACAAATGATAGTGTTTTAAACATTAACATTATTAATAGACGCAATTAGATACTGAAACAATTTTAAAAGATTAATTAGAATTATGGGCATTCGTTTAGAATAAACTAACCAATCAGATTGAGACATGTAATTCTATCATTGTAGAACGTATGTGGCGGATATGAGCAGATACTTTCGCGCTCGTACAGTTTTGCCAAGCCGATCAATTTTGATGGAAAACTCGGATAAAATAATAATCTTAAAATCAATGAATTTTGATATAATTTTTTTTTATAAACTGTTTTCTTGTGGCATGTCTAATTTTTTTTTTATTATTGAGTTAATGCCTCGACAACTAAGATCATTGGCATGGTACAGTCAGGTACCTAGTGTAGTATGTGTGTAAATATTATATTTATATGGAATTGAATTAACACATTACTCGATTTAAAAAATATATATAGTGAGTTTTTATTAGGGGAGAGTGAGTCACGTTCTGACGTTTTTCATATTTTTAAAATGATAGTCTTCTCTGTCCTTTTTTATATTGTTAAATCGTGGACCTTTCAACGAAGATATATGCAGAAAACTGGAAGCATTTGAGCTGTGGCTATATCGGAGAATACTTAAGATCCCGTGGACTGACCGAGTCACAAATGAGGAGGTACTCAGAAGAATGAATAAGAACCCAGAGGTACTGACCACCATTAAATCTGGAAAGTTACAATTCTTCGGACATATTATGCGAAGTGAATCCAGATATGCTCTCCTTCAAGCCATTCTGCAAGGAAAAATATTTGGAAAACGAGGTCCAAGAAGTAGAAGAATATATTGGTTAAAGAACCTCAGAATCTGGTTCAATACAACATCTGTGCAGCTTTCGCTCAGCTGCAGATAAGATAAAGATTGCCATGATGATCGCCAACATTCGTAACAGATAGGCACATCAAGAAAATGAAAGAAGTTGCTGTCCCAGAGCTCAAAAAAGGACTTTAATTCTTTCTAGGAACTTTTTTCTATATCTATTTTTTACTTGTTTAATATTTTCCTTACGAATATAAGGTTTATTTTATGTTGGTACGTTTAGTCGTATTATTTTCTTGAAACCTCCCCAATACTAAAATTTAGCTACGCTCGTGATGACTAGTGCATCTGCAGACTGTGAAAATGATGTGAAAGTATTATACACGTTTCTTCTTGTTGACATTGCATCATATTGGGACATTCCGGATTAGAGATTTTTTAGCTTGGACATTTGGCAACATCGGAGAAGATTTTACTATCACTTATTGCATATCGCTATCGGCGAAATATTCCGAGTTCTTGTTTTGTTTTGTTTTTACTTTTTAGTCATCAGTCTGATCTGATCAGTCATCATGTTTTAGTAAAACAAGGATTATTTATATATTATTGATAATGTGCTTTACGCAGAGATTATAACATTTAAGAAGTGGTAAAACTTTAAAAGTAATATTATAGTGTTATTGTGAAGTCTGTCAAACTAATTTGTGATTCCCAGAAAAAGGCTGATACCTATTTTTTTATAAATTAGCTAGCAGACCCAATTCAAAATAAAAAACTTAGTTCTTAGCTGTTCTATCAAGTTATATGTGTAGTGTACAATAAGGTGAGTTATTACAATACTTGAATTCAGACAGTCTTGTCAACTTTCTACTATTGTAAGTTAGAATTATCAATTTTATCATATCTTAACTATGATAATTATTATTTATTATAACATGTTTATCATGTAATTTATTGTCACGTTCAACAAATGAAAAAACACATTTTCGGTATCTCCAGTTCTAGTTGATGGATATTGATTTTTTTAATTGATATTTACTTTTTGCGTATATTAAAAATAAGCCTAATATGCAATGTTAATACTATTATAAAACTTTGTAGTATATTATACCGTTGATTGAATAACCCAAAACCTAATATATTATGGGATACTAGGCTTTATCGGGGCGTGTATAGAGGGTTTTATTGAATAAACAATGTAATTTGTTTACAATAATTTAAAAAAATGTAATCTAGAATATATTTTTTTTAATTTTAAAAATTTCAGCTGTTCAAATATGAAAAATATGTCTTCTATGAGTACTAGTTTAAAAGTTATTCTACATGTTTAAGTAACTTTGCAAAACTATTTTAGTTTATATACTTAAATGATTTTTTTAACTTTTCTAAAAATAATAATATCATTTGACCCTCGATTTTAGCTTGGAAACCTTTTTGCTATATTCTTTGGATTGACCAGATAATATTTTTCTTAAGTTATAAGATCCTATAATAGGTATGGCAGCTACGAGATATAGAGTATATTTTATTGCTAATTTAAAATAACCCTCACAACGTGTGCTACCGATCTCACCCTCTTAAATTCACAAAAAATGGAAATAAACTAGTTTTAAGATAAGTGCACACATGCGTCTTTAATTGTTAATTTATTGCTTAGTTCTGAGCCTTTTATTAATTCACCGTATTCCGAGAAACAATGCGTCGGCCTAATATTAGCAAATCATAAATGTATAAATTACCATGTATCAGTAAGCTGTATGAAAGGATGCTGTGAGTATGCATAGACTAAACGATTGATAGGTCAGGTGGTTTATCTCGGAGGCAATTTGGTTTTTATAAAGGGAAAAGCATGATTGATGCAATCATGAGTGTACTCGAAGCATTGCGCAACAGAGGGGATGAACATCGCTGGGCGGCCCTGCTGTTGTTTGATGTTAAGAATGCATTCAATACGCTACAGTGGAACAAGGTAATGAAGGCAATGGAGAAGAGAGAATGTCCTGGTTACCTGATGAATGTGGTGGCGGAGTATCTGTCTGACAGAAAAGGATTATGGTGGAAAAGGGCACGATCGTGGACGTGACGGCCGGGGTACCCCAGGGTTCTGTCTTGGACAGGGTTCTCTTGATGGAGTTATGTACTGTGAATACGGAGAGGGTACAACCTCTTTCGCATTCGTCGCGGATGACCTCGCTGTACTGGTAGTGGCCCGGGCGGGATGAGCCAGATCTCAAATACCGGGTTCGGAACGCAGGCGCGTCATTGTCGCAAAGGCAACCAATCTCGACAAAGATTGTTACCTTGGCCGGCCAATCATAGCGCTCGTTATTAACTTCGATGTCATTGGCCTCTCGGCGGAAGAGCGTTGCGAATTCTCAAACACGATGTGTTTAAAAGAGCTTTACGAACGGCCTTACAGCGGCCATTCCGCTTCCGGATCGCTGATCCACAACTAATGAACTGATAAAAGAATCTCTTAAAAGTAGAAAGTAGAATCCGGATACAAAATGAATTAATGGAAACAATAGATGTGAAAAAGGAACTACGCCAGGGAGACGCTCTATCATGCATCTTGTTCAACATCGTACTCGAGAAAATACTGAGGGACACAACAGTCAATACTCGAGGAACAACTATTAATAAAAGCGTGCAAATACTAGCATTTGCAGATGATGTTGATATAATCGTAAGATCAAGAAGAGAAATGATAGAGGCATACAACCAAATAGAACGAGCTGCACAAAATAGTGGCCTTAAAATCAATCAGACCAAAACAAAATATATGCAGGTAAGTAAAAAACGCAGAAATAAGACAGCCACAAAATATAGTCCAGGCTGTGAGGCCGCTCCTGTTAAGAAAATGTTTCTGAGTCGGTTTCTTCGCGGATTCCGGTTCAAAAATGCCCCTTTAAACAAATCTGAAGGGTGCCGGGCGAAATTTTTGGGCAGAAATTGTTTAAAACAATTTTTTTAAACAAGGTACAAAAATAATTTTTTTTTAATCTGGAAAACGTTTTTTTAGGTTTTTTGGGCCATTTTAAACAAAAAAAGTCTCTTGTCATTTTTCTCTAAAGTTGATAGTTTTCGAGTTATAAGCGATTTAAAGTCCGAAAAACACGAAAATACGCATTTTTGAGGCTTGAAAACACATATATAAATTATTATTTTTGAGGTTACCAAGTGTCTAAATTAAAGTTTAATCATTCAACTTCAAGATTGTGAAGAGTAATCGGGGCTTATTTTAATTTAGACCGTTGTTTTTTAATTGTTAAGTACTATGCATAAGTACTATCGTACTTATGCATAGTTTACATATACTTACAAATAATTATTATTTATTGAGTATATATTTATTTATATCAATTGAGTTATAATATAAATTTCGTCTAAAGTCTAATAATAGTTACATAAAATAATTGTACAAAAGATTGTTAAATAACACACTAATATCACTCAGTAAAAGTATCTTTATTTTCACAAAAATCTAAATCACATCCACATAATGGTACACAGTTGACATGATTTTTCTTGCAGTTGCAAGCATTAGTTTTGCAAGTCTTTTTGCATTTGCACGGTTTCCCAACCCACCACTATCAGACATATAATATCCATATTGTGTAAAATCGAGAGTTTGATAGCGGGAATATATGGCATTTCTCCAAATATATGTTTTAGCGAAAGCTCTTAACAAGTGTTGGTAAAGTGCGTCAGAGGTACAAGGTATATTGGCTAGATTAAATTAAATTTTTCAGTCACACTGTCTTTTCGTCGAAGAGCAGCATTTTGTATTGTTATGTAAAAATCTACTTTAGGTTTTTGCACTAACTTAATATTGTTGATGTTATTACAAAAAATACAAACTAAATTTTCTTCGGTAAGTTTTCATTTAAGAAGAGGTACGGAAAAAGACATTTTAAATCCATTCACAATTTTTTTAATAACACATTAATAATATAATACCCTTTTAATGGGCATTAAACAATAGTCTTCCTAATGATCGTTTAAGTAATAACAAATCAAGTATGAGCGCGCGATTGTTAAACAGGTAAAAACTTGCATTTTTGCGATAGTATATTGTTTTTAAAAACCGCGCAATTTAAAATTAAGTTTACTAATATTAATATTTACTGCATTGTATTATTTAAATAATAATTTAAAAATATTATTTACAATTGATATAAATAAATATATACTCAATAAATAATAATTATATTGTTCCAATTTGGAAGAAAAAAAAAACTATATACGGTTATTACATTGCGATGATTGATTTATTTAATTAGCCCAATGACAATAATTAATACCTACATAAATAAATTATGGAAAAAACTATGTTAATAAACTTTAAGGATTTGTTCGGGTTTTTTTGCATAAGTGTATATGTAAACTATGCATAAGTACGATAGAAGCGCACCCTATCGCGCCGCGCCGCGGCGGCTGAAAAATCGAGTGTACGCGCATATTTAACAATTAAAAAACAACGGTCTAAATTAAAATAAGCCCCGATTACTCTTCACAATCTTGAAGTTGAATGTTTAAACTTCAGTTTAGACACTTGGTAACCTCAAAAATAATAATGTGTTTTCAAGCCTTAAAAATGCGTATTTTCGCGTTTTTCAGACTTTAAATCGCTTATAACTCGAAAACTATCAACTTTAGAGAAAAATGACAAGAGACCTTTTTTGTTTAAAATGACCCAAAAAACATAAAAAAAACGTTTTCCAGATTAAAAAAAATAATTTTGGAATTTGTTTAAAAAAAATTGTTTAAACAATTTCTGCCCAAAAATTTCGCCCGGCACCCTTCAGATTTGTTTAAAGGGGACATTTTTGAACCGGAATCCGCGAGGAAACCGAATCAGAAACATTTTCCCAACGGAAGCGGCCTCACAGCCTGGACTAATATAACAATATGAGAATACAACATTGAGGAGGTAAAAAACTTTATATACCTGGGATCCCTAGTCACGTCGGATAATAACGCTGCGCAGGAAGTGAAGAGGCGAATATTTATTGCCAATAAGTGTTACCATGGCTTAATTAAGCGACTAAGATCAGATAACGTCACAAGAAACACAAAATGCCAAATATATAAAACCTTAATAAGACCGGTACTCACATACGGCTCAGAAACCTGGACACCCACTAAAAGAGAGGAAACTTTATTAGCCACCTTCGAAAGAAAAATCTTGCGACACATATATAAGGACACAAAAGAAAACGGAATATGGCGAAGAAGATACAACTTATTGAACTATACAAAATATACCAGGATCCGGATATTATAACATTCATTAAAATAGGACGGCTGCGTTGGATAGGACATGTAGAAAGAATGGAAGAAGGCGAAATACCAAACAAAATATTCAAATAGATGCCGGTAGGAAAAAGAACAAGAGGAAGACCGAAGCTAAAATACTTAGAACAAATAAAAAATGATATAACAACCTTAAAAATAAAAAACTGGAGAAAAAAAGCACGAAACAGATCAGAATGGTGAAGAATCCTCGAACAGACAAAGACCCAAAAAGGATTGTCGAGCCAGTGATGATGATGATTTGGTTTATATACATTTTCATATTCTTTTTGTGTTGATTTTGTAGAAAAATAATAACAAATCTTTTCAAAACATAAATGGTCAATCACGAAGAAGATATGGCAATAAGATATTTTGGTTACAACTTATTCAAACATGTTTTGTCTTATATTTTTTGTTTGTTATTGTTGTCTGTATGTTAAAATTGTTGTTTCAATAATTGACAACGTATAATTTTTATTTGCAGATATTAAAATGTGGAAGTCACCTATTTCACTTTTGGAAGAGAAGTTTGTAAGGAGTAAGCCAGTTTATATTTATGAAGATTCTGCGACACAAGGATATGGTTTTACATGTACCATACAAGTAGGTGGCATAACAGCTTGTGGTCATGCTTTTACAAAAAAAGAAGCCAAACAAAAAGCAGCTGAAGAAGCCCTTACATTACTAGGAAACAGTACTACGACTAGTACCATCGTGAACACACCACTTGACGTTACTAATTACATATCCATCCTAAATGAACATTCACAGAAAAATCGGTTAAGTTCTCCTATATATATCGAAAAACCAGGTTATGGTCAACACCCGAATGTTATTGAATGTCACTATGCAGGCATAACAGGCATTGGAAAAGGAGCAAATAAAAAAATTGCTAAGCAACTAGCTTCAAAATCTACGTATGAAAGGTAAGTTTATCAGTTGTTTCTTAATTCATATAGTTTATGGGTAATTTTATTCTTCAAGTGCCCTCCCCGCTACGGAGTTTGGCAATCATCATTGCTATTCGTATCTTTGAAGCTGTTGCTCTAAATAATTGGTTAGATATGCACTGGAACCAGTCTCTTAAATTGCGCAGCCAAGATATACGTCGTCTCCCCACGCTTCGTTTGCCCTGAATCTTGCCTTGGATAATGAACTGGATCAATCGGTACTTTTTTCCTCTCATCACATGACCAAGATATTCCAGCTTTATTCTCTTGATGGTGATCAACAGCTCCCGTTCTTTGTTCATTCTTCGAAGAACTACACTATTTGTTATTTTGTCTGTCCAAGGTATTTTCAAAATTCTTCTATATATCCACATTTCAAAGGCCTCTAGTTTATCGATATTGCTCTTGTTTAAAGTACAAGTTTCTAGTCCGTACAGCAGTATCGAAAAGATGTAGCATCTAACCAATCTCATCTTCAGGTTTAAGTTAATATGTCATGACTTCCCAGAATGACCTTCATATTAACAAAAGTAGTTCGAGCCTTTCCAATTCTATTTTTTATTTCTTCCGTGATGTCATTGTTGTTATTAACACTTGTTTCCAAATATTTATATTTGTGCACCCGATCGATTTCGTTATTGTGAATGTACAGGTTTGCATTTAATCTTTGTTTTTTTTGAAATAATCATGAATTTCGTCTTTTTGACATTCATTGTTAACCCTTTCTCTTCACTAGATGTGACTACCTTGTTTGAAATGGCTTGCAGGTCTTCTACTGTCTCCGCCATTAAAACCGTATCATCTGCGTATATAATATTATTAATTGGTTGGCCGTTAACTTGTATCCCAATCTCTTCTTCCTACCAAGCGATGGTCGCCACCATTTCTGAGAGCTCCATGCTCACCATTTTTCAACTATAGTACATCGTACATCTATTATTTTTTACTGCTTTTTGTGATTGAACTTTGACAAACTGATTCTCCATTTTAGAATTGATTCAGCGAATATTGATCTACTAAGTAGCCGTTTGAATAATTCAGTAGTTATAGATGACCCTTCTAGCAAACAAAAAATATTATATGTTTACGATAGTATAAAAAAAGAAGAGGAATCAACACGTCAGGCAATAGAATCAGAAATTAGTCATCCCAAATTCCAGGTAAACAAGTATTTGAATAACACTTCTTGATTTTTATTTTTTTCTTGCACAAGCCTATGTGCAGCAGCGGACGTGATAAATGAAGGCTGGTTAATGGCATGCTAGTTGTCTTTAATGTATGGATAAACTATTTGTCAGTATACTTTGCAGATCGTTATTTTCGACAATGCGCATCGCATCTTCTTGTTCATTTGCTTAAAATGTGAGATTGGCAACATCGCGCTGTCATCTAAAAGCAGGGTCTCAGGTCTTTCTAAAAGTTTTTTTCATTGTTGATATTTTTATATTGTATTTAATTTTCCTGCGAAACAATCTATATTTATGTAGATTTTCCGTTGTTGATCTTTCTGTTTCGAGTACCTTGATTCCTTCTAGTGCTTTCTTGGAAGCTTTTGTTAATTTTTTCATAAGTAGTTTTACGTCTTTTTTAGTGTACATAAATTTTTCTTTCGAATAACTTTCGGGACTTTCGAATAATTCATGTATATACCTCTAAAACAATTTTTAATTGAAGGTGATTACTTGGCAACATCGTTCTGAATTAAGCCCTTAACGATAACTTTTCAACGAAATCGTATTGAAATTATCAATTTTGCAGAGGCGTACCAAAAAAAAATTTAATTATTTCTTTAAACACATAAGTAATTACGTAAAAAATTAAATCTAAGACCGATTTAATTATTAAATTATCATGTCTCTTTTAACAGGTCTCTCTCTCTTTTGTCTCTTATAGTTGTCTAACAAAATAAAATAAAATTTTATTCTTATTAGAGAGTATCTAATACAGAACTTCAAAAAACAGAAAACTTTGGAAAATATTTTTTTTTCATTAGACTAAAAACAATCTGCAATTTTAATTACAAATCATTACACATCATTCTCTATTTATAGAATTGCTGTGTGCTGTAATAGTATATTACATAACGAGAGTTATAAGAAGCTTATTACATGCGAGTAAAAAAGTTGCGCGCGAGCCACGTAGCGGCGAGCGCAGTAATTTTACAAGCATGTAATAAGCTTACAACTCAAGTTGTGTACTATACCTTTTCTACGATTATTTTCGTACATATGAAATACAAGTGATTGGGAATTCTAACGATTCTGATTATGATATTCCTCTGAACCAGAAATAAAACGTCCAAAGAAAAAACCAGGTAACAATAGTAAATCCAAATTTATCTCAAGTTGTAATAACGGATATTCTTTCGTGCTCAGTAGTAATTCAACATCAGTCTGATTGATATTTAGACAATATAAAAGCCAACCATGTAGGCAAGTCATATATTGAAGTTTTTTCACTCTTTTTGATAAAAAAGTAATTGAGAATAACCGTCACAATTTTGAAATGAATAACATAGATTTAAAAAAATTATTAGCATATGTATATTATCTGGTTTACACTCTGCTTTAAGTTGATATGCATTGGTCAAAGGATGAGGATAAAAAAGTGCATATTATAAGAGAAATCATGAGCCGAGATTTATAATTTTAATTTATAATAGTGAAGCAACCGCTACATCAGTGTCAGTACATGGGCGTCAATCTAAATTTGCTTTACGAGATGAAACCAGATTCGACAATATTGGCCACATTATAAAAAGAGACGATAGTACAAAAATGTAGGATGTACAAAAGTAATACTATTTATTTATGTAAAAAGTGTAGAAGGCATCTACACCCCGAATATTTCGAAAATTTTTACCTTAAAATTTAATTCACGTTTAAGATACAATATGTTCCTTTATTAAAAATTGTACTGTTTTCCTTAAAAATGAGAAAAAAAATCTTTTTGGTGTAATTTATTCCTAATTTGTGTTTTTAATCCAATCTAATAAATTAATTGTCAAATTTCTCTTTGTATATTGAGCGGCCGTTAAGGGTTTAATACTATATAAAGAATAAACTGGCTTCAAATTTACTTTACTTACCTCAAAACTATTTTAAAGTTAATAATAAATATTTAATAAATATATTCCCAATAATACATTACGCCTATGCACAAATGTATAAAATCTGGAAGATATCATATTTCATAAACTTCAATAAACTAAGATATCATATTTCTCTAATTAACATTCTTTCTAAAAACGTAAATATATATACACCAGCAAAATATTGATTATTTTACCGATGTTCCGAACTATTCTATGAACTTGTCTCACTATACACTCGTGAATCGCACCAATTTATATTGTTACGGGGGCAAATTTATTTTACATGGGTTACAAATTTACATATTTACATGGGCGAAGCATACACAATAAAAATGACCCCGGTAAGAATTTACTAATGAAATTTTTCATGGTTGCCGCTACCGTTTAGTTCAATTTGTAGATTAGTCACCTTTAATTGAAAATTGTCCGACTTTTTAGTTTATATAATCAAAATAATCTACGGGACCAAAACAAAATGCGAGATTACAGAAGGATTTAAAATATTTTTAATAAAAAGTTATAAACAAGTGTCCCAAATATAAAATAAACATTTTCAAGAAATGTTAAAAATAAACATTTTCTCTTTAGAAAATTAAAAGAGAAGTCAAAAAACGTTAATAAAAACAAATAAAAAACTATGTTGTTGACCCTCAACTCCGAACAAAGTAATCTTTAGCTTAAGTTAGTATAGTTTATTGCTGCATAGTTGTTGATTATTATCCCACATCTGTAAAGCAAACTCATGATCAGGTGGTCAATGTATTGCTGCTGTATTTATTAATTAATATTTTGTTGTAAAATGCCTTTGCCTAATATGTCCTATACATGCTCAATTGGGTTTAAATCTGGTGATTGTGCAGGCCATGGTAAAACCTTACTTTCAGTACATTCAAAGAATGTTCGCATGACTCTGGCAGTGTGCGGATGCGCGTTGTCATGCATTAATTGAAATGAAGAGCCAGCTTGTTGTGCAAAGGGTACAACATTAGGTGAAACAATAATATCGCGGTAGTCTGGTGCATTTAGAAACCGTTTCAGACAAACGAGATTGGTTCTTCCACCCTAGGTAATGCCACCCTATACCATTACACTGCCACCATGCTGTCTGTGAACCTCCTGCACGGTGGCAAATCGTTCACTATTACCAGATCGTCTCCAACTTCTTGACCCTCTTGTACTGGTGCAAATCCAAATCGGGACTCATCTGTGAACAAAGTAGAGGCCCACTGCAGTCGATGAGCGCGATTTCCTCTGGATAAAGCAGCCACTCTCACAGGTCTTCGAGAATTTAACCATACTTCATGCAGTCTGTTTCTAATGGTTTAATCACTTCCAAATACCTGAGGGGTGTCTTGCAGCCTCATTTGTAATTGTGATGCATTTACAGTGCGTTCTCGCAAAGCGTGAAACCTAATAAAATGGTCTTTAATCTGGTTGGTCATCCTTATACCGAGTATATAACGTTCAGCAACATGAGCGGTTTCTTGACACCTTAACGACAAACGATTAATGACAGTTCTGTTCGTGTGAAGGACCTCAGGAACGTCTATTTGACTTCTGCCAGCTTGAAGCATACCGATAGAACGTCTATGCGTTTCGTGATTTAAATTATGTCTCTCCAGTATTGGCAATTGCAAAACTAAATAAAAATCCACATATATATATATATATATATATATATATATATATATATATATATATATATATATATAGTCCCAAGATTCCTAAGAGGAACATAGGGCTTCCACAAAGTGTCTCCAGCGAACTCTATTTCTGGCTAGTGCTTTGATTTCAAGCCAGGATTTTCCCATTTTTCTCCCTTCGTCCAGTACTGTCCTTCTCCAAGTTCCCTTAGGTCTGCCTACTTTCCGTCGGCCTTGGGGATTCCAATCCAGCGCTGTCCTGGCAATGTCATTTGGCGGTCTACGGAGTGTGTGGCCCAGCCATCTCCATTTTATTCGCCTTATTTGCTTTATGACATTTTCTTGGTTGCTTTGGTTCCATAAATTTTCATTGGAGGTTCGGTTAGGCCAAAATATACGAAGGATTTTTCGTAACGCTCTATTGATGAAAACTTGTAATTGGTGTACTATGGGTGCTGATATCTTCCACGTTTCGCAGACATACAGTAATACAGCTTTTACATTTGTGTTGAAGATTTTTAATTTCGTTTTAGTTGGGTAAATCCTGGATTTCCATATGTTGTTAAGCATGTTGTAGGCGTTGCGAGCCTTATTTATTCTTTCATGTACATCACGCTCTGTACCCCCATTACAGTCAATTATGCTGCCCAGATATACAAATTCCGCTACTCTCTCAATTTTCTGGTCGTTCATCATAATAGGTTGGTTGTTTCTGGTACCAAATCGCATTTCTTTAGTTTTGTTGATGTTTATTTCTAGACCAACCTTCTTTGATTCTTCTTGTACTTTGTTTACTTGGAGTTGCATGTTCTGTTTTGTATGTGCTAGGAGGCATATATCATCAGCGTAATCTAGGTCTTCCAGTCTGTTTGTTAATCCCCAGTAAATTCCTCTATTAGAGTTTACCTTTGTTAGTACGGAGTCCAGTACAATGTTAAATAGTATGGGGGATAAAACACAGCCCTGCTTTACCCCGTTTAGCATAGCTATTGGGTCAGATGTTATGCCGTTGTGTAGGATTTTGCTTTCTGTGTCACTGTAGAGTTCTTTGATGAGATTTACTATTTTTTCTGGTATTCCTATTTCCTGCAGTGCTTTCCATATGGCCGTATGTGTGAGCGTGTCAAAAGCTCTCTTGAAGTCCACAAAGCACACAAAGAGAGGAGAGTTGAATTCCTGTGACTGTTCTACA
The DNA here is from genome assembly GCA_918026665.1 of Diabrotica balteata. NCBI lineage: Eukaryota > Metazoa > Arthropoda > Insecta > Coleoptera > Chrysomelidae > Diabrotica > Diabrotica balteata. Next base: position 168,331,138 of record OU898278.1, read on the forward strand.
ATTATTCTTAGTGTGTTAATTTGGTCCACGCATGATCTGTTTGGTCTGAAACCGGCTTGTTCCTTCCTCAACATTGGTTCTACACTGTTTGTTAGTCGGTTGTAAAAATCCACATAGACACCGAAAAATCAAATTAAATCAAAAAAGAAATATTACTTTTTATGTTATAGACAAAAACGCATATTAAAGTATTGTTAAATTTTTTTATAGCCATTCTTATCTGCATTAACATCCAAGTTGGTATAAAAATGAAAAAAAAACAACAACAAAAAAGATTAAACACATACATTTATTATTGTTCTGAAGCTATTTTCTTGTGGCATTGTAAATTAGTTACTATTTATAACTGGGAATAAGCCACAATTAAAGATAAAAATACGTTTATTGACGTTTCAATTTCCAATTCAATTCAATTGAGAACGATTTCCGAATTGGAAATTGAAACGTCAATAAACGTATTTTTATCTTTAATTGTGGCTTATTCCCAGTTATAAATAGTAATTAACATACATTTATTGTTGTATTTTCAGCTAACATTGATTTAAAGCTATTATTATAGATGTCCCCTAGATTATTTTGATGTGTGTATGAACGTAGAGAAAATTGCATGTGCCCTGCAGATAATTCGTTGTTTTTTAGTGAATATACATCTTCCCCCAAGTCAACATAAAATCTTCCTGAGGCGACTGAAGACAGCTTTTCTATACATCTTATTTCCTGTGAGTGGTCCCATTTTTTATTTAAGCTTCATGTAAGATATTTATTTTTGTCGACTATTTTCAAGTTTTCATTATTAGCTGCGAATTTTGCTGTGAACAAGAATTTTGGCCTTCTTACAAGCTTAATTTCATGCCGTATCTGCCACAGGCTTCCACTACAGTCTATTAATGTTTGTATCCTCCGCATTATCAGCAGTCAAAACCGTATCGTCCGCATATCTCAAATTGTTTATGATTTCACCATTGATTTTTATACCTTCTCTTAAACCATCAATAGCTTCCCTGAACAGCATTTCCGAGTAAGTATTGAACAACGTCGGTGACAAAATGCAGCCATGACGTACCACCGTTTTATCGTGAATTCTTGTGAGGTTTCGTTGTCTACTCGTAAGCCCTTTGCTGTACGTATAAATTTTTAATTAGGCGTTAATCTTTGTCATCGATACTAGAATCTTTCAGTATCTGAAATAATTTTTAATGTTGCACCTTGTCAAATGCTTTTTCAAAATCTATAAAGCATGCGTAGACTTCGCAATTTGTCTCGAGCTTTTTGTATCAATACTTGTATGGAAAATAGGGCCTCTCGCATTCCCAGTCCGCTTCTAAATCCAAACTGAACACTGCTAATGTTTTCTTCAAGTTTTCTATATATGACTTCTATCTCTTGCTCTTTCTTGAATAATTCTTTCATGTATTGCCTTCATCTCTCAAGTATTCTCTCATTTTCGTAGAGCAGATTGTTGTGCTCATCTAGTGTTAAATTATGACTTCGTGATCCATTTCCTCCCGTTAAGTTTTTGATCTTTTTATGTAGGTTAAAAGTGCCATGCTTCTGTTCTAGGGATTCTATTTCTATGCATTGATCTTGTAGCCATGATTCTTCTGCTTCTTTAATCTTTTTCTTAATGGTTTTGATTATTTCTTTGTGCGTTTTCTTATTCTTATTTCTGTGTTTACTTCGTTCTTACATTAGTTCTAATATTTCTTCCACTGCTGTTCACATATCATCGACACTTATGTTTTCTTGATTAATATCTGAGATTACCATGCTGTTTATTTTGTTGTTGATCTCCTCTTTGGCTTCGTCTCTTGTGGTTCTATCTTTTAACTTCTGGATGTCCGACTTTTTTGTGCTAAACCATACTATGAATTTTAAATAACTTAGGGGTTTGTTTCCCTTATATTACACACCGAATTATCTACCGTAAACATGTAAATTTTCTTCCTTTAAATATATATTAAGTAAAAAAACTTGCTAACTATCTGGATATTCTACTACTATAACTCTCTGTCTGCATATGTTGCTTGTTTGGGAAAATATAAGACGTTTATCAACAGAATTTTGAGTCCTCAAGACGGACGAATGTATTACCCTTTATGCTTATTATTCTATCTTCTGTACTTTCATTCTCATGCAATAAACAGTACCATATTTCAATCTTGTTTAAGATTGGGCATTGCTGGTGGCTTCCTTTAATATGTTGGTTTAGAACTTATTCCTTCTGTATATTCCACAGCAGTTGGCTTTGCCTCTAATACTAATTCTTATTTTTGTTCTTACTAACACTCGAACGGAAATAGTCTTATATAGTACCGTAAATGAATAATAGTTAAATAAATAATAATGAATGAATTGAAAAGAGAAGTACTTTAAAAGTGTGTAAAGCATTTCATTCCATATGAGTCTACATGTACCCTCAGTAGTGTTGCCCAAAATCGGTCTTGGTCTTGTTCTTGCGTTTTTGCAAGACCGAGACCAAGACCAAGACTGCCTAATTTTTGCAAGACCAAGACTAACCGTGCAAGACTTGCGCAAGAACAAGACTAAGCCTGCGAGACTCTTGCGTCTTGCAGTTAGGACTGAGTGTGGTTTTAGGGAGTATACTAGTTCGGGTGTATGCTTAGAGACTCTATGAGACGCAAAGAAGTATTAACAAAAATGTGGAAAATTTGACTTGTGCATTACGAAAAATACCATAAACATACATAGCGAATCAAAATGTTCATTACAAGAACACTTAAAAATTTGACACGTAGGTACTCAGAGGTCATAATTACAATCTAAAAATAAAATATTTTGTACATTCTTTCCCAGCACACTACTTCTTCGGTCTGAAATTAATTGTCCAGATTTTGAGAATAGTCCCTTCTAATAATAAAATAATATCTTTGCTTTGCGACGCCGACAGTAATATCGTATCGAAACTTTTTAAAAATGTATCACCTTAGCTGATAAAAAATATCATTAGGTTAGCATATTTTTTTTCTTATAATTTAGTTACGAGGAATTTAAATACCACAAATCTTATCGGCCTAAGGCTAAACATGATTTCTGTCGAGTATGCGATATCATTCAAAATTTGCTGAAATAATGCGGCTACTATTCAAAAGTAACGAGATAAACAAACAAAGAGATAATGCCGATTACAGTATAACCAAAATACCCATATATTTAAAGTAACGAAGTAACGATAATAATTCTCGGTTTTTTATTCGGTATTTAGGGTATTTGATAGTAACGAGTATAAAGTAACAAGTAATTACTTTTTCGACATCACTACTTCATTCTCAATCAAGCTTCCCTTCAAGTCTAATGCAATAATTGTTTTTTATCTAATATCTAAGTGAGGTTGATGACAAATCAAAGCGCAGCAAAAAAATGTTGAACCGGCAATATTTGGATGAATATTTGGATTATGGCTTCATTTGGACTGGGGAAGAAGACTGTCCAATTCCCAAGTGTATTGTTTGTGGGCAGACACTCGCTAATAGCGCAATGGCTCCGGCTAAATTAAAACGCCATTTTACTACCAAACACGCTAGTGTAGCTTCAAAAAATAAAGATTATTTCAAGCGACTTTTGGAGACACAAGCGAAACAATTTGAAAGGTCGCTAACAATTTCCGACAAAGCACAAATAGCTTCATATAAGGTCGCCGAATTAATTGCTTTGAAGCAGAAACCACACACTGTTGCAGAATCTCTTATATTACCAGCATATTGTGAGATGGTCAAAATTATGTTTGGCAACGATGCACAAAACGAAATACGGAAAATTCCTATGTCGGATGATACAATAAGAAGGAGGATTGTTGAATTATCTGCAGATATTGAGGAAAAAGTTACAAATAAACTTTACAAAAAAAAACTTCGCATTGCAGGTGGACGAATCCACTGATATTAGTGGCAAAGCTCATTTATTAGGATTTATTCGATTTGTCGACGAAGGTGAAATAGTCAATCAGTTTTTATGCTGCAGAGAACTTACAGCACGTACAACAGGTCAGGATGTATTTGATTCCAGAACGTCATATTTAGAGAAAAAAAATATATCATGGGACTTTTGCGTAGGAATTTGTACGGATGGTGCCCCTTCCATGGTAGGCTCCATAAAAGGTTTTTGTACCCTTGCAAAAAAGCGAAATGAAAATATCATATCTACGCACTGTTTCTTGCATAGAGAATCTCTAATTTCAAAAACGCTACCAGCTACTTTGAAATATGTATTAGACCAAGTGGTTAATGTCGTGAATTACTTCAAATCAAGACCACTAAAAACCCGTCTTTTTAAACAACTCTGCATCTCAATGGAATCAAAGTATGAATGTTTGTTGCTGCACACCGAAGTTAGATGGCTGTCAAGGGGCAAAGTATTATGTCGAATTTATGAACTTAGAACTGAGCTGTTAACTTTTTTCCAAGAAGGTAATGACACATTTACCACATATTTTGAAAATGATGCATGGTGCACTAAAGTGGCATATTTGGCCGATATTTTTAATTATTTAAATGGCGTTAGCTCAAGTATGCAAGGCAAAAATGAAAATATTTTAACATCCACGGACAAGCTGTCAGCTTTCAAGAAAAAATTGTCATTTTGGAAGAAGCGCATTTTAGAGACAAATAAAATGGATTTAGACCAAGAAGAAGAATTTATTTCATTGTCATCTGATCGTACTCTGAAAATTAAGTTTTCAGAAGTGAATGTTTAGGAATTTTGGATCTTGGTCCAAGAGTAATATCCACTTCTTGCCAAAAAAGCGATTAGTAACATTAAAAGTAAGAAACGGGAAAGGCTGCTAAACTTAGAACAAGAAATGAGAGTAGCTCTTTCCCACATCAGGCCTGATATTGAGCAAATTTGCAAACGACACCAGGCACAAGTGTCTCACTAATTTGAAGTATTTACTCATATGATGTATTTTGAGAATTACGCTTTTGTTAATTTTAAAAATGTTTTTTGTTTTCATATTTTAAGTAAAATTTTATAAATTTGAGTACGTATAATAAAGTTTATTACAGAATTTATGTGCTAATCCTAATTTGTTTATCAATATATGCATGTTATTGCTTTGGTGTTCCGCAATTTTTTTCGGTAATTAAAAGTGTTCCGTCGCCACAAAAAGGTTGAGAACCACTGTTCTATGATCTAAAGTAACGTTTAATAAATAGCAATAGGCTAATGGGTAACTGTAAGACTTGCAAGACTCTTGCTGCAAGACCAAGACTAAGACCGGGAGTGCAATACCAAGACCAAAACCAAGACCAGGTGTATTGGCGCAAGACCAAGACCAAGACTGTCTAAGTCTCGTCTTGGTCTTGCATTTGGGCAACACTATTCCCAACCCATATTCCTTTTCTGTTTGAGCTTTTTCTGCTTTAGTGTTATGTAGACTACAAGTAAGACTAGAAGATTTTACTGGAAAAGAGTTTATATGCACACAAATGAAATTTGTAATATTTTTCGTCTACAGCATTTACTCTGTTGGTCTGGCGACCACGCATATCCAGAAATATGCCATTTACCTTCCTTACTATATTTTTTTTTTCAATAGAGTAGTTAACCACATATCTGTTAGTTAAAACTGCCCAAAAATGTATTATTACAAACTTGGCGCTTAAAAAAATTTGTTCTTTTTTGAATGATGGTATCGCTCTTTTGTAATGGTACTTTTTTATTTGGTCATACCTCTGAAGATGTAAGCCGAAAGCTCAGCTATGAATTAAATACTTTACACACTTTTTCAATTCATTTTAAGTGTGTACAAAAAGTATCAGACTCTTGCAAATAAATAATAATTTATTTTGTATTAATATTGTTAAACTTGATATTTTTCAGGTTGAAGTTAATGAAAAAGATGTTTTAGAAAAATTAAGGCTCAATGGTCACAGATATAATCCAGTTGTACTTCATACTGAACCTTTTGTATTGGCGTTGCAAATAGGCGAGAGAGCTACGGTACTAGGTCGCGGTGACACCAAAAAAGAAGCAGAAAAAGACTTACTCGCAGAGGCAGATCTTATATTTTTTTCAGAGATATAATAAGTATGGATGGGTGATTATTACAGAGTAATTTGTCACATGGGATCAGCATTGTCTATTACGGTTTATTTGTATATTTAATCCTTATGTTTGAGAGTGCAATAATAACATTTTGATGTTAGACAAGGAAAGAGAGAGGAGAGGTAACGCTCATCTAATAAACTTTCGAAAAGTGAAGCCAGTTTCGATGTGACTTCGATGTTTTGTTGCCTGTAAGTTGCCCATTACTACCTCTCGCAGAGTTATCAGTAGACCTACTAATCTCAACTTCAATTTACTGATTTACTGAAATACTACATCGATCTACTAAAAAATATGTAATGATAAAATCATGTTCAAAAAGTGTTCATTATGTGAGTGTTCAATTATAAATTTTGAAAAAAATCTTCTCTTCTTCTTAAGGTTCCATCTTCTAACGAAGGTTGGATATCAACATGGCAATTCTTACTTTACTTACAGCAGCTCTAAATAGTTGGCTAGAGCTCAGACTAAACCATTCTCTTAGATTTCGTAGCCAGGAGGTTCGTCTTCTTCCTACATCTCTTTTACCTTTTATTTTGCCCTCTATAATCAAACGTAGTAGCCCATAACGAGGACCTCTTAATATATGACCGAAATATTCAAGTTTCCGCCTCTTAATTGTCTGTACAATTTTTGATACAAAAAAATCTATTGATATATATCTATTATTCTCAATCTACTGAAGAATTAAAATATGAAGATACGTCGATAGCAATTAAAGTAAACTGTATACCCAGGCTTAAACAAGCCATTCAGAGCGGTACTGAGAATAAACATATTCCACTATGCACCAACAATTTACCCATATAAATTACCATCAATTTTTGTACTCATTGCGTCGAGTAGGGACGATAAATATACGAAAAAGGTTGCGTTTCGATTTAATTTGAGTCTCTTACCGCTCTGAATGGCTTGTTTAAGCCTGGGTATACAGTTTACTTTAATTGCTATCGACGTATCTTCATCTTTCCTCACTAGAGGTCTCTAGTTGCATACTCTGGTAGTTATTTTCATGTAATTGCCAGAGTAATCGGTGCGTTTTGATTTGGTTGGAGTCTTCTCTTCTTACAAACTCCTTCTGATGACGGGTAGACCCAGAAACACGTGTCAGGTAGTGGTAAGAGCATCGAGCAAAAAGATAAAAGAGGGAATCTAATCGTTATGAAAAGGAGACCAAAAAAGTGGCCTCTGATGGCGGACATATCCGGAAATGCAAAGGCGCTAAATTTAAATTTTCCAACACTTATCAACAATAGCTATAAAATATTTTTCAGACGAGAAAGTTTTAATTAAATATTAACTATAATAGTCTAAAAAGTGACACAATTGGTAAAAGATTTCAATATAAATAAAATTTCATGTGACAGTTGGGACAAACCAATGACGTATAATATATAGACTCGGTGAACGCTTTAAAAAGTGTCCAAAACATGAATACCTTTGTTATTGTTTATTGTTTTGATACGAAGATGCACGAAGTTCATGATTTCTTACGAAGCAGCACGAAGTTGATCTTGTGTTTGAAATCATCATGGACGTATGAAAACATTTTCTCCATTTTGTGTGACAGCAAATTTTATTTTAAAATGTTGAGAGTTATTAACTTACTATTTAAGTAAAATGCCATACTATTTTATCAAAATAATTATTTCTCTTATAGACGGGAACAAAAAGAAATCATAAATATTTAATTTTAATTAAAAAAATAATTATTGTCATTAACATATAAATGAGCACGCCGCTGTTTTGATAAACATACCTTCAACCTTGAGCCGAGATCTTTCGGACACTTCATTCTATAGCGAGAATAGGGGACTGCGTAGTCTATATATTATACGTCATTGGGACAAACAATAACATAACCTAACTAAATTTGACTTCTTAAACAAGGAAAGAGACTGTCTATCCTTGTCTAAAGTGGCCTCTCAAGATGGCACTTCCTGTCTATCAATATGTTTACCCCCACTACCTTTACATTCCCTCTTTTGTCTTATTGCTCGATGGGTAAGAGACTCAAATTAATTCGAAACGCAACCTTCTGGTGAGATATAAATTAGTAAATAAGAATGCTAATTATGCATAGTTACACACCATGATGATTTGCCAGTGGCGATGTGCGTTGAGGGTTAAAATTCCATAAAATATTCCATAAAATTCCATGAATAAGTAAATACCTAAATAAATAAATTTCGTTAATTTTGATTCCAAAATATTTAAACTTTGATGGTATACAAGGCAATTATCGAACACAGTAATTAATTAAATCTTGCCCAAATACTTTCGATCAATATATCATCTTCAGGGGCATCTGAAATAAGCCAAGAAACGTTTTTTTATAAAAAAGGAAAATTCACTTAGAAAACTCCAAGTTTATGGTTGAAAAAAGTTTTTATGTGATAAACGTTTATAGACTTACTTCGTCAGTTGTGGCCTATCCGACATGAGCAGAATGTCATACATGTAAATTTGGACATAACAATACAATACACAAAGACAAACAAACACTTTAAAATTTTTAAAAAGGAGAAGCTACATGTTATATAGAAGCCGGAGACAGAATGGGCTCCCGGTCTGGCGGAAATATTGAGATGACATGTGACAAATGACAGCTTATAAAGGGCAGTTATGTGATCTGCACCTTTCAAAATTCTATGAAACTAAGTATTGACCAAAGGTCCAACTGACACCACTATAGGAAATCAACTGATGAAATATAAAATTATATAGTATATTTTTTTATGTAGATTGAATAATCCAAATCTCACACTCAAACCTGTCTATAACAATTGGGATGTTAGTTTGAGAGCAATTGAAGTTGACATAAAGTATGAATGTAAGAAAAGACTAAACAATATATTAGACAGTGCAGCAAAATATATAAATGGGTTATAATCCAAGTAGTTCAGTTGAATCCACAGTCAATGGAAGAACTTTAAAATTAATATTGAAATGCTCAGTGCATGAACTCTCTAAACAGTCGAGCTGGGTCCTCTACGAGGTGAAGCTGTAATAAAGTTTTTAAATATAGGATTAAATTTAGTACAATTTAAATTAATTTGAGTATTAAGACAGTGAGAGTTTTCATTTGTTTCCCTTGTAATCTCCAAATCTTCCAATAAATCCAACTCAAGATAGTTTTTCTTTCTACTAATGTCATGTAAGATAGATGAACCAGAATTGATGTTAAAATTGTGGTTGCTGGATACTAAGTGTTGACCAAAACTTGAAGAATTTGGTCTTGTTAAACGTTCAGAGACTCTTGTGGATAATTTTCTGATGGTTCTACCTACATAAGAGGCATCACAATCATCACATTTTAATTTGTAAATACCACTTTTATCACTATCTTTGGTATTGATTAAGAAGGAACCTAAAGTGTTATGTGATTTAAAGGAAATTTTGATGTTATCAATTGTAGAAGTAAAAAGTTTAGATATTTTATTGGAAATGCTACTAATATAAGTGAAGGAGAAATATCTGATGTTATCTGAATAGTATACCTATGCCTTGTATACCATCAAAGTTTAATTATTCGAACATTCAACCTTATATTGATCCAAAATATTTGTATAAAATAAAATAAAAAAAATAAAACATTTAATGTACAAAAATGTTTCATTTTAAATACGAATTAGTCAGTACTTAAATATACAAAGATACCCCGCTGACCACTTCCTCTGGTGGCAATTTGGCTTCACTTTTAGCGATACGGTTACGCGTCCTCTCTCTTTCCTTGTCTAAGAACCAAAATTGACAGTAGACAGCATAACCTCAATTATAAATGACTTTTGACCTTTCATTCCCTGAATTTAAGAACTTTTTCTTCTGTTAAAACTAAGTCATATGCCAAATAAATCACTACGAAAATGCAATCACTTATTCCAATTGCTTTCTTTATTTTATTTCAATTTTTTTTATTACATTTAGGATATTTAACTCTTCGAATAATCCTGACCTAAAAATAAAATAAAAACTGAACTAACCCGTAACTGGTGAGGTCCATTTTTTGTTACGTGTATGGTGAGGTGGGGTCACACTGACCCCAATTTGTTTTGCAAAATTAGACACTGATATTTGTTTATATTTAAAAAAAATGACTTCCAATAACTTAGAGACGTTTATTTTGTTGTAACATAAATTTAACAAATATTTGAAATACTTATCATGCATAAAAAATTAAACTAAGAAACAGCCTCAAGAGTTATTTTGTAAATAGACTAAACATTATCCTGTAACAAAAAAAATGAGGAACAAAAAAAAACGTTTTTTTTTTATTAAAAATTAAGCCAATTTATTAAAAATTAAACGATATCAAAATATGGCCACAAATATGAAAATATATATTTATGTATTTAACTAAAAGAGATATTTATTTACCTATCTAACTATTTAGAATAGCTCGAGACAGAGACAGTTTCGCCATGTTAATCGCCAACGTCAAGGGGACTTGATAGGGCACGTTAAGAAGAAGAAGAGATATTTGTAACTGGCTGGTTTATGTGAGGGATGTGCTTGCTTTTTTGAGCACAGCTTATGAAACCGGGGCTCTAGTTTGGAAATTGCCGCTCTCATTTCTTTTTCCAAGTTAATATTTGACCTGTACTTGTTTTTAATTACTTCAACTGCAGAAAAGCCCGTTTCGCACAAGTACGAAGTGGCAAATGGTAACAAAACCTTTAATGCAGCAGTGCTGACGGTATGATATTCATGAGAATGTGAGCTCCAAAATTCAAAGAGTTTGTCCTTGCGTATTAAAGTTTTGGGCTGGAATCACACGACAATTCTGTTGGTTGTTCTTCTTCCTTTGTTGAAAGTACCGATGGCGTGGATGACAGGAAAGGGTTTCTGACCCAGTCATATTGCTCCATATCTTCGGGAAAATATTTCTCAAAATGCTCAATGATAACATGTGTTGTGTAAACATATTTTTTTAGGAGGTATCAAGGATTTCTATGGATTTTTCTTGTAGAATATCTTGTAAAGCAGGGAAACAGTCAATGTCTTCATCGTACAATTTTCTCTTTAATAAGAGCAACTTCTTCTGGGACAGTCAACCAGAGTTGCAGTAATAAATTAAAGAGGTGTGCTCGACCCCCATTTCTTCACAAAGTTTATGGAAAAGTCTTGATTTCACGGGTCGTGTTTTAGTGTAGTTTTTTTCATTTAATTCAGGTGTAACATTATTTGCTGCTAAGACTTCTCTATATATGACACAATGTGTCCATTTTACACTTGGAGTCTTGTTTTTTTGGATAATTCAAGAGTCTATGTATTTAATGTTATACTTTTTATTTGATTCATTTATTAATACATATATTTTATACTCATTTAAAAACAAATAAATATTTTTTCTGTATTAAAAGTCGGCGCTGACACGCGACGCCCCTGTTCGTCGCGACGCACAGTTTGGGAAGCCCTGTTATAGACAATATTTGAAAATGTGTGTTTTACACATGTGGCATATTGGCGCTTTTGCAACTAATGCAGACTGTCTTCGTTTTTCTATCCAATGATCGTGAACATTTTGAGCACCTTACTCTTTTTTCTAAAATATCATTTTTCTGTTCAGGAATGTCTGTTTTTAAAATGGAAGTGATATTATGTCTCAGTTGCCTTGGAATTTGAGAAATAGTTAGTCTTCTTTCCATATGATCCTGCACAAGCTGCCTAGCCAGAGATTTGATGTATTCATACCTCGACTTTTGGAGGTATCCAGGTAGGGATGAGTATATTATAAACGCATTGACGGAAGAAATATACAAAATTGTATAATATCAAGTAAGAGACCCTCTTCGATTTCTACCATGTGTAGAATATACTGTACATTTTTTATTTAATGCATCGGCGCCTCCTTTTGTTTGATTTTAAAACTCGATAATTTAGGGTTTGTTTGTTTCATCGTTTACTCCATTACTGTAGTGCATTGAAGACATCAAAAGTACCGCTTTTAGTGGTTTAGGTACATATAAAACTAATGTAACTCTATCGCCAAATCCAAATAGAGATGATCCCGTGAGCCTCGTTTTAGTTGGCAGAAAAGAAATAGGTATCTCCCTTTTATTTTTTTAACAGTACCCACGTGAGTTAGGCTTAGGTTTCTCAACTCAGTTATTACTTGTAAGGATGTAAACCAGTTGTCTGCTCTTACGTTACGGTTAGAACCCTCAATACATTTTAGTAGACGAAGAACTGATTGCGATGGTTTGTTAAATTTTCTTTCCTCTGCTGACAATGTTTGGCCATTACTTACAGCATCTGTATATACATAACCATCCAAAAAGTAATGGGTTCGGGCGTCACTTAGTGCCATTATCTTTAAGCCATATTTTCGGGGGTTTTGAGGTATGTAGATACGAAATAAACATCTTCCCCGAAAACCAATGAGCATTTCATCAGTACCAGCATACTGCCCTATGCAATTATTTTTTTTGCTGTTTTATACCAACTTGAAAATTGATGAAATGGGGGCAAGTTTTTCGGTTTTTTATGTCTCGTAGTTTCGTCATCAAACCTAAGCACTTTCAAAAGTACTAAGAATTGTTTTACTGACATGGTGCATCTAAAAATTTCTCTACACTCTAATAACAAACCGATAAACGCTCTCAGTTCAATAATGTCTAAATCTTAAATCCGTTCTATTATTATTGGTATATTTCGTTCTAATTCTGTCAAGTTTTTCATTTGATCTAAGAACAATCTCTTCTAAAATGTCGTGTGTTATTACACATTCCCAAGCACTTTTCTGGAGACACAATTTCCCAAGAGACTCGGCTGGCCCATTAACCCCAGGAAGATGAAAGATAATGTTGAAACTTCTTGTTCTTACATTTGAAGGTGGAGCTTCTGCAGTCCACTTGTATCGATTTTTGCCATAGTACGTTCTAGAAGGGCCTGAAGTTTGTTGCTGCTCATGTGGATCCGAGTCCGAATTAACTCTGAAGGTGCTGCAGTTTGCAGGATATTATCTTCAACATCCAATAGAGGTTCCACGTTTACCGGCTCCCATTCAATTTCTGAATCAGTTTCATGTTCGCTGACATAGTCGGGATCATTGTCTGAGTCATCGTTACTACTGAAATCACTCCTATCCGCGTCCAGAATACTTTGCGCCCATTGTTCAAACCTAGGATCATCGGAATCCATTTTATTATATCGTGACAGGTCCATTTTCAACTGAAAATAAAAAAAAACTAATTATTACAAAAAAAAAAGAACCGGTGAGGTGGGTCACAGTGTCCCCACGGCGCAGTTATTTCCGTATAGTTTGTAAACATTTACCTATTTGCTCACGACTATCCCGCTCGATATCACACAACACACTGACGGAAAGATACTGAGGCTGTTCAAGTAGTCGCGCTAAATAAGCTAGAACGTATGTCTTTTTAAAAATGTGTTGGGGCCAGTATGACCCCGCATCACCAGTTACGGGTTAAATACAAATAAACGAAAATATTGTTTTTTTTTTATATAAATTACGGGTGAATTCGATTAAATATCAATTATCCGGACCCGTTATATCAAGATAAATATGCTTCCCTACGCTAATACGAGACAATAATGTTCATGCTCTATCTTCTTTACATTTTCATCGACTTCCTTGATGTCTAGACTAGTTAGAAATTTTATTGATTGTTTGCATTGAAATGTATTTAAGAATAATGGTGATAAATAATTCTATAATGTAAAAACATGATTAGTTGTATAATTTTTTTTTTCTGTTACAATCCTTTATACGCATGTATCAACAAAAACTGCGACCCTGTTAAATCAGAAATAGAATTGTTATTATTATCGAGTTATTATTAAGTGTTATCATTTCTTTATTATTACTATTATTGTGTAATATACTAGTGTACTCCCCTTTTATTTATTTAATAACTATAAGACGTTTATTATACGCTAAGACGATATTACTTACGTAGGTTATGTATTTTTTATTGAAATAAATATTTTTCTGTGCCTATTTTGTTTGTGTTAATCGAATCATCCCCTCCTCATCAAATATCATAAACAACTCGTCAAGTTCAAATAGTTGCATGAGACGATCAGAAATATCTTAATGCATATAAATATATCTCCAGGGTTTGACACATTCAAAGGCAGCTGAGCTCAAAAAAAGTGGTTCAAAAAAAGTTTCAACACGAGAAATACTTACTGTACTGTATCTAATGCTTAAACAGTAAATTTTCTGAGCGAACTAATCCAGTTTTAGTTTGTTAACAAATGTTTTGTGTGTTAATAAAGTTGAGGAGGAGCGCCTAAAATGATCGGAACGTAAACTGCTGAGCATTTTGGGAGGGATAAACATTGAGGAAGGATGAAGATGAAGTAGCTTAAAATTATGACATGTCAAGGCACAAAGAATGACTTGGATGCTGCATACCCGAAAAATAACAGCGGGAAGAAGGCCAAAGAAGGGTTTGCTTATTAGGCCCATAGTAAGTAGAGGGAGATAATTATCAAGGTCAAAATAGGTAGAAAAGGTTGAGACTGATAAAAAGAAGCAGGAGAGATAGGTAGATGTCTTGAATTGAAAAAGAGAAGTACAAGACAGAAGAAGGTGAAGTAGCATTAAAAACTGTAATAAAAAATAGCTTTAAATAATACAAATGTGTCCGGAAGTATAGTATACATTTAATACACAAATGCATAGATATATTAAAACATTAGATATTATTATGCGCAATATCAATTTTGAATTTACCGCCTAATATTTATAGTTAATATCCCATGCACAAGATCCCAAAGAGTTCGCGACGGGTTAGCGGCGGGGGAGGGGAAATTTTCAGTCAAGAATATCTTTGTTAGTCGATTTTCTATAAGCTGTACGTTAGGTGTTACCGTCTCCAGTAGGGCAGTGTATCCCGCCTTTTTTTACAAAAATGTAAGTTTATTCATCGATCTTATATATTTTTTATTAATAATTAATATTTTTATTTATTTTTCGTAATATAGTCCCTCTAATTTTCAATATTATATGTAAGAATCTATGTAAAATATGATTGTTTAAAATTTTTATTAATCTTCTAATATCCCTTCAATGTTAATGTTTTTTTTATTTCTATATATATTTTAGGTAAATTTTCATTTATTTTGATATTCCAACACTTTGATGTTTACTTTAGCCCATAAAGTGATGATTTATTTAGCTGGAAGACTTTATTTGAACGCCGTATTTGTTCCCAATATTCATAATAAACAACTCTCCTTTGGTACAAAACGTCTCACAACTAGTCTTTCCTATACTTGTCTTATTCCTTGCCTTCCAATGGTTTATTTGCGAATATCCACTTCTTGTCCAAAATCTCTAACTTTTCTGGTGTTTCTCCACTTCTCTTTTACTGTTTCTGGAACCCTTTCTACAAAAGGCATAGTCACGGTAGTGCTCTGATATTTTTACCTTTCTGTGCATCCTGCGCTGATACTTGTGCATCCAAATATTTTTATATTTTTGGCTGCGAAAGTAGTCGTTAAGTAATGTTAGGGGGCCTGCGCGACCTCAAAACCCTAACACTAGACCTTAGCCAGAAGGTTACACGAACTTTACTTTTTTACTTGTTCTATTATCTGACCTTCCAGCTCCAATTTACATCTTAGTAAATTTGCTGATTTATTCTCGTATAACTAAAATTGTGATTTGGCTTTTGGAATTTGTTTATGGATTATAAAACAAATCCCACTTATAAACTTATTGATTTATTTGATATTCAGAAAGATATATCATATATCCGTACTCATTTTAATATTCATCACTGAAGATATTCCATAATATAACGTTGTGTCAGCAGTGACTCATTCTGTAGAATGTTATCGTGAATGTCTACTGAAATAAAGCTGCCATTCAGTAATCAGTAGGTAATAAAATTGGTCTCCGTTTCCCAATGTATTTGATAATATTATGTAAGCAGTACAATAATTGATAAAACAAACATTTGTTTTTAAAGTGATTCATGTACCTACTCTGTACAATTTACTATTATAGTTGTTATGTTTTCAAGATTAAAAAATAAGATTTATAGTTCAGATATAATTGTGTAAAATTCATAGATAAATAATTATTATATACTGTAAAACAGGGTCAATAGAAACCGTTTTGAGGTTTTCAGGCTTTATAGTTAGGTTGCTATATTAGGTTATTTATATTTATCTAATCGGCTACCAAAAATATGCAAAATGTGTGTGACGTCTAATAGGTTTAAGGGCCTAGTGAGCACATTTGAAAAAGTTTCCCAATTAAAAAAATAAAAGAAAGTAGTGTTTTTCTATTCACACTCCAAACGGGGTGAAAGGAATGAGATTCCTTTAGTCATCTCAAGATCTTGGGCAACACAGTGTGCTATAGAGACGTTATGCGGAACTTCTGTCGTAACGCCAAATCTAACACTCTTTCTCTCTGCGTAATTTGACATAAATTCATTAAAGCTTGGTCGCTGGTCATCTTTGATCTCATGTTGAAGGTTTCGTGCTTCTTCTGTTTCATTTGAGCCAGCATAAGGTGCAAGACGATTTATGTGAACTACTTTTGGTTTACCTGTCAGCAACTTCTTAATTCGGTATATTACATCATTTATTCTCTTTTTAATTTCAGACGGACCTTCCCATTGTCTTTGCAATTTAGGAGACAAGCCTCGACGACGTTGTGGATTAAAAAGCCAAACAAGATCACTTACTTCATAGCTTTTATTCTTGTATCGAGAATCATATTGATCTTTCATTCTGTAACTGGCTAACTGGATGTGTTGTCGGGCAAGTTCATGAATGTTGTTCATTCTTAACTTCAGGCGGTCGACATAATCTTCGCTTGCAACATGTTGTGAATGAATGTGCTGGTCTCAATCTCTTTGATGTTCTGATATAACTTTGGACAGGTGTTTACCCATCGTTCGGTTCATCCTTTCAACCATTCCATCTGATTGAGGATGCAGGGGTGTCGTTCTGGTCTTGTTGACACCAATCAATTTACAAACGTTTGGAAAAGGGTTGACTCGAAGTTTCGCCCTTGGTCGGAGTGAATCTCCAATGGAACACCAAATCGGATAAATAATTCTTTAACAAGTATCTCTGCAACGGTAGCAGCTTCTTGATTTGGTATCGCATAGGCCTCAGTCCATTTCGTGAAAATAATCCATGGCTACCAGGATATATTTATTTCCATCATTCTTCTCTGAAAGTGGACCTGCAATGTCGATTGCTACTCTTTCCGTAGGACTATCAACATTGTGATGACACTTTAATAATTGCGGCAAATCAAGAAGAAATGGAAGACATAATGAGATGTTTGGAGTAAAAAAGTAAAACATATGGACTAAAGCTAAATAGGAGTAAGATAAAGGTCATGATAGTAGACAGAGCTCGGAATAATCTTCAACACATTAAAACAAAACAAAACTTTCGGTCTTACTAGTAGTAAAGCTTTCCGTAGTTTACTGTCTCTCAACCCATTGATGAAGGTATCTTCAGCAATTTCTTCAAATATGTTGTCTGGTGCCTCTGGATAGGCCACCAGCGCTATACGAGCAACATCTGCTTCAAATTCTTGCAAACTCTCACTTGCTCCTTGGATTCTACTTCTTATCTGTACCCTGTAGACTAGTCGAGTGAACAAGGTCTGGACCCGTTTTTTTTTGACCTCACCTCGTAAAGCAGCAGTCAAGGAAACAGCTTTTTCTTGTTCTGTCCAATGATTAGCTTCAAATTGTCTAATAAGGTAATTTGAATTTCGTATGATGTGTCGTTTCGTCTCTAGGTGATTCTTCTTTCACAACTGGATCTAAGGTTACCGTATTAACGGATAGCACTTTCGTGTTAGTTATCATGGTCTCTAATTGTTTGATCTTCTCTTCCACGTCTTCTATCTTGTCGTTTACATTTTTCTGTATCTTATCGAATGTTCTTGGAACTTCTTCAAATTTCTCATTGTTCTGAATATATGCTTAATTATTTGAGAGGTCTCGTCAAATCTTCTAGACACATTCTCAAATTTTTCGTCGTTTTGTCTAGCTGTTTCTTTAATAATTTGAGACATATCATCAAATCTTTTGGAAACGTTCTCTAATTTATCATCATTTTTTCTAGAAGTTTCTTTAATTATTTGCGAGACATTTTCAAATTTTGTTTTACTGTCTTACTGAAAGTTTTACTCGCAGTATATTTGGTCAGGCACACACGTACATTTTTAAATGTTCTTGCGTACAAAGATCACTACCGAACTACGCGGATGTTCCGGACGAACAATACTTTTCAAAAGTTTAAAAGTCTTTTTCAAAAGTCACTGCGTAATTTATTTTGAAATCTCACACCGGACACCAACTGTGGCGAGATTAAATAAAACGAGCGGTTCGAAATTATATAAATATATTTATTTATAAGTTTACAGCACGAGAATATCTTATCAACTACACTCAACTCATATCATCCTTACATATATACACCAAAAGTATTGTTCCAGAATCATCTGGAGTAGTCCCACCTCTAATTCGTTGTTTGACGGGTCGACCCTCTCCCGCGCTCGATACATCTGTGGAAAGTTCTCGGCGCTTTCGAGATGCAACCGTTACATGGGCCACGCCGAACGCATGTTCGTAACAATATTTTGGTTAAAACTTATTCAAACATGTTTTGTTTTAGATTTTGTTTGTTATTGTTAATTTTATGTTTAAACTGAGATTTCAATTGATAACATATAATTTTCCTTTGTAGATATTACAATGAACCCAATGCACCAGTCATATGTTACA
This sequence comes from Diabrotica balteata, assembly GCA_918026665.1. Taxonomy (NCBI): domain Eukaryota; kingdom Metazoa; phylum Arthropoda; class Insecta; order Coleoptera; family Chrysomelidae; genus Diabrotica; species Diabrotica balteata. The sequence goes on from OU898278.1 coordinate 168,349,938, forward strand.
ATTTTAGAAAAGTGTTTCAATAAGAAGCCGATTTATATTTATGTAAATCCTCATGAAGAAGGATGCACCGCATGGACATGTACTGTAAAAATAGGTGGCATTATAGCTAATGGCATTGATTCTACAAAAAAGAAAGCCAAACAAAAGGCAGCTCAAGAAGCCCTTGTATTGCTGGCAAACGATAAAGCTAAATTTCTCGATTACTGTTCTCGCCTAAATGAACTCGCCCAGAGTAACAGGTTAGCTTCTCCAATATTTACCGATAAGCGAGAAAAGGATGGTACATTTACCAGTGAATGTCGGTATGCGGGTAAGAAAAGTATTGGAAAAGGACCAGATAGAAAAATAGCAAGAAATGAAGCTGCAAAATTGGCTTGCGAAATGTAAGTTTATAAATATTATTTCTTAATTCGTAAACTGACAGTATACAGTGCTAACCAAAAGTCTCCTTCCTCTCTCGTATATTTTGAACGGTTATACTTATAAAGGCGCGTACAGACCTACAAACGCATGCGGTGAGCAGCCACGAAGACACATACGTGTGCGAATGTGGACGGCGCTTTCGTAACCTCTCGTCGCATGCGTTGCTTCTCGCGAATGACTTGAGCACACATGCTGCGAGCCAGAGTGGTGTCGGTTTTTTAGCACACATCAAAGAAACATACGTGTGCGATCGCGCTCAGTTTAGACGGATAGCGTAGGGATTTGTTGCATTTGCAAGACAAGTTCGGATTTATTGAGTTTTATTAATTTTATTGATTTATCTGTAAAATGGAGTGGTCAAATGAACAATGTTTGCAATTCATAGATACCACATTCCCACATATATTGTGGGATCCCAAAAATAAGTTTTATTATTCAAAAACAAAAAAAGAAGATGCATGGGAGTCAATTTCAAGAAATCTTGATATAGGTTCAGCAATTGTGAAGAAGAAAATGAGTAGCTTACTTGGGTCTTTTGCAAAAGGTATTGTGTTTTTACAGTAAGTACAGGGTGTCCCAATTCGGACGTTTTTATAGGTTATTTCGGTTGTTATGGAAGATAAAGCATTGCGGTTTTAAGGAACCTGTGCTACTTTTTCGTCAAACTTTTAATGCTGCAAAAAAAATGGGCTACCAAGGTTTTTAAGATGCCGGTTAAAAATAAAAATTAGTATAAATATACAAATGTGGTACATCTATAAGCGGTAATAAAAAAACCAACTTATTGGGACAAAAAATACAGAGTGTTCCCTTAATGTTATCAGAAAACGATCCTTAACAGGTATGGCTTTTCTTAAGACTGTGTCGTTTTTCTTTATTACGGAGCCTATATTATTTAAAAGGCGTTCAAAGTCTTCTACTGACATACATGTAAAATTTTGAAATTGTCCAGTATTAGGTTCTAACGCCAAATCTACTAGTAAATCGGACTTCATTTGTAGGGTTCTTCTTTTAAATAAATGCGTCGTCTACCATCGCCTATTTTTTTTTATTTTTTCTTTTTTAATGACCTAATAACAACAAACGCGGCACTAACCATAAGCAGCTCCTCAGACATTTTTCAGAATGGATGGAGCGGCTTGAGTACGCATTCATATGAGGTGATTTCTAATTTCAACGAATGCTCTGAGCGCGAATGGTTTGAGTACGCACGCATATGCGTGGCTTCTCATCGCATTCGTGTGCTAGCCTGTACGCGCCTTAATAGTGAAATTTGGAGGTATAATATAAGAGACTAAATTTCAAAATATTATCGCTGAGAGAAATTTCCGAAAAATAGTAATACCAAATACACATCCAACAGTGGTTAAAGAGGGATAAAATATTTTTTGGTGGAACTGCACTCGCCAGTTTTCTCAGCTATCACTAAGATTAGGCTGACGTCACGTTGCCGTAACCGTGAACGCTTAAGGTCGATTCAGACACATCAGTCCCGTCACAGTCTCGGCGCCGAACCGGTCCTGTTTGGTCACAGAACTATCAACTATCTGACAGCTGGCAAACTGTTCGTCAACTGATGAATGTGAATGCCGGCGCCATATTTCTATTAAAGAATATTTTGTATGACGGATTGTTCGGTTCGGCGCCAGGACTGTGACGAGACGTGACTGATGTGTCTGAATCGACCTTTATGTAGATGGATTTCGCATTTAAAAAATGATATTCACCTATTCCTGAATCCTACACACGGCTAGTGACACAGGTCAGGACTTGACCGTCAAGTACCTACAGCTAATAAAGCTAGTTGTCTTTTTTAATTTTTAGAATAATTAAAAGAGAATAAATAATTGATTTTAGAATTTAGATATAATAATGTTGCTTTTATTTTTTATTTATTTGTCTCATTTAATTATATGTTTTTGGTGAACCTCACCTCACCATATTTTATACTACCTTTATGAATAACATTGTACTGCTATGTTGTTTCAATCAGCACTGCTCAACAAGTTCTCGTTTGTTGGTTTTAATATTTTATTGCAATAGTACGAGTACGGAATATTTATATAAACAGTGAATTTATAACATGTTAATTTTTTTTGAATTTTTTTTGACGTATCGTGTAATGTAGGTTTACCCAATAATCAAAGTTATGCATTTACAAGAACATATTATTTGAAAAATAAGGTGTAAATACCATGTGTCATAATAATTGAAATCTCCTTTATACACACTTTAAAAATTTGTTTCGTAATGATTTTCTTAAATCTACACAATTATTGAAAAATTATTCATGATATTTAAAAATATCTTTCTGTTAACGACACTGTCATCGATAGAGTAGATCAAATTCAAACGTCATCATATTTCTCTTCTGTTTATCGTTAAAAATTAATTGATGGTCGGGGGTTGTATTGGTGTTATTTAATAATTTAACAAAACACATAATCAGCAAAAATCTTATTTAAAACATGCGAACGGTTTTTGCAATCACAATTAATGCATTGTTTATGCTTGTTTAGCATTGGCTGTTAAATAATTTGTATTCAATTGTTTCGTCTGTTTTACAACCCTCGTCCTATTTAGAGTGTAGTAGTTGTATATAAGTACCTATTTTTATAGTAGTTTAGTGAAACTGTACTTTAAAGCAAAATGAGTAATTTGGAAGAAAAGAAAATATCTACGTTATCTCCAGAAGAACGGCGTTTAGTTCTAAAAGTCGAAAGTTATTTCAATTTGGAAAAAAATAATATGGGTCCATTGACATCTTTTATGGCAGTTCAGAAACGTACATGCGATGCTTGCGAGTGGTAACAATGAGAATGTTGTTTCAAAACAGTGGCATTTTTTAAGAAAATACATGAACAATAAAATGTCTGGTAGTCCGAGGCAAGTTGCATTTTTAGATAAAGGGGCAGCTGCGGAGCTGCATCTTTCTTGCAGCAAACAATTTCGGAGGCAGGTACATAAACAGTTATAGGTTTACCATTTATAAATGGATCTATGGACCTGCTTCTTTCTTGATCCAATCGATTCAACTAATTTTTTTACATAATATGTATCTACAAACTAAAATTTGACCAAAAATAGAGCTGCGCCATTCTTGCAGCAAGGTCCCCAATTATTGTTTTAAGCGTTTAGTGATAAAATCTTTGTGACAAATTATCTCTCTATTTTAGGATAAATCCCAAACCTTCTCCTACCATCAAACAAGTATTAGATAAATACAATGAAATAATTAAAGCAAGAGAAAAAGAAAAACCAAAAATAGAGGAGTCAAAAATAGAGACGACACATCCAGAACTCAATTTTCGCAAATTCCAGGTAAAGTAATAAAAAGCAAATAAATCCTAGGTTTGGCCTGTTTTTAGAGCTTGTTTTACAATATTTTAGTATTTTTAAGTTGCTACTGTTGTGGTTTATTCTTTCATTGCTTTCCAATATCTACTAGAGCTGGAGCTTTCAAAACTTCAAATCAAAATATTTCAATAACATTTCTTGTTTTTTTCATTTTTTTGCACAAGTTGCAATGTTAATTTGTGCATAAAATATTGTCAATACATTTTCTAGATCCGCATTTTCGGCTATGAGGACCGCAACATCTGTATTTTAAAGTCATTTCAATCTTGTTTAATAACTTCTTATTTTAATATGGGTAACCAGATCCTACTACATTCTGCCGAGAAATTTGCGACACAATTGGTCTCATTTAGCACACTTAGAGCCACTTCTACGATTTTTCTCTTTTTACAATCCGTTTCTTTTAGGACTATATTTGAATCATTCTATTGAACCCTATGTTCAATGGAATAATGTACGCATGGGTTTACAACTTATTATTTCTTTGCATTTATATCTGTTGGCTTTAACTCTAATAATTAGTTCTTATTCGTCCTCTTACTAACTCATGGACTGAGTCAGTCTTATGCAGCACCGTAAATTCCTCCTCCTCCTCAATCTTTTTCCCTTCGTAGGGATGTGGTGGCGTCATGTAATGTGTTTGACTATTTCTGTCCAATTATCTCTCTTCTGTGCGTGTTGTTTTGCTTCGGAGAATGTGTAACTAGTTAACTCCTTTATTTGGTCCGACCATCGTACTGGAGATCTTCCTCTGGATCTTTTACTCGCTACGTTACCTTCAACTATCATTCGCTCGATGCCTTCTCTTCTTCTAGATATATGTCCAAGATATCTCAGTATATTTTGGTTGATAGTTGTGATGAGTCTAGTTTTAGGTTAAGTTCTGCTAGAATTTAGTTATTTCTGCGATGGGCGGTCCATCGTATGCGCAACATTCTACGGTAGACCCACATTTCCAATGCTATTATACTGTAGCATATTTATATAGTTCTAATTTATTTGTCTTTATTCTAATTTATTGTCTATATTCTAATTTATTAAAACTCACGATAACTAATTACGAATTTATTAAAGTCTTTATTAATTCTAATTTATATTACAAATAATTTGTTAACGTTTCGTTACATTCAAATGTCGCGGTTCCCGAGCTTCTTATGACTGACTCCTTAATGAAAGTCTTCCCTTATTTATATAATTCCAAGCCGGTAAACAGAAAGGTGTAGAAAATACCATGCTGTTCTCGATGTAGACACAGCGGCGACTGGTCTCAAAACATGTTCTTTATCGGCGTGTCGCCCCCAGAACATTCGATTCAGGTAGATTTTTGACCTAGAAATTACGAGAATCAATAAAAGAATTAGTCATAAAATATTTACAGTTCTATATGCCATAACATTTAAAATCGTAACAATACACTTTGAATCGGCTTTTTTTATTGTCTAAGTTTCTGAAGCATAGGTGGCGATAGGAAATATCAATGCTCGAACAAGGCATAATTTTGTGTTTTTTTGTGATGTCAGTGGTCTTCCAAATTTTTGTGAGTTTTTCTCTGTGATGGATCTCGTTATTCGCATCCTCCACTATTAGTAATAATGAAGCCTAAGTAATTATATTTCTTGACCACTTCGTAACCTGCCAAGATTCTTATCTATGCCTGGTTGTTTCTGATTCTATCGATGATCATCACTTTGGTTTTCTGCATATTTATTTTCAAACCATATTCCGTACTTACCGTGCCTAGCCTATTCATAATTTCAATATAAGGTTGAATGTTCGAATAATTAAACTTTGATGGTATACAAGGCAAATGTCGAACAAAGTAATTAATTAAATCTTGCCCAAGTACTTTCGATCAATAGATCATCCTCAGGGGCATATCGTCAGTTGTGGCCTATCCGACATGAGCAGAATGTCATACATGTAAATTTGGACATAACAATACAATACACAAAGACAAACAAACACTTTAAAAATTTTTAAAAATGGAGAAGCTACATGTTATATAGAAGCCGGAGACAGAAGCTCTTTTGAATTAATTAAACGTTTTTGAATTAATATTGCTACGCCTTTTTGTCCTGATTTCTTAGCTCCTGACATAAAAACTTTGTAGTGAGTGGCCTTCCAATGTCCTTGGCCTTCCCAGTGTGTCTTAGATATTCCACAGATATCTATCTTCTCCTTGATCAGTTCATTTTCTAATATATACAATTTACCTGACTGTAGCAGCCCCTACACCAGTGTTTTTTACGTAATGTTAAGTTTGATCTTCCAGTATCCCATTTCGCAGATATCGCTTGGTCGTCCACAATTATCTGCCTGGTCACCCATTTCACACCATTCGACGCGGAATCGATATGGCCGGTTGCTATTCGGTGTGCAGAGCACAACATTTTCTTGCTTAGTCGTCATTTCATAATGCTCTCTGGGAAGATAATCAGTTGGTTTCCCGTTGCGTGCCTGATCGCAGTCTCACAGCCGGTTGAACTAAGATGTAGTTGTCGCCTGTGAGTAATTTACACTAGACCTGTATGGATCATACAGCTTCAGTGCAATAATTACATAGCTGCTGCCCTATGTCATGCCCTCAGTTGATCGCGGATACTTATTTGGTTGGACCTTATTCGCACCTGTCCTGCATATCTACAGGAATGTTTCCTATCAGCCATTGGAATGCGCCGTGTCGGGGTTGAGGACTTACCCCGCCCAGTCCGTTTTCCGTGAAGTGCTGAAAAGCTCCTACTCAGTTCAGAGCTCTTCCACCATGCAAGATAGAACCAGCACTGTAAATTAATAATAGTTAAATAAATATTCGTTTACTTTTTATTAATATTGCCAAACTTTATATTTTTCAGGTTGATGTGAATGAAACAGATTTTTTTGAAAAATTAAAAAGCGTCGGACATAATTATGATCCAATAGTGCTCCAAACTGATCCGTATATATTGGCATTGCATTTAGGTGAGAGAGCTACAGTGCTAGGCGTCGGCAAAACCAAAGAAGAAGCAGAAGAGGACTTAATCGCAGAAGCAGATCTTATATTTTTTAGTACGGATATGTGATTATTACTGAGTAATTTTTTACATGTGATCTGCATTGTGATCCGTTCTATAAAGGTTTATTTATATGTATATTGCATCCTTAGGCATGAGAGAGTAATAAAAATAAAATACATACATCAAAAATGTTCAATGAACACAAAGGTTTTCCTCATATATACATCAGTTTTGATCGGACTTTAAAAAGTGACATACCATTATAATGTCTGATTAGTCAGCAATGAATTCATCCCAATTTCAGTGTAATATGATTTCTCTATGATAAAATAATCTAATTTAATGGATATTTTTAACATAAAATTAATATAAAACATAAAAATCTAACAAGTGTGTTTAATAATCCGTGTTTCCTCCAATAGCCGGATCTATTCTGCGCCGCCTAGGATCTATTCCTGTGTAAGAAGATCTTAAAAACCTTGTCTAGTATGAACATTGTGCAGATGATGTGTAATCCGTCTCTGAAGCATATTTCCTGCATACTCGATAGGATTAAGATCTGGCGATTCTGCTGGCCATGGTGAAAGTTTAATATCTTTATTATGAAACCAATCTCTTGCTGTTGCTGCAGTATGTGTATTGTTACTCCATTCTTGTAAGTCCCAATTGTTATTCTCAGCTTAATTTGAGTCTACATTTCCCATAACGTAACCTGGAAACCATCAATGGACATCTGGCGTGCGGTATTTAGGACGCGTGATGGAAAAAGTCTGCTTATAGATGGAATACTTAACGATACGTTGACATATTCTACATTAACATAAGTATGATACAATTCTATACTATAACTACAAAACTATTATAAATCAACATTGAAAAGTTCCCTAAAATAGGTGAATTTAGTTTTTGAAAATGACTTTATAAAAATGTCCTCTTGTTGTTGATCATACAATAAGTTCCTTTTCCAAACATTCTCAAAATAAAATGATGTCTAAAATCAATATGTTCGGTTCTTTTTGATTCCAATGTAGAATTCATCTTAATATATGATTGGTTATCTTCATACACGTGTACATTATACATATGTAGTTTTATCCAACATGGAAGAGATTTTTAAAACTACAACTTCCAACATGGTTTTTATTTCAAGTTCAACATGTTGTGTTTTAAGGGGTATATTGGCATTAAAACACCACACTTGCCTGACGGTTTGGTAAGTTTTGCAGTATCACAGCCGGTTAAAGGTCGATTGGTCCTGTTTGGTCACAGAACTATCAACTATCTGACAGCTGACAAACTGTTTGTCAACTGATGAGTGTGAATGCTGGCGCCATATTTGTATTAAAGAATATTTTGTATGTCGGATTGTTCGGTTCGGTGCCATCACTGTGACGAGACGTGACTGATGTGTCTGAATCGACCTTAAATCAGTATTTGGTTTTCGCCTGTGACTTTGTGGTACCGCACCTGTCAAGAATTGTATGCGTCAGCCACGGGCCACTAATGACACAGCTGCTGACCTGTGTCATGTCCTCAGGTGATCCGCGTTTCTACCTTTAACAAATCTTAAAACATAATTTTCTGTAGATTTCAAGCACAGAATAATCAATCAGAATCAAACAATCAGAATGTCCACTCTGCTTGAAAAAATAAGTACGCGCATCTCGTTCGTGCAGACGAAATCAGCCATGTTTTAAACGGAACCAGTACTGTTCAGTGACATTTTATCTGGTGTGCATAGACAAATTAAGCCGGTTTAATTTATTTACGGCAACTATAGACATAGTATGCACTATTTTATTCGTACTTTTAGTTGAAGAATAGATTAAATTATTTCAAATGTACTAAATTCTTAATCTCTAAAAATTGAAATTACAGTTCTGTCGTAGCTTGTCACAAATTTCTCAATTCGAGTCTATTTTTCCGTCTATAACATGGCGTTCGCGTGCTGACACATTTCAAAGGCGGCATCGGAGAGTGGGTATTCTGATTGTTATTAAATTTATTCTGTGTTTCAAGTACCTCAAAACATTTTTCAAATTTTTTCAATATTATTCAGTGTACGTTATTTAGAAATTGATTAAAATATGACAAATAAAAACTTAAATCTGGCCATCTTAATTGGTTATCTTCATACACGTGTACATTATATTATGTAGTTTTAAAAATCTCTTCCAACATGAAAAAAATTTTTAAAACTACAACTTCCAACATGGTTTTTATTTCAAGTTCAACATGTTGTGTTTTAAGGGGTATATTGGCATTAAAACACCACACTTGCCGGACGGTTTGGTAAGTTTTGCAGTATCACAGCCGGTTAAATCAGTATTTGATTTTCGCCTGTGACTTTGTGGTACCGCACTTGTCAGGAATTGTATGCCTCAGCCACGGGCCACTAATGACACAGCTGCTGACCTGTGTCATGTCCTCAGGTGATCCGCGTTTCTACCTTTGTTTTGTTTCTATCTTTAACAAATCTTAAAACATAATTTTCTGTAGATTTCAAGCACAGAATAATCAATCAGAATCAAACAATCAGAATGTCCACTCTGCTTGAAAAAATAAGTACGCGCATCTCGTTCGCTCAGACGGAATCAGCCATGTTTTAAACGGAACCAGTACTGCTCAGTGACATTTTATCTGGTGTGCATAGACAAATTAAGCCGGTTTAATTTATTTACGGCAACTACAGACATAATATGCACTATTTTATTCGTACTTTTAGTTGAAGAATAGATTAAATTATTTCAAATGTACTAAATTATTAATCTCTAAAAATTTAAATTACAGTTCTGTCGTAGCTTGTCACAAATTTCTCAATTCGAGTCTATGTTTCCGTCTATAACATGGCGTTCGCGTGCTGACACATTTGAAAGGCGGCATCGGAGAGTGGTTATTCTGATTGTTATTAAATTTATTCTGTGTTTCAAGTACCTCAAAACATTTTTCAAATTTTTTCAATATTATTCAGTGTACGTTATTTTGAAATTGATTAAAATATGATACACAAAAACTTAAATCTGGCCTAGAACCTAACATTAAATACATCAGACAACCAATCAATTCCTTATAAGGTAACAAATTGACAAATTTTTATAATAATATAGTATAAGTACATATATAAAAACCTAAGAATATGTACTAACAGTTCACTGTTCACCAAAAAACTCTTTCAAATTAAATTTTTGCTCAACTCAGCTTTTATAAAAAGAATATTTTCTTCAACTTTGGAAAATATCAAATCATCAAGCCACACACAAGTAAAAATGTAAAATCCTTAAAATAAAACAAGGATCCTTCCTAGATCAGTTAGACTTTAATAAATCATACATATTAAGTATATAAGTTGACATGCTTTTTTGCGAACTAAAGGTCGATTCAGACACATCAGTCACGTCTCGTCACAGTCCTGGCGCCGAACCGAACAATCCGTCATACAAAATATTCTTTAATAGAAATATGGCGCCGGCATTCACATTCATCAGGCGACGAACAGTTTGCCAGCTGTCATATAGTTGATAGTTCTGTGACCAAACAGGACCGGTTCGGCGTCGGGACTGTGACGGGACTGATGTGTCTGAATCGACCTTAACTTGGTTATTGCACCGTACTGAAGACGACCAATAGTCAGAAATACGTATATACGGTTCCCTTCCATCGATATACCTTTTTTGGTTTTCTGTTTTGCGAGACATGCCGTTACATTTTTAATTATTCACTCGCATTATCCTTTTCCATATATATTGTCGTCGAATTTATTATTTTCGTACGTTTGGTGAAAATATGCTCTGATTACATAAAATGAATCCATTGGTATATGGCTTTTGCTTATTGATTATTTAATGTAATTAGTTTAATCACGGTAATTGAATCATCACGGTAATTCTTTTAAAAGGTTTGTAATATTTCGTTTTTATTCAAAGGAACAATCCACACTTTTTACGTTGTTCTAGTGATAAAGTGACGATATCGATACAGATATACAGTTTAAATGTAGGCAACCAAAAAAAATTGGGTTAAAGTAAGGTAAGCATTAAATATAGAAATATGTTTAAAAAATATTGCGATGTAGGTATTTATTTATCTTATTTATGTTCATATACGAGTTCGCTCAATAAATATCGTGTCTAAAAAACAACATTTTTTTATACAAAGCAACAGACAAAATGTTACAATGAAAACTGACATAAAACGAACTGTCCGGCCCAGCTCCATTTCATGTGGCAATTCGGGAAATTACATCGGTACCTCCTGTTCTTCGTCTTAAATTAAGACTCTTAGGTCTTCTTTTCTAACTCGGTAATGAAGCGATATACTTAGCATCGACCTTTCCATTTTCTATTTCTTCTGAGCTATTTGCAGCGTTTTAGAAGTTGTAGCTGTCAGTATCAAAGTTTTGGAACATAGGTCATTAGAGGCAAACACATTGATCAAATGTTTTACGTTTTAAAGAAATTTGTATATCGCTTTTAAAAATGTTTTTGTAAAAAATAAAATTTTTTGTATCTCATTGTATCTCCAAAAAGGACATGTTAAAAAGGTTTTTTAGTTTCTTAAGCAGGCAAGTGCCATGTAGTGCCATGAGTCATCTTCGCCGTATCAAAAGTATTTCTTGGTCGCCTTGGATGCCGTTCTTGACTCATCCGTGACCCTGCCATATAATATTGAAAATATAACATCGAATGGTACATAGTCTGATTTCCAAATTAAAATTTCTGCATGTTAGGAGTGGCGGTAACTCGGGCTTTGATATTATTGAGCATGTTTTTGACAATTTCTTCGGAATATAAGTTAAACAAAAGTGGCGATAAAACGCATCCCTGTGTAACTCCTCTAACAGATCTTCATTTCTGCCAACTGTTGCCCATCAATTTGAATTATGGTACTTTGGTTCCATTATAATATGTGGATTATCTGTATGAGTTTACTGTGAATGTGTTTATTCATAAGTATTGATATTCATTTACACTAGATCTGCAAATATCTAGTCAGAGCGTTGATTTGGAATATTCAATCAACGGTCAGAGTTAGAAAGCTAAAAGAAGTAGAAAAAGATTAGGTTATAATGGTACACAAACTTTCAGAATTATCATCTACTGAATCACAACGAGCTTGAGCAATTGTCCAAAGAATTTTTGCACCAAATTTTTGATAAAATAGTTGGAGTGGAGTGTATGACATTGATAGAAACGGTGGTATCAACTACGTATTCCAATTTGCTTGATTGCTAATTGGTTCCTTTTTATAAACGGCGTTTTTAATAGACTAGCAATAATATCCGGCTTACGATTATTTTAATTTTCTTATCGAAGTTCAGATAAATTCGTGTACAATGTTACAAAATATTTTGATGTTTATAAGGAAGTCATTATTTTACCTTTAAATTTTTGGGTTTAAGTTTCAAGCAGTAAATTGGTGTCTTATTTATTATTGATAAATTTGGTATTTCTATTTCCTGACTTGGTAAGTTCGAAATTTTATATTATATTGTCTTGAAAAAGGTGTTTGTCATTTACTGTTTAAAGGTATTGTTAAGGCAAAACTGAAGTATTTCATCGCTTCTTACGTTTTTACTTTGCTTTGCTTCATCTTAGCATTCTTTTTCTTCAAGTGTCATCTCCGCGGCGGAGGTTGGCATTCTATTCCTCCCTATGCTTCTCTTTCCTTGAATATTTCCTGTATAATCAATTGGAGCAAGGTGTATTTCTATCCATGTGTAATGCCCGAGATATTTCAATTTTCTTGTTTTAATTGTATTTAAAATTTATATTTCTTTATTAATTCTTCTCAGAACCTCTTTGTTTATGACGTGTTCTGTCCACAGGTCGAATGATTCCAGTTTTTTCATTGATGTCGCATTCAAGATCCAAGATTTGATTCCATAAAACAAAGTCGAAAAGACATAGCATCTCTCAAACCTAACTCTTAGTTCAAATTTTAAATCCCTTGTACATATCACTCTTCTCATTTTGTTGAACTTTGCTCTAGCTTTTTCTATTCTGATTTTGATCTGCTGAACGTAATCATTTGTGGAGTTAATCATTGTTCCCAGATATGCATATTTGTCCACTTATTCGACGTTGGTTCCGTTTATTAGAAGATTCTCGTTGTTTTTTTTAGTTTTCGATATTCTCATAAATTTCGTCTTCTTGACGTTCATTGTTAGACCGTATTCTTTTTCATACTCCGCTATTCTGGTCACCAGTCTCTGAAGATCTTTAATATTTTTGGCTAAGATCACAGTGTCGTCCGCCGTTCCGTTGTTAATGGGAACTACATTTACCTTCATAAGTAAATTTTCATAATCCACTGGAAAATAATGAAAAAATTTTTAACCCGTTAAAAAAAATTATTTATGAAGTTGTAAAATTGCAGTTATAAACATTTAGAGCTACAGCGCCCCCTATGTACCCTACAAATATCTAATTTGCAGATAATTGTACCTGGCTTTGAGACGAAGATTAAAAAAAAGAGTTTTCTACGAATAATAGTAGCCGAGTTAGCATAATTATTTTTTAATCACAGAGGCTTTATTAATCACAATCATTGATTATAAACCACTACTGGTAGTGGTTTATAATCAATGTCACAATTAAGAAACGGCGTCATTTACTACATAAAAATCTATATTTTCAAGTATTTGTATTCTCTTTAAATTAAAATAATTATTTATTGTTAAAAATGACGAATAAAGTTTACCTTGTTTCAATGTAGCATCGAAACCGCATATGGCAAACATTGAGGATGCCGTAAGCACGGCCTAAAATGTGCGAAAATTGTAATGGAGAGAGTTGCGAAAAAAAAGCAATTTTGCAATAAATATTACGTTTTAATTTTGACCTCCATTCCTCATTTTTGCAATAACAAATAAATTAAATTGAACTTATACCGCTCAAATTGAAGGTCTTTTAGAGTACTTTCATAATCTATACAGAAATTACCCTAGAAATAACACCTACTTTGAGCAAAAAATAAAAAAAAACTCAAAAAATACGTATTTTTCACCTATAAACGCTCATAAATAAACAATAACCAAAAATTTTTTCTTTGAATAAACTGGGGGATTGCTCCTGAGGTTGCCCTTTATAACCTAGTCCACATTACATAAATTCCTGGATTACAGTGTAAAATCACCCTTTTTTCCCACAGCCTGGGCTATAGTATTTCTCCGAACCATTCTGGTGGAAATTTTGTTTAAATTTCTTGTAGGTGTTCGTGTCCAGTAGCTTTCGAATTTTATTGTTATAAAAGTCGATTTCTAAGTAATGTCTATCCAGTCATAGAAGAAACGTCTGAACTTCTTTTTTATTGTCTAAGGTCTGAACCAATGTTAGCCTGATGGTTATGCAACAAATATTACAGGCACTTGTTACAAGTCCTCTATATTCGTTACTCTTAACTTTTTAATTATCCCCCAAAAGCGCATACTCACAAAATAACTGCATCGTGCAATAAATATCGATCCAAAGCAGATAAAATATATTTAAATTTCCTTTTTTATTTTTATTTATCACCGATGAATCTGAAATCTTATGCTTATGGCAAATTGTACCATAACAACAATTTTGGTGTTTTTTTAACAATTGTTTTTGGCTAACTGTACAGAATTTTTGATTACATAAATAATTTTGATTACATTTCTACACAGTTTTCGATACAAGTACCAAAACGTTTCGACGTTCGAAATTTCTGAAAAATATCAAATAAAAAAAATTAAATTAAAAAAAAACAAATAACACAATATTACCATAGTATAAAAAAGAAATAGTATGGACACTCGACAGGCGGGAAAAAGTACGCGCATCATTTAGCGCAGGCCATATCGCCATATTGAAAACAGACCGAACGCTAGTGACACCCGACTGGTATTAATGTGACGTGTAGTCGAGTCATCTGTCGTGATTTGTTTGTTTATATCTTTATCGTCGAGTTTTATTTTTCGTTTAATTAAGTCTAAAAAAACTTGGGGATATTAATTTCATTTTAAAATTATTTTTATAAAAATTTAATTTATGTAATTTAATAATTGTTTAACAATATTTAATAATTATTTAATATTTAGTTTTAGTATTTATGTTACGGTTAGGATATTTTATGTTGTTAATTGTTTTGTAAAAAATGGAAACATCCCGTTAATAAATAAATAAATACTAATTCTGGTTTTATTCGCAAAAAAATAAAGTAATTGATATTTCCAGTTAGGAAAATGGTAACCTTTACAACTGAACATAAAATTCAAATTATTAAATGATATTATTCTGGAAGTAGGGCCAACGATGTAACCGCTAGGTTTTCGTTTTCATTCGAAAGCCCTGTACCATCAAAATCTGCAATTCACAACATTATTTTTAAATTTGAAAATTAATTAGCTCGTGCAATTAATGAAGAACAGGAACAGCCTAAAACTGCCGTAAGTAGTCTAACTGAAATTAATTTTCCTTGTAACAGCACGTTCTAATTTCAAAAGAAACTGGTATTAGGTACTGCTAGAACTGTATGAAATACTTTAAAAAGAAACAAGTACCATTGCTACTAAAAAAATCTTAAATTCACAACCATTCTACTAGATAGAAACTGTAGTAAATGCAATTTAAAAAGGCAAGTAAAAAACTTATAATAAAAAAGATGGCCCCTGGCTGTATTTTATGTTAACATATAACAAGAAAAAATGCATATGTTCTTTATAAAAGCGCAAATAGTCAATGTTCTTTGTCTCAAAAACATTTCACGATATTACTCGGTTAAAGTCTTTTGAATGAACATCTGAAAAGAAGAAAAGATATGAAACAGCTCTCTTATAATGATTTAAAAACCACAATCATAAAAATTCTTGGAACAGATCAAGACAAGAGTTCAAGAAACCCAACTGAGGAACTTTCAAATCGACAACCTGCTAAGCAAACAAGACGTCATTTTTGTCCGAATCATTTTTACTTGTTAAAGTTTTTTGTAAGTTTACTTTTGTTAAATTATTGTTGTAGAAGTTAACAGTAAGTCTATTTAAATTAGTTTACACACAAAATTGCCTCCCGAAATAATTTGTTGTTTTGGAATATAAGTTTTTCAGTTTCTTATTTGGCTATGGTAGAAAAGATTTATTTTTATATAAAATAAATAAAACATTTTGATAATAATAATTAAATTAAAATATTGTCGATTGTAATTAATCCAAATTTCCTTGTTTACTAACTTTGAAATAATATAAACACGTCTTTGTTCTAACCACTTGTGCCAGTCCGTAACTGATCTAGTCTGTTTTCAATATGGCGTCTGGATACTTTTATACTTCAAAGGCGCCGACTAAGAGTGTCCTAACTGTTTGTGGTTAAACTGTGATATTACAATATTATACGAAATATCGGCAAATGATTTTAATTAGATGTAGAAATAATAGGATATGAAGTTATTGTTTTCTTTAAAATTCGAAGTATGTAAAAGTTTTCAATTTCTAATATTTGATCAAATAATTTCCCTCATTTAACTGTAAATTTGTCACATGGCACTTTTCTAGTGTGTCTTTCTTTCTTTCTTTCTTTCTGTCTTACGACCGTAACATTTAACGAAATCTTTATAAAAATATAAATGATTACATTTGATCTTAATGTTAATTTATATGGCCTTTTAACTATAAGGATAAAAAGTAATGTTCAATTTTAATGTTTTTAACAAAATTTACCAGTTTATACCACTCATTTTAAATATTTAAAAGATTGATTTTTGCGCCATACCGTTTAGTTTCAGAATCTTCCACTAGAGGTGCAAATGTTTCGCAGCGGCAACATTGCTAGTTACTGTCAAATCATGACATAATTTTTGTCAAGGTCGTGTTTTTTCTTCCTCCCTTACCCTTCCGCTTGGCGTTTAGCTGAACTGCTGAACTGTCATTCTCATTCTATTTCGCGATAAACGTACTGGTTTTGATGGCCTTGCGGAGCTAGAGCGTAGTATCGATATAAATGCGATTTTAATGTTAAAATAAACAAATTTCTCTTTAATATAAACAATGTGATTTCGGTAAAATGTAGAACTGACGAATAATCGTGGTTTTCACTAGGCCTAAAACATGACAAAGAAGTTCGAGTTTGATTGGCATATACCTGTACCTGAGCCCCTTTTGACTGGATGTGTGTTTGATAGATGGACCGAAGACAAAGATAATGTAGAACTGGAGCAACGAGCACTTTTTAAAGTCGACGAATATGGATTCTTCATTTACTGGAAAAGCGAAGGAAGGGTATGTACATCTATACATTATTAAGCAGTAGATACTTTATTGACAAATCCGCTAAACAATCAGTGTTTATACCACGCTATAAAAAGTTGGCGGAACAAATGTAAATATGCAAATAAATTAGTTGGAAATGTTGTGTTTATATATCAATTTAATCCAGAATATATTCTTTAAATTCATCAAGAAATGTTTCACCATTTTTCAAACAACTAAACTAACTACATAATTTATTTCTATTCAATTCCTTTATTATCGTGGTGGTACTCTAATTAGTTCTAATTCCATTCTAGCTCCTCTTTCATACTCAATTATCCTTTTAGAGATCATTGTCCACCTATTTACACTTTTTGTAAACTGAACATTCTGAGAAAATGTTTGGGATATTTTGAATTTTTAATGGAGATATAAAAACTGTTTACAACATTAACTGAGCAATATATATAGGTGATAACTGAATGCATTTCCAATATATTTTAAATTTAGAGCACAAAGTAAACAAATATTCTGCCTATTCTACCTACTCCTCTTCGAAAATTAAACAAGATGATAATTTAGAATTCTAACATTCCCTGAGTATTTATAATTTTAGTGTTTACATTACTATATGGGAATTTTGGAATACTTTGTTCAATACATTTCATGTTTAAAGATGTTTTGCTGTGTAACAGAAATTCAAGCTCTACTAATGCATGAATAGGAGATCAATCTGTATAGTAATCAAAATGTTTAAATTTGACTTTAGTTAACCTTTAAATAACAACTGTAACATTTAATAATTTTTGACAATAATATTTTCATAACCTTATTTTTTACATTATTCAGTTAGGTTTGTTCATTTTAGTAATATTTATTTGCGCAATTGTTTAAATTATGTGTGAGATACGACCAAAATATTGTTCCTTCTTTCTTCCTCTCCCAAAAGCAGAACAAAACATGAACAAAAAGAAGAGTTATTTTGCTCTGTAGAAATCTTGGAGTAATGTAAGACATCTTCGATGCTATACTGTGTTTCTGGTTAACAGTTCTATCAAAGAATATAGACGCTTATCTATGGTCAAAATTGCGAAAAATTTTGGTTCACCTGATAGAGGGTTAGTTGGAGAGTTAATTCTTGATCTATAAAAAAAATTATTACAAACAATCCTAGTAATAGTCTTGGAAAAGACAGATCAGATGGTAAAAGGCAAAAGTTACAGAAAGTGAATAAGTAATTTTGATCTTCCTGAAATAAGAAAAAGGAAGAAAGGGTAGAGAAAGCATCGACATAATTGACCTATACAGAAGTGAAAGAGAAAATATATAAACCTAAAAACGGGAAAACCACGGGAGAATACGGAATATGTGCAGAACTTATTAAATGTGGTGGGGAGGGGGGGGAGCACTATATAGACAGATTTATGAATGAACTAATACAGAATATACGGAGCAAAGAAATAATGCCTGAAAAATGGAAAAAGAAAATTATAGTGGTAATCCCAAAACAAGGAGATGATATGATATAGAAAAACTACCTAGCAATTCATTTTCTGAATCTAACATACACTGCTCCAAGAAATTAATGCACTTCTTTAAAAGACCATATAACAGGAAAATATTAACTGAAATGAAAAACATTTTATTTCATATTACTTTACTTTGTAAAACAAACATATTTAGTGATGTTGTCACTAACCATCTTCAATATTCTTAAACTTAATACAATCTTAAAACAACAACAAAATCTCTAATTCTAAAAATAGAAATTATTCAATGTTTTTTGCTTAAAATAAGACATATTTCCACCCCTGCTACGAATGACAGCTTGCCATCGACCATTCATACTTAAAATAAATGGTCTTAAAGTATTCTGATCCAGTTCATTCCAAATTTGAACAAGACATTGTTCCAGTTCCTGCAGAGTGCTTGGTTATTAGGAAAATTCCATAGACATCTACCAAGCAAATCCCAAACATTATCTATAGGATTGAGATCAGCACTATTCGCTGGCCATTCCATAACATCGATTCCAACTTCCTCTAGATAATTGTGCACTATATTTGCAACTTGCGGTCGTGCATTATCCTGCATTAGAACAAAATTTTCACCAATATAAGGAGCAAATGGCACAACGTGGCCTTAAAGAACGTCAACGATAAATCGGTGAGCGGTGATGGTACCGCCATTCAACACCACCAAGTCTGTATGACCCGTTAAAGAAACGCCACCCTAGACCATAACCGACCCTCCACTGAATAACATCGTTCCTCGCATGTTACACTGTACATACCGTTTGTTCTGACGTTGGTACACGCGAATACGCCTATCACAATTGTAAAGACAGAATCTGCTCTCATCTGTAAACAGAACTCTATTTCAATCGTGTTCTGCGATGAGCTATGGTCAAGGCTGGCCCTCTGGCAGGTATATGATTCACCAAATTACCTTCCTCGAGACATTGACGAACCGTTTCACAGCTGATTCGAACATTATGAACATCTTCAAGTTGGGATTTGGTAGTTACAAATCGTTGTCTTAGGGTGCGAGGTCGTAAAAACGGTCTTCAACGGACATTGTTACACGATGTCGACCTTGTCCTGGACGCCTAGAGTGACTACCGGTCCCTCTTTACTTTCCATCATTCGTGAGACTCAACCTTCTTCGTGCAAAACCACTATTTGAGTATACTCTTCATTAGTCAAATTTCTCGATTCGCGTTGCATTTTGATTAAATGAATAGCAAAATGTTACCACCAAACATCAATAGTTCACACAATGACTGAAAAATGACACTAACCTCTTATTGACATTAACAAATTTACAGCACCTTGTTTTGTGTTGCTTAGAAACTGGTTGAAACAAAAAAACAATACAAGTAACCTGATAAAAACATTCCAAATAGATGGTATATTCCATACAAAATGAATACAATTAAATTTAAAACACCAATGAAACGCTTTTTTTGTTTTTGTAAATGGTGCGTCAATTTCTTGGACTGGTATAATTAGAGACAGACTAACAATATATACAGAACAAAGCATAGGGGATTGATTACCAGTACAGTTTTAGAAAAGGAAGATCCATGATAGACGCTATACATACACTAAAACAAGTGATAGAGGAAACATATGAGTATGAAGGAGAAACACATATATTTTTCCTAGACTTTAAACAGGTGTTTAACAAACTAAACAAGAAAAATGATCCAAAACTTATTAGAGAGTCATATACCAAATAAAATTATATGAATGATAGAAATGACAATGTGAGATTCCCAAGCAATATTAGACACCAGACGAGAAAGAACAGAAATACTTCATTGAGATAAAAAATGAGGTAAGACAAGGAGATGCACTCTCGATGGTACTATTTATTCTATCACTAGACAAAATTTGTTTGGTTGTCAAATGCAGGAACTATTAAACAAGAATGAAGTACAAATAATAGGATATGTGGATGATATAACCTTAGTAGAAACAAATAAAAAGGCATTACCTTCCAAGAAATAAAAGAGCAAGATGAACATAAGCAAGAAAAAGAAGACAAAAATGACAGAATTGACAATAGATGCACTCAGTTTCAAAGAGGTTGAAACATTCAAATATTTGGAAGTACTAGTCAACAGAAGAAATGAAAGTGTAGATATAAAAAGCAAAATTCAAGTGTGAAATATAGCATTGTATAGAAATAAAAAAATGTTTAGATATAAAAAGATAAACCGAAATACAAAAATGAAAATCTACAAAACGACCATAAGACCAAAAGTAGTATATGCTACAGAAACATTTACATTAACAGCAAGAGAAGAAGAGCAATTGAAAGCTTTTGAGAGGAAGATTATCAGAAAAATACTGGGACCAAAGAGAGAAAACGAAAAGGATGCAAGACAATGGATGAATCACGATATACAAGAATGGGTGGGTTATGGGACACATAATGAGAAGATAGAAGATCAATCCGTAAAGAGTTATAACGGAATGGATACCACCAGGTAAATGAAGCAGAGGCAGACCTAAACTGATATGGAGACAACGAGTGGAAGAAGACTTAAGGAGTATGAAAATTAAAATAGAAAGGGCAATCAAAGAGAGGGAAGAATGGAGAAAAGTAGTGTAAACAGCGATGTCACACCAGAAACTGTAAAACCAAACCCAGAACATTTTAACAGGAGTACTGGTACAGAAAAGTCTCGTAATATTACAGTAGTGCATAAAGGTTATGAGAAATGGCAATAGAGAAAGGACAATACAGGTATTTGACCAAAACAAATTACTAACAGGTTTTACAATTATTAATATACCAGGAGTCAACATAAAGGAATATTAGATAAATAATAGATTCCAGTATCATTATCGTCATCATCCACCCTTCACTTATCACATCCACTGCTGGACATAGGCCTCCCTTAAACTCCTCCATTCTTTGCGATTTTGTGCTCTTTGTTGCTAAAGATTCTAGTACAATCAGACATAATTAAAAACTTATACAAAAGACATAGGGATATGCAGAGAAACATCTCAAATATCTGATGATTATTTGTTAGAAGCAAAAGTCTTCTACCTGTTCACAAAGAATACAGAATGCAAAAATGAATAAATATTCTGATATGAATGTATTTGAAATATCACATTTAGACAGTTTAGAAGAAAAAGACAGCAAATAATTGTATCAGGAAGGCTAGATCAAAAACTTGGAGAAATTACAGAGAAAATACATTGAGGACATACACAACTACATAGTTCACAATACACTAGGAATTAAGAAAAAGAAATGGAGGAGTAATGAAATACAAGAAATAGTCCAAAGAGAAAGAGAAGGATTTAAAAAGTGGTTAAATACTAAATAGTAAAGAGAAGGATATTTTGAAATAAATAGAAAGGTGAAGCAAATTAATACAAACAAAGAATTGCATTGTATTCGTGGATCTGCAAAAGCCCTATGATAGTGGAAATAAGATATGTGGACAGATGTGAGTAAAACACAACACAAATTGACAACAACTATATCCATAGCCTTTTGTTTACGGAGGATCAAATAATTTTAGCAGAAGACGAAGACAATATCGTCTACATGAACAAAAGCTGAAGAATAATTTGGAAGCTTGGTTTTGGAAATTAATTATGCTAAAACGTGATACATAGTTATTGGAAACACTGCAGAAGACCTAGAGATAAATAACATCTTAATAAAACAAAGAAATCAGTACTTGTGGGTACAGGGTTGTTAACAAATACAGGATACCTAGATGTAATAAATAAAATAAAGAAAAAAAAGACAATGACACTACAATTATACTCGATTATATGTTGCGATGATATTACCAGCAAAACTAAACGCCCTTTTTTGTTCTTCACATTGGGGCGTTAATCCCGGACGCTCGCCTCAGTTCGTTTTTGTTCAAAATTGTCTCAGCCACATTTCTTGTTTGAAACATTTTTTTTAGTAAGTACAGATTCTTGGTGTATTTGAGCGTAAAATACTCCGCAAAATATTTGGAGCTGTAAACGACCAAGGGCAGTGGCGCAGAAGATATAATTTTGAATTGTATCAGCTCTTTGATGAGCCAGATGTCATAACGTTCATTAAAACACAGCGACTTAGATGGGCTGGACACATAATACGAATGCCAGAAAATACCATTGCTAAAAAGCTAACCACAGGAACACCTGTAGGAAAAAGAAGTAAAGGTCGACCGCGAATTAGGTGGTTAGATGGAGTAGAAACCGACTTACGAATATTAAAAATCAGAAGATGGCAACATGTTGCCAAAAACCGAACAGAATGGCGACGAATCTTAGAGCAGGCCAAGATCCACAGATGATTGTCGAGCCAAAGATGATGATGATGACAGATTCTTGGTAAATTGATGTCTTCCGTTGTCCCCTCTGCGAGGAGGATCTTAGGGGGAAGACCGGTGGTAGGATTGACAAATTTAGCTTGTTCATATGGTTTTTAGTGGTTCAGTGTCAGTACGACACTGACGACTGAAGTAATTCTCAATATATTTATTTTATGATTTGTTTTTTAAAAAAAGCAATAAAGTTCATGACATTCACAATAAATTATTAGGGATAGTAAAATGATTTCTTAATTTTCTAGTTTAACTGAATTTTTTTAGAAAGCATTATTTTTTATATCAAAGAGTGTAGTATTAAGGTCACAAAAGCAATGAGTTTTGTTAGTAAAACTATTTATTTTTTCCCAAAAAAATTGTAACATAACATTACCTAATTTTAATATTTGGTGAATTACTATTTTTACCTTTGCTACAATTAGGTACACCTTCTACGCGTCAGGGCATGCACTGAATACAAGCTTCTGCGTTATTTTTGAAGTTTGGCTTATGATGCTATTCTTAAATAAGGGCTTCAATCAACTGCCGCTTCGTGGTGATAATAACTTTGTCGATCGCTCGTTTGGTTAACTCCCGTTTGCTCTCTATGAGGTTAATATCAGTTGAGTTTCCCAGCCAGTGCTGAACTGCAATATTTTCTTTGGTCAGAAATGAAGTTACACTTCTAGCTTTGTGGCACTGTGCAGAATCATGCATAAAAAAGTAATTTTTTTCATCAGGGGACCATTCTTTGAGCTGTGACAGTAGCCCAGTTTCAAGTACTCGCTTATACTTGTCCTATATCCTTGTCTTGTATAAACGTCCTATATCCTTGGCCGAGATTACAGACCACACCATGACACTAACCGGATGTTTAACCATGTCCACAATGTAATCTTAATGGAACTGCTACCCTGGACGTCATCGGACGAACGCACTTTTGTCCACCAACATTTGGAATATTGATTCGTCGGAGAAGCATACCTGTAAAAATGATAATATTCGCTGTTCACGGACTCCATTCGTTAACAAAAGTTGTACTTAGTCGACTTCAGTCTTCAACAGTCTTATTTCGGTGTTGTTTGGCCCATTGAAGTCTCTTTCTCTTCATGGCTTTGGTGATCCGTGGTTTTTTCGTAGCTGGGAAGCGCTTAAATGATCGTCAGCCACTAATAAACCTACAACATGTCGAGGAAGTTCTCGAGGAAGAATGGAAACAACATGTAGATCAAGAAACTATTTGAAATGTGATTGAAAGCATGCCTCGACGTTGTGCAGAAGTTCTGCGAATTAGAGGAGCCATACACGACGTTACTTAATTTTATTTTAAAATAATTTTTAGTCATGCTGATAAACATTATGTCATCATAAGGTTACCTAAATCTACAAATTCTAGAATTAAGTCTTCTGTAATAATATACTGTCATACTTTAAATATTCCTATTCTGGTCTTACATGATAGAAGAAAATATACCTGTGGCTTGAGGATATTCCACAGCAACCCTCTCCCAGATCCAGTCTCCATTCAGTGGGATTTCATTTTTGAAATCAAAATTCCACTTCATCCTTTTTTCTTCTGCTTCCTTCTGATCACAACGAAAAAAGGCATCATCTGAATCATAATCACTGTCTTGATTCTTCTCGTCGAAACTTCTGCGGACGTTTTGTAACCGTTGGGAACGAGGCTGTACTCCATGGTTCTCAAAATTTTCAACGTCGATCTTCTGGTGAGAATTTTGCGAGTGGTTTGAATTTTTCACAGGAGTGTGGCAATCATTAGTTTTGGGACATGAGTGACGATCCGCCATTAAAATCTGTAAACCTTAGTCTGTAAAGTTTCTTCTACTGAGCATAATTATGGGGTATATATTTAAAACCGTGGAACCGATTGCCTTATTTTTTCTATTAATAAACAACTAATTTGGATTGTGATTACCTGTTACTGCACTTGTCAAAATTTTTTTCAAAAAAAAAATTTGACTGTGGAGAAGACGATGCAACTTTGAACTGTAGAATATACCAGGAACCAGATATCGTAAAATATTAAGATAGGACGTCTGAGATGGATAGGACATGTAATGAGGATGGAACAAAATGATCCAACTAGAAAAACGCTCCTTGATTCCATTGGTCTGAGAAGAAGATAGGGACAAATGGAGAAAAATTTTTGAGGAGGCTAGGTCCCACGCAGTTTCCAATTGTGTTTGCTTCTATATTATAAGCTAAGAATTTCAATAATAGAAAAACAGATTCTACATACGCACTTCACCTTCTAGATCACAATCATTCTTTTAATGACGAATTTAAAATTTTTTTTCTTCTACAACTTTTAGAAAGAATTGATCTTCCTCAATACAATCTGTCCAGTTTAATTCATTAGAGCACCCGTACACTATATAAGACTCGAATGGACTCCAAACTTGACGAAACACTAACAAATACCAAATGCATATATGAGAACATAATATTCAAACAGCACAGGAGGTCTTAGGAATCAAACAAAATAAAATTAGTAACAAGCTTTGGTGGAATGAAGACGTCGAAAATGCGGTAACAAAAAAGAAAAGATTATACCATAAGTAGTTGAATACAAAAGATGACGCAGACAAAGACCGATACAATGAAATGAAGAAGAAAACTAGAAAGATAATTATGACCTCCAAAAATGAGACATGGGACAGAAGGTGCAGAGAGATAGAATCTTATATTGGAGGACGACAATGCACTGAGGCGTGGAAGTTTATAAACTCTGTTAAGAAGCCGACTAACGAGAAAGTGATTCTAAATCCCATAAATCCCGAGGATTGGACACATTATTACAAACATCTATTAAATGAGAACAGAGGCGAATTTAAAGAAGATATGAATTCATCAAGAATCTAAATTCTGGGAGAGCATATTACCATAGATATCAACATAGTTCAAAAAGCTATAGCAGGGATGAAGAATGGGAAAGCAAGTGGACCAGAGGGAGTAACTACGGAATTAATAAAGAAAGGCTCAGAGAAATTACACATAATGATCACGGTGATATTTAACGAATATATTATTGGACATCCAACACCAGATGAATGGAAAACAGCATATATGACCCCAATATATAAAAAAGGTGACAGGAGAAATTGTAAAAACTATAGAGGGATATCGGTCACAAGTTCAATTAGTCGACTATACGGTCGAATACTACGGACCTGTTAGAGGAAGATTATCAATCGTCTGAAGACGAAGAACAAGGAGGATTTCGAGCAGGTCGTTTATGTACAGATAACATCTTCTGTCTTAAACAAATTATAGAAAAGAAAATTGTGACAAATAGAGAGTAACATATGACTTTTGTAGGTCTTGAGAAGGCATATGACACAGTCCCGCTAAATAAACTATGGGAAGTCCTGGGCACATCAAACTTACATCAAACATTGGTTAGTGCGGAAATTCGGAAACCTCTTAGCTAAAAAATTTGCAGTTACTAAGGGTCTCAAACAAGGATGTTGTATCTCTCCGACTCTATTTAAGATTTATATCTCTGCAGCTCTGAAACAATGGAAAAGGAAAGTCAAAGGAATGAGTATACAATTGAACGATCAGGATTACATATATACTTTACAGTTTGTAGATGATCAGGTGGTGATCTCAAATGACAAAGACGACATGGAATACATGCTTAGAAAACTAATTGAAGAATACCAGAAATGGGGATTAAATATCAATTTAGAAAAGACAAAATACCTCTCAATTGGAGCTGAAGCAGAACAACTCGATATCGATGACAATCAAAAAATAAATCCATGTGACGAATATAAATACCTGGGCGTCATCTTCGACCGTAGTGGAAAAGACGAACGAGAAATAGAACATCGAATTGTACAAGCACGAAGAGCTATATAGCATGTTTGAACGGAGTTCTATGGAGTAAAGAAATTCCAAAGAAAAGAAAATAGAACTATGAGACAATGGTTAAAACCAGCCTACTTTATGTAGCTGAGACATGGAGAATAACCGAGAAATATAAGAAAAAGGTCGAAGCCACGGAAATGGATGCCATCAGAAGATCGATGAGAATATCAAGAGCCGACAGAATACGGAATGAAGTGATAAAACAACAAATGGGTATAGAGGGCACTATAGTTGAGGATATTGAGAGAAAACAGCCGAATGGGGGACGAAAGATTGCCTAAAAAAACGATGATGTGGCAACCCCCAGAGAAGAGGAAACGAGGAAGACCACCACAGAGCTGGAACCTGGGAGTTAGGAAAGCGATTAGCGCTCGAAATCTGGACGAAGACCTAACTGAAGACAGAATACAGTGGCGTTTGGGAGTCGGACAACGTCGTAAGACGTTATAAAACCGAATATATATTTTTAAAATTCTTCACATTCAAAATAAAGGCCTTAAGTTTTCCTTGTTAGAATCTATGGAAATCAACAAATTAAAAAACACAGATTTAATTCTGAATGACCAACTTAGACAAACAGTTCTCCCCTTCGCAACCTATTTCATTAGAGACTAT
Source organism: Diabrotica balteata (assembly GCA_918026665.1). Classification (NCBI taxonomy): domain Eukaryota; kingdom Metazoa; phylum Arthropoda; class Insecta; order Coleoptera; family Chrysomelidae; genus Diabrotica; species Diabrotica balteata. The sequence continues at coordinate 168,377,260 of OU898278.1, forward strand.
AAAGTGTAAACGCATGCCAAAAATAGATCACTTGAGAAAGGCAATCCGCCGAAACAACGTTTTCCAAGTTTTCAGTGTTTTATTGTTACATAAGAATTTTGCAAAACACCCTCGTACCTATATAAATTCAAAATTATGAATATTGCAATCATTCTGCACAAATTATATATGGAGTAAAACTTTAGAAACATACAAACGTGTACATGTGATGTTAATATTTAATTTTCATAAATGAAAATTCCCAATTGGATTTTAGAACACGATGTAATGTTTGCTCATTGTATAAAATTTATTAGCGTACATGTTTGGATCTTTTATTTCTCTTTTTGAAACACAGCAGCATATTTGCGAGCATGCATTTGTTTGCAAATAGTAAACTTGTGACAATAATGGACAGAAAATGCTAAAATATATTCATAAAAACAGTTAATGTTAACGTAACAGTCAAAGGGTAAACAGAGAAGGGCTATTGTCTACCTCTAATTACCGATGACTATATTAAACATACAGAATTACATTTTTGGAAATAAAATAAACTAAATTAGAATGCAGGTTTATACAAACCAAAAAGGCCGGCTGCAAGATGGACGAGAAAAGAAAAAGAATAGTAGAAACCGAACAAAAATTGCAGGTCGTAGAAAAAATATTTCAAGACAACTGTTGATATACCAATTCTTCTTCTTCTTGATGTGCCTATCCGTTACGAATGTTGGTGATCATCATGGAAATCTTTTTCTTATCTGCAGCAGCGCGGAAAAGCTGCACAGATGTTGTTGAACCAGATTCTGAGGTTCTTTAAACAAGATTTTCTTCTTTTTCCTGGACCTCGTTTTCCAAATATTTTCCTTGCAGGATGTCTTGAAGGAGAGCATATCTGGATTCATTTCGCATAATATATTCGAATAATTGTAACTTTCGAGATTTGTTGGTGGTCAGTACCTCTTGGTTCTTATTCATTCTTCTGAGGACCTCCTCATTTGTGACTCGGTCAGTCCACGGGATCTTAAGTATTCTCCGATATAGCCATATCTCACATTCTTCCAGTTTTCTGCACATATCTTCGTTCAAGGTCCACGATTCAACACCATAAAAAAGTACAGAGAAGACGTAGCATCGCAGCATTCTTACTTTTGTATCAAGAGAAAGGTTGTGGCTCTTAAAGAAGGCCCCCATCCGGTTGAAGGTGGATCTAGTTTTTCCGATGCTTGCTCTAATCTCCTGGTTGTTCGTCCATTCTTCATTTATTATGGTACCGAGGTAGTTGTAGTGCGCACTCGTTCTACAGGGGATTGGTTGACGTAGAGTTGACCTTCTGTTATCCTTTTCTTGCTAATTATCATCAGCTTTATCTTCTTAACGTTTATATTGAGTCCATTTTGTTGACTGTAATACGTGATTTTGTTCATAAGAACTTTAGACCAAGAAATAGAGGTATAAAATGATCAGAAATTCGTAAAAATTACTGTACGCGATTTTCCAGGTGGAAAGTGTTGGGGAAGCCTATGCAAACAGCGTCTCATCTCGTGAGTAACGTTTTTTTGGTTGAAAAATTGTTTATTTTAAACTTTTTTGCAAAAAAGTGGTATCTTTTCGTTCGATTGAATATTGCGAAAAACCCTTGAGGGTTGGAGAAAAATGGTCCACAGATGATTTTTTCCTCGAGAACTGACGAAGATTTTAAGACTTGCTAAATTGAAATCCATAAATAAATAAAAAAGTTATTGCAAAATTAGTCCAAAAAATATTGTTTTTTACAATTGTTTATAACTTTTTCAATAATGTATAAATTCATTTAAAACTTTATCAAAATATGGGTTTTCAAGTACTTAAACTGTGTGCAAAAGATGGGCGCAATCGGTCGAGTAGTTTTTGCAAAATCCTAATTGTTTATCCCGTTTTTAAAAAAAAGGGTCATTTTTGAATGGACGTACAGCTGGCTGGGTGGCGACTAGGATGCCCATTTTAGGCTCATTTTCTTCGTTTGGTCGTCAACTATCTATACTTAAAAAAATTTTAAAAAATATATTGTAATTTACTTATTGAAAATTGTTAATAAACGAAGTACACTTTTTCGCCTTATAAACATTTAGAATATCGTCTTTTACCCCTGGTAAAAGTTGCTTCGTCGGTGAACATAATATTCTTAATAAAGTGGCTGTCATTGCGATGTTTATTCAGAATACGTTGGCAAAACTGTAACCGTCGTGGAAGATCTGTTGGAAGTAAATTTTGAACAGGAGTGAAGTGATAAGGATGGAGGTTCTCTTTTTTTAGAATTCTAACAATAGACGACTGACTTACTCCTGTTGCTGCTGATAGATGTCGTGTACTTATTTCAGGATTTTCATCTACTCGAACCAAAAGTTCATCTTCTTGATTAGGTGTGATTTGTTTCGGTCGACCACCCCGATTATTAGTGTGAAATGACCCAGTTTCACCTAAACTACGATATAATCTTGCAAAAGTTTTGTGATTTGGTTGCCTTCTGTTTGCATATAACATTCCATACCTTCTGGCTGCCGAGCGACCTCAAAAATTTTCTTGTGCGTATACGCAAATCATATCTCGCATTTCTTCATTAGTAAAATGATTGTGACGAGGCATTTCAATAAAAAAAGTAATGATTACTTTAAAAAAATGCACACTGTCACATCAAAAATAATTTACTCTAAACAAATGACATTTACCAACAACAATTATCTGACAGTCCAAAGCATACTTTTCATAAATAAAATAATATTTAAAATCCTTTTTTAAGAGTCAAAGCAGTTCGACTGTGTTTTTATCGAAAACGGTTGAAATTATCATGTTTAAACAAGAGTACCAATTTTACGTAAAAATGATGTTCACGTCATATTTTCTAATAAAAATTACTAAAAAGTTTCATCAGAAAAAGTTTAGACTCAATTTGATCATTAGGAATGAACCACGTGGCGCCCTCTATGACAAAACGTAAAATTGTAAATAAAACACTATTTCTTGTCTAAGATTATGCCTCTGTGCCATTTTTGATAGCAATTTACAAATATACAGGGAAACTATTAGCAAAAAACGAAAAACAAAAATTAACTTTAACACCCTGTATCTTTTTTTTCAGCAACATTTTATTAAGGCATATTTGGCCCAATAGCCATATTTTGGTCCAAATAACCTGTCCTTAGTCTATGTCCCAATAGTTATGACTCAACCTGTATGTTGTTGACTAATGTGCATATCTTCATATTCTTTCTGCACTTAAATTTATTATCTTTTGGTAAACTCAAAACTGTCTTCCACGGAGACCCGATCGGAGGACTTACTCCGGAAATAATTTTAGTATTGAGCATTGTCATGATTTATTGACTTGGGTGTATCGCTGTGAATCTTTAATGAAGTGTTTGCCCTACTTGTGCTTCCCCATCCTTATGCCGTTGATCAAATCTTTGGCTCATCTACCTTAGAGGCCGATTTCACAACCTCAGGACAAAAGGGTGCCCTACCACTTAAGGTAGCAGGAAATATAGTGACCTGTCTGCCCTCGGAAACCTAATACCCATTCGGGGTCGGAAGAAACAAGAGTTAGCCAAGAGAGGCAGCTAGAAAAGATTAAAGACATATCACTCGAGAAAGAATAATTTGTGAAGGCCCTTATGATGCACCAGGTGCGTTTAATAAGCGTATGAGTATTAATGCACCTTGCGTTCCCGCTCATACCTCGGGTATTACTTTTATTTTCTTAAAATACTCCAAACATCCTCCTGATTTCTCTTTCCTTCATATAGAGGTCGCTGCTAGCGTACTTCGGCCTGTTATGTTACAATTATAACGACCAAATTTTCATTTTTTGTTGAGAGGTGCAAAAACCTACTGTATGGCTGGTGACCCCGAAGTACCTAAACTGGCATGCTAGGCAATTCCCACTTCCTCTTGTGCGCTCCTATGTCGATCACACACCCGAGCCACCCTCTGCTTCCCCCTGTTCCTTAGTAGTCCACTACTTCTTAACATCGGATATCATGTAATTGGCGTTTACCACACCCACTACTCAGACAAAAAAAGGAGTAACCCATTCCTTGAAGAGGCTCAGGCCTAAACAAGTTTAAGACTCTGCTGTCATGATTAGAGGTGATAACTTCGAAACACGTGTAGAGCAATGGTGAAGCTTGAGTTGAAAGGAAAATGCACTCTGTTACTTTAACGTCTTTTACGTAAAGAGTACAAAAGATAGTGTTTTTCCAGGGTGAACTGTACATGTATTGTCGGACTAAAGGTTTATTCCTAACATCGTCCAATAGCTTGCAGTAAGCTTGAATTTGCGTTTCACCTAACAGGCTAGCATTGGAGATATACTACAATCTTGCTTTTGTTCTTGGTTTTGTTTTGTTTGTATTTTTTCATAATTTTAAATAATTTGTGTCTATTTTCCAGGTTGAATGAAGGCTTTTTCAAAATTTATAATTGCATTAGGCGTTTTTGGATGTATTACAGTGGTGTGATGTATTACATCACACCACTTTTAAATTAAGATTCAAATTGGATCTTAAGTGTAGAGGGAGAGTTTTTAGAATTATTAAAGGCCTTCATTGGTCCTCCTCTGTTGTATTTTCCAGCAATAATGTCTTAAAGTATAAAATACATGTACATATTAAAGTTCATCAAATGCTATTAAAGCCTAAAAAGTACTTTGATTTACGTTACAACTAGTTTTATTTAATTTTGGCAATAGGGGGTAGTTTTCAGATCTAAAAAATAATAAACATTTATAGACTTTGAATTAGCAAGTGAGTTGAGCCTATTCCCAAAATTTCATCAAAATCGATGCATTAGGAAAAAAATCGGGGTAATATCCTATTTTTGCTCTCATTGATTGGCCTATAATTCCTTTCTTGTTTTTCTATTTTTCCTTTTAACTTTTTTTGTGTGCATTCCAATGGTTTTTCAGTAATTTCTCCAAACTTTTAGTTGCTTCGCAATGGGAAAGTTCCCAACCTTTCTCCTCTATCGTGAAAGAAAAACTCGCCAGAGCTCAGCTGCTATAATCGATCTCCCGTTGTCAACCGCATTTGTTATATAATTTATAATTTGTACAGGGCTAGGAGAATGTATATTTAAGTAATTTTCATCAAGTATTTATTGTGAAAGACGGGACTAGGTATTCATTTTCAAGGCGTACCAAGGGGCGGATATTGGACTGAAGACATCAACCTTGTTATATTATACCAATATAACAAATATTTAAAACTTTTTTCCATGTCTTTGTTAAATAATTCCGGCATTAGAGGCAAGAAATAACGTATAATTTTTTTCATTTGAGAAGTCACATTTATTCAATTTATAGGAGACAACTTTTTTGTCTCTTGTCAGGGCGTGGTGACACTCTTAATATTATTAGTTTGCTGTCTCTATTGGACGGCTTTATGTAGGGATTTTACCACCAGAGTCTTCATTTGGTCTGCCCATCGTGTTGGAGATCTTCATCTTGGCCTTCTACCTTTTCTTCTACTACCAATAGTTTCATCATCCCCATTCTTCTAGCTATGTGGCTGAATTAAATTAGGTATGCTCTTCTTCTTGAAGAAGCATGAAATTAAGAAAATCTCCAGGCCCAGGCGGAATACATCCAGACTTGATTAGGTATGGATCATCAAAACTGTTTAAAATGATCCGAAAATTATTCGAAAGATGCTTAAACGGAGAAGTTTCAGAAGAATGGAGAAAATCGTATATCTGTCCAATACACAAGAAAAGCACAAAGACGGATCCTAAAAACTATAGAGGGATCGCAGTGATTGCTAATATAGGCCGGCTATACTCAAAAGTACTACGAAACCTGGTAGCAAATGATATTAAAGACAAACAACCCGAAGAACAAGCGGGATTTAGGGGACGCTCCACTATGGATAATATTTTCACATTAAAAATTGCAATGGAAAAACGAGTGCTGAGAAATAGAGAAACCCATGTAGCTTTTACTTAACCCATATAGATTTGGAAAAAGCAAAAAAACAGCATGCCGATCTCCAAACTATGGATAGAAATGGGTAACTTGAAAATAAACCCAATTCTTATTAACGCCACTCAAAAATAATACGAACAAAACTTTGCAAGAATTAAAATGGGACAAGAAATCACCTCTCCTTTTCAAACAACAAAGGGACTAAGACAAGGCTGCTGTCTGTCACCCTCCTTATTTAAAATATATTTGGACATATCCTTAGTAAAAACGGTAAAAAATGTAGAAACATGGGAATAACGGTGGAAGAAAACACGCTATATACACTTTTTTTGCGGATGACCAGATAGTAATTGCCGAAGACAGCTACGATCTTAGCCATATGGTAAGAAAACTGCAAGAAGAATATGAGGTGGTAGGTGTAAACATGAATATGACAAAATTTTAATATCTTTCAGTGGGAACAGATGAAATATGTGACCTAGTCTTGGAAGACGACAAAATCAAAGGCGTGCAATCCTGCAAATATTTGGGGGTCATTTTCAACAAGAAGGGAAATAGTGCAGATGAAATTAGGGAAAGAATAAACAAGGGCAGAGCAGCGACCCGTGCCTTAAACTCTCTTCTCTGGCAAAAAACAATTCGACGAGAAACCAAAAAACACATTTACGGTAGTATAGTCCAAAATATTACACTTTACGGTTCGGAAGTATGGGACGTCACCAAAGCTAATAGAAACAAACTTATGACGACAGAAATGGATTATCTGAGACGAAGCTGCGCTAGATCGAAACTGTAGAGAGTTATAAACGAACAAATAAGAAACGAAATGAAAATGGAGCGAAATATCAATGATGACATAGAAAGAAAACAATTAATCTGGTTCGGACATGTTAAAAGAATGCCAGAGTACAGATGGCTTAGAAGAGTACTGGAATAGATCCCTCCTGAAAGAAGAAAGAGAGAACGACCACGGAGAAGTTGGCGCAACGATATTGATGAAGCAAGGGCGGCAAGAGACTTGGAAGAGGCAACTGCATATGACAGAAAAAGATGCTCTTCTTCTAGTTACATGACCGCGCCATTGTCAAGGAGCCCCAGTATAAAAATCTTTCTACCACTTCGAAATTTGCTACTTGGTCTGGGAATGTGCGGCAGATTATTATTTGCTCTGTCTATGAACATTACTTAAGATCTTTAGTAATAGTAATCACAAAAGAGAAATCAAAGAATTTCTACCTGGCGAAATCGAATTCAAATTTTGACCACCTGCTTTCTAAAATTTGCAAATCAAACAGCTTGATAAATAACTCAACAAGGGAATCTAAGATTGCATTCCACATGTCGTTTATCATGGTCAAAATTCGTAGTGAATTCAATTTCTGGTACTCCAAACGGAGTAAAGAAATAAAATATGGTGGTCAAAATTTGAATTCGATTTGGTCAGGTAGAAATCGTTTCATTTTTCTTTTTGTTATTAGATGGCGTAGTTACGTCCGTATACAGTTATTTTATAACTATTATCTAAGACGGGAATAGATTTTGTTTCGATCCAGAGATCCGCCCTGACGATATCTAAAAGATGTCGAAATACGTATAAGCGGCTGCCAACGCTCTGTATTGAAACAAAAATCCGTCTTTATATTATATTTTAATGGTAATCATTTCGACTTCATTTACTGCTAGCATTTTGTGCCTTTTATATTTGCATAAACTTATCATATGACATAGGACACGGTTCCAGGTGAAAAATTTCTTGATTCAAGGCTTCAGAGAAATTTTTTCATTTTGGTTTTTTTAAAATTGAACCTTCTCTCGAAAGAAACAATTTCGTATTTGATTGCCGCGTTGGAAAGGCAAGTGTTGTTGATCTATGTTTTGTTTTTAGGTTTTTAGGTGGAACTGATCTCCAATTCTGTCGCTGACAAAATGGGTTGTAACCTCTCCGTCATCTTCCACTGTAGAAATACACGAGCTGTTTTGAATCACGAATCAGTTCTAGTTTTATGCTTTACGTCCATTTTGCTAGTTCTTCTCCATCAAAGTCCGTCTCGTTTAAAAAATATGTAACTCCTATTAATTTCCGTTCTCGTTATGTAGCGAAAAAGGAACGCCAAAAAACAAACCAAGATTTTTAAACTTGTAGAAAGAGATAAAAGTTCGTACAAGATATTGATTTGGTGCTGTCAAAACTTAATGATTTGAAATTTGCTAGGACCTTGGGTCAATTTGAATAATTATATGGTTTTCAGAATAGAAAATCTAAATAAAATTATTAGAGAATAATTTATTGTTAATATTTTTATAATAAAATATTTCTTAATGAAAGGGAAGGAATTTTACAATAAATCATTTTAAAGATCTGGGTAATATTAAATTAGTTTAAGGGCCCAATTACGACGGAATCCAAATTAACAACCAAAACCATAATTCCAAATTAAAACCACAAAAATAATATCTTCAAAACCGAACGAAAATTCTTGAAATAAAACTTAGACTATATCTTAACTATTTCATATCTTTTGGGACCCGCTGGCAGTAATGTTTTCACATTGGAATCTCGCCCAGAAATAAGAGTATAATTCCGCTTTATGTCAAATCACAAGTCGTTTCGACTCAAAGACATATTTCTGAGAAATCCTACGACATTAATGGTAATGTGGATTGCTTATCTCTTACTGATTATACATTACTGTTCTTCATTTTTAAATTATAATTAAAATGTTTGGATTATTTTCTTTTATTCGGGATTCGGACTGGCTCTCCTGTTAAGCTACTCTATCCATCCAACAACAGCCCATGCTTTTAGACTTAATTCGATAAATATTAATATTTCTTCAAGTGATTAATTTAATTTACTGATCTACGTGTTTCAATTTTCAGGAGGGAGATGTCATCGAATTATGCCAGGTCAGCGACATTCGAGCCGGGGGTCTACCAAAAGATCCAAAAATTCTAAATAGTCTGGTAAGCAGACATGGACAAGACGTGGAGGAAAAATCTCTTACGATATGCAGCGGAACGGACTACATCAACATAAACTACCAGCATATCGTTTGCCCGAACGCAGAAACTGCTAAGGTAGTATTTTTTCTCTAATAAACATAACGATTTTGTAGCTTGTGTTAATTTATTGTTTTTGGATCAGTATTTGTAAAAGGAAAAAGTACATCAATATATAGTAAAACACGAGAATGAACAGACGAAAAATATGTTGTAGATTAAATAGAATTGCTTAGTCTTATACTTCTTTTAAACCAGTGTTTAACTTTATAATTAGTAAATAAATTTTTCATTTTTCCCCTTTAATACAATGTGCTTTCACATGGAAATGCGAAAGTGCTAAGCAGGGCTGCACAGTTTTACGCCTTCTGACGACTCGAGGCGGTTTCAACCAGGATTTAATTTTTGGAAACAGGTCGAAGTCACAGGGTTATAAATCTGGCGAATAGAGCGGATGATCCATGACTGTGACCTGGTTTTTGGCCAAGAGGGAGCCTTTATGAACTGGCTCGTTATGGCGGAGGATCCAGGAGTTCCCTGTCTGCATTTCCAGCCTCCAGTTGCGTTTTTTTATATATAATCTGTATATCAAAGAAAACAATCAACATATCTTGCTATTCCTCACTTTTTTGATCCTCTGAGCGTTTTAAGTTTTCCATTACAAGAATTGCCGCTTGATTTCAGGGTCATATTGAAAAATACGTGTTTTGTCACAAGTTATGAACCTTGACAAGAAGTCTGAGTTCTTCGATGAATTCCAGAGTGTTAAAGCTATTAGTTTACACTTTCATCATGTTTAGTTCCTTATGTAAAATTTATCTTACAGTTTCTTTTTCATTGTCCAAATGTTCAGGAACGGAACTAACACTTAATCGCCGTTGAACCATTTTGGCCACTTTTTTAAGTCACAGGTCACCCGGTACGCCCGTCATCTTCAACATCTTTTGCCACCTTCTTAAAACGTTTGTAACTCTGAAAAACTCTGGCAGGGAAATAGGAAATTATTTAAGTAAACCTTCTGCAAAGTTTCATAACCCTCCAACGTGTACTTATCGTGTTGTAAACAAAAACTTTAAATTCCCGTGTCGAATTTGAGGACATCGAGGTTTCGACTTATTCTCTAAAGTATTCATCAGAGTTTCTCTTGTACACCTTTCATTGTAGTAATACTGTTTGGGACGGGGGGCGATAAGAGATCTCTATGTTGAAGGTAATTGAATGATGTCATCTCTTTTATTGAAACAGTTTTTCGATTTCTATGGCTTCTCAGATAATTATTGGTTTATAGAAATCAATTTTCTGACCTGTATGAAGATGATGTTGGCTTAAGGCAACGGAATTGGAATGTTCATAGATTCTATTTTGGATTTTTCGATTGCTTTGGCCTATGTAAGATAGCGAGCAGTATGCACTAGGAAAGTTTATGAAATTCCTTGTACAGACAATAATACTTCTAGATCTTCAGCAAACTGCAATGAAGTTCTCACTGGACACTGCATCTGTACCATATCTGTAAAATTGACAAAACTTCATGCACATTCTACGAAAATACAGAGGAAGCGGCCAGACAGTTGCAAGGAAATTGTACTCTAATGGCATAAACAGGTTGTTTGAGCTTGACCAGATAAACAAATACCACCGAAACGTAGAATAGAAGCCTAGACCAGTCGTTCTCAAACTTTTTTAGTCGCGGCACGCTTGTAGGGTTAAAAATATTTCGAGGCACACCAACCCTTGAAGCGATTTAGGATACGACAAAAAATGAAAAAAAATATTCTGAGGCTCATTTGATTTCAATATAAACTTTATTTCAGATCAATAAATACAGTGCATTTGATATTTAACTATCCGTACTTAATGTGATGAATGAAATTGTGTCTGTTGATAACTGTTGTTATCAACAGGTCCTCGAAGACACTTCGTCTCAGGACCATTTTACCTATGTAGGGTCATACGTTGCCATGTTACCAATTTCAACGGTAACTTAAACATCATAATTTGTAACTACATATAATGTAAAACAACTGTAAATTTATAACATTTAAAGGGTTTTGACCCATATATTTTGGTGGCTCATAGCATGTATACCTCGTTTACACTGATGATGGATTTAACAATCCGAAAACGTTTTGTAATTTAATTGTGATAGACCGTTTGGGCATTTTATTATATACCTTTTATAAAGGATTTGAAATAAATTTTTTGTGATATAATATATCACAAAAAAATTATGGTATACAGCCAGCTACGGGAACTTACTTTCCTAGTGGATTTTTAAATATTTATTGACTAATTTGTGAGCGTTTTTAAGACCCAAAAATATAAAAAAAATTCGTCAAGATTTTTGAGGTCACTTTTCAAAAGTGTCTTCACTGTTTATTGATCCCCTTATTATTTTTCACGTCAATAATTATTGGTTTTGCAACACTGCACGTTTAGGGAAAGACAATTTTTAATTAAATTGAACTGTTTCAGAGAATTTCAAATCTTTTACTTTTATTATAAAAAGAATTATCCCCTTCAAATAAAATTAATGATTACAATCTTCCAATATTTCATGCACCTATTGTTTTTTGACGTATCGATATCTCAAGGGAAGATTTTTATCAGTCCAACTACTGGCACGATGCCAAAGTTTTTTTTAGGTGCTTTTAAACCCATTAACTACAACCCGATTCGGCAATATTTGTTATTTACGATGTCACTGTTATCGACTGATGAAAATAAACAATGTTGAGACCAACTGATGGCGAAAATGCCGTTTCAGAAAGTTGTCTCGGTTTGCAGGATCGATTTTCTCCAACAGCCCTTTTAGGATATTACTTATGTAGTTTCATCGATCTCTCTTGCTCGGCATCGAGTTTCCGGACTTAAATCTAAATTATCCTCTCGAGATGGCTGGATGAAGTTGTTTTCTTCGAAGTGTTTTTTTGATTATAAGGTGTGCTAGTACAGGGCAAAAAACAAGCGGTAATTTACGTTAATACTTTTAGGTTAATGAGAAATACGATCTTTTTTACCCTTGTGTTAAAAAAATATAACGGTAAAACAAGGAAACCGCGCCAAAAAGAAGTTTATTCTTATGTACTACCGTATAATGGGATGTAGTTGACCGTTTTTCAATTTAACTAAAGATATTTCCTAGAGAACAAAATAAAATGTATCATATATTTTTGTATAATATGTGTATCGGTGGAGTGAACCTAGGAGATAAAACATGTTTAGTCAGATTGCCAAACAAAGAAGAAAAAACAAAAATTATGGAAAACAAAAGTAAACTTTGTGAAATGAAAAGAAGTGAAAAAAGAAAAAATATATATAAACAATGATCTAACGACAGCGGAATTACAAATACAGAAGGAAATACGAAGAATAGCAAAATATGAAATAAAGAAAGGTAAACGTGTCCAAATTAAAGCCAACAAACTTATAATAGATGGTCTAGAAATGAGATGGAATAGAAACACCAACCAGCTGGAGGACCATCATGGAGGTGGTTCAAAAACCTAGCAAGGGATGAGAGGATGCATTATTCGTTGACGGACGAGGCAAAGAAATAGGAAATGACTGCAGATAAACCCGGGTACAACAAAAGTGAAATAAAGAAAGATGGACAAGAAAACAAAAATAAAGGACGAAGACAACAGAACAAAAAAAATAAAGATCACATGGAACATAAGAACTATGCTAGCTCCAGGAAAAATGCTAGAAATAGGAAAATAACTCAAAAAGTATAAAATAGATATTGCAGCACTGCAAGAATTACGCTGGGAGGGACAGAATACAAGCAAGTATGGAGAGATTACTACAGAGAGCTCTTGACGGAGGAAACAACAGAAGAAGAAATGTATAACGAGGAGGAAACGGTACACGAAGAAGAAGCAGATAAAATAGACATCGAAATTTCAAAAGAACCAACATTAGAGGAATTGGATGAAGTAATACAGAGAAGCAAAAATGGAAAAGCCCTGGTAAAGATGGAATTAATATGGAACTAATAAAATACGGGGGAAGGGAACTAAGAGGAAAAATACTGGCACTATTGAAAAATATATGGAAAGAAGAGAAAATGCCAGGTTACTGGGAGGTAGGACAGATCATAACAGTACATAAAAAGGGAGACCAACAAATCTGTGAAAATTATAGAGGAATAACATTACTAAATACAACATATAAAATATTGACATCAATAATAAAAAAGAGGTTATCAAAGATCACAAAGAAAACAGTAGGACAGTACCAATGTGGATTCACAGAAGGAAGATCTACAATAGATCACAATAGATCGCAATACACACAATAAAACAAATAATGGAAAAAGCAAACGAGTATAAATTAGAATTGGAAATGTTATCCATAGACTTCAAACAGGCATTTGATTCAATTAAAAGGAATGTATTAATGATATCACTTAAAAAATTAAAAATTCCACATAAACTCAGAAAATTAATAGAATGACAATGAGAACTACAAAAATAAGCATAAAGACACAAAGAGGAGAGACAGAGGAATTCAGTATAAATAAAGGGATGAAACAAGGAGATGCCTTATCAACAACGCTATTTAATCTAGCCTTAGTATATGTACTGCGAAATATAAATAAAGGAAATCTCAGAACAAGAAGTGGTCAAATAATTGCATATGCAGACGATATTGCTATTATTGCAAAGAACAGAAAAATAATGAAAGAAATGCTTGAAGAAATTAGAGAGAAAGGGGAGGTAATGGGGCTAAGATTAAATCAAGAAAAGACAAAAATATTAAGATTAGGGAAAAAACCAATGAAGGAAAAAATCAAAATAGGAAGTTCTGAGTTACTTCAAATACCTAGGAGTTACAATAAGTAAATCCGGAGAAAGGAAATCCGAAATAAAAGAAAAAATATTAGCAGCGAATAAAGCTTATTTTGCAAACAAAAGATTACTTAAAAGCAAAACACTGACTAAAAAAAGTAAGATGAGCATTTATAACACCATAAATAGACCAATATTATTATATGCAGGGGAAACAATGACGATGGTTAAAAAAGATGAAGAAGACTTAAGAATAGCAAGAGAGAGATTATGAGAACCATACTAGGACCAATCAGAACAGAGCAAAATGAATATAGAAGCAGAACAAATGTAGAAATTAAGGAAGACATCTTAACTAAAATAAAGCAATGCAGAGTTAGATGGTTAGGTCACATTTGGCGAGCAGGCGATGAGGCAGTGACATACGCAATGATAGAATGGAATCCAGGAGGAAGAAAGAGAAGGGGAAGACCGAGATCAAAGTGGCTGCAAGAAGTTGAAGAAGACTCCAAAGGGCAGGAGTTAGTGAATGGAGAGGAAGAACTAGAGACAGGAAAAAATGGAGAGATATTGTCAAGATGATAAGATAAACAAAAAAAGACTGATCCACTTAAGAAAATATATATTATATATATATATATATATATATATATATATATATATATTATATATATATTATATATATCATCATCATCAACGTTTGCTTTGCAATTTTTAGAAAGCACAGATTAGAGCAGAAATCTGAATCGTGTTTCGAAACTATTTTACGGTTTAATTGTAATTTTGTTTGTGAAGATGAGTTTTTATTATTGTTAAATTGTTTCTTGATCAGTATTATAGTCTAGGTATTTGGCTTCTTATCAAATGGATAAGATATTCTAGCAAATTGTTCTTTTTTGTAATAAAATGTCGTACGTTCGTTTTTGTACGTAAAATAATCACAAGCTTGTAGAGAACGAAGACTGAGTACATTGCCAGCACATGGTTCCTCATTCTTGTATTACTAATTAGTAGTAGAATTACATCATTAGCATATTACAGGTAGGTATTTGCGATTCTTCTGTGTAATCTCTTGGAGATGTCCTCCAATAATCGATTAAAGAGTTTTGGGTGTATTGTATCTCCTTGTCTAACGATTTAATTAACTGGCTGTGTGCCTCTGTATATTTTTATAATTATAGTTTGAGGCATTTTGCCGGCAGTATAATTTGTGCAAAATGCAAAAAAAATCCTTCTAAATTGTTTTATTTCTTTATAAAGAGGACAAAAGGAAAACGCCGAAATGAAATATTGAATTTTACAAATGCTGATCCAAAAACAAGCAATGACCACGTACAAACTGAATTTTGTGTGAGTTTTACATTTATATAAAAGTGTTTGAAAATTTTTCTATAACTAATTCTGTTTAGTGGGTTGCATGGAAATTGAACATCCATAGAACATAAGCTAATGATGAATTTTGTAGATTTGAAATGTATTTTCATGTTGATATTAAATGAATTAAAATTAACCCGTAAATAAAAGAGTCTCTATTAAAAGCCAAAATAAATTATCTATGCTGTCAATGGTTCACAGGACACTGATTAAAAGCTCAATAACTTTTTTAATGGCAATCATTTCAATATGAATATGAACATGTTTTGGAATTGTCGCAGACCATGCACGACGGAGCAATTATTTAAAGCAAATCAGTTTGGAAATCTGCAAAATGTCAGAACACTGACAGCGGATATATTACAATTAATTAATTATAGTTATTTTATGTTTTTGGTAATTAACAATATTATGATTGGCATTAAAATTAAATGTCTTTTGTTTTTGTTATTTCAACTGTTAATCCGGAAATTGTAACAATTTTTGGAGGGAGTGTAATATTCTATCACAGTTCATTGCGATAGTAAAAGAAATGGTTAAAGTACAGAGCAAAATTCGAATTCAAAACGAACTAACAGATGTAGTCCATGTTCTTCTTCTTCTTTGAGTGCCTCTCCTATCGGAGATTGGATATCATTATGGCGATTCTAACTTTCTTTACAGCCGTTTTGAATAATTCGTTAGTATTACAGTCAAACCACTCTCTTAAATTTCTCATCCAGGACATTCTTCTACGGCCTGGATTTCTGCGTCCTTGGATTTTTCCTTGCATTATATTTTGTAGGAATGTGTAGTTTTGTCCTCTCATCAGGTGGCCTAAGTATTCAAGTTTTCTCTTTTTTATATTCATGATAACTTCTGGATAGTTATTTATTCTGCGTATTATTAACGTATGGTCCTAAAATCTTGTACAAATCTGTACGTGCCTGTAGAGAAATTCCAACCCACACCATAATTGAGCCCCCTTGATAGCTTACCCTAGGACTGAAGGTACATTCTACAAAAACGTTCATGTGGCTTCGCCATACTCTCTCACGGCCATCTGGAGACCGCAAGGTAAACATGGACTCTGCTTATATGTATTTGCTTCTCCAAGCCTTTGTCTAAATCGGATTCTTACAGCCGTGTCACAACGATCTTGTAGACTTTGTAAGAGAATGGAGCGATCATCACGGGCACTAGTTCTTCGTTGAGGACCGGTTCCAGATCGTTTAGTGTAAGCTCCGGATGCCAAGAAACGTGTGTAAATACGGTGCATAGTACTATTGGATATTTGCGATATATCGCTCACATTCTTCGTCTTGAAGCAACGCAATAATAGCAGCCGCTGTTTCGGTATTTTCAACCACAATTATTGAATTAACCCATTCCCTGCCATTTTTTTTGTTTTTTTTGCTAATAGTTTGCCTTTTTGTCTAAAATGATATATAGTTTATTTAATAAAACTTTAAAAATTGGTATTTCGTCAATTTTTTTGTGTTTTTTTTTGAGTGTCCCAAATGGGGATCGTGCGAGGTCCCATGAAAAAAAAAACAGTTAATTATCAAAAACATATTTTATTAAAGCACGTGGTGTTCGTGTGTATTAGGGTATAAAAAAATGCTTATTAAAAGCTTAAAATTTTTATTTTAAAGATCTTTTCGGAATTGAATCATTCCATCATCAGTTTAATAAAAAGTTGTCAAAAAACATTGTATGACCACATAAAAACATTGGAAGGACATCCGTATTAAAAAACAATCCTCATGGTATTTATAAAGGTAAATGCAATAGACTTTTGATTAATAAAAATCTGAAAATGGGGGCATCTTACATGACCCCCTATAGCTGGTGAGCATTTTATTAAAGATAGACGTTAATTTACACTAAACTCAATATATTTACGAATGCAATTTTACCATACATTCTATAATGTAATCTCACATTACATTTTATGCATTGTTTTCTTACATTAGTCTTACATATTGCACATTTTCTCTGTTTTCCCTAATTTGTTCTTTCCAAAAAATTATCTATAGGATCTTTCCTTACTGTCTTTGGGACACGTTTTTGAGATAACGTTTGCAATGAGGGTCGGCCAAGATTTTTTGGATTGGAAATTGAATTTACTTGGAGATAACCTCTAACTATTTGCCTTCTAAATTCCAAGAGCGGTATAGTCTTATTAGCGTGACAACATAGTACATATGCATTTACAACTTTGTAAAAATGGGGAAATACTATTTTTTTGAATTTTTTTTTCGGTATTTATTGATGTACCTACCATACTGTTAAATTTGGGTACAGGGAACACTTTTTTACAGGAATAGGTTACATGTCTATTGCCCAACCCTCCCCCTTTATCCGAGTTTGGGGCCAGCACTGACAGTGAGTCAATCCACCCAGCATTTACCAGAGGCTGTTATCTGCGTGTACATATTAATTTACCAATAAAACGCCCTGTATAAAGCTTTCATTAACTTTGAGTATTTTTAGAGGCATAGAAATAGAAATTATTGAAGTAATCCAAGCTTGCCAAGAAATTGAGGATCCAATCTCCGTTTAATATCCGATTCCCTGGGTAAATTAATAAGCTTAGTTACATCGTATCCCTATTTTAAGGAAATATCAAAAATTTATCTTAGAAAAACACCTTTAATAAATATCGAATTTATGGTAGAAATATTGTGAAATAATGTGAATTGGAGGCAAATTCAGCAGTTGGTTTGCAAAAAGTTGACACGAAAAAGGAAACTAAGACAATGGGTTCTAACGAGTGTCCATTATACACATAAAAACATATTTTTTATGAATTTTAGTGATACGGTAAATTGTTCCAAGTGAAAATTTTGTTAGAAGTATTGTAAAATGCACAAGGAAACTGAATTCCTGTAGTCCTGTTTACAAAAAATCCATGTTTGAAGCCACTAAATACATGGGTAAAAACCCTTAATTACATCTTTGGTGTTCAAAATACTAGGATGTTGTAGGTTATAAAGAAAGTTAACTACATGGTAATAAAGGGACGGACAACAAGAGTTTGGCGTATTTTTCCATGGAAAATCCCATTAGAAATCGCTAAGGTTCATTCTGGTCATTTTTGAAGCTTTTTGTGGTGGAGGCGCTACAGCTTATCGGATCATGACGTGTGAGGTATCGTCGGAAAGGGGAGGGGGTAACAAATACGTTAACACAAAAAACAAAGATGGCGGCATTGCCAAAAGGACACTAAGCTTGTAACGTCTAAACAGCTCAACGTACAACAACCTGCAAGGTATCGATGGAAAGGGGAGGTTGTAACGAATATGTTAAGACAAAAAACAACCGCAAAGGCAATGCCAAAACGGCACTAAATCGTATATCTGTTGTTATTAGTCAGATTGCTACGTGTAACACGTTAAATGAAAGAGAAAGGGATATCGAATACGTTAACACAAAAAACAAAGACAAAGACATTGCCAAAACGGCACTATACCGTATCTCCGTCTGTACATGATAACGTATTTGTACACTTTAGAACTTAAAAAGACATTTACAAAAACTACTGCGGCAAAGCTTGGCTGCGGCGTGTATAAGATAGAGAAACAACATCTATGGCACACATTTTGCCTGGTTTGAATTCTGATTGTACAAATAATCAATAAAATTGTTATTAAAAAACAATGTTATAAAATTAAATAAACTTTATTGGGAGCTGATAGAACATAGGTTGAATTTAGGTCCTTGGTGAATTCAAAAATAATATTTTTTACTTGTGTTTTGAATTATTTATAACTCCAAAACGACCTTTTTTGTTTATAATCCAAAAAACCTAAAAAATCATCCAAGTCGAAAAAATTTAATGTTACAATTTGTTTAAAAAACAATTGTTTCAAAAAATTTGAACAGCTTTTCGCCTGGCGACCTTTTGATCTTTATTTTGAGGTATCTCATGAAAGTGATTATGCAAAAAAAATCTCATGGGAATATTTTCTCGAACGAACACGAGCTTGTCTAATGTATTTGCCGCCTCTCTCTCTCTTCAATCCTGACCCCCCAGGGGGAGTGTAGTGGTCGACGTGATGTCGTGTATTGTCCGTCTTCAGAGATCTCTGTCTCTGGTCATTTCTTTTAATTCATGCATAGGTCTTTGGAATATTCCTGTAATTTGATCTATCCATCTTGTTGGGGATCTTCCTCGTGATCTTCGGCCTTCTACCTTTCCTTGTATGAGTCTTTCCATGTTTTCTGTGTTTGCTCTCATAACATGCCCAAAATATTTTAATTGTTGGAGATGGACTTTACTAGAGAGTCGTTGGCTACCTTTTAGCTCTCTTAAAATTTAATTATTTGTTCTATGGTCGGTCTAAGGAATTCGTAACATTCGTCTCCAACAGAACGTTTCAGTGGCGTCTATCTTTCTTCTCTCCGATTGTCTCCAAGTCCAAGAGTCCAAGATTCACATCCGTAGGTCAGTATTGGGAATATTAAGCAGTTAATCAACCTCATCTTTATCGCTCTTGAAATTTGACAGTCCTTCCATATTTTGGTCATTTTTGCTGTGGCAACTTTTGCTAGATCACATCTACATTTAACCTCTTCTTGTAATGACCCTGTGTTTGTGATTAATGATCCCAGATAAGAGTATGAGCTCACAACCTCGAACCGGTCAATTGTGGTTATGTGTGGATGATTGTTGTGTAGTCTATCCACTATCATGATCTTTGTCTTTGATATGTTTAATTGCAGACCAAATATTTGACTTTCGTTTTCGATCAGTCGTATAAGTTCCATCAGCTCTGCTTGACTATTTGCAAGAAGGGCTGTGTCATCTGCGAAACGTAGGTTGTTTAGTTTATGACCATTTATTGAGATGCCCTTTTCCCATCCTTCAAGTGCTCTTCGCATAATATACTCCCCATATATGTTGAATAATTGTGGAGATAGTATACATCCTTGTCTGACACCCCGTTCTGGATGAAACTCGTTCGAAAGTGTGTCAAATACTTTAACTGATCCAGTAGTGTGTTCATATAGTTCAGTTATAAGCGTAATTAGATGTTGTGGTACGCCTACTTCTTTTAGTATTCGCCATAAGTGTCTCCACTTGACCCTGTCGAACGCTTTACGGTAATCTATAAAACAGATGTATAGTGGGATGTTGAATTCCCTAGATTTCTCGATTATCTGTCTTCAGATTCAGCAGGTGTTCTCGAGTGCCTCTACCTTTGGTAAATCCAGTTTGCTCTTGTATAATTTCTCTTTGAAGGAATGTTTTCAGTCTCTCATTGATTATATGTAGCATTATCTTGCTGGCATGGAATATAAGAGAGATAGTTCTATAATTGTCGCATTTATGGAAGCTGCCTTTTTTATGTAAGGTCGTTATTGTAGATTTTGTCCAGTCTTCAGGCCATTGTTTGGAATTTGCCTCCTAACCATAAGTAATCGAGGGCTCCTTTTTAAATAAATACCCTCGTATTGTCAAGTACTTTTTATATAAAAATTTTTGCGTAAAGCTCCTCCTGACAACAAGTACGAAAAGGACAAAAAATCGTTTTTGCGTAAAAAGTCGCTGGAAGTGCATGGGAGCTGGTGCAAAAAAATGTCTATTATAGTCTGGTTTTCGACAGATCCCGTCTGGACTATTCATTTGCAACAACGGATGAAAAATATAGGCCATTATTGTCCATTTACTTTAAAATTTCCAATACACTTAAGTATAGATGACCTAAACAACCTTGATTTCATCCATGTAAGAACATTACACACATTATAGTACGTAATATATTGATTTGTTTACTAGTGACAAAAACCCATTAAAAAAGTTATTGATATGTAAATAAGTGTTCTTCGAACCACTTTTTCCTAAATACAAAAAGTTAAATTTAAATATACCAGTTTAAAAAAGTAACGCTTTTTCAAAGACGATATAAAAACGTCCTTTTTATAAGCCTTAATTTTAAAGGTATGGTTGGATGGACTAAGAAAAATCACCCACAACGGGAAAGCAAATAATTTTTGTCCCATGACATGTTTGAAAAAACAGTAAGTCAATGGATAAATATCTTGCATGCATGCCGATACATTTAGCGAAATTTATGTCCCGACCCTTTTAATGTATATAATATACCATTTATTATTTAAAACAACGTTCAAGGTCATTGCCGCCAAATTTTTTAGCGCTAATTAAGTCACATTTTTTGCTTTATGGTCGTGTTCCTTTAAGGGAAACACGATAATAATTGTTTATAACTATTTTCATAATTCTAATGATTACTGTGCTGTATAACCAAGTTTAATTATTATAATATATTGTACCTTTCAAAGCTTTGTAGCTTTTATAATGTGCAAGTAAGTTTGTTAGATGCGCCGCCTTTTGAATTTGAATTCTAACATATTATCAAAAAATATATAAATTCTTGATCATAGCTATATAATTATCTGAGTGGGATAAATTTTTATAAAAATTATGAAATTCACTTGGCACCCTTTTGGAGCAAACTTTGCAGATGTCATTATTTTTTGTCGATATTTCCTTGTAAGTACGCAGCGATATCATCTGACATACGAAAGTCTGTATGTCAGATGTTTTCGCTGCTGTTTTTTCCTTATAATAAAAGGTGAACAGTTGTTGGTGTAAAGAGTTTTGAAATCTTTGAAGTCATTTAGTTCCATATTAATTACATTAAATGGTTTAGAACGACAGCAAAGTCGTGTTAGCTGCTGCCAGTTCCAGAGAGTCATTATTCATGTTTTTTTTTTCGTTCTCTTTCAATAAGAAAATGATCACTGCCCACTTCTAAATGGGGATGCCCACGTAAAAAAAACGACAGTGAAAATTCAAAAAATGTAAGTGAAGTGAAACTTCAAAAAATGTAAGTCAAAAACAGCTGTTGTCGTCGCTGAATGTGGTAACCATGTTTTCTATTTTAAGTATTTGGTGTGAATTATACATATGTATAAGGGTTAGACCCAAGATCTGTGGCCTAGAGAGCTCGATCTTTGTTTTTTAATATGTTGTTTGTCCACAATTTTCCTTCTATGAAGTATTTATTGCCTAATTGACGATAGCTCTGATGATGACATTTATTATGTCATCTCAGAACGAAGTATACTCAGCTTAATTAATAAATTATTTTACACACTATCAATTTTATTGAAAACATACAAAACCTGCTTACCAGTTAGACCTAATTCTGATATGGCACGCGAAGACGAAGAAGACCTCATATACCTTTTAGAACCTTCAAATATCTGTATAAGGTTTTTACGTGAAATCAATGATTTTTTTCCCAGGTAGACTGGTGTAAAGTAATAAATGAATTAAAATAATCTAAAACACAAAAAAATAATTTTTTTATATCATTCATACATTTTTTTGGTCTAAAATCACCTTTAACGAACTTAAACGCTTTTTCTTAAAACTACTTGCAACATTCCGTTTTCTCTACGTACCTATTCAACTATTAAATGAACGCGCAATTTTTTTCGAGAAAAACTTGATTTTCACGTTAATAGACATATTGACATTTCTAGATCTGATTGATTTAGATAGCGCGAAATATATCATCGGTACACGTCGAAAACAGGAAATGAATATTTGTGTAGATTGGCAGTAAAGTTAATTGACGTTTCTGAAGACGTAAAGGTTAAATATCCAAAATGTTTTTCTTGCGACCGTCTGGAAAATGTTATGTAGGTAATGGAACGACAGTTTTTCTACTTTTCCATTTACTTTGATTGTCCTTGGTATTACGTTTGTGTGGATATTAGTGTTACGATTATATATATGTAAATTTATTTATATATTATCTTCTTCTCTTGGGTGAATTGAAACTTTGTGTTAATTTACTTACTATGTAGGATTCTATACCTCACATGTTGTCAACAAGGAATTTTTATATGATAGATAGCAAGCTAGCAGGCGATGACAACTATTATTATTTAACTAAACCTAATTAAAAAATATGACAGATGTGATTTTGTCACAGTTCTAGATAAGTGTTGGCCTTGTTGTTTCTTCAGGCACTCGGGATAGTTCTCTCTCTCAATTGCTGTGCATATTTCTAGATTTGATAATACGAATGACATCTACAGCTTTAAAAAATTTGTAACTATAGCTCTATATTTTCAATATTCTGAAGATATCTGTCCAATTACTTCTTCTTCTTAGGAAGGTTTTTCTCATGTCAGTGAACGTACCGCAGCTTTAGCAGGCTTTGGCGTAACTTTCTTCTTCTTGACACGATTTTTCTCTGTCATTGATTCATCTGTTTCGACCGTTGTCATTTGCTTCCCAGATTTTCAATTTTCGCCAGTGGCTGCACTTTTGTTAGAGGAAACAAATTTTTCTGATTTATCAGCTTTATATTTTTCTTCTGAAGTAGACTATGCAGATCCAGAGGACAACAATGAGATATACTCTAACTTTAAAAATCCTGAGCTCATTTTCCGTTTGTTTATATAAAATTTTCTGCATCTACTTTGTACATAACTGCAATGTACTTCTTGACAGCTTGAAACGAAGAATTACCTCTTTCTTTAAGACCTTTTATAGCATTAATGAAAATTTAAGACATTGGCGGATGGGAGGTTTTTGCCTTTAGATATTTTGCTTTCTTCTCAGTCAATACACTAACTCATGGAGCTTGATTCTCTTGAACCTTCCAATTTAATTCGTGTAACGAACACAAAGGATGTTCGCAGTTTAGTTTGGACGGTGTTCGCTGCGATATTGTCTGTTCGTGCCATCATCGAATCGAGATTGTATGACTGGTTCCTAGTTTGAATGTAGTGTATCACTACTTTCCTAGATATTTTCAATTTTGTAAGTAGAAATAACTTAGTCTTGTGTAATAATATAAAAAAATTATTTTTATTTGAAAAATAACTAATACAAAAATATAAACCATAACAATATGCAATGAATGTAACAGTTAATGTGATATTAAGGAAATAAGTCTAAAGTAAATGTTCAAAATGTCCAACTCTAATGTCTTTGCAGGTTTTGAAACGAATAAAATGTGTGAATTGACAAAGTTCAGAAGAACTTAAAGAGAAGTGATGAAAAAAAAAAAACTAAAAATAGGGCTAAGCTCAGAGGAACAAATTTAAATGGCCAAAGAGACACTAAATCTCAAGTGAGTGTTCGGGCTAGCTTCAATGCACTGGATTGTGGCTTTAAAGATATAAACAACAATAACAAGAGATAATGAGCTAATGAGACAAGAAAGAAATGAGACCTGGTAATATCAAACGTGATACAACTGAAGAAGGTCACTGGGAATAAATTTATAGAAAGAGAACAATAAGAAGAGAAAAGAAGGGCGCCAACTCAACGATAGTTGAGATTTTGAAGTAACAAATGAATCTGGAGATAATACTCTGAAATACAAAAATACTAAATAATAATCTTGTTTTGCTATGTTATATACTGGTTAGTAGAACTGAAATAAAACTCAAAATAGCAACAATATATATATATTTATAAAAAATGTATATAGGTATATGTGTATAAACAATTTACATATAGTGCAAAGCCAAATAACAGTGGTAGTGGATGGTGTACAGATACAATAGGACCTAATAGCCCCTAAACAAATGAATAGTCACTACCACTGGCCAAATAAAATATGAAATATTAGTATACAACAAGAATAGTCCGTAGGGTAGCCAAAGTCTTAAAACAAAAAGGTAGTCATTTAAATTTAAATTAGTTCTACTAAAATGAGGTACTAATGACAATATTGTAAAGATATCAAACTTGATAAATCTCTATTACAATTATATTAAATATATATATTACATCCAAAAAATGAGTTGTTCCATACTCATTATATAATATTTAAAAACAAACCACATTAAATTTATGTCCCTCTTAATATCAAATTGTATTATATTAACAAAAATATTATATCCAAAAAAAAGTGAGTTTGGTCAGACTCTCTAAATCCTAGTTAAAACCTAATAACACATGAAGTGTCCCTTTTTCCTCCCGAATATTTTATAATTAAATTATCAAAAAAAAATTATCATAAAGGTATTCACCTTATCATATGCATATGATCAGTTAACAGTAAATATAAAGTAATACGTAATACAAAAGGTCAAATAGTTAAACGACTTATCTTTACAGCACTATAAGTCCATAGGAAAAACTCCTCTTGGCACGGCTACATCAGTTTGTGGCTGTAAAGACGAATCCTGGTCACAAAAGCCACAACCAGTCACTGGTCTCTGGGTGACAGCAAAATCCACGGGTTTGCTAACTATGTATCTAAGGATTCTGTTACTAGTATCCTTGAGGGAATATTCTCAAGAGAATATCCTCAAGTAAAGTGAAATTAATATTTTCACGTGACGGAATCTAAAATGATTATTTAATTTAATAAATATGTAATTCAATAGGTGTAGCAGCATGGATTGACTGCACCAAAACAAAACATCAAAACATTAGGTATTAGGTTAAGTAAACATCATGTCAAATTTATGAAGTTACTTTCGTAGGCATGGCAAGCTTGCGCCATGAAAAGAACATGCGCAGAATACAGAAGGCTGTACCACATTTGTAGAACCTTTTATATTCCACCAAAAAAATTAGGTAAAAAAAAGAACCAAAAAAACTTAATGATAAGATATGGACTAGATCGGACTTTAGTTTGACTATATAAAAAAAATGACCTTATGTTCTTTGTAAGTAAATCAAGGAAATTTTATATTTAAATTATTTCGGAACTCAAAAATAAATCTCTAAAGAAATACTAAATACAATGATAAATTTGATTATATGATAAAGAGATAATACGTATAAAATGATTTACTTACATGGAGCTCGCAGCACGCCAACTCTTCCTTTTTATATGGAACTCTTATAAATGAATATTGATTTTATTATACAAAATTTACTTATTATTATTTTTATTAATGAATTATATTCTTCCCCAAATTATCTTCCTTGCTCCAATTCCGTCACTTTGAAGGTGAACAATTTCACCGGTTGACGTGTCTGCAATCAGTTCTGACCAAAACTAACCGCTTCGCTTCCGCACAAAATCGATCTTCCTTTCAAAGCGATAACAGCGCGTGTGGGGGAAAATGTCGATTCAAAATCGATCGTAGGCGGGTAATAAAAATTTCTTGAGGGGTTTAAATTGGACTAGTCAGTAGCGTAAACGCTACAGTTTGTAATCGATATTCAAATGGCCGAGCCACATTTTTTACATTTGTAAGTCAATATTATTAAAAGCTTCTTTTATTCTATTTTTCATATCATCTGGCGTTGTTGGAGGCTTCTGGTACACAAGGTTTTTTATATAGTCTCACATGAAAAATAAATTTTTGAATTGACAGAACATAAAATTGACAAAACTAATAACAGAAGTGAAAAACAAGGCCAAGGTACATCACTAGAGCTGGGCAGTGGAAAGGAAATGGTCGAGGAAGTGAAAATTCCTCTCTGATAATACATGTATGTCGACAGCGGTGGCAAAAGGGAGGGCCTTGAAGAGAAGAATCTTGGTTAGGAAATCCCACCCAATACAGCAAAGGAGGAGATCCAAAAGGCCACAGATCAAGCTGCTGGCAGAGAGTGGATCTGTGACATTTGTATCGAGACACGAGGCGAAGTAAGAGGGACGATGAGTGCCGTGATGGAAAAAATTCTTAAAAAGAAAAGAATAAAGATAGACTATAGATCCTGCCGAGTAATACAATCGAGGGTAGAAATACCGAGTTGTATGAGATGTCTCGCCTTTAAACACAAGCAATAGCACTAAGAGGCAGAAGAGAAGAGGATGTTGCTTCCGGTATGGTAAAGAGGGTCACATAGCGCTGGAATGCAAGGAACAAACAACCATGTCTCAACTGCGATATGTCCGGGCATGTGGCGAATTCAAGTAGATGCCCAAAGTTCAACCGATTGATTCAAAGTAGGAATCACTGAGGACTAGTCCCAAGAACAGTATATGCGCGTGGAAAGAATACGAGAGAGACTACGAAAGAAGTTCGATGCTAAGAAATGGCAAACACGGGAAACAAGATCCGAGAGCTGAGGGTGCTCCAAACCAACATGGCAACAGCAAGATTAGCACATGATCTTGCCGAGACTGTAACCGTCGAAACGAACATTGACGTGCTGGTGAAGGTGGAGCCAAATCCAACAGCTGTGAGGTGAAGAGAATGGTTTGTGGATACGACTGGGAGGGCTGCTGTACGAATTTACAACAGGAAGCTGCGAGTGTATGAAATTAAGCCGAAAGAAAGATATGGTAATTGTTCGGATTGAGGGGGTGTGGCTGGTCTGCTATTATGTTTCTCCAAACGTGGCAGTGGGCGAGTGCAAGAGAAAGATGAACGAAATCATACAGGGAGTGGGAGACACAGGAGGAAAATGTGCGGTGCTATCAGATTTTAACACAAAAGCAGCGAAGTGCAGATCTCCCATCACCGACACTCGCGGCAGAATACTGACATTTACTGACTGGGTGGGTGGATACTCTGGACCTGGTGGTACTGAACACAGGTCTGGAGCCTACGTTCGTTAGGAGAGGGAAGTACATCGATGTGACCATGGCGACAGAAGGAATAGCAACGAAAACAAGCTGCAAGGTTTTGCCAAACTAAACCGCGACGGAGCATGGAACTGGAACGGGGATTACTAACGCGGTCCGTGCGAATGCGGCGATGGGAATAACTGGAAAGTATACGAGGAGCTGATTAATTGGAGAGTGAGCATGGTGCTGGGTCAATCACCAACGGTGGAAAACCTGGAGAGAGTCATTAAAGAAGCGATGGAAGGAATAGGTCGCCCAGATGTCAACAGGATGGTATACTGGTGGAATACGGACATCGAGGCATTGAGAAATTAATGTATAGCATTGAGAAAAAGGGTAACTGAGCAGGGAGAATTTTACTGAGAAATTCGTACAGAGTGAACTCAACGCATGACGTAATAGAGGGTGTTGTTTGATGTTAGGAACGCATCCAATACGCTGCAGTGGAACGAGGTAATGAAAGCAATGGAGGAGAAAGAATGTCCTATTTACCTGATGAATGTGGTGGCGGAATATTTGTAACGTATGGTACTAAACTTTTGGGAAAATTTTCAAAAGCATATAACTCTGACAACAATAATCTTATATTTTTATTAAATTATTCAACAATTTAACTTAACTATCCTTATTATAAATCAAAATTCAAATGACAGACAAGGGACCATTATTTTCGATTTGCCTAATAATTCTCCTGACACGTTGCATCATCCTTTGGACGACCTCGGCGTCAATTTCTCTAATTTTTGTATATATACGGCGTCTTGACTGTTCCTGATTGTGTGCTTCCCATCCGTTATTATAGACTTTCCGACTTAATATTTCCCAGAATTCTTTAATTGGACGAGCCTGAGGTAGGTTTGGGGGCTTGTCTGCTTTCGGTACAAAGGTAATGTTGTTAGTTTCGTACCAGTCCCTTGTGATCCTCGCGTAATGATATGAAACAAGATCTGGCCAAAAGACTATTTAATCATTTGCATGATGTGTGTTCACAAACTGAAGCCATTTAGAGAGACATCTTTGAATATAAATATTTGCGTTTAAGGCTTCTTCGCCTCGAACAACACCAATGTAAGGCTGTGAGGTAAAGCCAGCCTCAGAAATTGCACACCATACCAAAATATTGTCCTCAAATTTTTTCTTACTTTTGAATTTTATTTCATCAGGTACATTTTCGTAATCGTTCGTGTAAAACCCATCGTTACCCTTAATCTCAGAGTTGGACAAAGTAAAATATTTTTCATCGTCCATCACGATCAACTTGTTGACGAAATGCACTCGCCTTAACGCGCGGCAACATCTCGGAATTCTCTCTAATTGATCCTCTGTGTATTTTGGAGCTTTCCTTCTTTTCCGGTAGATAATATTGTTACTGGATAGGGTCCAGTATACTGTAGTCTTTCCAACATGAAATCTTCTGTCCAGTTTTCGCTGTGAGGCCCCAATTTTGTTCTTAGCTGCTTCAATCAGTCTCGCCCCTCTTATATGATTCAAAATCCGCGGTCGGCCACTTTTACGGAACTTAACACATGGTATCCCTTCTTCCACAGCCACCTTTACTTCCAAGCCATGAAGTAAAAAAGGCAACACCGCATTCTATGACGTCGATAATTAGCTGTAAGGTCTACCAGAAAATTAAACTTATTTGAATTTTAGGAAACTGATATTTTGAAAACTTCAATTCATTACAGAAATATTTTTAGGGAAATTAAATTAATAAAACCCTATATATACCTAATAAATATATATAAAATTTTATTATTATTAAGGTTATATTATCAATAAAATAATCATTAGAGTAAAATTTATTGCACTTAAAATACAATGTCAAACAGTTAATCTTACAATCAAATGCAGTCAAGAATCTCTATAAATTTTAAATATTAAGTACTTAAGCATATAAATAACACAATACATTAACACGGCATTTAAAAAGATTATTAAAAATACAAAAGATATAAAATTTGTTAATTAAAAACTTAGTGTAACTATTATGATTAAAAAAATCATCCTAAGAAATCAGACACAATATAAATATGGTTCTAAATTAATCTAATTGAAAATTAAATATTTTATTATTTACTTGTAACTTTTGTTGAATTTTAATACTTAGTTATGCGAAAGTAGCAATTTTATATATGAATAGGTTTTTTGTCATATAAACCAAGTTTAAAGAGGTATGCATGAAAAATGTGTTGAATGTAACATACCATTTATAACTTGTATATCGAGTTAAAATAGCCTATATTCTCAAAATATTTTTGAATGTAATACTCAAATTTGTTATCACTTATATAAAAAGCAGATCTATATTGAGAAAGTAAATTTTCTAATTGTGACCATCTTGTTAATTTACTATATTGTAAAATCCATTTCAAATCATTACTACTTAATCCATTCTTACCTACATTGACGATTACACTAAAATTACTGCTAACTATTACACTACTTATTACACAAATATTATCACACTCGTGTCCCAACTGATTAATGTTTAATACATATAAATATACACAGTCACTTGTAATTTTACTTGTCCAGTTTTTCAATGGGATATTATTGTCTAAGTCTCTTAAAAATGATTCAAATGAATCTATTAAATCATTGTCTAAGAATTCTGTTATCTTTTGTTCCCTCTTCTTATGCAGAAAGTTTCTTCTGTCTTCGGGATTCCTTCTTGCTTTAGTACGATGAACAGTTACATATGATGGTACTTCAGAAAATATATTAGGAACTGTATTGTCTTTTAATTTGGGAAATATTAACTTTTCAATGTGTACATTTCCATCTTTTTCTTCTCATTGTTCAGTCCGCTGAATATCATCTTCATGAAAATGTTTGGCACATACTACGGAAGATTTGGTAATTGTATAGCCTTCTCTATGAATAGAGCATAACCCAGTATACCTTCTGTGGGGACCTTTGGGAGACGAAAACGTACTTTCTGCCTGTTTCGTTTTTAAAGTTTCGGTTTTGCTACTAGGTACACAACAATGCCAGGGCATCTGTAACAAAAAACAAAAGTATTGTTGTTTTTAGTTTACATATTTTGTAACAATTCGAATAATTGTTACTCTACTTACACTAAATAAAACATTCGAATAAAGTTAAAAAACACTAAATTCAACAAACTTTACAAGCCTTCCTATATGAAATGTTAAACAAAACAAACCACGGTCGGACTACCACGCGTTGTTGCCAAATTTCGACTTCATGGCTTGGAAGTAAAGGTGGCTATGCTTCTTCACATTCTATGATTGTGCGATAAATTGTCGATTTGCTTATGTTTTGATCTCGATAAATATTACCAATATCTCGTTTCGACATTTGCCTAACCATATTATAAACATCTCGACGAATATCAATTGCATAAGACATTTTGCAGAGCACAAACCAAAATATTCTGCTTTGTTTATTAAATGTCAATAACTGATGACATTTCAATTCCATGGCCTTCTTTGTTAAATGCATTTTGCTTCTCAATCAGACCAGGTTAAATTTTTCCCAAAACTTTATGACCATTCGTTAGTTCACTCTGTATATGAATATTTGTCAACGATTTCTGTCAAACTTAATTTGAAAAGTAGAAATTGTATGATTATTCGTTTTAACGCTTTTTTTATTATGGCAAATCTTAAGTTATTCAGTTTTCTCCGTTTATTTTGATCCCCTTGTAGAGCTAATGTAGTAGGTTGTTTAATATTCCTTTAAAGCTAGTATGAATAATTTTGGCGATATTGTATCTCACTGCTCAAGTCAGTGGTTGAACAATGCGTTAGCTTATTTAAGCGATGTTGTATGAGCGTGAATAATAAACATTTATAATTTAAGAGATTTTAGTATTCTGCACCAACAAATAACTATCGTTTCCAGTCTTTAATCGAATTAAATGTTTTCGCCTCAGAAAACTTCCCTTTTTAACCTTCGATAAATCAATCTATTTTCGTTTTTGTATTACCCGAACTTTTTATTTTAACACCGAAATTCTTTTATGCCCGAAAGTGTTGGCGATCCCGTCCCGAGCTTTGATCGGATTACCAGTTTTCCAGTGTATAGGAAAGTAGCGTCCTTTATCCGAAGAGGTATTGAAAGGGGCGACAAAAAGTCAATTTGAACTGATATCTGTTTGTACAGGAAAGTAAAATTGACTGCAAAAAATAGGGCAGTTATTTTTAGTCATGTAAAACAGGATTTGATTGAAGAGCTCCGGTATACAGTCGGTTTAACTTTATTGTGACGGAGATATGGTAACGAGAGATGGAAATAGGTGTTCGACATGACGATGGAAATTAAGTCCAATGTTTTGCTACATGAATTTTCATGATCAAAAAACATTATCTCCGTATTACGTCATTTCGATTTTATGGCTTAACACTGAAAGCAAAAACACTAAAGCAGAAATAAAGATATAAGTTACCAATCAAATAACGTCAATAGGAAGTCTGTTTGACGCAATTGCCAAATAACATTGTAGATAAGATTTAATAAATGTTTATTGTTATTAAAGCGATTTACAGAATTAAAGACCATATGCCTGGACAAATGTACACCTTTCTCCAAGCCTCCCTATCTTACTGGCATTCTGCAAGCGGAGTATAGCTGCTGGGTTACATGGACTAATCTTCTTCTTCGCGTGTCTTATCAGAATTATTATATTATATTTGATATCTGAGTCTATTCACGAATGTTTTTTTAACCAAGAAACTTGTTTTCTTCCGACACCTCTACGACCCTCTATTTTGCCTTTAAGGATTAGTTGTAATATTTTATATCGACTTCTCTTTACTATATGTCCCAGATAAGACATTTTTTGATGTTTAACAGTCTTTAGCAGTTCTCGTATATTTGTTGACGCTCCTTAGTACTTCATTAGTTTTCCTTGCTGTCCAAGGTATCTTCAGCATTCGTCTATGAATCCACACGTCCAATGCTTCAATTTTGTTCATGATCGATACCTTTAGCGTCCACACTTCTGCCCTATAGAAAAGTACGGTCCAAACATAGCACTTAACCATTGTTTGTCTTAGTTCTAAACTGAGATGGTTACTGCAAAGAAATGACTTCGTTTTCATAAAAGTAGTTTTAGTTATTGCTATTCTACGTTTTATTTCTATGTCTGGATCTAGTTGGTCCGTTATCACAGTTCCCAAATATGTCATTTTGTGAAGTTTCTAAACTTGGACTCCGTTTAATTAAAGCTTTGAATCGGGATGTGGGTCACGACTAAACACTAAAAATTTGGTTTTGTTTGAGTTTATTTTAATGCCTATTTCCTCTCCTACCTCGTGAATACGATCAAGCAGAATTTGAAGACCTTTAATATTATCTGTTAGAATTACTGTATCATCTGCATATCTAATCACATTAAGTAGTTCCCCGTTGATTTTTATTCCATATGGTTGTCTCTTAAGTGCCTTTTTAAATAAATGGTCCGAGTAAATATTGAACAATGTTGGCGACAAAATGCAACCTTGTCTGACTCCTCGTTGTATAGAGATTTCATCGGTGTAGTTATCTCCAATTTTTATGATAGCAGTTTGATTCCAGTACAAATTTTTAATGACACGAATATCTTTGTCATCTATTCCGATATTTTTCAGTATTTGCATTAATTTTACATGCTGTACTTTATCGAATGCCTTTTCGAAGACCACGAAATATGCAAATACATCTTTTCTTTGGTCACGGCATTTTTGTAATAGGATGTTAAGCGCAAAAAGTGCCTCCCTGGTGCCCATAGCATTTCTAAAACCAAATTGGGTATTATCAAGATCTTCTTCCCATATGCGTCTAATTCTGTCGTAAAGTATTCTTAGGAAACATTTTAAGAGTGTGGCTCATTAGGCTAATTAATCGATATTCTGAGCATTTTCTCGCATTGTGTTTTTTAGGTATTGCGACAAAGATGAATTTGAGCCAATCAGTGGTATTCACTCCGCTGGTATATATTGAATTAAAAAATATTACTACTACTTTTATGTTATCATTCTCTATTAGTTTAAGCAACTCAGTTGGTGTATCATCTGGACCACAAGCTTTTCTTCTTTTAGCTTTATTTATAGCGTGTTCTACCTCTCATTTCATAATTTCTGGGCCGTCAGTACAGTTTTGGTAGAATTCGGCAATATTATTCCTGTCATCTTCAAACAACTCTGATATATACATCATCATCATCCAGCCGAATTTTCACATCCATTGTTGGATATAGGCCTCCTCCAAACGTCTCCAGTTCTCTCTATCTCTAGCTGCTGCAATCCAGTTTGTTTCTATTCTCTTTAGGTCGTCGGTCCATCGGGTGGGTGGTCTGCCTCGACTTCGCTTGTCGGCTCTTGGTCTCCACTCCAATAATCTCTTCGTCCATCGTCCGTCTTCCATTCTAGCAACATGTCCAGCCCACCTCCACTTGTGTTTATTGATTCGCAGTATAATATCGTCTACGCCAGTTCGTCGGCGTATCTCCTCATTTCTTACGCGATCTTTCAAGGTCAGGCCCAGCATTGATCTCTCCATTCGCCTTTGTGTTACCCTCAGTTTTTCGGCAGTAGCTTTCCTTAAAGTTAAGGTCTCTGCTCCGTAGGTCAAGACTGGTAAGATGCATTGGTTAAATGCCTTCCTTTTCAGGTGAATTGGGATATTTGTTTTAAAAATGTCTCTCATCCGTCCATATGCCGCCCATCCCAACGTGATTCGTCTATTTAGCTCGCAGGTTTGGTTGTCTCTGGTTATTCTAATTTCATGACCCAAGTATGTGTATTTATCGATTAATTCTACCTTGTTGTTATTGATCTGTATCTCTTCGCTGGGAACCATATTGGTCATCATTTTGGTTTTCTCAAAATTTATCTCCAGCCCAGTTTCTTGTAGTATGTCATTCAGTTCTTGGAGCATGTCTTTGATCTCTCCCAGATTATCTGACAGAAGCACGATATCGTCTGCAAAACGTAGATGGTTTAATCTTTCTCCATCGATGGATATTCCTTTCTGTTGCCATGTTAGTCTTTTAAATGCATACTCAAGAACGGTAATGAACAGCTTTGGTGACATGGTATCACCTTGCCTGACTCCCCTTTTTATCTTTATTTTATTAGTTGCAGAATATAGACTTATGGTTGTTGTGGCATTTTCATATATATTTTTAATTATATTACAATATCTGTGGTCGATCCTGCAATCTTGTAGTGCTCTTAAGATGGACGGTAGTTCCACTGTATCAAACGCCTTTTTAAAGTCTACAAATATCAATGCCAAGGGACGGTTATATTCGTTAGTTTTTTCTATTAGGGTTTTTAGGCACTGCAGGTGATCGTTTGTGCCATAATTAGGGCGGAAACCAGATTGTTCCCGAGGTTGGTAAAAATCCAGCTTTGTCTCTAATCTATTCGTTATTATTCGGGTGTATAATTTATAAAGATGGTTAAGGAGACTGATTGGTCTGTATCTTTCCAGGTCTGCTATATCTCCCTTCTTGTGTAAGAGTACAGTTATTGAATTATTCCACTTTGTTGGGATATTTTGATTCCATAGGCATAGATTAAAGAGCTTTTGAATTTTGGCTATCAGTACTGAGCCTCCTAACTTTATCGCTTCCGTGACGACACCGTCCTCCCCCGGAGCTTTGTTATTCTTCATCTTTTTTAGAGCCTTGTAAATTTCGTCCATGGAGATTTCTGGAATATCTTCGGAACCCTGATTTTGGACCTTCCTCTATTGATATTCGACTATATCTAGAGTTGATTGGTTGCTATATAATGTCTCATAGAATGATTCCACAATTTGTAACAAATGTTCTCTGTTTGATGTGATCTTGCCATTTCTATCCTTGAGTTTGACTATTTGTTTATTTCCATTTGTGAGTTTGCGTCTCATTATTTTCATACTCTTATTTTCCTCAATGGTTTTGATGATTTTCTCATCTTTGTATTTTCTTAAGTCTTTTCTGATTTCTCTTGATACTTCCTTGTTCATTCTATTTATATCGTCGTTACTAGAGTTTTCGTCGCTTCTCAGTATTCTTCTTTGTTCCATTTTTTTCTGTGTTTCCAGACTAATTTTTTCTTCCTTCACGCTTTTTTGGCAGCATTTCTTTTGAGCTTCTGTTATTGCTTCTACTATTATGTCATTTAGAATGTTAATAACATTTGTTGATGATTTTTCTTGAAGGAATTTACCGATATGATCTTCAAAATTTTGTTCGTTGTTTGGATGTGTCCATCTGTTTATTTGCTTCTTTTTTATCATATTGTGTCGTTCATAGTTGGTATTTAACACAATGGTGGCTCTCACCATACGATGGTCGCTTGATTTCGCAAATTTATTTAGCACTGTCACATCTGTAAATATGTATTTTGTCTGACCCACTCTGGGTCAGACGCCGCTGTTTACGCAGTATCACAGCCGCTTAACTCATAATGTGAGTGACGCCTGTGAGTATCTGGAATTAAGCCTACAGGATTTACTGATATATACAGCTGCCATTCTTTTCTTATTTCGTGCTCATTTACCATAATTTTGTTATTATTGCCAACGAGTACAGAGGGAACTCGGTTTTTAAATATGTTACTTATTTCTTTTAGTTTTTTGTCTACATTCAATAATTCGTGTTTAAATATTAAATCATCCATTTCGTTGCACCTTTCTCTCATCCATTTTTCTTTGGCTATTTTAATCTCCTTTTTTATTCTTCTCTGCAGGTGTCTATATTCTGTTTCATTAGATTTGATCAGTCGTCGTTGTTCCATTAATTTCAAGATGTCGAAGTTGTTTTATTAATTTTATGATGTCGTCTGTCATCCATTTATTTTTCTTGATTCAGTTTTTTCTATAATTATTGTTTGTGGATATTTCGTTAACTTGGTTTTTAAATTCACTCCATAGTTCTTCTGGATCTTCTAGTTGTTCCCCGATGTTTTTATTCTATTGTTAAATTCTTTTTTAATGTTATGTTTTATGTTTATATCGTCAAATTTAAATACATTGGTTTTTGGTTTTTGTCGCTGAATTCGTTTTAATTTTAGTTTAATATCTGCTACAAGTGGTTGATGATCAGATCCAATATCTTCCCCAGGAAATGTAGTGACTTTTTTGATGGCACCCTTACTGTACTGGCCTGTAAAAAAAACATTTTGTACAGGTTTTTAAAAGTTCTAAGATTTATACTATCAAAACGATATTTCTCAATTAATTTTGAATTTCTTAAAACGTAATTTTAAGATTCGATTTCGAGTTGTTTGTTTGATGTCTATTAAAATAGATTTCCAATTATTTGAATCCAAACTAATTTACACAAATGAGTAGTGTAGTTATCGATGTCGTTGGAAATGTACGCATATTAATATCACCGTTAATTAAACCATAATAATATGTTATTAAAGAGTACGATTCCTTTAGAAAGTAATTTAACGTAACTTAAATACCAAATCGATTAGCCAAATGTATACGTGTTTAAGTTTGGGTGCATTTTTGTATCACATCATCATTCATCAGTCGAATATTGTTCTTATTTTATTTTTTCTGTACATTTCTCTTCTTATTCTTAAGGTGCCGTGCATTTTGTGCGTAGGGGTCCACCGTACATCGTCTTGTCAGGTGAGACGTTAAATATTCAGGATTAAATAATTATGTTTTTAGCAGCGTTGCGCAGCCTTAACATTTTTTTACGTCCCAGACCTCTCCTACCCTCTATCTTCCCTTCGAGTATCAGTTGCTGAAAAGTGTATCTTTCTTCTCGTAATATGTGCCCCAAGTATGCAGTCTTCTTATTTTTTACATAATTAAGAAGTTCCCTATCCTGTAAGCCCGCTCTTCTGAGTACTTCCTCATTTCTGACCCTGTCCGTCCATGATATTCTAAGCATTCGACGCAGGCACCACATTTCAAACACTTCAAGTTTGTTAATGGAACTGGCCTTTAACGTCCATGCTTCCATTCCCTACAGGAGAAGAGGCCACACGCAACACTTAAGCATCTTGTACCGGAGGTTGAAGTCCAATTTGCGATCAGTCAGAAACTTACGAAGCCTCAAAAAATCATTTCTGGTTTGTTCAACTCTTCTCTTTATTTCATTCTCGGTGTCGCAACCCTCGTTCAGCAAACAAACCCAAGTATTTGAATTGCGTGACCTGTTAGATTTCTTCTCCAGAGGCAGATATCTTTGCGTTGGGGTAATCATTTCTACTTATAATCATTGTTTTTGTCTTCTTGATATTTATTTTCAAACCCCGAGCTTCACTTGTAAGAGTTAGATCATTTAAAAGACATTGAAGATCTTCGATGTTATCTGCCACTATGGCTGTATCATCGGCATACCTGATGTTATTAATAAATATGCCGTTAACTTTAATACCCTTATTAGAGTCTGCCACTGCTTCTGCGAAGGCTTTTTCTACGTATAAATTGAACAGCATTGGAGACAGTATACAACCTTGCCTTACTCCTTTTTTAATGGAGAAATCTTCTGTTTCGTTGAAATTTTGAAGACGTACCTACTGTTGCTGTCTGGTTCCAATACAGTTTCTCGATAATTCTTATATCCTTGGCATCCAATCCCAACTCTTGTAGGTATTTTATCATCAATTCGTGTTTTACATTATCGAATGCTTTCTCGTAATCGATGAAACAGACAAAAACACACTTTCTTTGGTCTAAACAATTCTGTAACACAGTGTCATCGGCGTAGCGGATATTATTGATGTATTCACCGTTCACTTCAATTCCAATCTCTAGGTTTGTGAGGGCTTCAGTGAAAATTTCCTCAGAGTATATATTGAAGAGTCGGCGATAGCACACATCCTTGCCTTACTCCTCGCATGATCTTCACTTGGTCGGTCAGCTGGTCTTCGACCTTGACTTAAACACGCTGGTTCCAGTATAAATTCATGACGATCCGAATGTCCTCATCCAATCCTACTCTTTGTAGGGCGGTGACCATCTTGTGGTGCTGACAACGGTCAAATGCCTTGGCGTAGTCAATAAAACAAATATAGACATCGCGGCATCTCTGAAGTAGGACTTGTAAGGTGAAAAATGTTTCACGTGTACCCATGGAATTGCGGAATCCGAATTGCATTTCACCGACATTTTCTTCGCATTTTTTGTAAATTCTGGCATGTATGATTTTAAGAAAAATCATGGATTTAAGAAAAATCAATCATGGGAGCGGGATGGGAGTGATAAACTTTTTTTCATCTTTTTGAGGTCGCAAAATTAATATTCTCGGCAAAATAGAGCTTATTTGTCTCATTTTTAGAGATCAAATCTCTGACGACAGGAACACAATTATTAATTTTATGCGATAGTTTTGAGACACACTGTATGTTGAAAACGAGTGGTTACGATACTTACTTTTCATCCGGTTTATATATTTCTAATACAGCTACGTTTAAAGTTTTTTTTTTTTCATTTCCGGTACACGTTACCGATACTTTTTTCAAACAAACCGTTTGTGTTTCAGCATTTGAATTGGCTCTTTGTGCAAAAAGGCAATCGAATTCTTCCTGAATAAACACAACTTATCGATGAAATGCCAATTCCAATCATTTTCTTTGAAATATCTCCCGGTCTATCAGCGAAAAACAGCGAAGGAACGTGAGATATTCATCACTTATCGAAAGCACTTCGTATCCTTGTATCCAACTTTACGACTAATTTACTCCAATCGACATCAAAACGAATTCGTCCTTTGCATCTCGGAATATTTTTGTTTTTTTACTGCTCTTCTCGAAGCGCAAAAATATTATATTTGCGAGCCGGAGATAGATAAGTTGGCGCTATATCGATTTTAGTTCCGAATTAGGCGAGCGCGGTCTTATGATGGCCCGGAGCAATATCACGTCGCAAAACGATATCGTATTATTTAATCAAGATAACGATTGATAAAAGAAATCGGCGGTGTTATTTAGGTTTACTTTTAATAAATATAGGAGTTTGGAACAATTTCGGCAGATAATAAGTTCTGGGAATGGTGTCAATATTATGGGAGACTGCGGCAATTGCGTCACTAAGATAAAGTGCCCATAATAAATGCAGTAAAACGCGTCAATTTATCTCCCAAAAGACGAAACAAGTAAATATTGTAGTTACAGTTTACAGTAGAAAACCCACCTCTACTTATCCGTCACCCTCCCTCGGGACTAAGGCATGGATGGTCAGGAACGCAAGAAAGGTCGGATTATCAGAAAAAGTCATTGTGTA
Source organism: Diabrotica balteata (assembly GCA_918026665.1). Lineage (NCBI taxonomy): Eukaryota > Metazoa > Arthropoda > Insecta > Coleoptera > Chrysomelidae > Diabrotica > Diabrotica balteata. Next base: position 168,417,060 of record OU898278.1, read on the forward strand.
TGACGTATGTATGTGTTTTTAAAAAACGACTGTATTATTCTCTACAGTGATATAATAAATAATTATATTTCAATAAAATACAAGAAAGCTTTTGTTTGTACATTATTTATTAAATATGTATGTAAATATATAATGTCAAAAAAGGTAGCATAAAAATTAGTGCTTACCTATGTAGGCCTACTTAGTAAAAAAATCAGTAATAGATTTTTGTTTACAAGATGAAATTCTGGATTTAGCTGCAATGTTCCTCCATTTTTTCATCCACACGATGTCCATCGGTGTTGATGCTGAGTTCTGCTCAATGTACTGAAGGCCAATTTCAAAAGCATTCTTGGCATCGGTGTGTGAAATCCGGACAGGAGGCTCGTCATCATCATCACTGTCGGATTCTGAGTTCACGATTCCGTCACCGTCACGTTCCATAACAGCGGCAACAATTTCGTTATCGTTCAGCACTTCACTGGTTTCGCAGTTTTTGTCACATTGTTCAATCCACTCCTCAACTTCACTAGCAGGTATATTTGCATCCAGGGTCTGAAGATTGGTAACGATTTCCTGCACGTCGTTTTGCTCATCTTCGACCTGGTCAATTTCGATCATAACTTCTGGCCAAAGCTTACGCCAAGATTTTCTTAGCGTGTCAGGATTTAGTTCTGCCCAAGACTCAGCCATTGTATAGATAGCATCTTTAATGTTGAGTGATTTCATGGCTTGGAAAATATCACATCCTTCTTCGGATTTTTCTAAAATCGAGCTTATGTATTTTCGGCGATAACGCCTTTAAAACATTCTATCACGCCCTGGTCCATAGGCTGGATAAGTGATGTGACATTTGGTGGGAGGAAGATAGCTTTTATATCCCCTTTTACTAAATCTTCCTCAGAAGGGTGCGATGGTGCGTTGTCTAATAGCAGTAGAGCTCGAACAGGAAGATTTTTTTTCGTCAAGTCCTTCTCAACACATGGCACAAAACTCGTCAAAAAACCAAGATTTGAAAAGATTGCAGTCCATCCAAGCAGATTTTTGGTTGCGATAATAAACCGGCACGGATGATAAGTTTATGTTTTTGAAAGCCCTGGGCTTCTTAGATTTGCCTATGACAAACAGCGAAAGCTTGTGTGTTCCATCAGCATTGCTACAAGGAGCAACAGTTAGCCTATCTTTCATGAGTTTCGTTCCCGCTACGGTTTCATTTGACGCACTTAAGGTTTTGTTTGGAAGCATTTTATAGTTTAGGCCTGTCTCGTCTATGTTATAGACTTGGCAAGGTAACAGTTCATTTTCTTTTACAATTTGTTGAAACTTCACAGAAAACTCCTTAGCCGCCTCGACGTCAGCAGATAATTTTTCACCACAAATTGAGACAAACCGGATACCATGACGGGTTTTCCAACGATCAATCCAGCCTTCACTGGCTTTAAATTCACTTCCGACTTCTAGTTTTTTGTGCAAAATTATTGCCTTTTCTTTTATAATTGGGCCAGATATCGGAGTTCCCTTCCTTCTTTCTTGACTGAACCACATCCATAGAGCACTATCAAGCAGTTCAAGTTTAGGCTTTTTTAATGTTTTTCGCTTTTTAAGAGCGTTTTCTCCATCTACTATCGTCATTGTATGTGATTCAATTTCTTTTCGATTTTTTCTCCAATCCTTAATAGTCGTAACGCCTACATTCAGTTCCTTGGCAATTTTTTGTAGTGATTCACCTTTGTCCAGCCTTTGAAGCACTGCAAGTTTTTCACTTAACGAACGCGTAACGTGTTTACGTTTTGCTCCTGACATGTTGAAAATAATGTACACACTTTAACTCACAAAGTTCGAAATAATACTGACAGAATGGATTGTGATTTTCGGAGAAATTTTCGTCGTAAACAAATCGACCGCCGGGGATTTCCGCGAAGCCAAGCAGGTCGGATTACCCGGAGCGTCGGACTATCCGAGGGCGGACGAGAGGGGTTCTACTGTATATATTTTAGAAACCAAGGAGTCCCTAGCCATAAAGGGTGTGTTGAAGTAGCCACGCTTAACCTTTTGCAGTACAACGGGTCTCTCAGAGACCCACAAGTAAATAGTATAATTTTTTGATTTTTTTTCTATGTAAATCACTATGAATATCGACAAGTTAGGTAAATTTAGCATTCTAAGATCTAAAATAATAAGAAGCAATAAAATTTTCTGATTTTGTTTTCAAGTAATTCACTATCAATATTGACAAGTTTGGTAAATTTAGCATCCTAAGATCTAAACTAATAAGTAAAGATATAGTACCATAATTTTGTTCCTGTTAATAGTATTGTTGAAATAAATAGACAAAATTGAAAATTATTTAAATGAATTTAATTTCTTAAAAATATAAAAGTTATAAATTGAAATTTTGTACTCTGAGGTATGCGAGGTCGTTTCGAGATTTGTTTCGATTACTTTTGATACTTTATTCGATTGTGATAAATATTTTCATCCAATAGTACAGTTATTTTCTTAATAGAACTGCTTCACTAGGTGAGATATTCAAGGGTGAATATTCTGTAAACAAAATTGACATTATTGGCATAAGTGACGATTTTTAAGTAGATTGAAATATTATATTATATTGCATGCATATCTTTTATACCTAAAAATATTTGAAGTCGGTAGCATTTGCTTCGTAAAAGATATCTTCTAATTCTTTGCTCGCATGATCGTCGACTGAATCTGTATCGAAGTTGTCAAGATTTTTGCAAATTGGCCCCATGTATGTATTAAGGCATTGCATTCCTTGAGAGAGTCTACAAATTTCCGAGCATCTTATCCCTACTTTTCTGCACCCACATCTCGAAGAACAATCAGATGTACAGTTGCAGGAAATAAGTTGTAGTATCGATTCTGGTGCTGGTTGAAGGGGTGTTGTAATAGGTTGCAACGAACCGTTGATTTTCTTCCATCCCCACTGTTTCGGATTTTTGTTATTGCCAAGCCATAACTGAATTTGATGGAAAATCCTTGATGAATGTTGTGCAGCTTCTTCTGATGTTGGTAATAATTCAAGCCTTGATTTTTGTTTCTTTTGTTTTTGCAGAGATTTTTAAATTAGTCAAATCTGTATAAATCAAGTAACTAATTTCGAAATTTCTTTGCACCGTATACCATAAAAAAACAGTTTCACCAGCATCTCTTACTTCTGATTGGGTTGAATTTTCGTTATTGAAAGTTTTCACATTAGCCACTACCAAATTAATTTTGCAGGAGTTTGGAAAATTTGTAATTTTCCCTTTCTGAAATATACTAGATGCGTTTTCTATATACTTACAACATCTGATGGCACCGGGCCAGAACGATTGTATCTTGTATAATGCTGGAACGAATTATTGAATTTCTGACGATGAAAATATTTTCCTGTTGATTTTGCCTGTTCCTGGTTTCATGAGAAATATATCTTTATTTTTTGGTGTTAATGAGTTCAAGAGAACAAATAGATCAACATTCTCGGTAGCATTTATCGTGGTACCTACAGCATTTTCTGCGACCAATTCTATTGCGTTACTTATACGCCCCTTGACATCTCTTCCCCATTTGTCATTGCTGTCATTAGCGTGTTTTATAATACTATTTATCGGACGTACATTGTCGACAGTAGTGATTGACATTCTTCTGCTTACTCGGGTAATTTTTTCTTGTTTTTCTTCTAAAAGCTTCAATCCATTTTATTTCACGTACCAAAAGAGAACCTGTACTGTTCAACATCAAATGATCGATTCAGATCATAATTTTTTTAATTGTTGGTGACCATTTTGACGTAGATGCTTCGTCTTAGCAAAAAACGACTTCTCAGCCGCATTCAGCAGCGTTGTTCATGGTCATGGTATAATCTGTTCCTAGCAATTTATCTGTGGACCAACTATCAAATCACTTTCGCTGAAATAACTAGGTGTCTTTGCCATCAATCCTCACGTCTTTGCTGCAAATGCTTAAAGTCTTGTCTATGAGCTCTAGACCACCATTACGCATAAAATCCGTTTACAGCATCATCCGAAATGGGTTTTTCACAAATAAAACACTCATTGTTTTCAGTCATATTGAAAATTGTTCCTGCGCATAAAAACCACCCTCAGAATGTTTAAAGTAGTAGCAGTACGCAAGCATTTGGTTGACTGGCGGTGATCGTTACTTAGTTGAGGAGGGGAGCGCCAACCTCCCTGTATTGCTGTATTACTGTCTAGACAAGCTCGAAGTGAGCATTTACTGATTATTGCGACGGTAATATAGGGGAGTTGCCTCTAGGATGTCAATGTATTCATCAAAGAGTTCGTTGCTGGCAAGGGCCAGTAATATTGTGGGTGGGAAGGGGAGTTTGGGTTGTGTTTTGGTTGTGAACTCCGGTTTAGAGAGGAGAGCCTATTATTGATGGGCTAGATATTCGACAGGTGATGAATAAGGGCGGAGGGGTAGTCGCGTCGTTTGTTGTTTACTCTACGCAGGATTCCCCTTTCCAGTCTCAGCAGTTTTTGTGTGAGGTGGCCGCGCATCGGATCTATACTAGATGGCCGGCCTAATAAATGTTTTTTATGAGTATGAGTATACGTGTCCTTCCGAATTTTCCACAAAGAGTATTGCTTAGACCGACTCTGCTCCTAGCGTTGTTACAGGCTATGTCCAGATCGGTCCTCCTGTTTAGTGTTTGTGTAAACACCAAACCGAGGTATTCAATCTGGTTGTGGAGCTTTAGTCGGTCTCCCCAAAGTCTAAGGTCGTTTCTTCCGGCTATGATGGGCCTGATGAATCTACTGCGACTGGAGTGTCTAAAGAGAATAATTTGTATTTTATTTGGGTTGGGTATTATTCTGCATCTCCTACACCATCTGTCGACCAGGTTAAGGTGATTTTGAGCACACCTAAGTACTGTATTTATGATATTGTTACGAGAGCGGTATCGTCTGCGTAGAGCAAAGTGTGGAAATTTGTGTATTGTGAGTTGGGGAAGTCACTGTTGTATAGTGTGTATAATATAGGTGCCAACACTGAACCCTCTGGTACTTCTGCTATAGGAGTAAAAAAATCGGAGAAATCACCTCGCACTTTCGGCCGAAGGCTTTTTAAACAACGAGGAAGATGCCTAAGGAGACTTTGCCGACTTTGTGTGAGATGTGTGACGATCTCTGGCAATGCCGTTTTGATGTAGTGACCTCTAAATCCGAATTAAAATGATGTGATGATATTAGGCAAAGTCAACGAGTCTCTCCGTGAGAATCCTCTCGAAGACTTTAGCTAGAACGTTTAGTAGTAAAATTGGCCTTTAAGAGTGTAGATCGGTGCGGGGTTTGCCCTTGTTTAAGAACATACTTGTATTGGCTACCTTCCATGGAGATAGAAAGTAGCACAGTCTGAGAGTGGCATTGATTATGTTCGTCAGGTAGAGTGTAACGCTCGGTGGGAGGTGTTTCATGCAGTTCCTGGCAATATTGTTAGGTCCTGGTGAATTTGATTTGCCGATTTGGCAAAAATTTTCGAGAGTTTGTTGATCCACAGGTGCCATGATAGGATGATCATGTTGTTCCTTTGGGTCGAAGTTCCTTGCACGGAACTCGTGGTCAAATCTACGAACATTGGGGGTGAGTAGGGTGTTTTGTAGGTGTGTTTTAAAGGCATTGGCCTTCTTGGTTTGAATTTATAATTTGGTTGTTCACCACAAGGTGAGAAGGGTTGTTGGTTTTCTGTTTCGTTAGGCATTTGAGTCTGGACTAGAACGTGCCACCGTCGCAATAATCAAGACTGGAGGTAGCTGCAATCCACCGACTGGCTTGCAGATTATTAACCTGTAGTTTGATTACCGCAGACAGGCGGTTGTATTCTGTTTTGACTAGGGTGTTGCGGGTGTGTTGAAACTGAAGGAGGAGTCGTCTCTTTTGTTTGATTTTATCAACAATGTATTGAGGTAGAGGTGGTTTACTGGAGTTGATAACTCTATCGGGGACTAATATCTCAATTGCTTGAGTTATCAGTTCGTTAATAACTGTGATACCTAGATCGATATAATCAAGCTGTGTTAAGTTGCCTAACTGAGGAGTGTTGACTGATAAAAAGGCTATGAAGAGTTCTCAGTTAGCGCGTTTGTAGTCTCTTATTCTTTGGGGAGGTTTGGGTGGTAAAGTTACCATCACGTTACTAACCAGGACGTTTTATTCAGAATACAAAACGGAAATTAGTTGTTAACCACAATAAAAAAGGCCAAAATCGAATACCTCGGTCACATCATGAGGAATAGCGAAAGATATGTCTCTTTTGACTCTCTATCCTCTGATACAGAACCTTGTCTTTCCTTTACGGCTTCATTTTCAATGTAAAATTTACCTCTTTTGAAGCTGAAAATTCAATTTTTCACTTTTGGGTGCAAAGAACATTGGTCAGCATAATCAATCATACCTTACAATATTTTAATAACCCTTTGGTATAGTAATTTTTTTCAATAAGTGGCACGTTATTAGGTAAAGTCCATTTCATCATCTTTACAAAGAGTCGTTTATTATAACCGACTAACTTCTGCATCATGAAACTCAAAATATATAATTATTCAGAAAAACAACAATTCCCGAGATATTTAGAGTGGTTGAAATTTATAGTGGTGAAATTAAACTAGACTGTCTGATAATGACATAATGGTTATATATTGATAGTCTTTTTTGAATAATATACTTACCATTCGCATCGATATCATCTGGGAGTGACTATAAAACTAATTACTTCATATTTATTAAACAGCTTCGCGTGTTCGTTATTACGTTGTTGGAAGAATATGAAATTAAATGCCTCCTGCGGGATATTGGCGATATCATTTAGGAAATTATATACCTTTATTAATTTATCAGCTGGATTTCCTGTCGGCCTTTGTCCTAATTTCATAGTATACAATTGGCTCTGTATTAAGTAAATATTAAATAGAAGTAATTTTTATTTTAATCGTTTTTAATAAAGAAAGAGCTAGGAAAAGTAAATTAATTGCCTTTTAAATAGTAAATGGAGCCCGAATATCGGGATATCTTAATGATGGGAAGAAAAAATATGTATATATTTTTTTTAGTACGAGAAGTGATAAGATTATTGAGCTGTCAATACAATATATACCTATTATTTTTAGATTTGACAGCTAGAAAAAATTCTCGATCCTTCTGAAGAATGGTCTGGTAAAATCACCACAGATATTGAAATTTTTTAATGGGATATCATTAACAATATTTTAGCTATTTAAAGCTATGTCATGGATTGATCTGATGTAATTTTAACTACAACACCTTCTTCTTCTTTAAGTTCCATCTTCTATCGAAGGTTGTAAGTCATCATGGCTATGCGGACCCTGACGCTCTCAATAGCTCTGCACCTATTTATTTATTTTTACGCATAACAGGCAGTTAAGGCCTAGGGCATTTTTTTTAAACATAACCCTAATATTAACTAATTACAATTATTTTAAACAAAACTTTAACTTAAATATGTATATACAACATTCTTATCTACTTTGAAGGACCTGGTTGACTCTCCATTCGCTTCTATTTTGTGCTTTTCTTTTCCAGTCCCTCACCTCACGTGTTTAAGGTCTTTTTCCACCTTACTAATCCACCTCTACTAATCCACCTCGTTCTGGGTCTACCTCTTCTTTTGAGGCCGATTAGTTTTCTGGATATTACTAGTTTGTGTATTCTATTTTCTGCCATTCTTTCCACATGTCCCGACCATCTGATTCTTTGTGACTTGACGAACTTGGTGATGGTAGGTTCTTTGTATAAAGCAATTAATTCATTTTTGGTTCTTCTCTCCTAACCATCTTCTGTCTTCCGTGCTCCGAATATGCGTCTCAATATTTTCCTTTCCCATCTTTCCAGAGTATCCTCTTCCTTCTTATTTAATATGTAGACGAGGTTGGAAACACAAGAAAGAGGCCTATGTTCAGCAGTGGACTTTAGAGGCTGGATGATGACGATGATGAAACATCTACAAATATTGAAGCATTCAAAATGCGAATTAACGAGCAAATGGGTGTTCAAAATACGCCGCGCGTTCTGCCTAAGGTTAGACGAGAATTTTACAATCCATTGGGATACTGATAACATAACAGATAGATAACATTTGTTATAGTTTTATGTTAAGAAATTATCATAAATTAATTTTTATTCGTTCTTTGAACAATAAAAATGTACAGTGACAATTGGGAATCCGCTTCCAGTATTTTTAAACTTTTAAAATGCTTTGAATTGTTTTATAAGCTGGAATTAGTGTATTAGAATATCTAACATATGCTAAATAAAGATCTGGCAGTGCTCAAACTATTGCCTAAATAAATCATTATTGCTGATTTTTACTCAACTGACTACATTTCCGTAACTTTATTGCTTTTTAAACAATAAATCATAAAATACAAATACTGACAATTGAAATATTGTTAATATCTAACTTCATTGTGTATAACCCCCTCTGTGGCTCAGTGGTAAGAGCGCCTACCTTTAAACCTAAAGGTCGTGAGTTCGAATCCCACCTGGGTGGAAATTTTCGTTTATTAAAAAAATTAATAAATGAAAATAATTTCTATCCTTGTGTGATCGGTACACACCGGAGGGACCGCAGACGTTCGGATACAATTAGCGTCTCTTAGCAAAGACAATGACGTCGACTTTGCTAAGTATCAAGACAATTACTCTACACACACAAACACAGACACATACACTACATTAATAAACTTATCTTGATTGAGACTGGCTAAATGACAATTGTCCAAGCCAAAACACACAAAAAAAAACTTCATTGTGACCGAACGAAACCCGTAATACACGTTCCGTCCTATATGTGGCCTAACGTTTACAACAATAGTCTGCCAAATGTATTACATTTTTGCAAAATTTTGGAATGTGTTTATTCGTAGAACAGTTGGCCGTCGCCATGGCGAAATTGGTCGAATCGGGCTACGAAGTCTTGCCCCATCCATCGTATTTTCCAGATTTAGCCCAGTGCGACTTTCTTTTGTTTCCAAACTTAAAAAAGGCACTCACCGGGCAGAAATTTAAGTCGAATGAGGAGGTCATCGCCGCCACGAAAACCTACTTTGCAGACCTCGAGAAAACGTAGTTTTCAGGCGGGTTAGTTAGAGCATCGCTGGGTCAAATTTATCGAGCTAAAAGGAGCCTATTTTAAGAAATAAATCACCACTTTTCCAAAATTGTCGGTGTTTTTTTTTAGGCTAAATACTTATTGAACCGCCCTAGTATAGTTCACCAACAAAATATTTAACAATCTTGACTATACTTAACAAAACGAGTAGAAATAAAACGTAAAAAACAAGGATTAACATCTAGCATTAATTCACTCATGTCATTATTTATAATATCAAAACATTACTAGAGAAAAATAAAAAATGTTATTAAAAACATTTAAAAACTAATTATTTTATTGATGAGACCACGTAGGTATTACCCGATCATGTGTCTGGACGCTAATGTGAAAATTAAACCAGTATTTATTAACGACATAGAAAGAGAGAATATTGCTACGCAACAAAAACATTGGCGAGCTGTTAGAAAATTTTAAAGTTTTATGTTTAAGAAAGCCGTACAAGCTTATTTATTATTGTTTCTACTATATTACATTTGCTCATTGTTTCAATCATGTTGTAAAGGCCTGGTATTTACAAGTACTATTCTAAATCATGTTGCAATCGTCACTGTATCCATCATCTGACACCAATCATACTTTTGGCAAAGTAACTGAAACACGTGATTTCTGTGTTGTTGTTTCTGAAGATTGCCCGATTAAGAAGTAGATCTGAAAGATATTTGCCTAGGGGGTTTGTAGAATAATCACCGAATTACAAGCTGCCGTGCAGTTACTAGTATTGTCCATTAAAGTTCAACCTCTATGAGTTCTAGATCAGAGGCGAAATCTGTTTTTTGAGGTGGATGTGAGAGGTGGCATTCAGTAATAATAAACGACTTTCCCTCTCTCTCAAATAGGTCTCAAATATCAATAAAAAAATAAAAATATTTAAAACTGATTAAAATCATCGTTTTTTTTATTACTTCTCTTGCCTATAACAGTAGACGATTTATTATTGGAGCAAAGTGACACCTATAAATTGTGATCACCTATATGCCTATCCCGCTAAGCTTTGTCTCACTGTTTTCGTCCTCAGTGATTTAGATCTTCAGGATCAAAAACCAAAGAGCACGTTTGGCAGATTTATTTAACCTGTCCTAAGAAGACGAATCCTTATGCGTTTAATCTACGATATAAGTTCCAACGCTCATACATAGATTTCAAAGATTTAGGCGGCCAAAATTTATTTTGGGGTAATTTTGGTTCTACGCTCATATTAAATTAAAGAAAAAAGTTGTAGTAGAGAAGAAAAATATTTTTTACACAACAAATGAAGGGGTTAGAAGTAAAACCGCCTAAGTAAAATTTTCACCAAAACGACTTTAGTGATGTTTCACGTTCTGAATATCTTATATTGTTTGGTAGTAAAATCGACTACGCTCTAACCCTACTTTATCGCCATCTTTTGATGAATAGAAAAAACAACCAAAATGAAATTCACCAATCGTTAAGAGCAGAAATCGCCTTAGCGCACCTAGGCTGTTTTACCTCCAAACAAGCGGCTGGATATAAATATATTTTTATTACTTATGTTGTTTGGGTTCCACTCAACGGTTTGGATTTGTTTATGGCGTGTAGGTTATACTTCTTTAGTAGATTAACAGCAGTGTTTCAAGTGATACTATTGTTTGCAGAAATGATATATTTTGTCATTATAATATTTGGATCATGTTTTTTGAGTTTTGATATTATTTTTAGAGTCAGATAGTGATCCATACGCTACAGATGGAGAATCTGATTTTATTCCGAGTGAATATGAAGAAGATAACGACAGCGATAATTCTATAATATCTGCCGAGGAAGCAACTATAAGCACACATGTGGAGTATAATATTTGAGTAGTAAAAGTGTGTGTTTTAGCTTGTTAGTTTTAATTTAAGCGTAATATCCCTAACAAAAATTAATTTATTATGTAAATATTAAACTTGTAAATACCGGTAAATTTAGTACCTACCTTACAGTTATGTACTTTTAGAAATTTCGAAGTTAAGTTCAACTTAAGGGTTTAACATATTTTTCCTTTTCAGTAATTCCTAAAATTTACCGAAAAAGGAAGCGTAACATACATGCATGGAAGAGGAATAAAATCACAAATAAGGGGCTTGCTGGCCAAGAATATGAAAGCAGAGAAAAATTGAAGAGAAAGAAATGTGTCCAGGAGTATATGCATACGTGTAGGTACCAATGTGGAATATTTAACGACATTGAAAGTAAACGACTCTTCTCTAAGTTGGACAGTTTACCAACCTGCAAACAGCTTTTTTAGCTTCATATATCAGAAAAACTGAACCTAAAAAAAACTGGCTAATAGCAAAAAAATTACAGTACAGAAATTAAACTTCTTGACCGCCGTGTATGCAGACTTTTTCCTAAAAACTTTTGATATCAGAGACAGTCGCTTTAAGGTTATGTGTAAAAAAGTTAACAAAAACAATTTTGTGGAGCCTGATAAAAGAAGAAAATATGTCCCAACCAACAAAGTATCAGAGAACGCAAGAAAAATAGTGATTGAATATATCAGATCATTACTACGTAATAGGAGTCATTACTCTTATAATCAAAATCCAAATACGAAATACCTTTCGTCCGATTTAAACATTCGCAAAATGTATGGTCTTTACAAAGATAATAATTGCACTGATAACGATAAACCCCCAGGAAGGGATGAGGGATTATATTTTCAATACTGAATTCAATTTAAAATTTCACCATCCTCATTCAACTCTTGTTATAAATGCGATCGGTTGGTAAACTTAATATCATCATCAACTGAAGACGAAAAAAGAAGTACGAGACAATTTAAGTATCAAAAATGGCAAAATTTATAACAGCTGCTAGAGTTCATACCCCCATTTACCATCAATTTTATAATGATTTGCCGCAGGAGTCAAAGCAGCAAAAAAACACAATGAAAAAAGGAAGCACTGCTGTTAAGTCTTCCAAAGAAGATGCCAACGTCGAACAAGACGACTACATAGGTTTTTTCTCAGATTATGAGTAACTCTGGTGTTATAAAAAAGTAAAATTTGTATTTTTTTTTAAGAAAAAATAAATATTAATTGAAAATTAAGCTTTTGTTTAGTTCTTTTTGTGTATTATAAATCCATTTTTGCTTAAAGGTAAAACAACCTAAGTGCATTTTTTTGTCGAAAGAGGTAAAAAAAACTAAAATAATTTCTCACCAGAAGTATCTTTAAAATTTTATACTTATTTTGAATTGTTTAATACTTTAAAATTTTTAATTTTGAACATCCAGAATTTTTAAAAGAGCAAAAACTTTGATGCTTTATTTCTCAAAATGTGTATTTTGCTACTTAGGCGGTTTTGCTTCTGACCCCTTCAAATATATTTGTCATGTTATAAAAAACAGTAATAGTTACAAAATACAAATGAATGAAAACTCGAATTAACAATAAAGAAAAATAAATTAATAATCATTATCTTCCGGTTCAGACGTCTCCACTGACTCTGTGTTTGGGTCAGCAGGTAATAAAAGTTCAATCGTTTCAGATAGAAATGCCTTGCGTGAAGGTTTTTTTATTTGTCTCGAGCAACTAATAAAGGGATCTGAACTTAACAAAAGCCTATAATATATATCTAAGTTACACTCCTCCCTAGAAAACTTTCTAGCAAAATTTAACCGGTATGATCGGAAATGCTTGTTCCGGGCTTCTGCAGCTTCTTCTGATAGCTGTCCTATTGGAAGTAGCGAACTTTTTATAATTTGGCTTCCATGTATCAATAGCTTGTGCATGGTTGGCGTCATTGGGTGCCAATCATACAGTTCCACATACAATTTTGCTGTTTCGTACGCATACGTATCAAATTTATCAGCATCTATTTTGTGGCCACTTGAAATAGCTTCTAAAATAACTTTAAATCTGTAAATCAGATCAAAGCTAATTCCTGTAATGTCTGAAGCCAATTCGGGGTTTTCAAAAAATCTGCGGCTTGTGTTGCCATCATTGGTGTTGCCAAAGTTGGCCTTTGGCATGTCAACGAGTAGTCCGGTTTCATTCCGAAACCTCTCCTGAATTTCCGACTTCTTTTGGACTTCTAATGCCTTTTCTTCTTCACTTTTTCTTTCCCTGTATTTTTTTACAGGTAGTTTATACGCAAGGTGTATAATACTTTCAAAAATACGGATCCGTGCGTGTAATATTGACAAACCGAATTCCAAAGCTTGAGGGTTTACAGTATTTTTCATTGACAAATCATTAAAGTTCTTCGAGGTAGCCCCACAAATGTAGCACTGGGATGTTGACTTTGTGTCTGTGGCTGCGTTGCACACCTTACCGTCAATCATACTCATTGTGAGTTGGTGTCCGAACGAAAACTCTTCTTCATTTAACGTAACAACTGTACAGTTTAGTTGTTTAATAGACTCCTGCACATATTTTATTTCTTCTTTAGTTACATCTGTTGTTTCTTTTACAAATCTAAATCGAATTGGCCGGCAAAATTTTGACGAAGAAGGGGTTGGATTTTGCCATATAATTTTACTACCGTTTTTTCCACAAACAATGCGCAAAGGTACAAAGGAACTCATAAAAATGTTGGCATCTGAATCAGTATCATTATTGAAACTTTGTTTAAATTTGGATTGTTGGGCACCGTCACAACCCCATTTGCAAATTATCATTAAAGACTTCCTCTCTTGCTCGTTAAGTCGAATTAGCACATCTTCTAGGTATTTTGATAATCGTGTCACGGTTAGATCCATTAGGCACTGTAGGTTGCTCTCTGCGCAGGTAGACGTAATTTTTAGGGATTCTTTCGGCGGATAGCACTCTTGTTTAGCTTTCAAAACAAGATCATAGCAAGGGAAATGTTTTGGATTTGTTGCTCTTACTATCTCATACTGCCGTCTTGATAGATCAGCTTCAACTAACATCTTGAGTGCTTGCAGAGACGTCAATGGAGGTAGCTCATCCTTGTCGCAAAGTTTACTGTAGGCTTTTCTATATTTACTGGCCCGTGTTGGTGAGTTGGTAATCTCTTTAAGCAATTTTGAGGCGGTCCTATGTCCTGTTGTCTGCAACACAGATTTAGCAGCGTGGACAATAACTTCATTACCTACGGAGGCTCTTATTTCTTCCGTCTTCCTTCGTTTACTACGCTCACTTAATTCCCCAAAAGACTTGGGTGGTCGACCTTGAGCGAAGACTGTTTCAATAGGAATTTCGAATGTTCCCTCTAACCACAATTGGTTTTTTTTTCAGGAAAACACCTAGGTGTTTATTTGATTTTGCCCATCGTTGCTTAATTTGTGATTTTATATTAGAATATTTTTGTTTGAAGACATCTTTAGCCTCTTGGTTTTGCCCATAACGCATTAGGAGAAAATTCTCATAATAGTCAAGTTTTTCATTTAATGTTGGTAAATTTTGACTTTGTAATTGGTCAAATATATATTGACGAGTCACTACTTTAGTACCCGATGCAGTAGGTAGACCTGAAACAAATGAAAAACGAGTTTAATACAAAATAACGCAAACTCAATATTTTGAAATATTTGACATAGAGCATTTCAAAGAGGCTTGACTCAAAAAAGCGCGAATTTGCGCGGCTGTTTTTTATAGAATTACTTAGTTACATATGTCAAGTATTTATTATAATAAAAATTATGACAGGGACGGACTAAGAAGTACTTTAAAACAGTTATTGAATATAAATTGATGTATAAAAATACATTATGAACAAGGTGATGTTTGTCGTGTTCAAAATTAATGATAGATAATGTGAACTGAGTTATTGTGTTTTCAAAAACAATAGTTCTTACCTGTATTATCGCAATCCATTACAATTAAAACGAAACAATAAGCTTGAAATGAATAATGCACTTAAGAAAGTTATAAGTTTAGGAGAGCGTCGAAAACTAACACGTACAAACTCGTTCACTGTCAAATTCGAATGACAGTAGGCCAGCTCCGGCGCTTCGTTCGTGGGTGGAGGGGATATTATATTGTAGGTGGAACTGTTGACTCACCGAAACGGTTGATAGCTTACCGTTATTTCGACTTTTAAAAAATGACTTTTGGCCGCCTAAATATCTAAAATTTACGTATGTGGCAACGTAAAGAAAGTAGGATTCTGTTTGTTGTTCTAAATACATTCCTCAACTGTTTTTTGGGTACTGACTGATCAATGCATGCATGCATCTTTTCATAAAACAACTGCATACACACATCCACATCCAAGCACCCTTCCAGCTCTTTCCAGGCCATATCTTGAACGAGGCCATATAAAAGATTGAAAATCACCCTTTGCATACGTCATAGAAAAAATGAACTTTAAAATACCTACAATTTCTCGGTTTGAATCTTAACAAAATTAAATGTGGGACCATAAAATTCATGACCAAGGATGATATATGTCCCCATTAACAAGTGGTACATTGCATTTAGTTAAATTGTTGACATTCCATGTTTGAAAATACTAAATCCAACCTTCTTTGCTAATGTGAGTAATACACTGAAGTTGTTGTTGGGTAAGGATTATGAATATCAATAAAAATTGGTTTAAACAATTCACCATTTTGCACCAGGCCCTATTAACCATAAAACGGCAAAATTAAAATCACCTGAACAACCAAAAAATCATCACACATCTTATATAATCATCATCAACATGTATTAGAGGCAAATATGTAAGAACATGAATAGAAAAATACGTTTTTAAGCTTGACTTTTAGTAGTAAGCACTCAATATGACGATTAATTGAACTGGTTCTACCCTAAATTTCTTTTTTACTGCCAGCAAGACACCACCACCCTGGTTTTTTTCATTACTCCTGTCTTTCCTATACCAGTTCAGTTTCTTAATCCCATCTGTCAGCCAACTTTCAGTTATTGCAATAAAATTATAATTTTCTACTGCAACTGCAGCAAAAAAAAAATCGTGGCACTTCGTCCTCAATCCTCTGGCGTTTTGATAATAAAATTTTAGGTTTCTTGTTGGAGCTATTAACTTCCTGAGGGTTTGTGTGAATTTGTGGCACCCTCCTCTTTAAAAAAAAAATGGGAATAAATTTAATCATATTTAGCCAGTCGTATCTTATACAAAAATCAATTATTGCTATTACATTTCGGTACTACTTTGCTCCAAAATGAATCTTTTTAAAGTTATAAGCAAGTAAAGTAAAAAAAGCATTTTTTAAGGTATTTTTAAATGTTTTTAATTTTTTATTAATATTCCCGACCTATTTGAGAACAGGGAAGTTAATTATTATTACTGGAGTTATCACACAACTTTTTCTTCAAAAATCCGAATGCCAGCTTTCACATCCACTCTCAAAACAGATCCGCCTTGGTCTATATATTAATTACATCATCGCATGTACACAAAGATTAAAACATAGTAATTGATGTGGCCAAATCAAAGTAAAATTGGAACAAATTATAAATACCGTGAAACCTTTATTCTAATTTCGAAACCACTTGTGATTCGAAAAAAAAATTAATTTCAAGCAATAATAAATTCTTGGACCTAATTCGTTTTGAGCCGAATATTTTTTCAAGGTCGCAATTATGTTCTTTTTCTAAAGAAAAATCATCAAAACATAAATTAATCGTTTTCAAGATGAAGATCGTAACATCTAAACACACTCTATCGGATATGTCGGATACCACTATTTTTAACTTTTATTCAGCTGCGAACTTTTACTGAATCTACGTTTCTAGTATTAATGCGAATGATGTTGATTCATTATCTCTAAACCCGGAAATTTTTTTTTTTTTTTTTTTTTTTTTATTGTTTTTTTTTTTTATTTTTTTTTTTTTTGTTTTTTTTTTTTTTTTTTTTTTTTTTTTTTTTTTTTTGTGCCACTGGAGATGTTTTTATTAAAGGTTTCGGTTTTTCCCCCCCCCCCCCCAGATACTTTCGTTCTGTTATTTGTTTTGTGGTGGAACAAGATAAGCGAGTAAAATAAAAACCGGAACACCGGGACGATTTATGAGAAATACGTGTATGCATGGCTTCGTTTGTTGTTTGGTCAAAAACTGTTCTTAAAATAGTCATGGAAAGGGGATTATTGTTTATATGTTTGTTACGGTAACTATTTGTAACATACACCTGTGGAATTATTCTCTTAGCCGTTTAACTTCGCGAGGGGGTTAAGATGGAGTAGTAATTATTCTATCCAAACAATAAATATCGAGTTATTAATATCAATTATTTCTGGTGACCAAAAGTGATCTTTTCCAGCAGAGTGTATCTACACGAGCTGCACCAAAGGGGGTCTCTTTCTTGATTATTAATTGATCTAGCGCTGGAGAAAGTAATATTGTAAGTCATATATCACAACTAGATATTTAATATAAAGAAATGGTGCATTAACAAATTGTATAAATTTAGTGCCCTTTGTCCGTTGTTCTCGGAAAAATAATACCCCTTCGATTATAGTACCGAGGAAGAAATCATTTAGTGATAGGTAAAAAAGTACACTCAATACGGTCCCCATTAGCTTGTAGAGGTCATTCCCAAGCTGATTTTTCCTTGCATTATGAGTCGCAGGATGCCATCTTATCGCCCCGCATCACATGTCGAGATACTGTAGCTTTTCTTTCTTTAATTGTAAGTTCAATTTCCTTCCTTTGCTATTCTTTCAGTATTTCCTTGTTTGTAACTCATTACCCAGGGAAACCTACATAATATTTCTATAGGTCCACATTTCAAAGGCGTAAGTTCGTCTCTGGTATTAGATTTAACGTCCATGATTCCACTCCATAATATAGTACACATGTATACGTAACTTTTGTTAGGCGTCACTTTAAGAGCTAATGTTGATCTTTGCCATAGGACCTTTTCATTTTTAAAAAATTAGCACGTGCTTTTTCGATTCTGACTTTGATTTCTGCCGTGGTAGTCATTATTTTGAGTTATAAGTGTGTTAGGTAAAGTGTCTTTTTTCTCTATTCGATCTGCTGGGCCTTATATCAAGATTTCGTTAGTATTATAGTTGTTTTTACAAATTTTCCATAAATTCGTCTTTTTGACATTAAGATGAGAGTCCGTACTCCTACTACACCTGACTATTTTGCTCATGAGTCTTTCCAGGTCTTGTAAATATCGGTAATTATTACTCGTATCATCTGCATATTGATGTTGTTAATTAAGATCCTTTACTTTATGCGACTGTTTCATCTTCCAGAGTTTCTCGAATTACTCTTCAGAATAGGCGTTAAATAATAGGGGTGATAGAATGCAGCCTTGCTGACTCTCTTCTTATTTCCTTTTCTTCAGCTGTTTCTTTTCGATTTACTATTGTCGTGAGTTGTAATCAGAGGTGTGTTATTAGCTTAAATTCTATCATCTAGGTTTTATTTTTTAGAATTTCCAGGAGTCGCAATGTTTTACTTTATCCAAACACGCTTTATTGTAGTCTATAAAACAGACGTAACGACGGACGGTTCAACATCTCAAACATCTCTGTGTCAGCACATTGAAGGGAATAATGCCTCTCTGGTACCATTACCATTGCGGAAACCCCATATTGAGTGTCACTAATATCCAGCTCCAGTGTTTAGAGTGTGTATTCTGGCGTGGATATTTCAAGAGATATTTTCAGGTATGTGCATTCAAGCTTAGGTTCGATAGTCACTAACTCTTTGGCATTCACTTTCTTGCGCAAACCACAAATGCTGTGTACATATTCTTAGGAATGATTCCGTAGTCAGATAGCGTTGAACAGTTCTATATTATGTCAGGTTTTTCTGTTGGACACTTTAGTAGTCGCTTGGTAATGATCATCTGTGACACCCTAGATTGGATATTTGGTTTTGCACTGATCTATGTTTGGTATCTACAGATGTACTAGGCTTCTCTCTGGTCATGAAATACTTTTTCGCTGTACTCATTTCATCGTCGTAGTTTTTGTTCTGTTTCCAATATCAATCATTTCCATTTTTGTCGAGCAATATATTTGAGGTTTTCTATTTCTACTCCGGTAGATTCCTTGACTTTTTATGTAGGTTGAAGTTGTCATATCTGTTTTGACAAGTTCTTCTATTTCTTTACATTTTTCAGAGAAGTAGGTCTCATTTAGCTCCTCAATTTTTCTTATCTATTTGGTTATGAAGGTTTATAGGGTCTTATTGATGGTTTTGTATTTTCTCCTTTCATTCATCACACTAGGAATTTCTTGTCATCCCACTTCTTCTTTCTTATATTTAGTTGTTGTGTAAGTAGTTTCTTACTTGGCTCCAATTAGAGGTTTTGACAGAATTGCCACTGCTGCCTTCGTTGCAGTTATTTCTGGGTTTCTGTTAGATTTGAGTTGATTTACGTGTTTCAGATTTTCTTTTGTTTCTTCTGACTTTAGTTTCTGTATGTTAAGTTTATGTTATTGAGGCTTTTTTGTGTCTTTTTTAGTTGAAGTTGAATCTAGCAATAAGAAGACTTTGATCAGAAGATACGTCGCTCCTGGATATGCCTTTACTGCTGAATTGAGTATCGATATCTGTGTTTTATTAGGAAGTAATCAATTTGATTTCTGCAACCAATAGTTGGACGCTGTATTGTCGACATATTCTTGGCTGATCTCATTGAGATGCCGCCCATGCAGAAATTTACTCATCCAAGTGCGCATTTTTTCTTGCTTAGTCAGATGGTTTATGCGCATTTCTTGTTCCCTCAGTTTAAGCGGCGTTGTATTATCTACTGCGCAAATTGCTCGATGTAAGGTAGATGTCTCAGCCTGCTCCTGAAAATAAGTTCTTAAATTAGCAACCTGTTTATCCAATTGCTCACCTGTCCATAAGTCCTCTTCCTCCTTGATATCGCGGTAATGTTATTCTCTCTACTGCATTGCGTGGATGGTGTTTTTGCGCCTTTGTGAGAAGTGTTCT
This sequence comes from Diabrotica balteata, assembly GCA_918026665.1. Taxonomy (NCBI): domain Eukaryota; kingdom Metazoa; phylum Arthropoda; class Insecta; order Coleoptera; family Chrysomelidae; genus Diabrotica; species Diabrotica balteata. The sequence continues at coordinate 168,437,018 of OU898278.1, forward strand.
TACTTTCTGCTGAAAACTCTATATCCGTTTTTGATCACTTTATAATACCAAATGAGTAGCTCAGCGCGGAATAGGCGTATGTATTTAATGCCTTAAACAAATTTTTACTATTAAGATATGACCGATTTAGTTTTTTTACTCTTCGTACGAACTCGGAAGTTAGTTCGATTTTCATTAGCTTATAGTCAATTTTTCGCGCTTGCTGTACTCTAAGATATTTGTACATACCTCCGGGCTGAACCTTTCCTCTAACTATATTTAGTATACGGCACTTGTCTAGTCCAAAATGCATACTGATATCATTTGGGAAAGTTTCTACAGTGTTTAGCATCTAATCTAGGTGGTTTCGAATGGAAGCCATTAACTTCAAATCATCCATTTATAACAGATGATTAAGTTTCACCACAACAGTGTTGTTGTTTTTGATGCTAAATCCTGAGTCAGTGGAGTTCAGTAATTGAGATAGTGGGTTCATCGCTAGGCAGAACCAAAGTGGACTCAACGAGTCACCCTGGAAAAGGCCCCGGTTAATAGGAATATCTTCAGTTTCGATATTGGTTTCACCAGGTGTTTGAAGGTGAATTTTAGTCTTCTACTTTGCCATTATATGCTTCAAAAAGGTCACGAGATTATCATCGACTTTATATATTTTTAATATATCCATAAGCCATTCATGCGGCACTGAATCAAAAGCCTTCTTGTAGTCAATGAAGGCAGTACAAAGGTTTCTTTTTTTGTGTATGCCTGGTTAGAAATGACAAGTCGATAATAAGTTGTTCTTTGCAGTCCATGGAGCCCTTAGCGCATCCTTTGTGTTGAGGCTCTATGATATTGTTTAGGGCATAGTGTTGGTAGATACGCCGGGCTACACAGGATGTGACCAGGTTACAAAGTTGGAAGACAAGTAATTGGGCGGTACTTAGCTGGATCTTGGGTGTTATTTTGATCCTTCTGAATTAGATAAGTGGTTCATTGAGTAAGAAATGATGGTATTTCCTGTGAATTACAAATAATATTATTAATAAATACATGCATAGTTATTATTATTATTAGTATTACTTATATGTTTTTTAAATTTATATTTCCGTTTATAATAAAAAAAAAGAAAACGTGCTAAGAGTATTCGAAAGTGACTTAAACATGTTTTTAAAACAATATTAGAAATTCTTACAGTGAAAAAATTTATATAGGTGGTATTGGTTTCATATTTGCATAATCAGAATAGATGTATACTATAACAGATTTAAAAAAATGTGACTTAATTAGTTGTTTTAATTATAACAGTGTCAAAAATTGTTGTTAAAAATGATTAAAAATAAAATTATTGGTTCTTGCACATAACCTGTCAAATTATATGAACGCACACATCAATATCTTTTAGAAGAGTTCGACCAGAATGAAGAGAGTTGGCGACAAAGGTAGTAATTATCTAACAATAACCAAATTCGTGCTGCCTAATTCCACACTCTCATTATTCTCGACGAAGTATATCAAATCAGTCATATTATAGATTATTTAGATGCTGCCAAAAGCTCAGGCGTTGCATATTATTATGATCTTAACAATATACTGCATGCGGCTTTTGTAATATTCTCCATAAAAGACGATTTAAAATCTCTGAATTAATTTTATGATGAAATAACTTGTCTTTTATATGTCATTTAAATTGTTACGTTCTAGGTCAAATATCGCGTTCTACATCAAATTGGACCAATGGAAACGAAGATATACCTAAGGTCCCTTGTTTGATTTTTCTATCTTTATTCTACCCGTTAAATCCTATCATGTGACACCTCGTATGTTCCCGTGCGTGTTAAGCTGTTTAGAAGCTCAAAGGTATTCTTGATACAACGTCTTGTTTAATTGCTCTTTGTCATCGTATTCCATTCGTTTAATTCTGTCGCAATGACACCTCGCATGTCACAATCGAGGCGATAGCAATGGAGATACACGAATCCATACTCGAGAAAGAAGACCGATCCTGTGGTGACAAGTTAACAGCGACTATGACGACATCGGTTGCGATCCTAACTAAGCAAGGTTCATTTGGTGTACATCCGTACCACTATCTCAGGTTGCACAGCCATGACATTCTACGCCTCCTTATGCTTCTATTTTATTGGATCTTTCTCATAACCTCTTAGTTTGTGACGTGTTCTGTCCACGATATTTTCAGAATTCTTCTATGCACCCACAGCTCGAATGATTCCAGTTTTCAGTTTTCACCTCCCCAACCTAACTCTTAGTTCCAATTTTAAATCCTTTGTATATAGCACTCTTCTTATTTTGTTGAAATTTGCTCTAGCCTTTTCTGTTCTGATTTTGATCTTCTGAATGTAATCATTTGTGGGGTTAATCATTGTTCCCAGATATGCATATTTGTCCACTTGTTTGTTGGTTCTGTTTATTAGAAGATTCTCGTTATTTCTTTGAGTTTTCGATATTCTCATAAATTTCGTCTTCTTGACATTCATTGTTAGACCATACTCTTTTCCATACTCCTCTATTCTGGTCAAGTTGAAGATCTTCAATATTTTCGGCCAAGATCACAGTGTGATCCGGCCAGCTTCACGCGTTCCCAGGCCTTTGCGAAAGCCAAATTGTGTATCATTAACGTCTATGTCGAGTTTATGATATATTCGGTTATGGATGACTTTTAGTAGTAACTTTAGCTGATTATACATCAAGCTAATGGTGCGGTAATCGCTGCATTTTCTTGCGTTTTTCTTGGGGAGACAAATAAAAATCGACGTTAACCACTCTTTGTCTTGAATCGATGCATGTTAGGGCCAGGGCTTCTCCCACGCGCATTGTTTTTAATGCGTGTAATATTTTTTCTTTTTTTTACCATTTCTTTTGACGTAAGTTCTATGTGCTCCAGATCTCCCCTTTAATCATCGAACAATTCGTCGATATATTCTGCCCATCTTTGTACCTTCTCGTCCTTATGTGTTGTAGTAGTGCCGTGTCTATCCAGAATTGCACGAGTGGGATTTTGTTTTCTTAGTCCTGCCAGTTCTTTAACTTTCTTGTGTAAGTTAAACAGATCATATTTATTTTGAAGGTCTTCGATTTCTTTGCATTTCTCTTCAAAATATTTTTCTTTTGCCTGCTTTATCATCTTCCTGATCTCGTGGTTTATCTCTCTGTATTTATCGCTGTCTTTGTTTTTAAATTGTCTCCGTTGTTTGATCATATTGAGTATTTTGTCATTCATCCAGTCTTCTTTTCTCCTTGCGGAAGTCTTTAGTATTTCTTTACAGGGTTCCAGTAAACAATGTTTTAGTCGATTCCATTACTCGTCACTATCATTGGTGTTTGTGTTCAATTTGCTGCAGTTCATGTTGGAGGCATTCTTTCACTTTGGGTTCTTTAAGTGGTCTTTTGTCTATTGTAGGGATTCTTTGAGGTTTTTTAATATTTTTAAGGGTAAGTATAATCTTGGGGATAAGTGGATTGTGATCTAAGGCCACGTCTGATCCAGGATATGCTTTCACAGCTTTAAGAGCATTACGGTATCTTTCATTGATTATAATGTAGTCTACCTGGTTCCTGACTACTTTCTCCGATGTACCTGAGGGCGATCGCAATGTATGCAGTCTTCTGTTTGGTAACTTGAAAAATGTATTTGTAATAATCAAATTCTGCTCTTGACATAATTGTAACAGACGGTCTCCTCTCTCGTTTCGATTTCCCAGACCATAGTTTCCTATACTTTCCGCTATGTCCCTTTTCAATCTTTGCATTGAGATCACCTAGGAGCATAAAGTTCTATTAAATTCAGTTTAGCATGAGATGTCACCAACTTCAGTACCAATCAAGCCAAGTGGCGCATACTCTGCTTTCTAAGATACGTAGTTCTTTGGCGACGGAGCTATAACATTTGTTTTAATGCAAAAAAAATCGTATTAAATTTTCAGAAACTTTAAAGAATTTCAGATTACCATTGAGCAAATTTTCACAACGTTATTTTACATCTATTTTTCGCACTGAAGTTTTTTTTAACTTGAAGATATAAATAATACTTTTTTTACGTTTTGAAGATTTTTACTGGTTGAACAATTTTCTTGTAATACATTTTTTTCGTAGAGTTGGCACTTTTCGTAATAAATGTTTTCTTGATGTTCCCATTAGTTTTTCAGCTGGAACATAATCAAGACATTTTTACAAAAAATAAGCTTCCCCCCCCCTCACTACATTGTGTTTTTAAACAGATCTCGACTGGATTATTTGTCTAAGATGATTGTATAGATCTTGATCTAAGATCTTTTCTGCACGGTTTTGATGCAGAACATTTATATGTGCAAGAAATAGGTTTTACTGTCTTTCTTTGCTGATATTATAGCTGGTCAGCATCAGTTTCTTTTGTTTAATATCGGAATCTATTACATGATACTTGTTGCCCACTATATATGATTTTTATCCAGTTCCACTTCATCGTTACATATTTTGTCTATTGTATTGTCTTTTTCTTATTTCTTGTGTTAGCCTCTTGTTGTGTGTAGCCTATCACTACTGGAGCATTTGCTAATCCTTTTGTTAATTTTCTATGTGTCCATATCTTTGTTCTGACGTATACATACCAGTTATTAATATATAATTTTAATAAATTTTAAATACAGTAAATTCATCTGAGCGCTTCTCAAATAATTATCCGTAATCCCCAAACGACAAAAGAATTAATTTACAAAAACCTGGAAAACATTCCCTCGTGTGTTGGAATTGAGCTAAAACTTTTCGTGGAGGTCATGCGTAGTTGAAAAATAAATTATAATATGCAATGCCTGCAAAACTTTTAATTAATTTTCAGTGTCACCTAAGTTGAATATAAATAACTATAGGAAAGCATACATTTTTTAGTATAATTTCAGCGAGGAAACACGAACTTTTATGCATTTTTTAACGACCAAACAGCATGTTGTCTTTTTATTTTTTAACAACTGTTTTTCATAATGGTTATTATTTCAGCAGTGAGTTTAAATAGCTTTTTCCTGCAATTCTTGCAATTTTAATCGATGACCCACAATAATATCGAATGCTAACTTGATCTCTCGAAATAATCATATAATAAATTGTGTTCCGGATATTGGCCGTATATATTCGTTAAAAAGTGGAATGAGATCAATAGACTTTTGGCTAAAATAACTTAGTACTCAACATAATCAAGGGACAAAAACAAGCACAATTGGAAATTTATAAACGATAACTTCTGGACATTTTCCATAGATTCTTTTGTGGAATATTTTTGGAGCTGCTACCAGATCAGTACTCCAGCTTGAACTCGGTTCTCTGTTGCAGTGGACGTTGCCGATGTTCCATCTCCAGCGCGCATTGATGGTAGTGGTAGCTGGAAGTTATGCGGTGAGATGACAAGCCGGCAGCTAGCGTTACACGTTTTCTTAATGATTCTATATTTCTTGCTCTTTTTGCATTAGGTTTCTTAGACACAGCAACAAGAGAAGACTTAACCTCTCTTTTATAGTATTTTACCTGTATTGTGCTTACACTTCATAACACGGGTAGACTAAAAAGTTTGCTTCTACAAATGCAGAGACTGGACATTCCAATAATGTGTGTGTTAGAAGTTGAAGCAATATACCATCAAGTTAAGCAATTAATGGAAGGCTGAAGGGGAAATTTGAAAGAAAAAGTAGGCAAAGAAGAAACCAAATGTTACAGGAAAGTGTGACAGCAATGACAGGGGCAAATGACTTTGCCTCTGACTCTTGACACAGTTTTGTCAAGAAGTTTTGTCTTAATAACAGATACTTATAATAAATTTGCATGATTTAGTGCAGCTCATAGCAGCTGAATATTTAAATATCCTCGGGTATTGGTTTTCTACCCTGGATATGTTGAGCGAGTTACTTACTGTGGCCCAAAATGTATGTAGTTCTTCAGATATTGCTACTGAACTATTTTAAAATCTTTTATTGGTTTAATCAAAAAACAATACGTTCCTAAAGACAATAGTCAAACAAAAATTAAGTGTTCAATAGGAATTATTTATTTCAAATTTAGAAATGAAAATAGTTTCAGTCGAGATACTTAAAAAATATATTTGTTTAATTAATTGCTGAGATAATAACCATTACATTAAGGTCACAGCGAAAGTGTATGTGAATGAAATTTGGCATTTTGTTTCTTGCATGGCTTCTTGCAAATGATAGGCATGGCAACAGGGCTTAAGAAGTATCACTCATAATAATAAAATTGTGAATGTCTGCCCAAGAACAGCTTTAATGAAACAGTGAGTCCTATTTGTTCACCTAGATTAGATTTAAGTTTAAAAAGTAAAAACTAGTATTTTATAAAAAGTAAAATGTATACTTGATACTTAATTTTTTTACATACATAAAGGTTTATATTAAAATGGTTGGTGTTACATTATATTTCAGATTCATCCTTTGTTTACCGTAATTTCAAGAAGAATCGTTGTTATAATAAAATGTTTTCCCTGCACTTCCCATAAAATGCAGAACTGAATTTCTGCAATAATCAGTCTCTTTCACTATTATTAATATTGCCAAATTCAATATGATTTTTAAAGTACATACTTTTTTTTTAAGAAACTCACTATACTAAATTAAAATTTATAAATTTATACATAGTGTGCTTAAAAAAATAATCAAAATAGGGCTAAAAATAAAGGAAACTGAAATACTTTGAATTTGACCAAAATTTTCTCCGTCGCGTTTTTTTTTTGCATCTGAGGGTACAACTCTTTCGACTCTTTTTTGATAAGTGCGTCTATTTCTTCGTGTATTCACAGGAAAATAAATACTATACTTCAGTACATTTTCGAAAATCCCAAAGCTAAACTTTCATGTTGATATTTTGGCCACATTCTAACTTCTCTGTTTTATTTATATTTCTTCGATATAACTTTACTCCCTACACAATGCTTCTAAAATTATAAAATATTAAATTTTCTTGCGAGTTCTAAACAAAACAAGTTCCGAAGAGAATAGCTACTATTATTGCCGTGGCGGTCTTATTTTAATTGAAGCTCTAATTAACAAAGTTTTGAAGTTTCGCATATATTTCTCGATCGTGCTTAGAATGAAAAACTTAGTTTATTCCAGTACGGTCACGTTCGTTTTCTAAATTTTCTTCTGTTTAACTTTGTAAAATTGTATACTGGTCTTAGGTAAAACAATTCGAAGTATTAAACGTCGTTTTCATCGATTTGAAGGATTTTTCTGCTCATCTTGTGTGTGTTGGTGTGTGTGAGAGAGAGATGGCATTAGACAAATAATCTTTTTGCTTCTGCTCATCTTATATTAGAAAACATTTTTTTAACAAGATATTCTGGGAGTATTAACAGATTTCATACCGGATAGGCTTCGTTGATTATGAAAAGGCATTCGACTCCATAGAACTTTGGGCAATAGAGGGAGCTATGAACAACTACAGGATAGATTCCCGATACAGAATGCTCATACACAATATTCACAAGAAAGCTACAATGAAAATACAAATTGATGCGAAAACCAAAGCTATACCAATCAACAGAGGAGTTCGCCAGGGAGATGTTATCTCACCAAAGCTATTTACACTTGGACTTGTTACAGAAATAACGTTGAACGACATATAAATTTAGAAACAGTAAGCGAATACATCTACCTGGGACAGATAATGAAAGTTAACAAAGACAATCAAACTGCCGAAATTACCAGAAGAATAAGATTAGCGTGGGCAGTATTTGGAAAACTGAGTTGGATCTTGAAAGGCACTAAAATAGAACAGTATTTGAAAACCAGAATATCCTCCGAAATCGGAAATCCGAAATTCGAAATCCCAAACACGAAAATTTGAACTTCGAAATCCGAAAATCCAAAATCCGAAAATTTGAACTTTGAAATCCGAAATTCGAAATGCGAAAATTTTAATTCCGAAATCCAAAAATTTGAACTCCGAAATCCTAAATAAGAAATCAGAAATCCGCAAATTTGAACTCCGAAATCCGAAAATTTGAACTCCGAAATGCCAAATCCGAAATCCAAAATTCGAAATCCGAAATGCGAAATCCGAAAATTCAGTCAGTGTATCCTCCCTATTCTTACCTATGGTTCACAGACACCACACACTCACCAAGTCCAATATGGATAAAATAGTAAAAGCACAAAGAGCGATGGAAATATCAATGCTCGGGGTGACACTTATAGACAAAAATACAAACAAATGGATTAGAAGCAAAACCAAAGTAAAAGACTTAGGAGAACATGCTGCCAAATTAAACTGGAGCTTCGCAGGACATAATGCCCGACTGAAGGATAAGAGATGGAAGCACGAAATACAGCAATGGAGGCCATGGTTAGGAAAGAGAAGCAGAGGAAGACCACAAATGAGATGGGCTGATGATATTAAGAAGATCGGAGGACACAACTGGAAGCAAGTGGCCCAAAATAGAAGACACTGGATTGATTTGGGAGAGGCTTATGTCCAAAGTTAGATTACTTAAGGCTGAAGAAAGATAGACTTTATACGTAGGATATGTTCTTAGAGGATACCTATACAGAAACTTTCAGCTTATCATGAAAAGGAAAATCGAGGGCCGCAGAGAAATTAGAAGGAAGCAAATGTCATGGTTCAAGAACATTCGCGATTGCATAGAAATACGAAGTGCCTTACAACTTTTCCAAGTAACTGAAGACCGTGAACAACTCGACAACGTAATTGCCAACGTTAGGGGGATAACCACATATGACACCGAAGGAGAGAAAAGGGCAAAAAACCTCACACACTGATTGTGAGACATTTTACCCTCTGGCATATTTGTCATTATACAGAATTTGTATCAGTACCAGGTGAAACAGCACTCCCATTTCAATCTGACCAGGATCTGTCACATCTTCCACCAAGTCGAAAGCTTTACTAGATAGACACAATGAGGCACAGAAACGTTGCTGTTTTAAATTCACTGGATTTTTGTAGAAATGTCTTCTTCTTCCTTCTTGTATGTAGGCTTTAAAGCCCGTTTCTTCCTTAATATTAGCCTCCTAAATTGTTTAAATTATCACACCATCTTTTTTTTGTTTTGCTAATAGTTCGTCCATTTGGTGATTTATCTCGTGCTATTTGTACTATCCTATCCTCTGCTATTCTACTAATGTGTTATTCCACTCCTGTTTCCGTTTTGTCACCCATCCATTTATGTCTTGTATACTGCATGCTCTCCTTATGTTTTTGTTTCTCTTCCTATTCAACAGACGTTTTCCTGATATTTGTCGAGGTATTTTCATCTCTGTTGTTTCTAGTAGTCGTCTCATTTTAGATGTGTTAGGTCTTGTCTCCGCCATGTATATTAATATAAGTCTAATTGCTGCTTTATAAATGATTGTTTTTATGTCTTGTCCTAGTTGTTTGTTCTTCCAGATTGTGTCATTAAGAGATCCGCCGCTTTCCTTTCTTTTAAGCTTTGTTGTCGTACTTATTTAACATCTCAGTGACTAGTTATAACTATTCCCAGTAATTGCTTCCTACTTTATTATTTTCCCATCAATTTCGATTTTACATGGTAGTGGGTATTTAGATGTTATCATACATTTGGTTTCTTTTGCTGATATTATCTCGGCTGCTGTGTAGAAGATGTGTGTTAATCTTTGGAGCTCGTCTTCTCTTTTGGCGATTAATGCGGCGTCGCCTGCATAACATAATATTTGGATTTCTTTATTCCCCATTCTGTAACCATTACCTTTACGTACTGCTTGTATTATTTCGTCCATTATTATATTAAAGAGAAGTGGGCTCAACGAGTCACCCTGTCTGACTCCGCTTTGTACTGGTATACCTACACTCTGTTAGTTTTCCATTTATCTTTGTCTGCATTCGATTATGGAAGTAGATGTTTTGAATGGTTTGTATAATATTAATTGATATTTTTTTATACAGTAGGTGTAAGACGTCTTCGACTTGGATGCGATCGAAAGTCTTTTGTCAGAGTTATAAAACATATATATGCTGGTTAATTATACTCGATGGCCTTTTCTGAGATTTGTCTTAGTACAAATACTGCGTCTACGCAGGATTTTCCGGATCTAAATCCTTGTTCATCTGATAAAATTGTTAGTTTATTGATTTTGTTGCTTATTACAAGTTTTGTCATCTCTAGGGTTATACTTTCTCCTCCGTGTTTTAGAAGCTCATTGGTTATTCCGTCTGGTCCTGGTGACTTTTATTTTTGAGTGATTTTATGGCTATCTCTACTTCTTCAAAACTTATTTCTATTTCGTGTCTTAATTCAAGTACGTTATTGTGTTGATTATTATTTTCCTTTCTTTCAAACAGTTCTGTCAGGTATGTTTCCCATTCGTTTGCTGGTATGTTATTGTATTCGTTCAATTCTGCCATTTCTTTCCGTTGGTTTCTTATGAATCTTTATATTTGTTTTTGTGTACCGTAAAATCAGGTCGTCAACCCACGAAATCCTTACCAATATTTAAACACTAATAAAGATAAAGTGTGCACGTGGAACGTTCAAAAAATCTGTACTTGAAATGTTCGAAGTATGTTTGAAGGGATAACACAACACCATTCAAGAAATGAAAAGATTAAATATCGACGTGATGGGAATCAGCGAGATGAGATGGCCAGGCTCGGGATAGTGCTGTGTGGATGAGCATATGGTATACTATGCGGGAAACGACAAACCACATCACTGGAATGGCGTAGCGGTGATTCTGAGCAAAAAGGTCGCTGGGACTGTGATCAGCGTGATACCTCTCTCTGACACGGTCATTCTGATGAAGCTGCAAAGCAGACTCGTTAATACGAACATCGTTCAAATTTACGCTCCAACATCAGAAAAACCAGAAGAGGATATCGAGGAGTTCTACGCAATTGTACAAAAAGCACTAAAATACACCAAGAAGAAGGAGCTAACCATCATCATGGGTGATTTCAATGCCAAAGTTGGCAAAAGCAGTGTAGAAGACATCGGGACAACATGGCTTAGGCGAGAAAAACGAAAGAGGAGACCGACTCATACAATTTTCCCGGGAAGAAGATTTTACCATTGCTAACATGTGGTTTAAACATCCCCCGAGACGACTTTATACGTGGAAGTCACCTGCAGATACAGCCAGCAATATCATCAGCAACCAAATAGACTTTATTCTCATTAACAAAAGATTCAAGAACAGCTTGACTTCGGCGAAGACCTTCCCAGGAGCGGACGTCTCATTGGACCAAAACCCATTAGTGGGCCAGATAGAACTCAAACTAAAGAAACTCATCAAAAATAAACCTAAACAGAACCTGGATTATGACACTCTAAAAGACCCCGTAGTTCGTCAGAACATGAGAGATGCAATGAGACAAAAACTAGAAACGGCTCAACAACAAGAACGGAGTATAGAGCAAAAATAGAGTTATATCAAAGACGTCATGCTGAATGCGGGAAAAGAACATCTGGGAAAGAAAAAAAGAGTAAAAAATAAAGAATGGATGACATTCTGCAGATGATGGAACAAAGAAGATTAATGAAAAACAGGGACGCGAAGAAATACCAAGAAACCAACCAGACAATTAAAAAAGAAATACGAAGAGCCAAGGAGACATGGATGCAAGAAAAATGTAAACTAATCGAGGAGCTCCAAGAGAAACAGGATCGTATAAATATCCACCGAAGTATTCGTGAAGCCACTGGTCAATACAAGAGGAGAAACACACCTCCTCATAAATAAAGACGGTAATCTGGCGATGACAGTGAATGAGAAGTTGGTTACCATATCGAAGAACTTTTCTGGGGCGACCGAGGCAACCTTTCGGAAATAAATTGCATGACAGGACCGTCAATTCTAGAAAGCGAGGTAAAGGCTGCTTTAAAACAGTCTAAGAATGGTAAGGCTACAGGTCCGGACGAAATACCCGTTGAACTTATTAAGGTGATGAGTGAAGTGAGCACGAAGGAGTACCGTAAAAGTAGCTTTCCATGCTTTTTGTAACCTGTTCCCAGTGTTCATTTTTTGTTCTCTTTGCCAACTGCTTTGTTTCATTTCGTATTCTTCTATAGGTGTCTCGGGATTCTGGAGTATTTAATGTTTTGTACTTCGTGTAGGCCTCTCGGTTCTATTTTCATTTCTCTTTTATTTCTTTTCTGAACAATGGGATATTGTTGTTGTTTCTTTTGTTTTCTGCCTGCGGTTATGCGCGCAAGGATTGGTTGGTTTGAGTAGCTCAGAAGCCGCGTTCATGCCTACAGCCAGTCCCAAGCCCGGATAAAAGAAGAGGGTTAATGGGCTAATTGTACCCTAATATCCGTCTTGGTTCAAAAACCTGCTCATTATGTTAGGTTGTAATATTATGTGTAAGAGTATTTTGCGGTATTGTGTAATGAATGCTATTGTGTGACAAAGCGGGACTTTGCATTTCAAATGAAATGTTTTCATGGACTTACGAAGCACTCATTGACAACAAGAAACCTAGAAAATCGTTAGGATGATTTAATTTTAAATATGTAATGACATTCGGGTGCTAAAATTCATTGGGATGATGGCGATGATTAGCTTGTGTAAATCAGGAACCACTCCACCCCGTACCAATGCTCCAGACCATCCTCCACGCTTGATAGCATGCTGATGCGCTATAGAGGCTTCAAATTACCAGAATACTGGTCATGTGGAAGCCTTGGGTACAAGGACTCCGCATGGTAACCTACCACGATTTATACAGAACAACATGAGACGCTTTAGACGCTTATTATCGAACTGTATTGCTTTCTCAGGCGCCGAGTTCTTGTTATTAGCTATTTAGGCCAAGTTCGGGACTCAGCACTCGATTGTGTGGATCCCTCTTGTTAGTTTTTTGGATTTTGTTAGTATTTTTTGAGGCTTGCGCCTTTTGTTTGTGTTTTCTTAATTTTTTTGGTGGCTCCAGCTCGAGAGTTTTTATAGATTGTTTTTGGGAAAATCTTAATTAATGTGAGAAAACTATTTTAAATATCCTCATAGAAAAGACTAAAGAATTTTAGTATATATTATCAAATTATATGATCACACTGTAAGAGAAAACCTTTTATAATGAGACTACCGTGCGTTAGACATTAAGAAATGGTATATAAAAGATATATTATTTTATCTTATCATTTATAAACTTTCTCCTTTTTATATTTGCTATATTTTACCTTCGAGGTTATTCTTGTTAAGTGGTGGAATGATTTATGACATCGAGGGTTTCTGCGTTTTTTTACTAGACTAGACTAAAATACCTTTCGTCTTTAGAAAATAGGTCAGTAAATCAAAATTGTGGTGCGGACTTTTTATGAACATTTAGCATGAGCTTATAATTCTGATCCTTCAAAATTTCTATATTCTAAACCTATTTTATACTTTCGTATATCGCTTCATTCTTCCATGTACAGTGCCGACAAAAAAATCTTTACATAATAAAACGCATAAATCAGGATAATTATTTTAGTTTTACAAATTCATACTTTGTCGTATCACCCTTGTAGTCTATGACAAGCTGCATGAATTGAGCATCTCTTTAACTTCTCTTTCGGCTGATTTGTCAACTCAGTCGACTCTCGTAAACTTTATTTTTTATAATATTCCAGGCGTTCTCGATGGGATTAAGGTCTGTAAAGTTACTCGGTCATTCCAATATGTTGATATTGCGACCATTCAAGAACTTTGTCACTGTCTTGGTCTTGTGAGCAGGGGCACCATCGTGCATAAAGAAATCACATTCGTGAATTTCCAAAAGTTCAATAACTTTTATTCTAGAACAATCACATAGTTGCTTGCCCTCATTGTAAATACAACCCTGTCCTCCCTTTATTTCCACTAAAAGCACCATATACCATTATACTTTCAGGATGTTAGACGGTTTTAACTGTGAACTTTGGACCTTACCTTGACGCGGTGAGTGGACGACGAACACTTACTTTATCGTGTCCGGACAATGTCATTCATAAAATTTCGGCCCAGTATCGGGCTACGTCGGTTCCATCTTTGTTGCGAGCCACAATATTCAAGGGTACATCGATGAGGACAGTTTCTGCATGTAAGAAGATGTTCCATATTCTGTGTTTCTCCACAGTCACAGTTCACATCATCTTGGTTTATTTTTCCCCATTTTGCCATGTTTGATTTTACTGTAGCAACCCCCGTTCTTATCCTATTTAAGGTTTTCCACGTTTTAAAGTCTAGGGTCTGGCCGGTCCATTGAACCTGGGGAAGTGGAAAATACTCAGGCGGTTCATCCTTCACTGTTCCAAGGAAGCTTTTCCTAGATTTTAGTCGCTTTCGTGGTGTTCGAGCTTTGTATAGGGCATGCCGATCGTCCGCGATCTGTTTAATTTTCTCTATCTGTTCTGCAGCGCCTCTGCGTGTTGAGGTTCTGCAAAACCCGCTGCTCTATATAGATTTGAAAGTGGCGTTGGTTTCATGCACCCGTTACTATCCTGCATGTCTCATTTAGCGCAGTATCAACTTGTTTGGTGTGGGCAGATCTGCTCCAAACGGGGCATGCATATTCAGCAGTTGAGAAACACACTGCCTGTGCCGTTGTTCTTAAAACGCCAGGACGTGCGCCCCATTTACTTCCCGTTAGCTTTCTGAGTATGCTGTTCCTAGTTGTTACTTTCCCTCTTGTTTTTTTGCAATGTTGTCTGTAGGTGAGGGACCGGTCCAGAGTTACTCCAGATATATAGGTTGGTTTGTGTGTTCTAATGTATTACCATTCCACACAATTTGGAGTTTTCGCTTGGCTTCCTTTGTGCGAAGGTGGAAAGCGCAGACTTGGGGTTTAGAGGGATTGGGTCTCAGAGAATTCTGCAGGTAGTACGCTGTCATTGTTTTTAAGGCAGTTTCGAGTTTCTCCTCCACTTCTTCAAAACTATTTCCTTGAGCACATATTGCAAGATCGTCAGCATAGAGGAAGTGCTTGGTTTCGGTCGGAGTAGGTTGGTCGTTTGTGTATATATTGAGGAGCATTGGTGCTAAAACACTTCCCTGTGGGAGGCCGTTTTTTTGAACTCTCCACCGTACTTACGACGAAACAAATTTGGAGCTTCCTCTTACTAACCTGAACGTACTCTTGTCACTGAACATGCCCTTTTGACACTGTTTAGGTGTCCAGTGCTGATACTTTTTACAAAAAGCTAATCTTATTTTTCATTGTTTTTGTAAGCAAGAGCTTCTTTGCAGCACGTCGACTTAGCAATGCTAGATCTTTCTGAATCCGTTGATGAATCGTTCTTGTTGAAAAGTTTTGAATGAGATCAGGATATTTATTCTTGAGTTTCGTGGCAGTTATGGAAGGGTTCAACATGACTGCAGGCCTGATGATGTTTCAGTCCTGGATGATGTTTTTTTACGAGCTCCGGAATCTAATTTTTTTTCCGGAACAGTACCTGAAGGCAACGACACAGCCGACCGTTGCAGTTGATAAATTGTCTCTCTGAAACACCAATATCACGTGCTGCGGTAATTACAGACTCCTATTTGTCAAGTAACGATAAAGCACGAACTTTATCTTCATTTATAAGTTTCTTCCGACCCACATTTTAGAATTTTGTATCTCAAACACTCACTAAGTGAAAAGAAGTTTTACCTTGACGAACTTTAACTGCATTATTCACTTTTCTAGCATAATATAGACTTCTTTTTTGTTAGAATTCCGTTTCTAGGACAGGAAGATGTCCTTTTACTTACCGATTCTCAGATATTAGAGCCTCGTTTGTTATATTGTAGGATGTACCGGATGATCAGGATCGAGATCATCTCAAGGTCAGGTGAGGTTGACATTTGGATAAGAGAAGCTATAAGTTACGCATCACTGTCCCTTACATCCCTTACTTTGTCAAGTCATATGCTAAGGCCTTTCCCTTTTCAATATAAGTCATGTCATATGATTTTGTCGGTATTAGAACCGTAACATAAACGCATGTTTAAAAGGTACATCTTTCAATGTGCCTATAGTTGAGCTAGATTGAGTTTGTGTGGTTTGGTTATTGATGGAGTCGTTCAGAGCTCCGATCACTTTACAGAAAAGCAAATTTGGAAAATTTTGACTCACGTGATATTGTGCGCCGATCGAGTGTTATGTTACATTAATTTATTGATCCCTCTTGACACCAACCTTGAATATAAACAGAAAATCCCCAGTAAATACATTCCCTTTGAGGTAATTACTGTGAAAACCGTTTCTTCGAATTGATAACTTGCTTATAAACATATTCATTATTTATAACGAAAAATGTTTAAAATGTAAAACACACATTTCTATGTGTTAAAAATGCCAAGCACATTCTTCGAGTATTTTTAGAAAAAATAAATTACTAGTTTTTACTTCAATGCTGAATTTTTTGACACCACGTATAATTTCGACATTTATTCCATTCATTTCGTTGTAAATATTGCATTGCGTGGTGTCAGAAGATAATTGGAAGACCTTTTAAGTATTTAATTGGTCTAACTTAGAAAATTGCATCTTATATTTCCTCACTTCGAGGAAATATGTCATCCTGTTCCTGTTAGTATTTAAAAAATTAAAAACTATTTTAAGTCGGTTATATTTTGTTAATTTATTATACAGGTCAGCTTGAACCGGTAATGATTCATTAAAACTAACTAAAATATAACAACTAATTTGTGTAGTTTATAAAACAATTTCTTACCTTTAATTGGTCGATTTTTTAATCATGAGATAACTGATGTACAGAGAATATATCGACTATAAACGCCCAAAGAAGTTGAAGTGGTTACTAGTACTATGCATAGTTAACAATCATCATCAACAGCAATTCTATCATCCATCGTCGGCTATACGTGTGTCCATTCATTTCTGTTTGTTATTTTTTGCATCCATTCTTGACCAGCCGTTCGCTTGATGCTATCATTCCATCTGGTTTGAGGTCTGCCTCTAATTCTCTTATTTGCTCTTGTTCACCATTCAACAATTCGCTTCGTTCAACAGTTGTCTTCCATTTTAACATCACAATTTTTTGGATTACATCTGTTGCTTTTGATCGTTTTCTTATTTCTTCATTGGATTTGCAATCACTGAGCTTAATGTTGACCATTCTCCGTTTCTTACCTATCTGAGTCACTTGAAGTTTCTGGACTATGTCGTTATTAAACGCCCATGTTTCAGTTCCATATCTCAGAACCTGCAATACAAAGTGATCGAAAGTGATTTTCTTTAAAGTATTTGGTAGGTTTGATTTAAATACTTTTTATAATCTTCCAAATGTTGCCCATGAATTGAACATCTTCATTGGCATTATATCCTCAGGTATATTCAGAGATTTGTTTTTTATATATTTAGGTTTTGCTAGATTTCTTGTTAATCTTATTTCTTTTGATTTTGCCTTTAGGTCTAATAGCATTGCTTGCAGTTCTTCTCTGTCTTTTGCTATTAACGCAACATTATCGGCAGATCTCAGATGGTTCAGGTTTTCGTCATCTATCGTTACTCCTTTATTTGTCTATTCAAAAGTTCGAAACATATTTTCTAGAGGTAAAGTAAATAGCTTGGGTGAGATAAAATCCGCTTTTCTAACTCTTCTCTGTAGGTTTATCTTTTCTGTTTTTACTTGCGATGTTAAATTGTCGTATCTTCTTCTTCTTCAAGTGCCATCTCCGCGGCGGAGGTCGGCAATCCTCATAGCTATTCGGACTTTAGAGACGTCTGCTCTGAAAAGTTCATTTGATGTACATCCGTACTACTCTCTCAGGTTGCGCAGCCATGACATTCTACGCTTCCCTATGCTTCTCTTTCCTTGGTTCTTTCCCTGCATAATCAGTTGGAGCAAGGTGTATTTCTCTTCACCTGTAATATGTCCAAGATATTCCAATATTCTTGTTTTAATTGTATTTAAAATTTCTATTTCTTTATGCATCCTTCTCAGAATCTCTTTGTGACGTGTTTTCTCTACGATATTTTCAAAATTCTTCTATACACCCACAGCTCGAATCATTCCAGATTTTTCATTGATGTCGCATTCAAGGTCCAAGATTCCATTCCATAAATAAAGTCGAAAAAACCAAGCATTTTCGTTAGCACTTCGCCAACCTAACTTTTAGTTCCAATTTTAAATCCCTTGTACATAGAACTCTTCTCATTTTGTTGAAATTTGCTCTAGACTTTTCTATTCTGATTTTGACTTCCTGAATGTAATCATTTGTGGAGTTAATCATTGTTCCCAGATATGCATATATGTGCACTTGTTCGACGTTCGTTCCGTTTATTAGAAGATTCTCGTTATTTCTTTAAGTTTCCGATATTCTCATAAATTTCGTCTTTTTGACATTCATTGTTAGACCATACTCTTTTCCATACTCCGCTATTCTGGTCAAGTTGAAGATCTTCAATATTTTAGGCTAAGATCACAGTGTGGTCCGCATATCTAATGTTGTTAATGGGACTCGATTTACCTTTATTCTAGCTGTAATTTTCCACACCCATAACTATAAGGTCTCCTGCTACATTATTTCTCCACCGGAGTCGAGGACGTTCACATAATTTTCTTTCAGTTGGAGCTTCTTACCATACGACCCTTACTATTCCCTATATATAGTTCTTCGAGCTCATAGTACTAATCGTGTTATGAACCATTCTTTTAGTTCATATAACCCACAATAAAATTAATGTGGTGTGTTTGGCCAGTTGCTGTAAGGAATGTTTTTAGTTTCAAGCTGTTCTTTTTCTTGTGATTCCTTCTACTGTGAAACGGATGTTGGTATCGTCAGAGCTATTCGTATCTTATTGGCAGCCGTTCTGAAAAGGTCTACTGAGCTGCAATTATACCACTCTCGAAGATTTCTCAGCCAGGAAATCCTTCTTCGATCTACGCTTCTTTTACCTATGATCTAAACTTATTTTCTTCACCTTCATTAATTTGCTCTATTTACTAGGTTTTGCAGTTATCCTAGACTCAGGATCTTATGGGAATCCCAGACTCATATATCCATACTCATAGACTCAGTACAAATGGAACAAAACATGAGGATTCTGAATATAATCAACTGGAACAACGAGCCGGAACGGAAAAATATCTTGGAACTGACCGATGATGTTTCCACTGTATTTACAATATGACTAGTGTTAACAACTCTTAAATCTAGAATGTCATCAGCAAGTCACTGTACTTCGCTTGAATCGCAGTGTACTTGTATTTCTCATGATCTAATTAAGTTCTGTGCAAAAATAATAGGATGTTCCCTGTTCTTTCGGTTACGTCTCTGAATGTAGTTAGTGATCTTCACTTTTACAGTCTTGATTTTGGGGTCACGCCCTATGTTGGATGTTGGTATTAGGCATATACTAGAAGGTGTTGGTCATCATCTTGACCTTTTCCTTATCTAATTATACCATTGGAACTGTACTAATGACATCAGTTAATATTCATATAAGAGTATAATAGCTACCTGTATAATAAACCAACAAAACTACTTCGTAATTAAAAAAAAAAAAAGATATTTTAATCAAATTTTCATTTTGTTATTTTAGTTGGATGAGACTAGGATTCTCTGTGGACCACAGAGGCCAAATACCGGTAAAAGTAATTGCTAGGACTTTCGCGTCCGGCAAAACCGAGAAGTTGGTCTATCAGATTCTGTCCGAACTTGAACTTCCGTCTGGAAAAAATGATTCCATCGAACCAGAGGCTTTCACTTTTGACAAATTCTACTCGTTGTACCACAAGATCTGTCCAAGGAACGATATTGAGGAGTTGTTCAGGAGCATGTAAGTATTAGATGTGATGATTATGGGTATTTTTGAGAATTTTGTAGTGATCGATAAGTTGCTAGAAGTTTATCGTTTCCTATTATTATTTAGGTGTTTTTTGCAGTAACGTTTACAGTAATACCAGCGTTGAACAAGTTGGTAAATAAACGAAATAATTGAAAACTAGTAAAAGCAACAATAATCAGAAGAAAAGTGTAAGAAGAAATCTAACATTTATACACCTACAAAAAGCATATGACAACGTAGCGTTGATAAAAGTTGACCAATGACTAGAAGAAATACTATGGAATATTTGTTGAAAGAAGTTGACAGGTTGACACCTGTCTGTGTCTGGAAGAATTTGGACATTCTTTACATCTCCTACATTTGTCCGTTAAAAGAATTGCTTTCACCAGTCTTATTAATAGTAGTGAGATAGTGAATTCTATCATGGTTCCTCAATTCAATTCCTTGGTTTACTTAGATATTGTTCAGCCAAATTCATTTTGTCTTTGAGATGAGACTATAACAAAAATTTGCCACTATTTCTAACTTTGCTATCGCACATATTCAGTCAGAATTAAATATAAGTAAAATGCTGTCGTATGAACTTTGCCGTTTGTAGACTTTACTGTAACATAAAAGTGTTTAGATAGATTTTAATTTTTTTTAATTCTTCCAGAACCACTGCTAATGCCGACTACTTGACATTGGACCAGTTCATCAACTTTTTGAACGAGAAGCAAAGAGATCCTCGACTTAACGAAATATTATACCCTCTGTACGACGAAAAACGTGCTCAAGAGATTATAAATACGTACGAGCAAGACGAAGTCTCAAGGACTGAGGGAAAACTTACCAAAGATGGATTAATTAGGTACGTATTTGGCGCATTTATCTTTTATGCTCATCCATTTCTCAATTCTAACTTTCTAATTCAAAGGTTTTGGTCATTTATGCATATTATTTGCCAGCCAACAGTTTAACAAGCTTTAATTAGGAAAATGATGCACCATTATTTTCAACACGCGAAAAACTGACACAGAACGGAAGTAGAACGAGGCGAAGCGAAGTCGCATGAAGTACCTGCCTACACTCTAGTACTCAATGAACTTCGATCAACTTCGCGAGTAGTATAGTGGCCGCTTTGGCACGTGGTGCTACTTCTTTCTTCTTCCTATGCCGTCCACATTAACAGAGGTTGGTGACCACATTTCTAAAAGTTTCTCTGTCTTTTGCAACGTAGAATAATTCATCTACAGTCATGTTTGTCCAGTCTCGAATATTTCGCAGCCATGACTTCCTTTTTCTACCTATTCCCTTTTTGCCATCGACTCTTCCCTGCATGATGACCTGCAGAAGACTATATTTATCATTCTTCAGTATGTGTCCAAGGTATACAGTCTTGCGTACTTTTATTCTCAGCCATCTTTCTCAGCACTTCCTTATAGGTTACCCTGGCAGTCCATGGAATTCTCAACATTTTCCGGTATATCCAAAGTTCAAAGGCTTCAAGCTTCTTAACTATTTGCGCTTTTAACGTCCATGTTTCTACCCCGTACAGTAGTTGGGACCAGACGTAACATTAAACAAACCTCAGTCTCAGCGCACTATTCCGATTTTTGTCATAGAACAATTGCTTAAATTTTAAGAACGCTCCCCTTGCCATTTCTATCCGTACTCTGATCTCTTGGTCTGGATCTAATTTTGTGTTGATGTAAGCTTCCAGATATTTATATTTTGTCACTCTCTCTATTTGCTCTCCACCAAGGTTTAGTTGTTCATTATTTATTGGACTCGCTTGATACTATCATAAATTTTGTCTTATCTGTGTCGATATCAAGTCCCATTTGAATGCATTCACTATTTATTGCGTCTAGTAAAGTTTGTAGTTCTTCTATACCCTCAGTCATAATTACCGTATTATCTGCAAATCTCATGGTGTTTACGATTTCTCCACCAATTCTTATTCCCTCTTTTCTTTCCCATAAGGCTTTTCTGAATATAACCTGTGAGTACACGTTGAAAAGCGTCGGAGACAAGACGCATCCTTGCCTGACCCCTCTCGCAATCGGTATATTATTTGTTTCTACAAATATCGTTCACCTTTACTACTGCTTTCTGGTTCCAGTATATAGCCTTAATAAACTCAATGTCTTTTTTGTCTAAATTGATGTTTTTTAGTTCATCTATTAACTCCATATGCTGCACTCGGTCGAATGCCGTCCTAAAGTCTATGAAGCATACATATGCACTCTTGTTATATTCCTGACATTTCTGCAAGAGTACGTCAACCCAAATAATGCCTCTCTTGTACCCATGCCTCCTCTGAAGCCAAACTGCGTTTGATCTATCTGCTCCTCACATTTCTTATAAATTCGGTTTTGAACAATTTTCAAGTCATTACATGATTTGGGATTGTTGTTTTTTGGTAGAGGTAAAAATATCGATTTAAGCCATTCCTCCGGGATGTTGTCCTCTACATATATGTGGTTGAGAATTTGGGTCAGTTTCTTTATATTACCGTCATCTAATAGCGGCTTCCCACGGTCGGCGATATTGCGGACGTAAGCGGACCAGCACGCACCGTGGGAAGGGTCTCGTCCGTGGTAGCACAGGCACGTCCGTGCTGGTGCGTCCTATCCATCTAGAGTCGGTAACATCAAAGGTGCGGTACATGCTCGTGCGACGCGATCCTAGCGCGTCTGTGTTTTAACAGACGACAAGTGCAAAGTTGTTTTGCAGTTTTTTGCTGAAAAATGGAATGGACAAACAAAGTTGTTTTTGATTTTTTAAATTTGTATCAAGATGAACGAAGTTTATGAAATTCCACGGCGCCAGAACATAAGAACCGGAACGATGCATACGATGCATGGAACCGAATAAAAAATCAATTGAAAAATATTACTATTTCGATTAAAGAATTAAAAAAGAAGAGAGATAATTTAATGTTGACATACAAAAGACAAAAAACAAAAGTTAGAGAATCGATGGGAACTGGTAGTGGGGCTGATGATGTTTAGAAGCCTGAGTGGCCTTTTTATGATATAATTAAACACTACTGTCACGGACCTGCACAGACTGTCACGGACCGTAGAAAGAGCTCTGTCTGCGGTGCGTTGCTGTCCGTGCTGATCGGCTGTCCGCGATGATTTGTAGAATTGCCGATCGTGGGAAGCCACTATAAGGCTTTTAACAGTTCAACTGGAACTTGATCAGGACCCGGTGCTTTTTCTTGTTTTGCATTCTGTAGGGCATGCTTTACTTCTGAGAGTAAAATTTGTAGGTATTGTTCTTCTTCGCCTATATTTTGTTCATTTTCCCTCTCGTCATGAAACAGACGGATTATATATTGTTCCCATACTTGCTTTATGTTGCTCTCTTCAGTAAGTATTCCTCCATAATTATCTCTTGTTATGAGTGTTCTTCTTTGTCTGGTGTTGCCTGTAAGTTATTTCATTTTTTTATGTAAGTTTGAGGTGTCATATTTGTTGCTGAGTTCTTCCAGTTCTTCAGTTTGATAAAATTGTTGACAATATTAGAAATTTCAGTGGCGATATGTGGCTTTTATTGGGTACTCGAGAGAAGGAATAACTAGCTGCATTCGTAGTACGCAGCTTTTATCTTAATATATCCAGACAAAATTAAAAGCATGGGAACTTGGGAATAAGACATACTCACAATCTACAAAATGTTTTTGGTACAAAACTGACCAAAATTTTAAATTCAAGAAAAATTGAATCGCTACACACTATCACAGGTTTCTACTAAAAGATTTTAAAGTTATCACATAAGTTAAAGCTTGGCTTACAGCTTTCACGGATACTTAATATTATATCTTTATATATTGACAGAAGAAAATATGTGAAAAATAATTTAGTGATAGAGAATTTGTACTCTATAATGTACAGTCTCGACCAACACATAATTCTCGTACAATTTTAATATTTTCTCGTTGACCTCTGCTCTAAATTTTTGATGATTTCCACCCATTGCCGTCGTATTTTTTCGACATCTCGACGAGTTTAGTTGATGTTTTGGGACTTCTAAAAGTAGAGCGTGACGTTTGAACGAATGGACGCACTGGAACAGAAAATCGAGATAAAATATTTACGAGAAGGAAAGGAACGACGAAACTCACCGGCCGCATTTTAGATATCTCTAAAACTCTTGAATTGTTAAGTTTCGGGAGACGCTCCTTTTTCTAAATTTATGTAAATAAAAAGTCCGATAAAATCACACCCGCCGTCAAAAATATTATTTGTTTAGTCTATAGTCTATGTCAATAATCAAAATTTTCATACGTTTTTTTCCTATAAAGAATTGCAAACATATTATTCATGTGGGGGATACGATGTACTATTTAAATATTTATGGGATTGTCGCTTACTTGATGGAACTTCATGTTCAATAATAAAATAAAACATAAAAACACAGACCAGGTCGGATCTCTTTTGAGGTGGATGTGGGAGGTGCAAATCTTTGGCAGAAAAATTATTTATAAAAGATTAAGAATATGATTATTTTAATAAAAGAAGCTATTTTAAATTTTATAAATAAATTGTTAAATATAATACTCAATTCCAATATTTTAATATAAAATAAATAAACTTTGAACCTGAAATAATTTGTTAAATATCTGGTAATAACCATGGCGCCACCTGTTGGCGATTTACAAAAACTCAATTTTTTCACGCTCACACAATTAATAGAATTAAATACATGTTTGTTTTTAGGTATTTAATGTCTGATGAAAACGCGCCAGTATTTCTCGATCGTCTCGACATTTACATGGAGATGGACCTACCACTTTGCGCCTATTACATTAACTCTAGTCACAATACTTACTTATCTGGGCGACAATTTGGTGGCAGATCCTCCGTTGAAATGTATAGACAAGTATTGTTAGCGGGTTGTCGATGCGTCGAACTCGACTGTTGGGATGGTGAGTACTTCTTCTATTACATTAGTCTTTTTATGTTAATATAAAATTACATTAGTCTTTTTATGACCATCATGTGATCAGTAAAAAAAAATTTCAACATATCGACCTGCATATTGAAGACGAACGTATTGAAAGAGTACACCGATTTAAATATCTGGGATATACAGTAAATGACAAGTGGGACCCAGAAGTAGAGATTAAGATCCGAATTGAAATAGCAAGATCCAAATTCATCAAAATGAGAAAGCTCTTAAGCAACCGCAACCTAAGCATTAACCTCCGATGGCGCGCCACGAAATGCTACGTACTCTCTACGCTACTTTACGGCGTAGAAGGGTGGACGTTAACAGCAGCAACTATAAAGAAGTTAACGGCTCTAGAAATGTGGCTGTATCGACGCATACTGAGAATACCTTGGACAGACAGAGTGACCAACACAGAGGTATTAAGACGAATGGGTAAAGAGGTGGAATTGTTAACAACTGTTAAAAGGAGGAAAGCGTCATACCTGGGCCATGTGTTCCGTAATGATAAGTACAGTCTGCTGCAGCTTATCGTGGAAGGCAAGATTGAAGGTAGAAGAGGTTTGGGCAGAAAGAAGAAATCCTGGCTGAGAAACTTGAGAGAATGGTTTCAAATACCAGAAGCTGCGAACATAATTCATGCGGCACAAAACAGAGAAACCCATCGTATGATGGTCGCCAACCTTCGGTAGAAGACAGCACATAAAGAAGTCTTTTTATGTTAATATAAAATTAAGTGTGTAAATTTTCCACCACTGTCCTAAATACTATGCTGGATATATCAACATAAGATTAAAAGGGAATAAAAATACAGTAGATCTGCTGGATCTTTGCACATTGTCATTCATTCTTATTATAGAGATAAACTGCTCACAGTCGTAACCACTCGACCACTGTATTTTATTCTTTCGTGAAAATTAAAATTTTTGTGTGGTGTTACAATTGGAATTTTTCAGGTAAAACTGAAGATGAAGAACCCATCATCACCCATGGTAGAGCCATGTGCACGGATATTCTGTTTAAAGACGTAATCTACGCCATAAGAGACACAGCATTCGTTACATCGGAATATCCAGTCATATTGTCTTTTGAAAACCATTGCTGCAAGTCCCAACAGTATAAATTGGCCAAGTACTGTGATGATATTTTAGGTAAGAAGAATTTTATCGTATAAATAATTATCATTCATTCATCATTAATCAATTTTTGTTTGTTTTTAAAGGTGATTTGTTGCTGAAAGAATCTCTTGAGGATTTCCCTTTGGAGCCAGGTAGTCCTCTTCCTCCGCCAAGTGCACTGAAGAGAAAAATTTTGATTAAAAATAAGAGGTAAGCAATTTCAGACTTTTTTTTTAAACAAATATATCTGCATCAACCATCAAGGGTTATTAGCGGGGGAACATACACAAACAGTAAGATATGTATTGTTACATAAAAAAAATATTTTTTACAATCTGGTATATAGTTTAGTCATTTTAAGATAACTTAATAAAGACTTTAAGTTTGACGCTAGTATTCTTTTTAAATTGTCCCTAAGGGCACATGTGATTCTTTCGTTGTGGTACACTGGACACTCGACAATTATATGTTTTACTGACAACTGTGTGTTGCACTTGAAACACATCGAAGCAGCCTCCTGGTTGAAGATATGCTTGTGGCTAAATAAAGTATGTCCTATTCGGAGTAGGTTGATGATGACTTGGTCTTTTTTATTACTTGGTAAGAAAAGTTTGGTTCATACTTGACTTAGACATTCTTTGAGTTTGTTGGCAGTGTGATCCCAAGTAAGTCGCCACGCTCTGTACATGTGCATTGCTTGCCAGAGAGTCCACTTCCTCATTACCACTTATTCCCAAATGCTGCAGAATGTCCTTCATCACATTTGGAAACATCGTTGAAGATTTGATGGGTTGTTGAGTATTTGGATATTACATTTTTATAAGCTTGCTGTATAAGGAAAGGATGTGTGGAATGTTTCGGAAGTTCTTTTAGAGACGTGTCTATTTTTGGAGGTTTTATTCGCTCAGAAAATGGTAGTTTTTTTATTGCAATGTTTCTATTAAGATCGTACGATATATTTGTTCTGCAAAGTATTGTTGAGTAGGTTACGTTGCTGCTGTTTGCTGAAATTCTGGCAACGTAATGTAGTGATATGAGTTGCCTTCGTAGGCTTAAGGGAGTTCATTAGAAAGAGCTTGTAAGCTACTTATTAGACTAGTTCTTGTGGCACCTAAAACTAACCTCAAGCACATATTTTGAACGTAGTCAAGTTTTTTTTAAAGATGTTTTGTTAGCAGTATGTAGCATAAACAGCCGTAGTCTAGTTTACTTCGTATTAGTGATCTGTATAGAGTACGTAAGGTTATTGTATCTGCCCCCCAAGAGGTATTTGACAGCATTTTTAGTAATTTAATTCTGGATTGGCAAGAACGTTGCAGATTGGTTATGTGGCTCTATGTGGAATGTGGTTATGGGGAATTATTTTTGTCTTATAAAAAATAACCTTTGGTGTATTCCGGGTCAAGAATTATAAAAACTGCTTGTAAGGGTTGCTTTTCAATATATTCTTCATCTTTCATTACAACTCTAGTTTGCCTTGACCATTTTTTTCTAATCCTTTTTCTCAGGAAATATGCTCATCATTGCCCTTAAATATATTTTTTATCATTTTTAGTGCCATGCTATTCTAGAATTTGTGAGGCAGCATTTTCCTATATTACTTCAGGTTTAAAGAAAAACTGTCTATATCTCTCGACTTTCTGAAGGTTTTAAATACTAAATCAGTTCTTTTTAGAGCGCATTCGTCTGGTTATCTTGTGTCCGTATACAAGAGTTACGTGAAGCGTTTCGAAACTGTTTCTAGAACACTTCGTAATGAAATAATCAATTTTTAGGTTGAAGCCAGAAGTAGAGAAAAATGAGTTGGACCTGTTTATGAAAGGTCAATTTGTGATTGAAGATGAAGAAAGGGAAGATGCAAATGCGAGCGCGGAAAGGCCTATTCCACCAGATGCGTCCATCGAGGTAAAAACTTTTTTGTCATTATTTTTACTTGTTTGTAATTCTAAAATATACTCATACTGTACACTGTTATAAAAAATAAAAATATGAAAAGTAGTTACGCATGGTAGATAGAGTGTGAGAAGAAATATGGGAGGTAGTGAGATCTGATTGTAATGCCGAAATCGTTTTCAGAAAATTCGGAAATAAAAATTATGAATGTTCAACCTTACTTGCCTTGATCGTATATAGGTATCAATGTCAGATTGTTGTACTCTCGAATTGATATCAAATTCTGTTTTTGCTGTGCTTGTTGTAGTTAATTATAGATGATGTGGCTCTAATCTATTAATTTACTGATAGTATGTTCTTATTGTTGACTTCTTTTTCAATATTGAAGAAAAATGTGGCAAACTCATCAATAGAATTAACAGGCTTTGATTACCAATATTAAAAGAAGTTACAAAATAAAAAAAAACCATCACTAACGACTTAATAGCACAGAAAGATTAGAATTTGATATCAATTAAGTAAAAACAGAACCTCTCGGAAGTTTCTGATCTAATACAAAAGTATCTAACCAGCGAGAGAGTAAAAAAAGGAAAACAGCAGTCACGTGATAGACATAGAGAGAAAGAGAAAAATAGAGAACGAGGGGAATCCGCGAGGAAAAGAGGAAAGTCGCGTGCGAGTGAGAGATAGGGGGAAAGTAGAAGAAAATTGTATATGAGAGATATTTAGAAAAGGAAAAATATTGAAACAGAGGGGTCAAGAGTGATGGAGATGCCGTGTGACGGGGGGGGGACCATCAGGAAATGAGAAGATTAAAGGGAGAAAAAAGAGGGAATTCGCGTGAGGGAGCCAAAGGGACGGTAGAAAGAAAATCATGCGAGAGAAGGGAAGTAGGAATAACTTCTGGAAGATATGGTGGAAAATAAAGAGAAGGAATATCAAAGTTTAGGGAGATACAGGAAGGGAAGATGGAGAGAGAAATAATATGAGAAATATAGAGCAGTCGTAACCACAGAGAGAGAAAAAGAGAGATCTTGGAAAATAAACTTTGCGCTAGAGAGAAAGTCACGGAAGACACAGGAAGGGAGAAAGAAGTTGTGAGAGACAAAGATGCAGAATGAGAGAGACATAGGGAGTTATGAGTCGTGCATGAGACGAAGAGAGAAAGGAAGTCTAGAAGGAGAAATATTCTGTGAGAAAGATAAATCGTGTAAGAGAGTTGTTGAGGGAAGGAGGTCTTGAGAAATCTAGAATTAAATCATGCGAGAGAGAGAGAGAGAGAGAGAGAGAGAGAGAGAGAGAGAGAGAGAGAGAGAAGTCCTATGAGAGATGGAGGGAAAGAAAAGTGGAGAGATATAGAAATAAAGAGAGAGAAACGAAGATCCTGTGAGGTAGAAATCGTGGGAGGGAAAGGTATAAAGGAGAGGATAGATCAGTGGTAAGTCGAGAAATAAAGAAATCGTCTGTGTATATACAATGTCCAGCATGTAGGCACAGAGATGGACAAAGAGAGATAATGAGAGAAATCATCTATTAGAGAGAAGTCTTGAGAGATATAGGGGGAAATTATGGTAGGAAGGGAGAAAAAATCAAGAAAAATCGTGTAAAAGAGGGAAAAAGGTCTTAAGAAATATAGAGAGAAATCATGATAAAAATATATATAGGGAGGGAGAGAAGTACTATGAGAGAGGGAGGGAGAAGGAAAGTCTGGTAGAAATTATGGGAAAACGAGCAAAAAATCGTGCCATAAAAGAGAGCGGAAGAGACAGGGAGAAAGTCTTGGGAGAGATAAAGGCAGAGAATGAGAGAGACGTAGAGAGATGTGAGTCGCCTGTGGGTGGAACAGAATAGGTCAGTAGAAAGACGTCAAGAGAGAAAAAAATCGTCTGTGTGAGAGAAATCGTTCGTGAGAGATAATTGCATAGGGAGCGAGATAAGTCTGTGGAAACTTAGGCAGAAAGATGAACAAAGACAGATAATGGGAGAGTAAGGGAGAAAAATCTTATATTTGAGAGAAGTGTTAAGAGCTGTAGAGGGAAATTAGGGTAGGAAGGGAGAAAACGTTTCAAGAGAGATGAGAGATAGAGAAATAGAGGTAAATAGTCGTAAGGATAATTAGAAAGAAAGAAAAATAAGTTTACATATAGAGAGAAATAGTGGCTAGTGAGTGTGAGACGTAGTGAGGGGAAAAGAGAAACGTGAAAGAGACAACAAAATTTTATTTTATTGTGTTTTAGTTTTATAAATTGATATGAAACTGAACTAATTTTAGAACCATATTTTACACGTATTATTGGAAAAAAATAATATTACTGTCGATAAGATCTATTTTTTATTTAGTTCTACAGGTAATTCATTTTTTTTTTAAATCATTTTTGCAGAATCCTCCGGAAGCAGCCGAGGGAGAGATCGCAGCTCCAATAAATTACACTGGTTCCACCACCAACGTCCATCCTTGGTTAAGTTCAATGGTCAATTATGCCCAACCGGTCAAATTTCAAGGATTTGATGTTGCAGAACGTAAGTGTCTTGTTGCCATATCATTTTTTACAAACTATAGAATACATAAAGACAAACATTTGTTTGTAATATAACGCTAAATTGCATCAAAAGTACTGCTCGGAATAGAAAATGATTTTCTATTCCGAGCAGATTCCTCGAGTGTTATAATCGCTACAATGTTAGTCAATCTTGGTAGTAGAGGTGGCAATAAAGCAGAATAATTAAAATTTGCTGACTAAAATCTATTTACATTTATGCTTTAAATAATGGCAAAAAGCAGACAAGTTAAGCAACAAACAAGTTGATGAGGTTAACAATTAATTGGTTCAATAACACCAGAATTCATTAAGTTTTTTACTGCGCAGACTCAGAATGATTCTATGAGCATCTTACTAAAAATCTGTAACATTGCTAAGTATTTCTTTAATAAAACTAGTAAATTTTATTGTTATATATTGCTTTATATTGTATTTATGAAAGAAACTTCACATTGACCTGATTTGAAACCAAGTGATAATTTTATTTTCGAGGCATTAATTTTAAACTATAGTTTAAACTAATAGTTTAAACTCCTTTGATAATAATATAATACAAAACTAGATAAAGTATGTTTTTGCTTTTATAGAGAAGAACATCCATCACAATATGTCCAGTTTTTCTGAACCTGCTGGTTTGAATTATCTGAAAACGCAAGCTATCGAATTCGTCAATTACAACAAGAGACAGATGTCCCGTATATATCCAAGCGGTGCTAGGGCCAATTCTTCAAACTATATGCCACAAGTAAGTTATTTATGTGTTATTTATATGCACCTTTAAGTTTATTTTTTATTGCATTTGACTTATAATATAACTCTACAATTAGGTTCATCTCAATCTGTATTCAACAATCAATATCAATAATGTCTTGTAAATTATAAGTGTTTCAAATTAGATCCACAATAGGGTAGAAAAAATTTATCTTCGAAGACGAAGTAAGGACACATAGGAAATATAAAGTGATCTAGTAGGTGAGGTGAAGTGAATGGATCTGGAAGACGAAGAAGAATGTAAAGTGATGGACTTATAGAGAAATCTGGTAGAACTCAAAAGCTGATACAAAGATATAAAATAAAAATTATGGGAAAAGAGATATCTAAAAGAATATTCTTCTTCTTAACGTGCCTCATCCCTAAGGACATTGGCGATTATCATGGGCCATTTGACTCTATCTGCAGCCTTTCTGCAGATAGAGTCAAATGGTGACACAGTATCGTCACTCGACACTGAGGAGTAGGCAGATTGAGACCTCAGTGCCGAGAGACAGTTCTTGTATTTATAATACAGAACAAGATACTGGTACGTTTCGAGTGAGGAAAGTAGGCAGATTGAGACCCCGAACTCGAACCGAACCGTATCCCTCTTGATAATGGCTCCAAAATGGGAGCCGAAACGTCGAGCATTAAATTCTCAACGCTGTTCTTCCTGAGTACCTAGTGATTTTCATTCATCTGACCGTGGAAATCTATCCGAACATATATATATATATATATATATATATATATATATATATATATATATATATATATATATATATAATATATATATATATATATATATATATATATATATATATATAATATATATATATATATATATATATATATATAATATATATATATATATATATATATATAATATATATATATATATATATATATATATATATATATATATATATATATATATATATATTTATTTCGATGATTTAGAGAGAGAGAGACAGGGGCAGAGATAGAGACGAAATATGTAAAAGGATAATTATAAAGGATGGTGGTATCTAGAAAAGGAATTGGATATGAAGAGGTAGTGATCCGGAAAAAGAATTATAGAGAGATATAAAAGAATTATGGAGAGATCTAAAAGAATTTTAGAGTGAGTGTTCATCAACAATAATTATGACAAGTGGATTATCGAATTCATGAAATTATAGAAGGATTATTAAGTAATGAACAGATAGAGAGATCTAATAAAATGGAAAGCTAAGAGGAATATTTAGAATTTATTATGAAGATCTAGAAAAATAATTGTGAAGGGAGAAGAGAGATCCAGAAGAATTAGAAAGTAATATATGGAAGGAAACATTCTGAAGAGAGGGACAGTGACCTAGACAAATTATGAAAAGAGATAGATTTCTAGAAAAATATGTATGGGAATATATGCAGATCTAGAAGGAAAATCAAGGGGAAAGGGGGAGTGAGAAATATATACCTATGATACATAGGTAGCACAAAGGAATTTGAAGAACACGGGAGATCAAGTTGTTTACAGTACTTGTTCTTGAAGACATTATAAAGATTTCCATTTTGCTCCTTGTATTGAATGTAACTCCAAAAACCAAATAAATCTAGCTTAGAAATAAAGGGAGTTCTTTGGTGGGTGGGAGAATGTAGGTATATAAACATTGTGGGAGTGATAGAGATCTAGCAAAATAATTATGGAGATAAATACAGATTTATAGAAGAAAACTTCTGAAAACATGGTATAAAAGAGATGGATTTTAAGAAAATAGTTAGGAGAACAGAGATGTAGAAAAAGAATCAGGTGTGAAAGGAAGAGAGAAACAGATAATTTGGGTTAAAGAGATTAGACTGCAGAGGGAGATCTAGTTTTTACAGTACTCATTCTTGAAGACATTATAAAGATTTACATTTTGTTTCTTGTGTTAGCTTGTATTTAAAAAACGAAATCGATATAGTAAAAGCAAATAAGAAATACTTTAACACCTTAATATAAATTAATTTTTGCATTTAACAATTTTAATTTTTATGCGTTTTTAAGGTATTTTGGAATGCTGGGTGCCAAATGGTATCTCTCAATTTTCAAACTTCCGATCTGCCGATGCAGTTGAACCAAGGAAAATTCGAATATAACGGAAATTGCGGATACCTCCTCAAACCAGATTTCATGAGACGCCACGACAGAACATTCGATCCGTTTGCAGAATGTCCCGTGGACGGTGTCATCGCTGCTCAGTGTTCAGTCCAAGTTATTGCTGGTCAATTCTTGTCTGATAAAAAGGTAAGTGTTGTTTTTACGTAGTATCTATCTATCGTTCTAGCGTTTTAAGTTCTAAACTAGCTATTATTATTACTTAGTGGTGTAGGATATTATAAACCTTTCAAAATTCTATCCTTGAATATATGATGTTAGCAGTGCCGAGTGATTTGTTTATTTATCTTTTTCTTAATGTTCCCATCCTTTAAGAACATTAGCGATCATCAAGGCCCATTTAAGTCTGTCTGCACCAATTTTGAAAAGTTCGATCGTTGTTTTTCCACTCCACTGCTTTAAATTTTTCAACCAAGATGTGCGTCGTCTCCCCGGTCCTCTTTTTTCTTCCAATCCTTTAGATTTTCTTCTTTGTTGAACCAATCGCATTAACTCATATTCATATAACGTTGAATGCTCGAATAAATGATCTTTGATAAAATTAAAGGCAGATATCGAGCACAGTTTTATTAATTAAATCTTGCCCAAGTACTTTCGCTTCCTAGAGCATCTTCAGGGGCATTTCGTTAATTTTGGGCTATCCAACAAGCGCAGAATGTCATAAACATAAAATTAAACATAAAATTGTACATAACACTACACTAAACAAGGACAAACAGTTATTATTATTTAAAAAAATTTAGTCGAAGCTACATTCTGGTCGGAAACAGGAGAGAAAATGATCATTCAATGTATTTTTTTTTCTTTTTCTTTCTTAAGGTTTACATTTTTTGTCTGATATTTTCCACATTCTTCGAAAACGCTATATCTTAAAACTAGCAAGTATTTGTTCAGTTGCAATTAATTGTTGCTGTCTATAATTACTGTTTCGTTAATTAATATATCTTCAATTACACATCCTTGTCGTATTCCTCGTCTTATAGGTATCTCTTTAGATTTTTGTTGGTCTACTCGTATTATGGCATTCTGATATCAGTATAAATCGGTAGTGCAGGCCATTCACGTTCCGACTTGTGGTACGACTAGTGGTCCAACTTTTGCAGTTGGATCTGAAATCGGACCGTGAGTGGGCTAGTTGGATTAGTTGGACAACTAGTGGTACGACTCGGAACATCTAGTGGGACGACTTGAAGATCCGACTTCCGACTGGCGACGAAGTCAAAGGGTGAATGGTGAAGTTGGAAGTCGGATCACAGGTTGGATAGAAAATTTCCTCAGTCAGTTGACCTTCGGCACCTGTTACGTATTAGATTTCCATAAAATACTTTACGCAAAGATCTCTAGTTCGCGAATATTTAATAGAAAATAAACTTTCGATTGCACGAAAATTACCTTTTTGTTAGGGCAAATCATTTTCCTTTCTGTAGATCTATTTCGGACATTCCCATACAGGTAAATTTCCGATACTCCGGATTGGCTACGGAAGAATTATCAACAAACAATGAAAATTAAATCATAGTTGCAGCAAAAGATCCCTAGTTCGCAAAAAAATAATAGAAAATAACTTTCAATTGCAAGAAAAATTATTCCTATTAAAAATATACGACACACACACAACAAAATAAATCTCAACTCCAGTTTAAAACAAATAAAATATAGATTTTATACCTACACAAATCTTTAAAAACAATAATTTTTTCTTACATCTTATAAAGTCATAAAAATCAAGGGTTGAAAAAATTAATTAGTTCAGCCCTAGACAAATAACTAGAGAAACAAAACCTAATTTTTAACCATACATAACATACATATAAGGATAACAAGCACAATGCTGCCATTTTCCTTCTCCTAATTATATTTTGCGTAGTGTTTATTCGAAACATTTTTTGGTTAAGCGATGTACACCATCGTGGAAAACAACCTAGATCTGAAGTTGGACCGCTAGTTGGATAGGAAGTCGGAGCGTGAGTGGAGACGAACATCCAACTAGTAGTCCTACTAAGTGGGACCACAAGTCGGAACGTGAATGGCCTATCTAATGAGTAAAATTCTCACATCCTGATGTTATATTTTGGCGAAGGCTTTCTCAAAGTCAACTAGAAATATGAGTACGTCACAGTTGATATTTCGACACCGTTCTATAAGTGTGTGTAAGTAAATGATGTGTCTCTAGTGTCAAAGCCGTTTCTAAATCTCATTTGGTTTCCTGATTCTATGGTCTAGTTTTTATAGACACCTTCATGTATCACTCGCAAGAAGACTTTTTATTGAGACAATATTTAAATAATCAACAAACTTTCTGTGATAGGTACAATCGTAGATGTAGAGATACATATCTAGAAGAATTATGAGAGTGATAGAGACCTAAAGAAGGCATACTGGGCGGAAAAGGGAAGATTTACAACAAGCAATTCAATTGAAGAAATGTATAGAGTACTAGATGGATTTTTAATTTGGAGGGATAAAGAAATCGAACAGAATTACAAGGTGAAAAAAGACATCATAATTATGGGGGGATAAGATCTAAAAAAGTATGATACGTTATGGAAATTTAGATGGAGATAAATATCTAACAGGATTACCAGTAAAAATCGACACAATGCATTATAAATAGAAAAAAAAAATAGAAAATTAGGAAGTGGCAGAAAGTTATGGAGTGAAATAGAGGTCTAGAACAAAAATGTGAAGAAAAATAGAGAAATCTACTTGATTCGGAAGTGAGTAATTATTGAATGAGATAGATATTTTACAAAATTACAGTCTAGGAAGTCTATAGAAGTATAAATATGGAGAAATATACAAATTTAGAGATGTATCTCTAGAAATGTCTCTAGAGGTGTAGAGAAAGAATTCTGGAGAGAAACAGAAAATTTTACTTTTTATTAAGTGAATAATTAATTATTGATCCAATTAGATATTTTGTAGAGATTTGGAGATGGTCTGGGAGAATTATATAGAAAAATGGAGAGATGTGTGAGAACAATGAATTGAGAAAAATATAGAGTAATGGATGAATAATGATTATATAAGGAATTGACATTTCGAAAAATTGTGAAACAAGATAATGGCAGAGTTATAGAGAAAGATGATGTCTAGAAAAAGAATTATGAAGAGAAGAGCAGATTTAAAAGATTTAAGGAGAGACAAGACTATATAGTTGTGGAAAAAATATTTTGAGGTATTATTTCCTTTTTAGGAATTTATCAAGGATCGATAGAGAAAAATATGGAGACGAAAATAGAGATCTAGAGGTAATAAGTAGCTTCATAAATTGAAAGGGTTCTTTCTAGAAATACTAGTGACTAATTGAATGATATAGAAATCAAGATTTATAGAAAAAGGTAAAAAATGACATATTTATTAAAAAAAAATAATATGAACAAAGATCAAAATTTAGAAGAAGAAATCTAGAAAAATAATTTGACGATAGATAAAGATCTAGAAAAATAATTATAAATAGAAGCAGTGTAAAAAGGTGTGTTGGAAATGTAAAGAAAGAAATGTTTCATGTATTTCTACAAATGAATTTCAGGCTATTATTATTGTTTGTGAAATAAGCGCGCTTGATTATTTTGATTTGATTAGTTTATTGTTTTGTTTGTATCGCGTTTTAAACTTTCAGTTTACATTTCATTCATTTATTTTTTCTAGGTTGGCACATACGTTGAAGTGGATATGTACGGGTTGCCGACAGATACCATCAGGAGAGAGTTTCGCACACGAATGGTACCTGCTAACGGTCTCAATCCAGTCTACAATGAGGAACCGTTCTTATTCAGGAAAGTCGTGTTGCCCGATTTGGCTGTGTTAAGATTTGGGGTCTACGATGAAAATGGAAAACTTTTGGGACAGAGAATCCTTCCATTGGACGGTCTGCAGGTAAATCTTTTAATAAATAATCATAAATGTTTGTGGGTGTTCGTAAACATTTTCTGGCTTTATACTTTTCCAGGGACTAAAGTACTTTTTTTGTTTTAACCGAAACATTTTCGGTTTTATCATTTTATAGACCAACTTATAGGTTAGATTATGTCTGGTAATAGTTTTTTTCATTTCATTCTTCCGTATACTAAATATAAAGTTTTTCATCCTCTTCATTTCGTTCCGAAAATCTTTGAATTCTATTTGTAACGTTTTTGGATGTTGAGTTTAAGTTGTCGACGGATTCCTGCATTAGTACTCCCTTCATGACAGTTGCAGATCCCATTTACAGCTATAATATATCGCTTGAGATTCAGTAGAAGAGGTGGTTTAATTTGTAATTTGAGAATGATTTCCACTTCGGAAATTGTTCTCAAAATACAAATTACATCAATTATTTTGTCTTGTTACTTGGTAATACACAAAAATTTCATCTAATTTTAGAAGAAATATTTTCAGAACACAGCCACTAAAGCCAGAAAAGTGATGTTCCTTAGTATTTATATTAATAAATTATTAAAATTTTTAGGCCGGCTACCGTCACATTTCTCTGAGAACAGAAGCCAACTTCCCCATGTCTCTTCCTATGCTGTTCTGTAACATTGAGTTGAAAATTTACGTACCGGATGGTTTCGAAGATTTCATGGCAGCTTTAAGTGATCCAAGAGGTTTTATGGGAGCCCAGCAAAAGCAAAACGAACAGATGTCCTCCTTGGGCATAGAGGTATGTATATTCAATACAATTCATAAAATAGATTATCTGTAAATCTTTGTTGGCCGACGTATCTTTTAATTATTTGAACATTTACCCACGTAATATTGATACCAAATCTAGCTACTAACTAATAATTTCATTCTACAAGCTAATTAGCTTGAATAATGTCGAAAAGCTTCTTTTAAACACACGAACCGAACTTAGCTGTTTTATTTTTCATCATTTTTGTGGGGCATTTTAAAAAGTTACCCTCAACTCAGTCATAGTTGATTAGCTTGCGACCTTTGATAGTATCGGAGATCGCTGGGATTATTGCGGCAATATAGCAATTATTAATTACGGCACGGATTTATATTCCTACATACTCTCATATTTCTCTTGTCTCCCTTGAGAATATTTCCATCGTCTTCCCTTTTTTTTCTCATTTGCGCTCCCACGTTTTGCGCTTACATGCTTTTTGAAATAGCTCATTCCTCTTTTTGACTCTCTCTGCTTCTATCTCGGTTGTCGTTCTTCTTCTTGATACTTTTTTGACCCTCTCTTTGATGTAATTGTATACCCTCTGAACCATGGACGTATAAACACAGATGGACTCAGTTATTTACATAAAATTGTGAAGTCAAAATTATTTGAATAGTTCACATTCTCAACACCTTCAACTGTTGTCACGTTTTGTTTTAAAATTTCTTATTCGCGAGTCGCTGAAAATATTACTCCGTATTTTATAGTCTACAGGTGCTATCAAACCAAAATAATAATTTATTGGTTAGATTAATATATCTAATTGTAATCAAAATATAAAGTGTGCACATAGTGTGCATTATTATTTAATAATAACGTATAATTTAGATATCAATCAATTATTTTATATGTAGAAGCACTGCAAACTATTTATAAATGGCAACGGTTGTTTACATTTCTCGGTCTTATGGATATACGTCAAACTTCAAATGCTGTTTCATGTTTGTTTACTTTTTACTAAAAGTTGTTTTTCGATATTTTGGCTGTATTTTGAGTGATGTTTGTGAAAAGTGAAATAAAATAAACGAAATATTTACATCCCGATCTCTCATTTCATTTGTAAGTACATAAAATTTACATTATTTAAGATGAGGAAATGAGGAAGCGTGTTTGTTTACATTTTAATAGGCGTTTAATTGGGTTTATTCATGTTCATTAATGTATTAAATAAGATATAATTTCATGAAATTAGACATTTTTAAATTGTAAGTAGACATCATCTGATTAAAAAAGATCTATTTAGTACCTTTTTAATTTAATATTTCTCATGGATGCAAATAAATTAGTGAAATGAATAAAACTCATTTATTTTTCTATGTAGGTTTCCAAATAATATTGACGATCAAACTATTTTGGTA
This sequence comes from Diabrotica balteata, assembly GCA_918026665.1. Taxonomy (NCBI): domain Eukaryota; kingdom Metazoa; phylum Arthropoda; class Insecta; order Coleoptera; family Chrysomelidae; genus Diabrotica; species Diabrotica balteata. The sequence continues at coordinate 168,476,122 of OU898278.1, forward strand.
GCAAATTTAGGAGAAAACATAAAGATTTTTTATTGTAGCATTATTTTGATACCTATTAAAAATTAACTTGAATTCAACTATATTTAATTGTATTAATTTTAAAGCAAATAAAATTGTATTTTAATTTTTCTATAAAGACGTGATTTGTTAATAGTTAAACTCTCGTTTTTTTTTTTAATTCTTTGAACGTGTTTTTATACATTATTACTACTTCCAATTTTTAAAATCTGAATAATTACGCGCGAGTAAAAATTCAAGCACGCTTATGCTCATTGCGGAAGCATCACATTCTATCGAAGCTTCAAAACATTGTGTGTTAAAGGTATCTTATTGCTGTGTCCATCTATGTTTATACGTCCTTGCTCTGAACTCACTACCTCTATGGCCGTCTGAAGTCCGCCCACCAGCATTCTTTCGAGCAAGCTTCTTTGGATTATCACATACAATAACTATCCAATATTGGATCATCTATCGCATTCCAGTAGAATGTGAAGTTCCATTTAACTACACCTCCAAACCTGTAAAAGTAGGTTTTTAAGTATCCGTGTTCAGTGAGCACCTGCGTGAGAGAAACACTCAGATGCTTACATACAGTCCATCTAACGTACTCAATGATATAAGAGCTTTCAAATGATATATCATAAATATGACCTATTTTGTCAGTCAAGGAAACTGTCGATGACGTCATACTTTTGACAGATGTCAATGTCATGGCAATTTTTAGCGATATCACTAACAATGCTAAAGTTATAAAAACTTACTAATTACTTTAATTTATTAACAGACTGGAGAAGGACTTTTCTTTACTAAAATACAACTTAAAACGGGACGATGAAAAGTGTTTCTCGAAGGTGGCTAAGTTCTGTTAGCCGTTAGTATATTTTTTTGATAAGTGTGGCAGTCGACTTGTTACAACTCGCGAGAATTGCACTATGGGATATAAAAACAGTACAATAAGCAAACATTCAAGAAAATATGGTACATACACATTATAGATTTGTATAGATTTAGCACACGAATCAATGCAAAATATCGTGTAACTAATAATTGATTTTAATTATTGTAGGTCACTTCTGATAAACCTGCTGAGAAGAAAGAAAAGAAAGAGGAAGTAAAGTTGGGTAAGTTATCCTAATCGTTGGTGTCTTTACGAGGTAATCATATCTTGCAATTTCAGTATTCGAACCAATTACCATCGAGTCCATCAAACAAGACAAAGCCTTCCAAAAAACTACAAAGAAGCAACAGAAGGAGTACGATACTCTGAAGAAAAAACAAGCCAAAGAGAAACAGTCTGTGCAAAAGGCACAGTGTACTGCCATCGATAAACTAATTAAAGGAAAAAAGTAAGTACTGTTTTATGTTTCAACTAAGAAATGTTTTTCAAAAGACATAAAAAAGATAAAACCAAACTACATAAACAATAAGTTTTCTTTAATTTTTCACCTTCTTGGCGGGATATTTTCCCATTTCCCCGATGTAGCCGCCACATGATACTATAACAAAACAAGATAAGTCAACGCGCATGTTCTTGTGACGTAAGCCTGAGACAAGTTGTCAAAATGCCAAATTAACAAAATTAATGACAGCAAGTTAAATTAAATTAAAATTTTTCATTTTCAAGCATTCATGAATGGGGCAGATTTTGCAATTTAATAAAAATATTTATGTATATTATTAAAATAATTAATTGTGTTTGTTAGTTTTAAACCAATATTTCTACTTTTTAGCAAAAACGATTTAGTGAATGACCCCACAGTTCGTAAATTAGTGACAGAGCAAACTTTGGAATGGAGCGCCCTAATGGAACGTCATCGAAAACAAGAATGGGAATTTTTGAGGACGCAGTTAAATGATCAGAGAGACTTGCTGAGAAAGCATATGGAACTTTTGCAGGGGATGCAAATGAAACAGTTGGAGGGCAAACACGAAAGAGAATTAAAAGAACTGAGCAGTACGCAGGCGAAGATATCGGTCGAGACTGCAAAGGAGGTAAATTATTTTGGTACTTTCAGAATGTCTATAAATGTCTGAGGCACATATTTATTTTTAAAATATCTTGGTATGGGATTTTCAATTTAATTTAACTCAATTATCGTGTCTGTTTGTCCGGTACTAGTTCAAGGCGCCGCATTGGTTCATATTATATTATATATGCTAACTGTTTGTAAAATCAACAAATCCGACTTTATATCTTCTTTTTCGCGTGCCATATCAGAATTATCCGATGTTGGTGATCACCATTGCGAAGGCGTCTCGATCTTCTGCAATATGGAATAGTTGTCCTGCATTTGGTATCTGAGTCCATTCACGAATGTTTTTTAACCAAGAAACTTACTATATGTCCCAGATACGACATTTTTCGATGTTAAACAGCCTTTAGCACTTCTCTATCTTTGTTGACGCTCCTTAGTACTTCGTCATTAGTTTTCCTTACTGTCCAAGGTATCTTCAGCATTCGTCTATGAACCCACATTTCCAATGCTTCAATTTTATTCATGATCCATACTTTTAGCGTCCACACTTCCGCACTATACAAAAGTACAGACCAAACATAGGACTTAACCATTCTTTGCCCTAGTTCTAAACTGAGATGGTTATTGCAAAGAAATGACTTTATTTTCATAAAAGTAGTTTTAGTCATTGCTATTCTACGTTTTATTTCTATATCTGGATCTAGTTGGTCCGTTATTACAGTTCCCAAATATGTCATTTTGTGAACTTTCTCAACTTTGACTCCGTTCAATTGAAGCTTTTCATCGGGATGTGGGTCACGACTAAACACTAAAAATTTGGTTTTGTTTGAGTAATGCCCATTTCCTTTTCTACCTCGTGCGATCAAGCAGAATTTGAAGACCTTCAATATTATCTGATAGAATTACTGTATCGTCTGCATATCTAATCACATTAAGTAGTTCCTCCTTGATTTTTATTCCATATGGTTGCCTCTCAAGTGCCTTTTTAAATAACTGGTCCGAGTAGACATTGAACAATGTTAATTACTATTAAACTGGGAATAAGCCACAATTAAAGATAAAAATACTTTTATTAACGTTTCAATTTCCACTTCGGAAATCGTTCTCAAAATACAAACAGTAAATTAAACAAATTTTGTTTTTTGTTACATAGTGAAAAATTCTTCTAATAATTTAATTTTAGCTGGCTCATTTATATTGACAATTCAGACATACATTATGCATTTTAAAGTAGACGACTTTAAAATGATATTGCCAATATTGTTGAGTTGCGCTCCTGGGACGACTTTACTTATAAGATAGTTCATTCGATTACATGAAATCAACTTTAACTTGAGAATATTTGTCAGAAAAAAATCATAGCATGTAATTCGTCTTTAAAAAGACAAACACATGACATGGTGACAGTAAAATTCTCCTGTTAGTGATCTCATAGTAAATTATGAGGGAAAACCAGGAAAAAAACCTCATAATACTATCCCGACATTGTAAGTATTTGTTCGTGAATTTAGTTTACCTTCAACAAACATCAAAATTCTGATTTTATATGTTACGTTATTTAAAAAACATAAATGATGTATCCTCTATATGTTACTGACTTACTAATACTGGTATTTTCTTATTAATAACTTCCTCTTTCAATATTGGTAACCAGATCCTACTACATTCTGCCGAGGAATTTGTGACACAATTGGCCTCATTTAGCATAATTAGAGCCGCTTCTTTGATTTTTCTTTTTTTTTACCATCCGTTTCTTTTAGGACTACATTTGAATTATTCCATTGAACCCTATGTTCATTATCCCATAAGTGTTTACAGATTTGAGATCTATCAAATTCTTTATTTTTAATATAAGATTGATGTTCACTTGTTCTAACATTTAATGGCCTTGATGATTCACCTAAATAAAACTGATCGCATTCACAAGGTATTTTATAAATGCAATTCTTTGTCCTTTCTTGTTCATTGTTAGGTTTGGTTTTGGACAAAATAGATCTCAACGTGTTTATTGTTTTGAATGTTGTTGAAATGTTGATTTTATTTCCTATCCTTTTAAGTTTTTCTGATAGTCCTTTTATGTACGGTATTGTTATTTTCCTCATATTATTCCTTGTGTATGCTGTAGGATCTCGTTCTAAGTTGTTCTGTTCTATTCGATCGATTGTTGAAAATTCCTTATTTATAAACGATAAAGGATAATCATTTTTTAATAAAAATAATAAAGATGTTAACAAATGTTTCTCCTCCAAGAACGAATTTTCATTAGAACAAGTAATTTTGGCTCTATCGTATAAGGATTTAATTATTCCCTTTTTCACATTAATATTGTGATTTGATTTGAAATTTAAATATCTATTGATGTGTGTTATTTAATAATAAATATATTTAAATTTCAAATCAAATCACAATATTAATGTGAAAAAGGGAATAATTAAATCCTTATACGATAGAGCCAAAATTACTTGTTCTAATGAAAATTCGTTCTTGGAGGAGACACATTTGTTAACATCTGTTTTATTAAAAAATGATTATCCTTTATCGTTTATAAATAAGGAATTTTCAACAATCGATCGAATAGAACAGAACAACTTAGAACGAGATCCTACAGCATACACAAGGAATAATATGAGGAAAATAACAATACCGTACATAAAAGGACTATCAGAAAAACTTAAAAGGATAGGAAATAAAATCAACATTTCAACAACATTCACAACAATAAACACGTTGAGATCTATTTTGTCCAAAACCAAACCTAACAATGAACAAAAAAGGACAAAGAATTGCATTTATAAAATACCTTGTGAATGCGATCAGTTTTATTTAGGTGAATCATCAAGGCCATTAAATGTTAGAATAAGTGAACATCAATCTTATATTAAAAATAAAGAATTTGATAGATCTCAAATCTGTAAACACTCATGGGATAATGAACATAGGGTTCAATGGAATAATTCAAATGTAGTCCTAAAAGAAACGGATCAATGGAATAATTCAAATGTAGTCCTAAAAGAAACGGATGGTAAAAAAAGAAAAATCAAAGAAGCGGCTCTAATTATGCTAAATGAGGCCAATTGTGTCGCAAATTCCTCGGCAGAATGTAGTAGGATCTGGTTACCAATATTGAAAGAGGAAGTTATTAATAAGAAAATACCAGTATTAGTAAGTCAGTAACATATAGAGGATACATCATTTATGTTTTTTAAATAACGTAACATATAAAATCAGAATTTTGATGTTTGTTGAAGGTAAACTAAATTCACGAACAAATACTTACAATGTCGGAATAGTATTATGAGGTTTTTTTCCTGGTTTTCCCTCATAATTTACTATGGAATCACTAACAGGAGAATTTTACTGTCATCATGTCATGTGTTTGTCTTTTTAAAGACGAATTACGTGCTATGATTTTTTTCTGATGGATATTCTCAAGTTAAAGTTGATTTCATGTAATCGAATGAACTATCTTATAAGTAAAGTCGTCCCAGGAGCGCAACTCAACAATATTGGCAATATCATTTTAAAGTCGTCTACTTTAAAATGCATAATGTATGTCTGAATTGTCAATATAAATGAGTCAGCTAAAATTAAATGATTAGAAGAATTTTTCAGTATGTAACAAAAAACAAAATTTGTTTAATTTACTGTTTGTATTTTGAGAACGATTTCCGAAGTGGAAATTGAAACGTCAATAAACGTATTTTTATCTTTAATTGTGGCTTATTCCCAGTTTAATAGTAATTAATTTACAATGCCACAAGAAAATAGCTTCAGAACAATTGAACAATGTTGGCGACAAAATGCAACCTTGTCTCACTCCTCGTTATATGAGGATTTTATCGGTGTAGGTATCTCCAATTTTTACGATAGCAGTTTGATTCCAGTACAAATTTTTAATGACACGAATATCCTTGTCATCTATTCCGATATTTTTCAGTATTTGCATTAATTTTAGATGCTGTACTTTATCGAATGCCTTTTCGAAGTCCACGAAACATGCAAATACATCTTTTCTTTGGTCACGACATTTTTGTAATAGGATGTTAAGCGCAAAAAGTGCCTCCCTGGTTCCCATAGCATTTCTAAAACAAAATTGGGTATCTTCAAGATCTTCTTCGCATTTGCGTCTAATTCTGTTGTTAAGTATTCTTAGGAAAATTTTAAAGTGTGGCTCTTTAGGCTAATTAATTGATATTCTGAGCATTTTCTTGCATTGTGTTTTTTAGGTATTACGATAAAGATGGATTTGAGACCGACTTTATATATTAATAAGTATTTACCCAACACACACATTATACGAAAACAATCAAACAATCAATATTTATTATTTTTTTAGGTTGCCAACGACAAGAATCTGAAGACGAAGAAAGATAAGGAAAGAAGATTGAAGGAAAAGCAACAGAATAACAATAAACGTTTCTTAGAAGAAAGAAAAACGGCTCAAATGAAACAGAACAGAGAAAAGGAAAAGCTGCAAATGACCCATGCCAAACAGTTGGAGATGTTGTCGCACGATATTCAGAAGATGATCGACATGTATAAAAACGAGGAGGCAGAATATGATATGTCTAGCAAAACAGAATTTTTCGCTTAAAAATTTTAGAGTTCTTATTGTTCGTTACTTGTAGCTTATGAATATTTAATTAAATTGTATAGATTTCGAGGTCAAGTAAATTATATGAATTATTTAACGTTGATATGCGTTTTTTATTTAATCCACCATTTTGCTTTAAAAACAATCTTTTTTTGGTATTATCGTCAGAGGTACGGTCAGTATCGTCATAATTTTACTATAGAGTGGTCCAACGAAGTTGTATTGGAATTTTTATTATTGTATAAATTACCCAATTTACCACCAACACTGATGGCGCACAACAAAGTTAACCTTCGATACTGACCATCGGAATGTTCCGACAACATTTTGGAATAGGTGGAATGCACTTACCAAAAAGCAAATAAGAGGTCTGGCTGTTCAATAACAAGACTGCTCATGAAAAAGAGTTTTATTTTAAAAATTATTCTACAATCGAATGCCCTTCTTCAATATATTCCCCTCACCACGCACCGTTCCATTCATTTTTTCTATTGGACAGAGCAATGCTTTTGTTAGAGCTTTTAGGAGCTCCGCCGTTTTTTGCTTCACCTCTTCCATCGACTCAAATCTTCGGAACCAGGAAAAAGTCACACGGTGCTAAATCAGGCGAGTACGGCGGGTGTTCGAGCACTGGAATGCCTCTACCAGCTAAATAACGGTCCTGGTGCAAGATCCACGGCTTGTTTTTCCACAACTCCGGCCGTTGCTTACGAACTCGCTCTCGCAGCGTCGTCAAAACTTTCAAATAGTGAGTTTGGTTTACAGTTTGACCCTCTGGAAGCCATTCAGTCATCACGATCCCGTTAATGTCGAAAAAAAAAACTATTAGCATGGCTTTAAATTTGGATTTCGACGACCTTGCTTTTTTGGGCTGACGTAATGTCTCATTAGAATATTTCTTCGGCATTGTCAACTGAAATACAAAGAAAATCTCAATTAATAAACAAATATTTGGACGCAGTAGCTGACAAATATGTTAGTAACCAATATCAGACATGGGTGTCAGCTATTGCTATAACATAAAATTTTGCTTGCATTTACAGGGTTATTTACGTGCTTCCTACTTAAATATTCATTCAAAGTATAAAAACATCTGAAACCCGATAGCTGACACTAGTGTCACTTACTGGATACTCGCTCGGATTTTGCATCAATAACTGACACCTCCTATCTAACCTTACTTTATTAACATAAGATATTTTAAACAACAAATACGTACATTTATATTACTGTTAAATGGATCTACACTAAAAGACTTACCCTTTAAATACACATTAACGTCACACACCCAATGTCACCAAAATTAAAATTTATTTTATCGGCGCATTGATGCCAAGAAGCAAAGATCGCCAATACAACAGACTGTACAGTTTCAAATAGTCTTAGTACAAAAATAACAAATTCTGGTGTCGCTTATTGGGGTACTGTCAGCAATGGGAGCCACTACTTTACTGCGCGTGCGTGCTAGGGTTGTTGAAACTTAGATAATTGTTTTTAGTATTAGTATTCAGGAGACAAAATTAAACAAAACATATTTTAACTATTGATTTTACTACATATTATTACATTATTTTCATACACATTCTAATATTTATACAATTGTTTATCGTTGAACAATGGAATGCACTGCTTATGCAACAAAAACCTTCAAAAGAGGTAAGTATAATATTCTTGGGTTTAACTTCTTACATAAAGACAGTTCATTAATTTTTTTGCTTTGGTAATTTCGGCGCTATAATCATAATATCATTCCCTATGTTATTAAAAAAATATAACCTATGTTTTGTTGCAATAAATAATTTTTTGGATTCCTAACTGATAGCCGTAGAGTTTTAAAATATAAGACATACATAAGCCTTTGAAAAACGAATTTTAATTTGGTTTATTATTGGTTTTTTTAAGAAGACTCACAACTTTCAGTATATATTTTTCATGCTCCTAAGCAGCTTTATATTTTGGTAACTGACTTGTTTAAACGGGTTTAAACTCATTTTAGTCGAGCTGACTTTCGAACAGATCCCTTTTAAGTATTATTACAATAAAAGATTCCTTACGAATTACCACTTGGACATCCACGAATAATTGAAGGCCAACCAACAGACGAGCACAGAGGAGAAAATTAATTAGCAAAATTATTATCATCTATTATATTCTATATATTATCATTCATTGCTGAAAATAAGCTTACATTGAAAATGACCATTATTTTCTGTTCTAAGTTACTTGGATTCATTTTGTTTTAATACTTTCATACCATTTTCCCTACGTGTAAGTGTTATTCCTCTGTTTTGTCAGTTGTCGGTCGCAATTCCAATATCTTCGTTCACCTTCCATCATTCATTCCTTAAACATGGCCAACCCAGTTCCAACTTAGTTTGGCAATTGGTTCAATAATGTTTTCTCATTTTTAACTCGACCAATGATAGGTATTTCGAGCAATACTTTTTCCATTTTTCTTTGGGCGTCTTTAAATTTGTATATCTAGAGCTTTCAGGTTGTGGTTAAGTTCTTGGCGATATTGAAAATGCGTTTGGAGTATCTGCGGTCGATTTTGCAGTAAATTAGTGCCTTCAAGATTGGAGTATGTTCAACAATGCTTAATGCCTTCGTAATTTCGGTGTACTTATTACTGAATAAACGAACGTAGCTCATGATTATCAGATTATATGTTTGAAGTAGAAATATGTTTGTAATTCTCTTTCACAGCGCCAATTAAGTCAAAAATAGAAACGAATATAGATCAAATCGAATAGATTTTAAATTAAAGGATATTAAAATGATTAATGGGACATAATAGAATAGGAACATTCATACGCTGAAAATAAACCGTTAATCTATAAAGATATGACCAAACTGCTAGTCAAATCTGCTGGTAAAACAAAAATATTTAGGATCTTTGGCGCATTTTGATAGACTTCCAAAGGGCCACATAACCAATAGTACTAATATAAAAACAGCGAACACTATATGAGCATGAGTTATAAAAATTGTTTTTTTTAATTCAAAAGAAAAAAATATTGGATGAACAAAAATTTGTATCTCTTAACTATCAGCTAAGTCTCCAGAATCAGTAAAAGTTATTCTCTTAAATAAAAAAGCACTTAACTAATAAATTGATAACGCGTTTTCGAGTATTTTGTTAAAATATACTGCAATTCGATTCCAATTTTCAATTTTATTTACTAATGTTAATATTGTGACATATCTAATAGATTAAGAGAAGCCAACAATCTTTATTTTTAGTCGGACGTCCTTATTAACCAATTATTCATATTTCAACATCTTTGTTTTTTGATATAAACCTTAAAACATCTGTACACGAAATGGAAGAAAGCAGGTGATGAAAAATGATATGATCGTCACACAATACGAAACATCGATGCAAGGAGAAAAAAAGCATCTCGTTTGTACCAAGTTTCAATGACAGAAACTATAAGATTAATACTGAAGTGACTCAAGAAGGTAATGATAGAGAAAGCAACAAAAGACATAGATAATATTTACTTACATCGAATAATTCATAAATGGCACATAAGAAGACCAGTTTGGTCTTGTTTCTTTTTCTTTATACAAGATAAGGTTATATAAGAAGATAATATTCGTCGAGGTCTAACAGACCGGTGACAACTGATTGTATGAAAACTGACATTGTATTATGCACATATACACTTACCGCAAAAGTTTTGTACCACCAAAAATTATGTTACACTAATTTTTTTTATCATTTTAGGCTTGGGCAAAAGTTTAGTCAAACTTCTTTTTGGGCTTATACCAAGAGAAAAAAAAAATATTTGTATAAGTTTGAGACACCCTGTACGGAGAACAAGCTATAAGGGTGGGATTACATAAAAACCACGTTATAGTCTCGTATTTTGTGAACATTTTGTTTTTTGAATTTCCCTGATTATTTAAAAACAAAGAAAATATAGGGTTTTAACCTCTGAAACAATACTAATAGTACAAAATCTCACTGAAGGCTCGCTACGTTCATAATGTAGTTTATAAAATTCACATTTTTAGGTACAATGAAAATAAGGGAATACATTGATAATAGGTTGCCAATCAAAGAGTGGCCACCAATATTTTTAATTCAGTTAATAATAATTAAATTTTGAACAAAAATTTTATTCGTTTATTAATAATATTAATACCAAGCCACCTACGGCTTGATAACACGGAAAGAGTCCTACCAGAGCTCAATCCTTTTGATACCATAGGTATCTGGGATGAGTGAATTTTCCCGTCAGAGGGAGTGTGGGCCGTATGGCTAAATCTGATATTAATAATTTTATTTATTTTTTAAATAAAATACGCTGCGCATGACTTATATGCATGTTTTTTTTTATATCAAACACAAAAGAATAATCTTTTATTTCTGAAGTTTTTGTTATTCTTAATACCCATTAACAACCTCTTGCACAACGAAAAAACAAATGCTCTTCTTTCATTGTACAATAAATTCCAAAATTTAGATTTTATTTCTAATCTTTCTTCTAGAAAATTGTCGCTACAAGCCAATAATTTGCAACATTTGTTGCCATCACTCTCTGGAGGTAAAACTGAATGTTTCATTTGTTTCTCATGCTGCTTTTTAATTTTCCGACTTCCAACGCTTTTTACAATTTTCCTTTTTTGTGGATCACCCTTTTTAGTCACACCATTATCTTCTTTTTCTAACATAATAAAAGCCTTCATCTCTCCAGCAACAAGCATTTCTTGTTCATAATTATGAAAGATATCATAAATAGAACAGCTGATGTTCATATTTTATTTAATAAAACTGCTGCATCTGCATAAAGCTTAGGAAAAATGCAGCATGCGATAGGTAGACACTGCGTTTTTCCTTAACACATCATACTGCATTTTCTTTAAGCAAGTATGTAAAAATTGCTGTAGATACTGCATTTATACAAATAATATGTTAATACACAGCTACAGATAGTGCATTTTTACTAAGTAAATTTTATACTAAGTATAAAAAGAGCACGTTTTCCTGATTCCAATGATATAAACAACTTTATGTGTAATTATTGTACGTATTGTGTTTTTGCTTATGAGGGCAGTATTAAAATGAGCATAATTTTTGGTGATGCAAAATTTTTGAGGTTAAGTTTATATTCCCTTAAAGTCAACTGAATGTTATCCAACTTTGACGTTGGCATTACAGCGTTGCCATATTGTTGGGATTGTAGAAGATATAGGGAATTGAACGTTATTATTATTGTAAATACATTTGTTTTAGCATTTTTTTATGAAATACAATAAAAATTAAAAATGACAATTATACAAACAGTCACTAATTTTCATTTGCACTTCATAAGTTACAGGTGAGTTTGTGTAATTTTAATCTAAGATTCTATTTTTTCGTAACTTCATTTCTGTTATTCGTTTCATCGTTGTATTCTAGCTGACTTGACTGTTTTATTAGATTGTTTGCTTTTCTTAGTTGAATTTCTAAAACGCTCTTTGGTCATTATAATTCGATATGATAAAACGTGTGGTTCATTTCTAATCGTAAACCATCTACAAAGTCTATAGAGTAGCTAACATTAATATATTCAAGTCTATCAACTGAACTAGATCACATTTGCACAAAAACTTACTTAATAAGACAGTATTGTCAGTTCATTATACATTAGACGGTAATTTTTTGATAATAAAAGCCTCAAATTGCAACAAAGTTTGGTTTTAAAGAATATTCAAGAAAATTAATAGATATTTTCGATAGAACATTAGATCATCATAATGTCTGAAACCGTAGTATTCATTAATAACAAAATCATGGTTTGAAAGTATGTGGGTTGGAATTTTAACCACTTTGACAGTATAATACGAGTATATACACGACCTAACTTGTGGTTTACAATTTCTTTACCACAATTTTGAACAATTTATTTAAATTAAAACAATTCTCAAATCGCGTCATACTTCCCTTGTTATCCTACGTCTATATTGATAAGGCCAAGCTAGGATTAATCAGGTTGTATTAGTAGACCACTAACACTACAATTTACATTTTATTGGAACGTAGTAACAATGACGTCATGCTCCAAACATCAAAGTTTCCTGAAGTGTCTATCTACCACCTGCTTACTGATGTATTAGTTTTAAAGTTTCATTCTCCACACACTTGCACCAAAATTGTCGTCATTCTCGAGATAAACCACAAATGCTATGCCATCAATTTGTTTCCCGGTTTATGTAACCGTTGAGGTAAATAAAAAAAAGTAAAAAACTATTTCCGGAGTGAAAGTTGAACCGTCAAATATTAGTTAAAAATGTAATTTTCATTACAACCAATTGGTGCTTAATCCCATATAAACATAATTAAGTATCAGAACCTTTCGAAAAAGAGTAACTAGGAAATGGGTTTCACTCTGTATATACTTGTCCCTAAATTACCGTAATCTTGAAAATAACCTACAGAATAGAAGGAGCAAACAGACATGGGTTTTACTCTCTACATACTAGCTCCTAAATTACCACGATATTGGGGATAGGTCTCATTGACAAATTACGGGTGACTCCCATGATTAACAGAAAATTATTACTTTATGTCAAATCGCCATGTCTTAGAAGAATAAAAAATGACTTCTTCCTCTCTCTTGTCAGTCTCCATATATTCATTCTTGGATATAAGCCTCTCAAGCATGTTTTACGGGTTTTTAAGGTTTTCAACACCTTCGGGTGCTGCCCATCCAACAGATTACATTAATTTTTTTGTTTTTCGAACCAACGCCAAAATTTCAGTATTTAAACTTCAGAGTAAACACATTGAAGTGAGTGCGTTGGTCCTTCCGATCTTCGGATCGACAAAATAAAGAGTAGCTCATACAAAAACGTAGTTTTCTCTTAGTGCTTCGTTATACTGAGCTTCTTTGTGCTTGACAACCATTGAATTTTTACAAGATATTTTATTTGTACCAATATTGACTGTCAGTAATTGAATGTTCAATTATTGCGACTAAATTCTCGATTACAGGAGATGATTATCTGCAATAATTCCAGGTTGTTTATAAAACTTGTCAACAATTCCCCTGAACACTATAACACTGATAACGACAATGTAAGTTTAAAAGGGAACAATCATTTAAAAGAAAATATACTGATTTTACCAGTATCTTCCTAAAATCATCGGTATATAAAATGGAAATAATTCTAATTAAAGTGCAACTTGCATTCATGTTGTTCTGAAGCTATTTTCTTGTTGCATTGTAAATTAATTACTATTTAACTGGGAATAAGCCACAATTAAAGTTACTGTTTGTATTTTGAGAACGATTTCCGAAGTGGAAATTGAAACGTCAATAAACATATTTTTATCTTTAATTGTGGCTCATTCCCAGTTAAATAGTAATTAATTTCATTCATGTGTGGTAAAGTCGCAGTAAACCATTATACACTTTACATTTAACGCAACATCAAACTGACAATAGGTGTGTGTTGACATTGGAAGGTTCAAGAGATTTTTAGGCCATCAGGTTAGATGGAGGAGAACTGGTAATAATTTAGATGACTCCCTTTGAGATGCAAGTTTCTTATCTAAATAATTATTGTTGATACAAATAATCTGCAATCCGAAGAGTCTACGTTGACATACGCATTAAAACTTATACACACTTTACTTTGTTGAACTCTTGCTGGCATTATTTCATGTATGTCCACATGACATGATCCAACTTGTTTGATATGATATAAGCTTTCTGAGAACAAAAATTACCACAGTCATCAGGAGAATTTATAAGATGGTCCATTTGTCATCCTCCTCCTCATTCCTTGAGCTCTTGTTAGGGCGTGATGCCACTCTATTATTGGCTTGCTGCCTCCATTGGCTGCAATACTGTGCCATATGGACGGCTTCATGTAGGAATATTCCCACCAGACTCTCCATTTGGTCTGCCCATCGTGTTACAGATCTTCCTCTTCCTATCGTCTTCGGCCTTCTACTACCAATAGTTCCATATTACATTTGTCATATTTCACCTTAAAACGAAACAAAACTATATCTACAAATACAGCTAATGGCTACAATGCTTACCCATTTGTTCCATAAATATTTTGTCTACTTAGAATGAAATTTAGAAATGCCAAAGTGGATTTTGCAAAGAAAAGAAACACTTGCTGCCTGGTAACGGTGCTTCCAGTTCACAAAAAGAAAGACATTATGGGGTGTGAACTACAGAGAGATCACCCTACTAAACATGGCATAAAAATACTATAGATAGTGGTAATTTGGAGAAGTACACTGATACAGCGAATTTCAGACCTTTAGTCATATTTTTTCCTGTCTGAACCTCTTATTTCAGGCCACTTGTGCGAACAGCTGGACCCGGTCACCTGCAATTCAGCGAAATATGATATTATTAGTTGGCTTTTCTACCTGTTATTTCAAGCCAATGGTGCGAACACCTTTATCCGATCACCTGTGCAAACACCTGCAACCATTAATCATATTTTTTCTTGTTTAGACTTGGGAATACCATTAATTAGCTTTTTATATTCCAATGTTCGGTACAACATAAAGCAGAAAAATTTGAACAACCGTTCAAATTTGTATCAGTTGAAAATCTGGAGAAAAACCTCGATATACATTCCTATACCCATCATATATATTCGTGGATTTTAAAGCAGTCAGCAAATAGACAAAAACTGCAACTATACTGGAATTTCAGATACCGCTTCAGCTTATTTAACTAACAGACATGAGACGGGGCGTTTCCATTATAAAAATGGGATAAGACATATAGATGTACTGCCCTGCCTTCCATTCAAACTTGTAGTGGTAAAATAAAAAAGTAATTCAAGAGTCCCACAGTATTAAGAAACACAATCTTTAATAAATCTTTATTCAGGTTCCAAGAGTCTATTATTGAAGTTTTTCCGGTTTTAAAGAATATCGTGAACTGAAAATGTCATTAAAAATAAATTCCACAAAAAAAAGAAACCATACATCTAGGATCGTTACTTATTGGAAATAACCTAAGCGAAGAAATTAAGAGAATGGTCCGTGTTAATAGGTGTTATTATTATAGCTGCAAAATTGTTCAGAAAAATTTAATTATTAGTCTATAGAACACCAATAAGGCCAGTGTTACCATGTGGATCAAAAATATGAAGTGACAATAAGGATTAAACAGTATTAAGGCAGTACACCTCGATAGTTAGAGCAAGTAATCAGTTTAGACGAAGACAATAATTAGAAAAAAATTTATACCGAAAAAGAAGACCGAAACTGGACAATTCAGAGGATGACATAAAAGCTATTGCAGTTAAAGGAGGGAGATGTCAAAGACAGGGATGAGTGGAGTAATTATTATTATTATCCTCTTATGCAACCACCAAAAACCCATCGGAAATTATCTAGTAGTTGAAAGACAAACGTAGTTTCTAACCGCAAACCTTTGTGGTACAATGAATCAACATCTACACAATGATTACAAGTAATAGTTCATTAAAGATCTTTATTAATTTCATATAGGAAGTGTTTACAAAACCAAAAAATAGTTATCTAATCAACTTCGCGGCTTTAAAAATCAAAAACCGTGTAATGTATTCAACAGTTATACCACAAATTATCTAAGAAAACTATGTTAGTACTTTACACATATATAAACATCGCTAACACAGCTACATTATTGTTCTGTCGTGTTATTTTTTACAATACTGCATGAAATGATTCGGAATCGAATTGCAATACGTTTACATTTTACATCTAAATGACTAGAGTACAGTTTGCCGCTAGCAAAAATATTATACAAAAATCACTGTGTGGATATAAACTATTACTTACATATCTTTTTTTTAATTATAAAATGTAACACTAAGTTCAATGGGAGGAATAAACGACAAACACATTATGTCGCCCAAAGCTTTTACTTATAATAAAAAGCTATAATAAATAAAAAAATTAAGATTGTATTGAGACAAGGCGTTGACCTAGATGAAACACCCACTGAGTTATTCAGACTGGTAGACCAACAGAACTACTAGAAGCAGGCCTGAAGATTGCTAATAAACAAAAACGAAAACAACAAAAAAATAGCGCTAAATCACAAGATATACTAAAAAAACGACGACAACTACTGAATGATAACAAAAGAAATACAGGGAGTTTACCGAACTAAACAAAACCATAAGAAAACAGATAAAGGAAGATTTAAAGAAATACCAACAAGACCGCATTAAGAAAATCATAGAGTAGAACAAAAGTTTAAAAACAATGAAGACAAATACAGGAAAAAGAAAACTAATCATGCTTAAAGCTGAGAACAATGAAGAAAGAGATCTAGGAGAAATAGTAAAAACCACAGAAAGAAACTACACAGACCTATACAGTTCTAAAAATTTTGCAGAACCCTCAACACGCAGAGGCGCTGCAGAACACATAGAGAAAATTAAACAGATCGCGGACGATCGACATGCCCTATACAAAGCTCGAACACCACGAAAGCGACTAAAATCTAGGAAAAGCTTCCTTGGAACAGTGCAGGATGAACCGCCTGAGTATTTTCCACTTCCTCAGGTTCAATGAACCGGCCAGACCCTAGACTTTAAAACGTGGAAAACCTTGAATAGGATAAGAACGGGGGTTGCTACAGTAAAATCAAACATGGCAAAATGGGGAAAAATAGACCAAGATGATGTGAAATGTAACTGTGGAGAAACACAGAATATGGAACATCTTCTTACATGCAGAAACTGTCCTCATCGATGTACCCTTGAAGATTTGTGGCTCGCCAACAAAGATGGAACCGACGTAGCCCGATACTGATCCGAAATTTTATGAATGACATGTCCGGACACGATAAAGTAAAGTAAAGTTCTAAAAATGACCCACCACTATCATCTAAACAGAATCTCTCGAGGAAAATACAAAATGTTGGCTCAGAGGTATTACCAGAAATAACTGAAGATAAAATCGAAAAATCCATAAACGACATAAAAAAAATAAAGCGGCCGGTGAGCACAAAATACTGGCGGAACTGCTAAAAGAAGGAGGAGACACGATAAAAAAAAATGCTAAAAATACTGTTCAACAAATGTCTGTTTGAAGGTAAAATACCTAAACAATGGAGAAATGCCAACACAATCTTAATACATAAGAAAGGAGACCGAACAGACCTAAACAACTACCGTCCTATTTCCCTTTTGTCACAACTATATAAAACCTTCAGAAGAATAATAAACAACCGACTAAGCTATAAACTTGATAACTACCAACCAGTGGAACAGGCCGGATTCAGGAAAGGATACAGCACAATCGACCATCTACATGCGCTTAAAATCTTAATTGAGAAAACCAATGAATACAACCTTCCGCTGTACTTACCATTCGTAGATTATGAAAAGGTATTCGACAGCATTAAACACTGGGTGGTTGAAGAAGCCCTGGTCAATTGTAGAATAGATTCAAGATACCGACAATTGATACATGATATTTACCAAAACGCAACCATGACCGTAATTCTGGACGACAAATTAGTAACGGATAATATAAAAGTTAAACGAGGAGTCCGACAAGGCGATATAATTTCACCTAAACTGTTTACCTTGACCCTCGAAGACATAATAAAATCAACAGATTGGGAAAACAGAGGAATATGTATTAACGGAAAATACCTAAATTACCTTAGATATGCGGATGATATACTCCTGATCTCCTCGGAACGACAAGAACTGGAATTAATGCTGAATGAACTTCATGAGAAATCACTGCAAAAAGGCCTAAAAATTAACTTCAACAAAACAAAAGTAATGACAAACACGGAAACCAAGAAGCAATAAAAAATACAAACAGAAAAAATAGAACAGGTAAATGAGTATATCTATTTAGGACAAGCAATCAGAGCTAACAGAGAAAATCAAACAGCGGAAATATCGAGACGAGTAAGAATAGGATGGGCAGCGTTCGACAAACTTCTTACGTTCTAAAAAATCAAACAATCCCTCTATACTTACGAAGCAAGGTATATAACTCCTGTATAATACCGGTGCTCACCTACGGAGCATAGACATGGACATTTACACAGGCCAATTTGGATAGGATAAGGAAGGCACCAAGAGCGATGGAGAGACAAATGTTGGGTGTATCACTTAGAGATAGAAAACGTAACCAGTGGATCAGAACCAGAACAAAGACAGTAGACGCGATAGAACAAGCAGCAAAACTGAAATGGAAATGGGCTGGACACAATGAACGTCTCCAAGACGGACGATGGAACAATGCCATCGGAAAGTGGCGTCCATACAATGCAAAGAGATCATGAGGCAGACCACAGATGAGGTGGAAAGATGACATCAGGAAACAAGGAGGTCCCACATGGCAGAGAACAGCTCAAGATAGGGAAAGATGGAGAGAACTGGGGGAGACCTATATCCAACAATGGAAGAATAGAGAATAGGTTCAAAAAAAAAGACCAAGAAACCAAGTGATAACAATTACAAAACTTTTTTAATGCAATATATATCACCGCCTGACTGGCTTCTATCGACATTTATAGCAATCCCTATAATAACACTAAGTTAATACACCTCATGGGGCATTCCTTGCAACTTGTGTACATGAGACAAAAGTTATATCAAATATTGCACAGCTTTAAGATCTCCCAAGAATACAGTATAAATATCCCGACTAGTAAAAGTATCAATGGACTCGTTAACAGTAACTTTCAGAATACAAAATGATAAAAGTTGTTACTGAGAAAGCAATGAGACGAGCTGGCATCGACACTGTTCAACCTGTCTCTCGATAAAACAGTTAAATATAGGAAAAGCTAACCTGCTAATAAATGACTCAATACAGACTGCCGCCTATGCCGATAACATCAGCATTATGCCTCGCAGAACAGAAGAGGCGCAAAAATATATTCACAATTAAAAACAGGGGCAAAAAAGACTGGATTAGAAATAATCGCTGATCTTAGAATTCGTTAAACTTCAGAGACTTCGATATGAGCTGGCTATATAGTAAGAATAGAGGCATGGCTATATTCGTGACCCTCCAATTATAAAAACTGGCTGGACCCTGGTCTTCCTGGCCAGTAAGGCATACGACCGTAACCGACTTCACTGCCCCTACGAGTCCGACAGACATCGTGGGGCTTCACCCTCCCCGTAGTACCTATGTTGCGATTACGTCACCCGTCCGTGAGTCTTAGCGGGAGGCTTAGGCATCTCGGTCACCGGTCTACACTCCTAGTATCCGAGACCAGACTCTCGTGGGACCACTCTACTCTCATTCCACAAGAACCAGGTGAGGTTGAACGAGCTGAGCCCGTAAGCACGAGGCAAACAACCTGCCAAAAAAATTTGCACGGGACCGGAAATGTTGGATGACTAGTTCGGAGGAGGTCAAGGATCGATTGGACTGTAGCGCCATTGGAGGAACAGAATATATTATAGATATTAAAAAGTAAGAAGTGAAGTAGAGGTCTTCGAAATATGGGCTTACCGACGTATATTACGTATATCCTGGACTGAGCACGTGACCAACGAAGAGGTACTACGCCGGATAGGTAAAGAGAGAGAGGTAGGAATAAGTATAAAGAAAAGAAAGTTAGAATACTTGGGTCACGTTATGAGACATAATAAATATAGAGTACTACAGCTGATCGTTCAAGGGAAAATAGACAGCAGAAGGGGTCCAGGGAGGAGAAGACGCACGTGGCTACAAAACTTGCGGCAATGGTTCGGATTGTCGTCTGCTGAACTATTCAGATCTGCCGTAAACAAAGTAAAAATAGCCATGTTGATTGCCAACGTTCGGAACGGACAAGGCACATGGAGAAGAAGAAGAAGAAGAAGAAGTGAAAAAGTTATAATGAAAAAAAAAGAAAGAATACTACCTTGTATTGTTTTATATACAATATAGTTTTTTTTTGTCACTCTGTACGTTAAATTACACAATTATGATAAACACAAACCAGAAGTGTGATAAAAACAGTCAGAAAAATATACAATATCTAGTTTTATGTCGCCACACCGAAAACAAAACAACAGCACAGCTTTACCTATTTAATATTGATAATATTTCCTGTTCAGATTTGATAATTTCTGTTTGTTTCAGAAGTTATTTCACAACCTATTATGTTTTCTAAACGTCTCGAAAATAGTTTTGCCGCTGTAATGACGAAGAGAATTATGCGAAGTTTACGAATTTTACGGATTATGGAAAGACAATTTTATTAAATGGCCATTTGGAAAAAATGGAAAGCTTGATATTTTCTGCTTGAATCGAGGAAAAGAATCCGGTTACCAGATCGAAATTATAAAAACTGCAAGAATTTTCCAGTAATTCTTCAATTTTCTAATATTTGTATTTTGTAATGTGGGGAACGTCGTTCCCCCACATTTGGAATCTGTGATCTATGTGTAATACAGTTTATATCCACCTTGATCGAACAAAAACTTCAATATATTTTACAAAATTACCTCGAACATAATGTTTACTGATTATTTTTAATCCTTATTTTACATATTTTACTACGTACTTTAATTTCATGTAAAACTACGGATATTTTCATTAGATGATATTAAAATCTGAAGCACTTTTCAACAATTTATATTATTTATACATATTCAATTAACGGGAATGTAAGGATACCGTGTTATCAAAATAATATCTGAAGTTTCTGGCCTTTTTGTCCGTCAGTCTCTTCGGTTTACGAGTAGTCTTAAGGGGAGAATCTAACACACTTATTTAGAATATCTATAGAATATATAAGATTAAGATTTTATTACTGCATTGACTTTCACATGTTAAAAACAAGGGTATTATGTACAAATACAACAAACAAACGTCTGTCTCAAAAAAACTCGTATAAGACTGTATAGAACACTGATATTCCCCGTTCTCACATATGGATCAGAGGCATGGACGCTAACTAAAAGATGAATCCGCTCTATCGATTTTTGAAAGAAAGGTGCTACGCAAGATATTCGGAGCGGTCTGTGAGAATGGAATGTGGAGGCGTAGATATAACTTTGAACTGCAGAATACCTACAAGCATACATTTGGTGGTAAAGATATTACCACTATAATTAAGCGAAACCGCCTGCAGTGTTGAGGACATGTAGCCCGGGCCCCTGAATGGGACATGATCAAAAAGATTCTAACAGCGCAACCCGTGAGAATGAAAAGACTGGGTAGATCAAAGCTGAGGTGGATGGATGGGGTAACACAAGAGGAGTCGGCAACTGGAAAATACAAGCAAGAGACAGAACAAAATGGCGTAGAAAGCTTGAGAAGGTCAAGGCCCTCTAAGGGCCTTGACCTTCTCAAGCTAATGTACAAATAGTCACTGTGATACAGCCATTCTACTACCCGCTCTATAAACTATTGTGCAGAATTAATACCAAAGGAAACAAAGCCGAAAAATCGAAAAATGACTGGGCACTCACTATTTTTCAACTGAAATATCTGGAGTAAGTCGATAGAAAAGACGTCGAGGGTAGCCCTATTTTCCTCCTTTCTATGAGGCTCCATTCGATTGTTCTCTTTAGCATCTGCTGTCGCTAGTTTCCATATCACTTTAATCTTTTATGTTCTATACAGGGTGTTTCAAAAAAAGGTAACCCCGTCTCTAGGGTAGGTAAAAAACTGAAAAATAATTGGGGTTGGCTTAGTAAAAAATTTTTGTAACGCCATCCGTTTTCAAGATACAGGGCGTTGAAGAAAAAAAAATTACGCATTTCTTACGATTTTGCCGAAACTACTGGCAACATTGTAATGAAATTTTATACGAATATGTTTTGGAAGCTGATACATCTCATGAATTTGTTTTTATATCTGATTCTCATAGAGGGCGCTAGTTACACGGATCATACTAAGTATTAGTCATTATAACTTTTTTAAGAGTATAATTATTAATCAAAATTTCAAGTAAACTTAAACATCATTCAATTTTACACGAAAAAGGTACTCTTGGTAAAACTCGATACTGTGTACCGTTTTCGGAATATTTTGATTTAAAAATTATGAAGTAATAATTGATGCTGGTAGTAATCATAAAGTTCTAATAGAAATACCTCTATTTTCTCCAAGTGTGCCATAGAAATTTGACATTTATTGATTATTATGACGATAAATCAACAATAATTGGAGTTTTGCAACCTTGTTATTTGTAAAATCAAATCAAAATGTATCCAAATGTTGAATACACTGACATGTTATTAACCTTAGGCGAATGTTCTAGTGCAGTTGTGACACGTTAAGCAGAAAAGTTACCAAGTAAAAAAACATTTAGAGCCGTTGAACGATGTTGTCGAGAAACTGGGAATGTGAGACCAAATAAAATAAATTTTGGTAGACCAAGAACAACAAGAACAATTAATAAAGAAAATAATATTTTAAATTTACTTGACCAAGATCCAACAGTTAGCGAAAGGAATATAGCAAGACAAACAAATACTTCTTCTTCAAGTACTTATCGGATACTGAAAGAACAGTAATTACATCCTTATCATTACAGACAAGTCCAAGAGCTCTTGCCAGATGATCTACCGGTTAGAGTGGATTTTTGTGAAACATTGCAACAAAGGACAGTCCACAATCCAAATTTTTTAAAATGCATTCTTTTTACGGACGAGGCCACTTTTACGCGACAAGGTATGTTTAACTCGGACTACGCAGTTTGTTCGTATATTAAGGAAAAAGTCTATGCTACAGAGGTAAATTCACGCCAAGAATTGGAAGAAAGAATTCAACGTCAATTTAATGACATCATAGATGATCCTTTACCGTTTAGAAGGTTAATGGAATCTTTAGAAAAAAGAATAGACTTGTATATTCGCGAAAACGGAGGGCATTTTGAACACTTACTGTAATTGAATTTTATTTTATGTTCTTCTTCATTAATTTAATTTTCTTCTTGTGAATTTTGTTTAATTACTAACTATTTTATACCAGCATCAATTATTACTTCATAATTTTCAAATCAAAATATTTCGAAAACTGTACACAGTATCGAGTTTTACCAAGAGTACCTTTTTCGTGTAAAATTGAATGATGTTTAAGTTTACTTGAAATTTTGATTAATAATTATACTCTTAAAAAAGTTATATTGAATAATACTTAGTACGATCCGTGTAACTAGCGCCCTCTATGAGAATAAGATATAAAAACAAATTCATGGGATGTATCAGCTTCCAAAACATATTCGTATAAAATTTCATTACAATGTTGCCAGTAGTTTCGGCAAAATCGTAAAAAATACGTAAATTTTTTTTTACTTTAACGCCCTGTATCTTGAAAACGGATGGCGTTACAAACATTTTTTACTAAGCAAACCCCAATTATTTTTCAGTGTTTTACCTACCCTAGAGACGGGGTTACCTTTTTTTGAAACACCCTGTATATGTTAGTATGTCTGTTTCTATCGATGTTCTTTGCTTTCTTTCGTTATTACTTCTCCTATCCATTCGTGTTACTCTGCATCTTCGCAGTCATTCACAAGAAAACGTGCTTGCCTGCTTCAACTTTAGAAGAATTTTTTTTCATAATATGGAACCATTAGCACACTACGCTGACAATATCATCTACGGACGGATCCTACCAAACAGGCTTGTTACCCTGATTATATATAATTCGTAAGATACATATTAGTAAGACGACGAAATTTAAGATACACTTTGAGGTTTTTAAAACTAAAAACCTTACCGGACTTTATTTAATTTATCCTGTATACTTCCACTAACGCAAAGCCTGATTGTCGATCTGTGAATACAACAATACAAATAGTCTGATCAAGACTATGGCAAAGCCCAAAAACTACTAAAAATCTTGTAAATTACTCTAATTTTTACATAAAAAACGGTTGAGTAACACAGAGTTGAACATAAGTGTTCAATAATTGTTTTGACAATTGTTTTGACGAATTTAGGCTGGTACATTGTAGTCACAATACTAGTATACAAATTAAACATATCAATTACAACATAAAAGAGGAAAATAAAAGACATAAATCTGTCGCGTCACCTTTCAGACAGATATTTCGGAAAAGGGATAGATTCAGATCAGTGCGGACAAAAGAATCCTCACACCTCTTTCTTTTCCGTCGATAGTTCAGGTGTATAAAACGTCCCTAATTTCAGGACATGCAGCCTTAACCCTTTAACGCTTTATGGCTAAATATGTAGCCACCAGAAAAGTACCTGAATGGTCCAATTTATTTTATGAAAATTAATGGACCTAACTATGTAAATCACTTTGTATTCAAATAATTACGTTTTAATTAACTTTATATGTGCATTATAGTGTTGTAAATAGCTTATTACTGGTGGTTAAATATGTGCCCACTAACCGTTTAAGGTCATATTAGAATCCAATTGTTAGGTGGTCAAATATGTGTACACAATTTTTGGTTGCTAAAAAACACAATTTTTGATACTTTTTAAGAAATTTATTAATAAAAACAAACAAACAACACAAAAGAAGAATCAAATTAACTAAAACACTGTTAAACACAGACAAACTTCTGTTAAAAAACGAAAATTTTTAATATTCTTCGGAAATTTATTATTAAAAATAAGATTATTTTGGTAAATGGAAAGGACTAAAACACTCCAAACAAAGAGAAACTTTGCAAGAATTGCATTCAATTCTTGAACGCTTAACTTTATTTTTTGTGCTGCAGTAGGCGCATCTCCTGCATGATCCTTTGATAGGAAGGTGAATACCAACATCTGATATATTTAATCCGCCTTTTACCACTCTCCCACTCACTTTAGTTGCCTTCGTTATTACTATATTATTATGTGGTGTGCGTCCTCTTCTTTTTTTAGAATTAAAACCACCAATTAATTGGTTAGCTAACTGACTGCGAAACAAGAGATGAGTTAGTGGTTTATCTGAACTTTGTGACATGTTTACTGTTGTTTTATATAAAATGTATGAATTTACTATAGTACTATCTATAAGATAGTAAAAAATCTTGAGCCACCATCTACGTGACTTCCACGAGATTGAGTAAGTACCGACAAGTTGGTCAAATAAATCGACACCACCCATAAATTTATTATAATCAGATATACTTTTAGGACATATAATATTGTCCTTTTCTCCAATTTTATTTGTGCGTTTAACATATGCAGTATCACTACTATTGTGCATATTTGATGCCACAATCACCGCTTTCTTACCTCTATCCTTCCATTTTGAAACAGATATATCTCCCGACATAACAGAATCATGCTCACCTAGTTTCATTCTTTTGTCCTCAACTAAAACATCTTTTGGAAAATATTTTCTATTTGACTGCATGGTACCACAACCAAAAAGTTGCACTGATAACAATCTCTTTAGCAATGGAAGAGTGGTAAAAAATCTATCAAAGAATAAACAATACCCAAACCCCTGAAACCCCCGAGAAAGGCTTAAGACAACGCTTTCTCCCAAAGTTACTTCACTACTTTTGTTACTTTTTCCCTGATAGATTTCAAATCCCAACAAAAAGCCGGTAGCAGCACAGTTAATGGCCCAAACTTTGAAACCTCGTTTGATTGGTTTCAAAGGCATGTACTGTTTCAAACAGCTTCTGCCCTTGAAACCAATCATGCTTTCATCTATTGACAAATTTTGACTGGGGAAAAAGGCATCATGGTAACTTTTGTTTAACGCATCTATCAGAGGTCTAACCTTATATAATTTATCAAAATGTTCCTCGCCCATTTTTGGCATTTTGGTGTTATCATTAAGATGCAAATATCTTAAAATTTGTAAAAATCTTTTGAGAGTCATCACATTTGCAATCCTCGAAACAAAAAAATTTTCATCTGTTGACCAGTATAAACGAATTGATGGTAAAATATGAATTCCCATCAATATCAGAATTCCGAGAAATGCTTTTAATTCTTCTTCATGCAAACAAAGTTGAACACCATTCTGTGCAGCGTATATATTTGACTGCTGTACAATTACTGCAAACATTGGACCTAAGAGATTTAAAAATATTTTCATGGGTGAAGATACGTCTACCTCAACTCTAGTTCCAAAAGGTCTGTCAAAATGAAGTGTAGACATTAGCATAGGGTTTTGGCTATTTTTGGTGAAACCAAAATCGTCACTTTCCTCTGAAGAAGAACTACTTATATCATCATTTTTAAAATTGGCGTGTACATATCGTTTTTCTGTTATATTTTCGGATAGAATATTTGGATCAGCTATACTGTCATCATAGTCATAATTACTAATATTTGGAGCTAAGCTTGTAGTTTCTTTACCTCTACTAGTTGTAGAACCATAGAAACTACGGGAGCTAAGTGGTGTACTTGTACTTGTTGAAATGGTTCTATCATCTTCAGCATCACTATCCCCTCCTATATCTGAATAAACTGCCTGATCGTCGAAAATTTCTCCAAAAAGTTCATTCACATCATCATCATCCAATTTTTGCAATTCGTCATATGTGTATTTAGGTTTCATTGTTAAAACAGCTGAAAAACAAATATTTTGTGATATGATTTTATCACTAAAAATTTTAATTTTCAAATAGGCGAAAGTTATCTTAAAAATATTTTTTTTAAATTTTTTAACAAAGATTATTATAGTCTACAATTTTGAAAAACAATTTATGAAAATAGAATTAACAAAAAACTTTGGGAAAAGATGTTACACCATGTTTTAAATTTGAGGGTTATTTTTTTTGCCGTTTTGTGAAATTTCTCTTTCAGGATCAAATAAACAAAAATAATAAAACTTTATTAAAAGTACATACCTTATTAATAAGCAGAATTCGTAACCAAACCAAAATTTAACAATTATTCCAATTTATTCACGAAAATAAACACAAAATCTTAGAAAAATATACTCTGTACCGAAATACTGACGCTAAATGAGCAACTGTCTTGAAGTGGTTAAATATGTGGTCTCTTATTACACTTTGTCGGTTGTAAGCTCTGATGTCATATGTATTGACTAAGCACTCATATATTTGGATACAGATCGTTTACAACACCCGATTGCCGCGATAAAATTCATTTAACATAAGGAATACAGACATTGTCATCTGTAAAGTATGTGGTTACATATTTAGCCAGAAAGCGTTTACGGAAATGTTAACAAATTTTGTGTGACCGTTAAAGGGTTAAGTATACATTGTTCAGCCAAATAGTGTCTAAATTTAACACACACAATATTTTAGTTAAGTTTTTGAACCAATATCTTTATTGGCCAACCTAAATAGTGGTGTGGCTGTAAGGAATCTAGATAATGTGCAAAGTAATAGGTGGATTATTAATTATTGAAAATGTTAAAACCATCAAAATGTATGGCGAAAATTGGTAAAACACGTTATGTGGA
Organism: Diabrotica balteata; assembly: GCA_918026665.1. Taxonomy (NCBI): domain Eukaryota; kingdom Metazoa; phylum Arthropoda; class Insecta; order Coleoptera; family Chrysomelidae; genus Diabrotica; species Diabrotica balteata. The sequence continues at coordinate 168,503,987 of OU898278.1, forward strand.
TGTATGTAGGTGATCCCGCTAAAATAACGGTATTGAACAAGCCATTCGGAAGAAGGGGACGACATAAGCACTGATATTTGATTAACATGGAGGAAGATTTGGGGGAGATTGGAGAAGAAAGGTACTAGATAGAAAAGTATGTTTTAAGACAAACGCGCTATCTGATAATGATGAATTACAGTAGAATATCCTTTATTTCAGGCAGCTTCTAGTATCAGATTTCGGTTCTCTCTATTATTAAATAAAATCTTAACCTTATAATAATTAATTGATGGATTCGACCGTTACTTGATGGAAATTCATTTTATGTAACAATAAAACACTGAAAACTTTGTTTTCAAACTTCCACAACATTTTTTATAGAAGTTTGAAAATAAAATTTTCAGTGTTTTATTTTTATAATATTTAAATGATCTGAATAGAGACTATACTTGGTATTTTATTGAATTTAATGTGTTAGAATCGCCTCTAAAACGTTTAATTATCATTTGTAGTTCACATATTTCCGGTATCCCTTACCGAATTCAGTAAAAGACGGTGTTTACATACGCATTAAAAACTAGCCAAACAAAACGAAAGCATTTGAGTTGATTGTGCAGAAAACCTTCCTGATATTCGATAAAATATATTATAAGAATAACGTGCTGTCTGTGACTAATAACAATTCAATTTAAAAATATAAATAAAATAGTAAGAACACTATAAAAATAAATAAACAATGAGATCGCATATGTATCCCAACATTCATAATATATTTTGAGAAAAAAAATATCACAAAGCTCATCAACAAAATACTGGGCGTTACATCGAACAAAACAATCTTTAATATATACGTAAAGAAATGTCGATTTATACAAAATTAACGTCCATTTCAAGGAAGCTCAAATTGATTCCACAAACAATATAACGTATTGTTGTGAGTTACATAGCCATAATAGCGGCCATGTGCGTTAGAGAAGTCCAGAAGCCTCTTTGTTGCCCGAACTCCGATAAAAAGATGACCCTCGAGAATTTGCCAGTCGGCGTTTTCAAGAACAGTTCGTATTTTTATATAAGCTAGCAAGGGCGGACTTAGTAATTGTTATGTTTGTAATTAAGTGAGTTTTTGAGTTAAATAAACTCATTTAAAGCACGTCGCACTTCACATAATCTCCGAACTCACAGAATAACGTAAAAGTGTCATCTAAAATTTACTCTCACGTTTGCACATACAGACATACACACAAACAAAAAGAAAACTCCAGGAAAAAAAATCCCTAAAAAATCCTTAACAACTTTAAAGACAATGATAAGGGTAAACTGAATGCTGATACTAAATATCCAATTGATAACACAATTTGAAGAAAAACAAATATTATATCAAATCTAAGACACAGAACTGTGCCAACCTTACTGCACTATATTTTCAGATGACATATTTCAACCTTGAATGGAAACTTTTCATCCTCAGAGCAACAGCCAGAGGTTTTTGTTTTTCTCCCCAATTCGCCTCCAGTTTTAGTTTCATCCTTTTGGTGTACACTATTAAAAAATTTTCTCCTTTCAAACCATTCTGCATTCGTTCTTACTCCTATTATCTCCCTTGCAGTTACTTCAACTAATGTCCTTGTTTTCCTCAAAGGAATGGAACCTAATTCACGACCTGTGCAAATTCTCACCCTGCTTTTCTTAGTATCTCGCCTGAGCATTCTTGTTTTTTTAGCTTCCATACTTTCCACTTTTCCACTTATTCTACGCATTACAAATCTCCGGAAAAAAAAAATTAAAAGAAAATTGTATTAATTATCGAATAAATCTTCTAAGGTCTATTAGATCATGCGGGACAAATTTTATAATTATACAATAAACCTTCCAACGGCAATCAGATGCAGAGCCAATTTTATTCCCCAATATCCCTCCAAGATCCATTAGATTATGCAGGGCCAATTTTATTAATTATCAAATAAACCTTCCAGGGTCAATTATATTATGCAGAGCCAATTTTATTATCAATAAACCTTCTAAGGTCTATTAGATTATGCTGGGCCAATTTTATTAATCATCTAATAAACTTTTCAAGGTCCATTAGATTATACAGAACCAATTTTATTAATTATTTAATTAACCTCATAGGTCCATTTGATTATGCTGGACTAACGTTATCAATTGTCGAATAAACTTCCCAAGATCCTTATTTTTTCCTTCGACCTTTCACCCAAAGGAATGGATCTTGATGGACTACCTCCTGCAAATTCTGATTTTCTTGGTGACTCCCCTGCACGTTCGAGTTTTAGCTTCTATACTTTCCACTTACCTACTTGTTCTCCACATTCCAAGACATTCGTGAAAAAAAATTGAAGCCAATTTTCTTGATTATCGAATAAACTTTCCAAGGTTTATTAGATTATGCAGAGCCAATCTTATTAATAATTATCGAAGAAACTTTCGAAGAAAATAGACACCATTGTATGTCTTTTAATTACGTATTGTGCCACTCCATGATAGAAAATTTGATTGAGGCTAGATTTTCTGTCTTTAATTTTGCATTCGATTTACCATATCTAATGGACACATAGAGGTTCTCAAAATATTCAGTCAACAATAAATAATTAACAAACAGACGCCAAATCAACAACGTCGATGACCATAGAACGCACGTGGCACAAACAGAAGACGAAAAGCATATACCAATCAAAATATTGGCTCATACAGTGACAATATCACTTGTTATGAACAACCAAAATGAGGAAACAAGAAAAATCTTCATGTGAACAAGCTGTAATTACCGATATTCATAAGATTCCCAAGAGAGATCCTCTTTCATGCCGAAACTGAACAATTTGGAAGCTCTAAGTTTGTGGAACGTTTTCGTGTCCTCATAACAATTAAATGTGAACAGAACTATCAATAAAATAATATAAAACTACTACATAACACTTGACAGGTGTAGCTTATTCAAAAATAATTTGCACGATGTAACACCCAGTATTGTAAATGATTTTTCATAGTTCGAACAGCTCTGTCAAACAATATTTTGACACAACAGAGTGAATTCCGACGAGTGATCTCTCGTATGAAGAAAGTTCAAGCAACTTTGGTATTCTAGAACTATCTTCAAACGAAGAATTTACTTCACCCTGTATATTATTGGAACAATCAACAAATATTCAGTACTTACGTTAAAAGTCTTAGATAAATATCACTACTAGAATAATTATTAATTGTTTACACGCACACGCGTATAAATTAAAATCGAAGAAAAAACATGTTAAAAAAATCACATTTAGGGTCTGGTCGTGCATTATAAATATATATTTTTCAGCATTCAAAAATTCAAAATTCTGAAAAATAAAATTGGCTACTACGAGCCAATTTTATAAAACACTTTATAAAATTGGCCCATATGAGCCAATTTTATTCATTATCGAATAAACCTTCCGAGGACCATTAGACTATGTGGAGCCAATTTTATTACTTATCAAATAAACCATCCAAGGTCCATTAGATTATGCAGTCGATCAAGAATTTTAATTGGCCCAACTATAGGGACAATCTTATTATTGATTATTTTAAAATTGGACAGTAAAGCCCGTTAACATTGAGAGTAATACTAGGAGGTATGAGACTAGTACTTATTATAATTTACTACTAAAATATGGTTATTTGACTGAGAAACTCAGTAAAAGAAAAAGAGTGAACATTATTTAATCCGGAAAATTATGTTATTCATATTATAAATGTAGAAAAAATGCCTGTTGCATGCGGAATAAATTTCTATGCAAAATTGCTCTCGATTTCAGATCAAGATCGATAAAAAATATGCTTCCTAGTCTGCTTCGAGGATCTGTACTTGCACCATTGGCATTTAGTCTATATATTGTAGACAAATGTCGAAGAATTTAAATAAAATTCAAAGAGAAGTCGTGGAAATGATGCCTAAAGACCTACAAGGCTATTTTCAAGAATAGGGATCTTAAATTTTAATCTTCCTAAACTGAAGAGATCGATTTGTCACTTAAAATAGCTGGTTCCACGTTTATTTTGAAGCCACGCCACTCCATTCAAATAATAGTTTCCGATACTGTTTGATACGTCACTAGATTAATACTATCCACGTTAAGCGATATTGTAAGTAAACTTAGTTCACTTCACACATGTAGCAGATTTCATTTAAAAAACTCCTCTCTATGCGAAAAATTAGTCCATTATCTAATTTCGATCTTGTGTCAGAGATGGCATTGCTGACATCTGTCACTATCTCTGGTTCCAACTTTTCTCTTCAAAATGGTACCCATAGGAGGAAAATAGGACTTTTGGGTCTTTTTACTAACTCACTATTAAATAGTTTGAAATAGTAATTGTGTAGATTTGAATTTTCTCTAAGGCATTGGCAACCCAGCTACTTTTCCTCTTTTCTTTAAATCAGACTCCATGTAGTTTCTCCTGATTTCCCAAGTTTCCTCCCAAGCTGATGAGGGCAGTGATGTCGAAACGCGTGCTGGATTAATAAATAAATATTGTTTTTACAATTTGCGGTTTAACTTAGAGACTGGTAATCGGCATTACTTACAAATCACATTAGAGAGATACTTTTCATTATGAAAAAAACTGTAATTAATGTTATCGACCTATCGAACTAGAAACTTGAAGCAAAGGCCTGGAAATTTTGTGAATACGAGGAAAGTAGAAAGGAAAGGGCCCAACAGATATTTGTTTTCTTTCTTTTGTCTTTTACTGAGTGAGCAATTTAAAAGAATTATCGTTTTATGGACACTGCGCTTGTTAGTCTTATCAATATTCTCCACAATGATGGATATGACTTCCATTTGAATAAAATACATTTTACTAAAAAATCTTTCAAATAAATTAAAAATCATAGTAAGATTATAATCTAAAAATAAATTAGTTCATCTTAAAATATAAATATAGGAACATTCTCTAAACAAGTTAGGTAAATATTTGTTAATTGTTCTCAATCTCTTTACAAATAAATAAAAATAAATCGTCTTATCAGAGTTGCTAAAATTTTACATTTGCCATATTACACATATACTTTAATAATTTTTACATTACAGGGCGCCAAATGGATCAAAAGTTACCTCTTGTTGCTGCTGTTGTGGAGCTCCGGCGTTCATCTTAGGACTGCCCATCACGGGTTGTTGCATGGCCGCGAATTGGTTCACTTGCCCCATCATCGGTTGCATCGTTTGGCCCATGACGGGTTGGCCCATCATCCCTTGTCCCATCATCGGTTGTTGAGTTCATCATAGGCTGGGCCATCGCTTGTCCGACTGGTCGGTATCCGGGTGCTGTCATCGGCTGAGCAGGCCAGCCGCCAGCTGGCTTTGCTTGGTTTCTTAGGGAATTCCATTGAGGGCCTCTACTACCTGTTGAATTTGAATACATTGAAACGTCAAATGATTATGTTAGCGATAAAAAGACATTTACCAGAACCGTTCCCTACAAACGTTTGTTATTTGGGAGTAAATTTAAACGAACAGTGGGAATCATTGCCGGAAATTAAGATAAAGATCAAGAAGGCCAGATCACGTGACACTTTGCATGTCCCTCTAGGTCAAGCTCTTTATATATTAGCAATCTAATGCCCTTTTGATCCAGTTACAATCATTGCTTTTTCTATGTCATTGTAACTCCCACCTCCTCCTCTTTTTAACAAGCCATAACACGCTCACACGTAGTTTAAGTTGAACAGTTTCTTTATATTCTGTATAAGTCTTCCCCTCCAATCTTTGCGGCTTCTATAACAATATTATCTTCTTCCGGAGCTTTATTTCTTTTCATTTTCTTTCATTCCGATCCTTGGTTGACTAATATTTTTCCTTAAATTATAATATCATTTAGGGTATTCTTATTTCTTTTGAGAATTTTGTTGACGTATTCTTCAAATGTAGACTTCTGATCTTTCGGTATCTTCTTTCCAAAGGTCTATTTCTATCGAGGCATTATGTGATCACTACATGTTAAAAACTGGTTTAGGAGTGTAACATCTATAAAGATTTGCCTCTTGTCAGTGATCATAAAATCGATCTTGTTCCTAGCTTTTCCATTCGGCCTCTACCAAGCCCATCTCCGATGTTCTTTTTTGTAGACGAAGTTGTTCATTTGGAATAGATGTTTTTTCAGCAGGAAACTAAGTAAAGTTTCATCGCACTCAGCCTTGTTTTCTAAACCAAATTTTCCTAATTTGCTTTCTCCCCGTTTTAGCGTTGAAGTCGCTACATATGGTACAGCGTGTTATTATATCGTTTAGGGTAGTTAGAGTGTGTTACCGTCAAACCTAGGTTGAAAATATTTCCGTACTGTTTTCTGATAGTTGCTGAGAAAAGGACTAATATTAAGAAATTATGTATTTTGCGGTCAGAAATTGCGCTGAGAATTATATATTTTTAACAGATTTTATAAAAACAAAAGGCTCTGTAGAGAAAACTCAAAGACCAGAGAGGAAGTGCAGTTTTTACAAGACATGGGGGACGTCCCGCGGGACAAAGCGCCAGTCTCGTCCCGCAGAAAAATCGCTGTCACGTCCCGCAGCAAAAATCGTTGTCGCGTCTCGTCTCGCGTGACAAAATGCGGGACTGGACGTCCCGAGTGCATCCCTAATAAAGGAGAAAAAACGTAGAATTGTATGATGAGAAACGTTGAAAAGCAATTGAAGAAGCAAGAAAATATAACAACACAGACGAAACAGACGATAGTAGAAAATTTTATAAAAAACATAAAGATAACACACAGATATTCAGATCAAGGCTGACGTTATGCAAAGACGTGTTAGAGAAACAAAAAAATACTTTGAAGAAAGTCTAAACGCAGATAATGAGTGGAACAGCATTTTAAAAACTCCATTTATAAATAAGTGACACAGATAAATAAGAAGCATCAGTTAATGAGGTGTATATATGCAAAATAGATAGGTATATCTTCAACTCTTTTGTTAGAAAGAGGACTAAAATAGCTTAAATAACATATTTAGTCGACTAAAATCTAGATTTGACTAAAATGTTGATAATATTTTATGTAATAGAATATTTGTATGTAATGTAAAACTTAATAAAATCAACAAAATCGACAAAAATCCTATTCAAAAGTTTAACAACAAAATATTTGTGTTTATAATTCTGTTCAGTTAATATACTATCGCTTTAGTATGTAATTAAATATCGGGTGTATGCATGTCAAATGAAAAGTGGTTCAAGGTCAGTATTTAATACAAAATATTATTCCCAATTAACTTAAATGTTTGGGTAATCAATGTATATCGACTTTTAATAAATTTATATTGAAAAATAGCAATTTGTTGAGTCATCTTAAAACAACAAAATATCATAGCAAAATAATTTACAAAATTCTATTAACTCCGTAAATTAAAAAGCAATACTGATGGAGCTCAATTTCTTGATCATTGAAAAATTATTGAAGAAGAAATTACTCATAAATCATATATTCAATAACAAATTGAAACATTTGCACAAATTCATACACAGTCACAATTTAAACATAATATCATAAAGGCGTTACTGCCCTCTGTTGAACATAGGCCTCCTCCAAGTCTCTCGATTCTGGACTGCCATTCTCCAGTTCCCAATAATTCCTTTTACGCCGTCGCTCCAACGTGTCCATGGTAGACGTCGTTTAACTGCTCGTGGTCGCTATTCTAGCATTCTTCTAGTATAATGTATCGTACCATATTTTACTGTAGCTACATGTTACACAATGTATTTTCCTTCGAGTTATTGGGTATACTGTCTCTTTTAGTGATTCCAAGCATGACACGTTTCATGGCTCTCTTTGGGCTATTCTTAGATTTTCCTTAAATTATCCGATATCCTTTTTTTGTTAATGTTAATGTCTTTACTCCATATGTCATCTTTTGAATTTGTATTTCGTTCCCTTTCCAATTTGTATAGACATGTACTAGATTTGTCATTATTTGGCTTTTATTGCATTTATTTGGAGACCAACCTCGATGAGACCATGAGGCCTTGTTGACTGTTGCTTCATGAAGTTTTACATTAGTGGTAGCATTACAGTATATGTATTCTATGAGCCTATGTATCTGTAATCTATTCTACATTGTTCCACTGCGGCTATTATTGATAATGGTTTTACTGTGTCAAATGGACTATGGAAATAGATTAAAATCAAGGTTAAGGGTCTTTTATGTTCCAGACTTTTCTATAAGGATTTTAATTGCTTGAAGATGATCATTTGTCCCGTAACTTTTCCTGGAAGCTGCTTGTTCTCTTGATTGATATAAGTCAAAGTTTACCTTACAAGCGTTTGACAATGATTTTCGTGGATGGCCTATACAACTGACAAAGAAAGCTCATCAGCCTGTAGTTCTCAAGCTCAGTGATATCACCTGTTTATGAAGTATTGTTATGGCGTTGTTCAACTGAGATGTGATTACTCCATTTTCACGACATACATTAAATAAGTCTCTAACATATCTAGAGAAAATAACAAATACGATATGGCCTACTCAAGGCACATAAGACAGGATTATCATTGCAGCCAATAGTTAGTTCTATCGGATCTCACCTACAACCATATGCGGAAGAAGCAGATTCTTACGTCAACATATAAAAGTCACTTCATCAAATGTATAAAAGATGTGACTCTTGAACGCTGGCATTTGTTTCTCAGCTTCGATGTGGTCTCACTTTTCACGAATGTTTCTACAGATGAATCATTAGAAATTATAATCAAAAGTAGCCAATACCACAGGATACACTAAATCTAACAAAACATTGCTTAAATAACAAATATTTCATCTATAAGAAACAAAGATATAAACAAGTTAAAGGAGCACCGATAGCTTCACCATTGTCATTGGTAATAGCAAATAGAACAGCGAGCAATAGGAACAGCCGATCACAACCCAAACTGGCTTAGATATCTGGATGATACTTTTTTCATCTGGACACATGAAGAGGAAAAACTAAAGGTATTTTATAACACATCAATAATATCAACCATATTCAATCATAAAAACGATAATTACAATATCTGAACGACTGACAGATGAAGAATGTCAAAATGAAGAAATGCATAATGTGAAAACATTAGGAAAAAACACTAAGAAAAAACAAATTTTAAACACTAACAAAAACTAACACTAAGAAAAAACAAATTTTTTACTTACACCACTGAAAAGACTCAGAATGCTCAAAGAAGAATTAAGGATTCAACAGAGGAGGAAAAACTGATTGCAAAAACCATTTTGCCATATGTAAAAGGGACAACAGAAAAAATATGGAGTGTTAAAAAAAAGCACAAAATAGAAACGATATTATCCGCAACAAAAATATCATTAGAAAATCAATAGGTATATGAGATTCCATGTGGGGACTGTGAAAAATCGTACATCAGACAGACCAATTGAAGAATCCATGTTAGACGAGAACATCGAAATGCCATCAAAAAGAGAGAAAAACCTCGTCCCTTGCACATGTCTCAAACACAGGACATACAAGAAACTTAAATAAATCGAATAAAACATGAAATCAGAGAGTCAATAGAAATAGAAAAAAAAAACCACAACAGACTAAACCAAAGATATGATGCTCAAAGGCTTCCAATAACATGGAAAACAGTATTTAAGAAAAAGACACAAATAAATCAGGCAACAAGACCGAGTATGAACCCTCCTACCTATACTCGCACATGGCCAATTGGGCGAGCAGTTTACCCCTATAAGTAGAGCATAAACCAACTAATTTTTTTGCGTTTCTACAGCACCAAACCTTTTTTATTCGATTTTATATTGTTTTTTCAACGAAATAAATACTATTTCTATGTGTTGGTAATTTCTCTAGTTATTTGCAATTTTTAGTTGAAAAAACGTGAAATGTGAAAAAAATACTAAATGAAGTACTAGTAAGAATATTTTGACAAGGATGAATAGTCTCTATCTTGCTGAAAATATGGAACCAAATATTTTGAATATGCATTTTGAGCAATCTATTTTATCTTATCCTTATCCAAATATTCTTACTTGTACAAAAATGTTTAAAGATTATCCAAATATTCTTAATTGTACGGGAATGTTTAAAGATTATAAAGCTTTTTGTAGAATTGCAATTTTAATTAGGTTTTTTTCTTAGAAAAAAAAAATCCCAAAAATCACTAATAAAGGTTTTTAAACAAAAAAATTGCAAATAACTTGATAAGGAAGCATTTTTCAAAAAATTACCAAGAGAGAAAAGATATACCTAATTATATAATATTTTAGTTATAAACACAATGGCAATTTTTCGAAAAAAAAAAATTATATGCTACTCATCAGATATTTTTGCTAATTAATAATTTGTGTCACAAAATTTTCCTTGCGCATATTACACCTAGAAAATTACAGAAATATATTGTGTCAAAATCAAAAAATCTAAACTGAGTCAAGGTATCGCAAGTTAAATATACAATTGCAGTTGTAGATATCAATTTATCACAAAATTTACAAAACTTTTTGTTTTTAGAGTAGAAAAATTCTTATATTTCTTTTGGCATTTTAAAGTTTAAAAAATCTTGTTGGTAGTGAGCCATAAGTACAAATTATAAATATTTACAAAAATTTTTGTAAATAAATACAAGTCTTCATTAATTTTACGAAATAAATACTAATAAACTATCCAGACAAGACCTCTTCCATAGAGATGTATTGCTCTACGGAAGAAGTTAACCAAAATTACAATTCCATATTCATTGGGAAAACTTCTGGCTCAACTCGCATAGTTGAAATAGAAACTGCAAAACATATATTTATTTTATCATAAGATCTTACCAGAATCCATTGTCAAATTATCCACTAATGATGTTAAACTGGACTCCAAATCTCCAGTAAGCAGTTTTGCAGGTGCGGCTTTTGGAGGCTGAGCTGCAACTGGTTGCTGCTGTATGATTTGGGCACTCATCGTTTTAGAGTCACCTAAAGGATCAAACACTGATGGCTCATTTGTATTGAACAACCCACTAAGATCATTGGCATTTCCAAAAGGCTGAGCTTGAATAGGCTGTGCTTGAAATAGATTGTTCCCACCAAAACCATTGGTACCCCACATGTTATTGTCAGTAGTTGCAGTAGTTGATCCAAAAGCATCTTGGCCTAGAGGTGCTGCTGTTGTTGCTACAGGGGCTGCAGAAAAGTCAGCAAAAGGATTACCACCTAGGGAAAGGAGATCATCAAGGGCATTGGAAGATTGAGCTGGCCTAGCAGCCTCTGGAGCAGAACCACTGGAGAAGAGGTCTAAGATTGGTTCACCAGTTACTGTTGGTTCATCACTAAGGAAGGGGTTTGTACTTGCTGCAGATGGAGAGCCTACAGATGCTCTGTAAAATAAAGTCTAGTATGATATTGCTTTTCAAAGTATTATCTGCAAACATGTTTTGCTCATCTCTTCTTGAACTGTTTCTAATTAAAGTCCTTAATAGGACAATTACAAAAAAATTGTTTATTTTACATTACCTATAACATTAATTACTGTTAGCTCAGCCAAGTAGTATTGTTGAATTTGTATTCAACAAGCAGAGTATTCAACACGCTTTAAATAGATTTTAAATTGTTTTATTTTTAAAATGACCTGTTAAAAATCTTTTTTGGTTAAAAATAATCATAACCATTAGAAACTCAGATATAGATAATACAAAAATTCCAAACCAAAATGAATATCTGGAGACACTTAATAATAAATGGTGTTAGAAACAGTAGTTTCCAGGGTCAAAAGTAGTCATAAAAATGTAATCATAAGTATGCAAAGTTGGTAGTCACAAAGGTTTTTATTAACAATACTTTGTATATATTATATTAATAAGTATTTGCAGACATTCCATACAGTAATTTCTTTTATTTGGACAGATTACAATATAACATCAACTTACCTATAATGATTCAATGCTGCCTCCTCTTCAGCCACTGCAGCTTGCTTAAATGAGTCATCAACTGCAGTACCAAAGGCATTGCTTGTGTTTGACAATGCAGACACACCAGACTTGACATTCTTTTGTGTTGTGGCAGCTGTTGGTGTATTTCCTTCCAATGATGCTAAGTGTTGTTCCAGAGCATCTAAAAGACTATTTGGAGCTCTGGTAAGATCTGGAATATCACCTTTGTCAATTCCTATATTTTCAGCTACTTTAAGAAACTCAGCAACTCTGTCCATCCTTATCAAAAACTTTTTGTACAAATCTAAAGCTTCTCTACATTGTTTTTTATTCATTTCAAAATATTTTTCTAGTAAATTGATTACTCCATCATTATAACAGGCAAAAAGTCTGATGAGATCACGAAACAGCAACATGAAACACATGTTTATTACTCCATTAGTGAGATCATTAGCAGTACAGTCAAATTCAAGAAGAGCATCTAATTGATTTTGTAAAATAGGCAGGGTTTTTAAGAGATTTTCTGTATTCATTGTTCTTAGAGTACCCTCTTCCTTTCCTCTTTTTACTTTACAAAAATCAAAAGCAACTGATCTATATGATAAAGCTTTTTCATTTAAATATTTAGCATACCTTCTAATAAATGGTGACATATCATAGCCAGTTCGTGCTCCTACAGCACTTTGAACACCTGTTTTGTCAACAAAATTTGAAAGTTGGAAGGAAACATTGCTTGATGCTAAATATTGAGTAAATCTTTCATTACCATAGCACATAATATGATGTGTTGTAATCAAAGCCTTAAACACCACTATCCAACTTGTATTCTGTGATCTCTCTATCAATAAATTAGCCATTTGCGGTATAGATACATTGGGTTCATTAGTACAATGGATTAGATAGTCCAAATGTTTTTTCTTAGGTCCTAACATTTCTTCAGTTGTAGCTTTACATACTGACTTTGCAAGACCCTGACCCGCTAAACTATGTTTTGCTGCTAAAAGACGATCATTAATTGTTTGCCCCGCCATTTTCTCTATATAAATATTGCACTATATTCACGATATTTTTTTGAAACTCTAAAAATAATCACTCAAAAAATTTACACTAGGTCGATCATGTATGAAGTAAGAAGTGAGACCGGTGACAGCGATCAATAAAACAAAATTCAAAACTAGCAGTGCATTCAACCTTAAGAATAGAAAATATGTCAAGGTTGATTATGTTTTAAGATAAACCACACAAAATATTATTAAAAAGTTTTATTGTTTAATATCAAAATCCTAGTGATCTTATGTTAAATATTATTTTCAACTTTTATCATACGAATAGTTCAAACAAAAATATAGTCGAAGTGATGGTTTTTTCAATAGTAAAAGTCGTCTGGACATTTGAAGATAAACATAAATAACAGAAAGTGACAGTGACAGATAAGGGCTGGTGCCAGTTTATCGACAAATTGACAAATGGTTGAATATTTATCTTGACGTGACCTCAGTGATGTGATGTGTTGGCCGTAGGTGAATGGTTAGAATTTGAAGAGATATATTTTCGGTATTTCGGAAATTAAAGAAATAAAGATGAAGTACTTATATTTATTATTATTTTTAAATTTAGTCGCTATTGTTAATGTTTATGGCCAGCAAAAGAGACAGGTAATGAAAATACTCCTTTTTATTAATAAGTTAAAATTGGAATCTGTGTTTTAAAAAGTAATATATGAAATATTATGTATACTCCAAACGTGGAATGTAGCTTGTATAGTCCTAAAGCCATTTATGAATAAGTAGGAGCAATATTTAAGTTAATTATTTTAAATGATTTTTATTTAATCTATTGTGGGTATTTTTCAGCCTCATACCATGGCCGAGCGCGTTCAGCAACTAACGGACATGGCTAATAAACGACCAGTGTTGAGATTTAATGCCAATAAGTTTAGAGACTTTGTAAAAGCCTCACCAAGGAACTATTCAGTAATCATCATGTTCACAGCAATGGCTCCCAAAGGCAATGCCAAGTGTGTAGACATGCTAGCGAAGAGTTTGCCATTGTGGCAAACTCCTATAGATACTCACAGAGTTATTCGAATAAATTATTCTTTGCTGTTGTTGATTTTGATGAAGGATCAGATGTGTTTCAGATGGTAAGTACCTTCTGATAGGGAGAGCGCCCACCAAACTGGCATAGCAAGTAGCATGTGTCTAGCATGTTACTTCAAATGTAACCAATGATAATGAATGATTCAATGCACACCAAAATGACAGTGACATCATTCATTCTAATCATTCGTTTGCATTGGTTACATTTTAAGTAACATGCTAGACAGGTGCTACTTACCACGCCAGTTTGGGGTGCACTCTCGCTTAGATTACCACAAATTTCTCTAAAAATTTTTGCAAAATATCTTTCATATTGAGACATATTAATCTTTCATTTTAAGTTAAGACTGAATACTGCCCCAGTATTTATTCACTTCCCACCTAAAGGAAAACCAAAGAATGCAGATACCATGGATATACAAAGGATTGGTTTTGGTGCAGAAACCATTGCTAAATGGATAGCAGAAAGAACTGATAATCAGGTAAGTGCATCTTTATGTTGCTTCTTTAATACAATTACCTTATTACTTTATTTTATGAAAGTACTATAAAATTTAAAACTAGAAGATAAATGTGATAACTGTTCACTTGTTTTGAACAGTTATCACATTGCTGTGCAATAGCTTTGCAATTTGGTTTATCTGGATCAATAATCAATAATCTAAGGCAATGGTATGGAAAATCAACTACATCGTTATTTAGAGCTGCTGTCAATAAAGTCACGATAGCGAATATGGTAGCCAACAGGATATCCAACGATCGATAACGGTCATGGAACTAGAAGAAGGATCAATAAATTAGGCCACTGCAGAATATGTCACATTGAAGTTAACTCTAATGTGTTATTATAATCTATCCTCATTTATTTTCTGTATTCAAATTTCAATTAGGATTTCTCGTATAATTTAGTATAGCACCTAGTAATTTAGTAGAATATAAACTCAAAAACTATTTCAATTAACTGTGGCAATTGTTTATTTTTCAATTTATTTTAGAGTATTTCAAATAAAGGTAGAGTTTTTTAAGTTATTACATTCAACTAATTGCGGTTTTGGTTGAAATGTTGAAGTAAACAGTTATTAACTTTTTTGTTTTAGATCAGAGTATTCAGACCTCCAAACTACTCCGGAACCTTTGCACTGATTATTCTTTTTGCCATTGTTGCTGCATTCTTGTACCTGCGCAGGAACAACCTAGAGTTTTTGTACAACAAGACTATGTGGGGACTAGGAGCTCTCTTTTTCTGTTTCGCTATGACTTCAGGACAAATGTGGAACCACATTAGAGGACCTCCTTTCATACACAAAACTGGCAATGGTCAAATTGCTTACATACATGGATCATCTCAAGGACAATTTGTGTTTGAGACATACATTGTTATGTTTTTGAGTATCCTTTTTTAATAATTTTACAAAAAAATCAATTTAAAATTGGGATTTAACATGTAGGGATTTAACATTTTTCTGAAGCTATTCATGTAAGTATGTATAGTATAGTAGACCACTAAGTAGAGGACATATCTTATTTTAGTCCTTTTTTGGTTATAGGCCCTATACACAAAAAAGGAAAAGTGCTTGACTGTTCCAACTTTAGAGGGATTTCCTTTCTTAATATGGTATACAAAGTTTTGTCCCTGACACTCAAACAATTGGCACAGTATACTGACACTATAATAGGATCATACCAAAGGGACTGCCATTAATCTTGGTAAATTTTAAGGCAGTGTACAATACTGTTGACAGACTCTAATTATATATGGCTATGCTCAAATTTGGAATACTAAAAGTATTGGTAGAATATCCATATATATAGCCCACCATAACATGGTGGGTCATGGTATGCCGATGAAAGTAATCCTTCTAAAATAACCATGCTAAAAATAAGCCAGTGGGAGGAAGAAGGGGTGACCTAAACTCATAATTTAAGGAAGCATTGGAGTAAGCGTCATAAATTCAACAGGGAAGGATGGAAGAATGTTTTGAGGCAGGCCATGGCTCACGAAAGGCTGTAGCACCAACTGATGATGATAATCTTATTTTGTATAAAATATTTTTATTACGTTTGTAGATTAATTTTCCTTAACACAATCACAGATGGAGCTGTTGTGCTGGGAATGATTCTGCTGACTGAATCAGCAAGAGGCAAAGGTGATCCAAAAAAGCGTAAAATCTTCGCTGTATCTGGTTTAGTACTGCTATCAGTTTTCTTCTCTCTATTATTATCTGTATTTAGAACAAAAACTCAAGGTTACCCTTACAGGTAAATATTCCTATAATTAAATAATTTTATATCTTTATTAATATTTACAAATATAAAAAAGCAGATAAAAAAATATTTGTACAAATCACAACTTAAGAATATAAAGGAATATACATTTAAAAATAAATAATACAAAGCATGAATTAAAATGTAAGAAAACATAATGTCAAAGTCGTTATTAACAATATTTAAACAAAGAAATGTTTAAAAAAGGATACAGCACTAAGAGTACAGAATGGTAAACGAAACTGGCAGTATAGTCTGAATAAAAATCTAAAGGAACCTTTTTTTCGTTGCTTAATACATAAACATTTTTTTTGTATTGATATCTTTGGTTGTCACCAATTAGTCAGATTTTGATGGATTTATGAATTAAATATAATAAACAAGAGAATGAGGTTCTTTAGAGTTCCAATTATTGTAGAATTCTCTATTTAATTTGATTGCTACTTTAGTGCCCTAGTTGCTCACTGTTTCTGTAAAGAATTAACAGAATAATCATGCAAAAAAACATCTACTTAATATATACTTTATATTATACTTATTTCTATAAACTGTTTTTGTTTCTGGTTAGTAACAATATTTGCAACATTACTACTGTTAGCGCACTGACTATGATAGGTGATCAAGACCTCCGTGTTAATCTGCCCTAGACATGAAACATGTGCTTTATATTATTAAAGGAGGGTTGGCACGATCCAAGAAAGCTTGAATTCCAACTAGAACCAAGTGGACTTGTACAAGTGTGCTTGTACCAAGCACCATTGCCACAGTTAAATGGCTTGGATGTCAAATAACCATTGTAAAGACGGAAGTGATTGTGGAACGTGTTCTGTTGATTGCTGATATGTTGATACATGAGCTTGAAATCCAGAAAAAAGGAATAAAATAAAAAAATGTCTCACTTCTAGCATCCTCATTTTTATATTCCTTTATTCATACATTCCATAGTGCTTCCTCAGCTTCGTATAACTCGATGAATCTAACCTCCCTTTCAAACCATTTTCTTTTTGTGTTTACTTCTCAAGAACCGAATACCTACGAACAGAATTTTCTGTTGCCAAGTTTAATATTTTCAAAGGAAGTACATACTAAGCCACGTCTTTGTCCCCTTAAACCTGATATTTTCTCTTTTTTCCACTTTAATAATCACTAACTTAAATAATCTTAACCAAATAAAGAAACGCAAGCTGGAATACTTCGGTCATATTATGAGACACCCTGAAAAATATGATTTTTTACATCTGATAATTCAGGGAAAGATCCAAGGTAATCGTGGGTCCTGGTAGAAGAAGAACATCATGGCTGAAAAATCTAAGGCAATGGTATGGAAAATCAACTACATCGTTATTTAGAGCTGCTGTCAATAAAGTCACGATAGCGAATATGGTAGCCAACATGATATCCAACGATCGATAACGGTCATGGAACTAGAAGAAGAAGAACCAAATTGGTTTAAACCTGCTGGTTTAAACCATGTTGGTTTAAACCTGCTAACCCTGTTCTAAAGTCTTATCTATCTGAACATTTGTTTCCATTGGTGATGCAGCTTTACAATCACTCATATTAAATGAATTCAATAGCTTTGATGTCATTTTGGGCTGTCCTAATATGAAATTACCACTTTCTCTTGATATTGTCAGTCCTAAAAAGTTCTTCACTTCACCCAGTCTTTATCAATATATAAACAAAAATTGTATTTAATCTATTAAATCCATTCTCTGTGAGAAGTATTCTTACTTATAAAGAATAAATCCCAACATCTTTAAAGCTGTAGTTGAAGTTTCATTAATGATATTTAAAAGTTAAGTAATTTGGAAGTTTATACCAAAATCTGTGATATTATTACATGCCTCTAAAAGTACATTATTTATACAATAACAATAATTTACCAACTCCTTGATTTACCAAAACATTTGTTTATATTTTAAGTATAGCATATTTACGTCACACTAACTAGCTACGCTTTTAAGATCATTTTGTAAATAAAGAGGCATCAATTAAGTTATTAACTATTTGAAATATTTTAAGGTCGTCAGCAAACATGAAAAAGTTACTACTTTTAATTACTGGTGATACATCATTAACAAATATATTAAATAAGAGATTCCCAATAATGTGGTACCCCTGAGGTCACAGATACGCACTGAGATAAACAATTTCCATATTTTATATACTGACACCTACAAGACACAACTATTTATCTACTCAAGTATTATATTTACAAGACATTCAAATAATTTGGGTAATACTGATTGGTTACAAGCAGCCCCATTTAACGTGTTTTTTATCAAAAATAATATCTGTGGATGTAATTATTTTGTCATTTCTGCAATCCCACAATTTATATCCTGAATTAGAATAATCTATCATTATTGCGTATAGACGTCTTTGCTGTATTTATTGACTATGAAAAGGCCTTTGATCGAGTACAGCATCACAGATTAATTACAATATTAAAAGATAAAGGAGTTGATAGTCAAGACATACGATTCATAGAAAAGTTATACTGGCTTCAAACAGCGACAGCTTGCATAAACGGAAAATCAACAGAAATATGTAAAATACAAAGAGGTGTCAGACAGGGTTGTATACTATCCCCACTGTTATTTAATTTATATTCAGATAGAATATTTAAAGAAGCTCTGCATAATTTGGAATGGGGTGTGAAAGTTAATGGAATTCTGATAAATACAATCAGATATGCAGACGATAAGTTATTTTAAGTGATGACATGAATGGACTACAATACCTTTAAAGGCCATTGATACAGTGGGAAGAGAGTTTGGCCTAAACATAAACTGTTCAAAAATAAAACACATGGTGTTTTAGCACATCAAAATGCACGATTATATGTTGATGGTCATATAATTCAAAGAGTGTCCAGTTTTAATTATCTTGGTTGGCATATTACTGAACAACTAGATCCAGATCAAGAGATAATATGTAGAATCGAGATAGCCCGCACGACATTTTTAAAAATGAGGTCATTCTTCTGTAATGATAATTTGCAACTTCAACTTCGAAAGCGCATGGTTAAATGCTACATTTGGTCAGTCCTCTTATACGGTGTCGAAGCATTGACATTAAAAATATCCGCCATTAATTGTCTGGAGGCCGTTGAAATGTGGCTGCACAGACCTATACTAAAAATTCCATGGACGGCTATGCTGACAAATGTGGCAGTCCTTGAGAGAGCAAATGCTGTTCGCGAGCTGCTTGATAACATCAAATGTAGAAAGATGGCCTATTTTGGACACATAGTAAGGGGAGACCGATATAATATTCTTCAACTTATTATGATGGGTAAAATCGAAGGACGCAGAGGAATTGGTAGAAAGCAGGCCTCTTGGTTGAAGACCATCAGAGAGTGGACAGGAATAAGGAAAGCTGAGCAACTCTTTAGAATAGCTTGAGACAGAGACAGTTTCGCCATGTTAATCGCCAATGTCAAGGGGACTTGATAGGGCACGTTAAGAAGAAGGTCATTATTGTTGTTGTTATTCTAATATTAAATTTATTTAGCTTAACAAATATTACAGTCCATGCTTTAGAACTAGAAACTCGTAAGATTATTAATATTATTCTCACCATAGCATATTTGAGAAGGTGTTTTACCACCATTAGTGGTTGTAGGACTCCTGTTCAATTCATAAGCTGAACATCTCTTTACTTCACCCCACAAAGGCTTAGGCAAGTTTTTGCTAGTTTAACTCTAATCTTATCTATCAATATACGATTCATTCTTTCAGATGTACCCTTTGGTTGTGGAGTGTATGGTTGAGTGTACTGCAACTCAACACCCTTTTGTTTCTCAATATTTTTAAATTTATCATATCATAGTTTTAACATTATGTTTAGTTTTAATTAAATTAATAAAATCAAGAACATTATTTTCAACTTCACTTTTATTTCTTAGTAATTTAACAACTGTAAAGTATGAGAAATCAACATGTTACCTGAAAATATTATTCTCCATCTAAAGTAGAGTTCGTCACTGATCCTGCTATATCTGAATATCTTAAATCACCAATTCTTTTGTTTACGATGTCTTGTACTTTTACCCTGAATACATCTTTCACAAGCTTCGTTTAAAAAAGGTAATTGTAAATTATTAATGTTTATCTTTTGATCTCTAGGCATATATGCCAAATGTTTAATATTAAAACTTTAAAAATAAAGTTATCACTTAAAAAAATTGTTTTGTACAATTGTTTTGGACCACCTAAAAATGTTTTTTTATCTAGCGCTTCCATTAAAAAGTTTGCCTATGTTTGCCCTATACAAAAATCAAATTAAAATTTGGATAGTAGAAAAACAAGCAGAACAAGACAAGCGCCGAATAGAAACCAAGCACAAACTAATTGGAGTGAAATATATTAGCATATTTTCCTGTTTATGTATTCTCATATACAATTAATATCTTTCTATTTTAATTTATACTTATTGATATTTTTTGTTTCAGCTTCCTTTTTAAATAAATTTAAAAAGAAGAATTTTAAATGTCATTGTATGATGTTATAGATTGAATAAAGTTTTGTTAAAACAGTCTAGTAATATTTTTTTCTTCAAACGTCAAATAATGATGACATTATCTAACTTGATCCTGTCAAAGTTTGATGTCTCCGCCGGCAGCAGTTTTTTTTCTCATTGCGGCGGCGGGAAAAATGTTGTCATGCAACAATATGAAACATGTCACAAAGCAACAATACAAATGTCATTAACAACAATTAAACATCATTTTTATTTATAGTAATATTAAAAGTACAATTAGTTAATGAGGCATTTTCAAAATTGAAACAGTGCAAAAATGTTTGAGACTCTTGATACACATTGGTAATTGTTGATGATACTGATGGTCGAAAACAACTTTCAGCAATCATTCCCGATGTTGGCGAATCATGAGGGTTTAAAATTTTTTGAGCATTATCGTTCTTATTTCTTATTGAATCCTCTATATATCCTTCGGCAACCGAGCTTGATTTCCAGCCCCCATGTCGTTTGAGGCATTCTAGATTTCCGCCTCCATCAATTAAAAGTGTTGCTCAAGTTCGTCGTAAAGAGTGACCCGTGTATGCGCTTGCATCGTTTAAATTTAAATAACTAGCTACTTTTTGGGCTACTGCGCTGATCGAATGTATTCCCATGACGCTTCGGTAACACTTTTCATTTTGGTGCTTGATAAAAAATCGGTTTTCTGTGAAATTTTCAGGCCGCAGTGATGCATACTTTTTATACCGTTTAATGTAGTTTTGACCAATTATCGTAAAAGATATAATTTGTCGTGTTTTACTGTCGGGGATTTTATAATTATTACATTTTCTTTATCCTCAATGCCCACAGTCTTCATTTTTACCATTTCGTCGCATCGACAGGCGCCGGTAACCCCAATTAACAAAACAATCTGAAATATTTTTATAATTTAGTAGAGTATACTACATGCTTTGCAATATAATTTTTTTTACCTTTAATCCTAAATACAACTTATCTGGCGCTTTAAACAAAAATTTATCAAACTCGTCTTTAGTGAAAACTTCTTTGCAGTATATCCTTCGCTTGTTTTTTTCAGAAAGGCGCGTAACTTTAAAAATTTGCTTATATCCACATGTTTTTCTAATAACTAACTCGGATTTTATCATAGAGTATCGTGACCACATTGTAGAAGATTTCCATTTATTTTCATTTTCCATTATATTAAAATATGCCAGTAAAACGTCTTCGGTAACTTGCCGTACTCCTCTTGTATCGCACCACTCTTGGAAGTGCTTGTACGCTAACCGATACTTTATTCCGGACTTGGAGGGCCCCAAACGTGCTACTGCATCATTAGCCGCGGACTCAATTTCGTTTAGGTTTTCCATTTTCCACTGTAACCAGGGAGACGCAAATCCCACCGACTCGCGACGACTTAATTATTTTAATTTCTAACATCTAGACGACTTTGATAGTTGTCATAGTTAATTTCGAGTAAAAATAGCGTATGAATTGTACTATTTATGGTTGAAAATTGCTACGTTTGAAGAAAAAATAGTATACTTTATTCGGCAAAGAAGCGACTTTTTCTCAAAGAAGAAGAAAAGTCATGCTTCTCCGCCTCATAAAGTAATATACTATTATTGTTTATTGCCCAATTGTATTGCAACATTAAAAGAAAAATTCGCCCAAAGCAGATTCTAGATATCCGAACTTTAAGCTCAGCAGATGTAGGGTAAACACAAACCAGTACTAGCAAAAATATTAATGAAAATAACACCAAAACATTTTCTACAGGAAATCACCGAATTATCACATCACAACTGTACTCGAGGTGGAAAATTCCTAACTAAATAAATTAGGTTAGGTTAACATAACCTAACATAATAAATATGCTTTAACTCTTCTTTCTCATGGTACATACTAAAGACGTAATAGTACGTACTGGTATGTACCTCAGTGTACGTACTTAAAACGTACATTTTACACCATGTACGTACAGTGCCAAAATTGTACGTACTTAAAACGTGCTGTGCTGTTTGGGCTGTATTGCGATTTTGAACGGCGATAATTTAAGTTAATTGTCACGGTAATACGAAACTTTACATTTGTTTCTATATGAGGTAGCCAGTTCAACAACTTTACGAAATAACAGAAAGCAATATATTTTGACACAGTCGTTAGAATACAGCATTGAATTAGATCACATAAAAAATATTAAATGTAAAAATATGAAAATAGTACATACTTTCCCAAACATATAGGTTCTTGTCATAGAGGTCCATACTACTCAAAACAATTGTCGTTTGCCTGTCCGGTTCAGTGTGTCACAAACAGGCTACTTTTTTGCTTATTTCCTTGGTCTATAATGTGGACCGAGGAAAATATGAGAGAAATTTGTTATGATGTCAGAAAATGTAATTTTTCATTTTGTTTCGCCATCGTTTTGTTTCATGAATGTTCTAATACTTATTGACACGGGCAGATTCAGAGTAAAACTCGTTGTAAGACTCGTCCCAACCAATTAAATTTGCTAAATCACTATTCGACAAATAATTATATATATTTTTCGTAACTATCGGCAAAAGCGGACTGATATGATTCATAACTTTATCTGCTTCGTAGTACAAGCGTAGTCTAAACTCTCCTTTATTTATTTTTTCAGTAATGTACTGTGCGTATATAGGATATTTCTGGATATAATCTAGTGTGTCGAGTTCACTAACTATGTCCGGATTACTGAGATAAGCTGTTAATTTATTATTATTTCTTTCGAGCAATAATTGCCTGTAGGATATATTGCTCTCAGCTATTTTACACGTCTCCATTAGTTCTAATTCTGATTTGCATGCATTCCAGAATCTCGAAATATTTCCACCGTTGTAACGCTTGGGTTTAGGTGTGTTGATATTTGAGTACAAAATAAATGTGATTAAAAACTTTGGGAAATCATTGTCTCCAAATTTATAAGCCAAATGAAAAACGTCATATCCTTCTGAATTTCTGCTATTCACATAAGCTCCATGTTCAAGTAATAATCTTATAATGGGGGTATTCTTATTGAGATTTCTAACGCAAACATGCAATACTGTGTTTCTGAAGTTATCGGTGAGGCTGACATCTGCCCCTCGATTTAATAATAATTCCACAAGTTCCACCAAACTTCCAAAGACGTTTGGAATAAAATAACAAGCATATATCAAAGGAGTCCAGCCTGAAGCATTTTGCATATTGATATCTGCACCTGCATCTAATAACAGTTTTACAGTACTCAGGATGCCTTTTTCACAAGCCACATGAAGAGAAGTATTGCCAAAATTATCGCGTGCATTCACATTTGATCCCGCTTCTAGCAAAATATTAACAATATCTATATAGTTAGATTGAACTGCAATTAGTAATGGCGTTGCTCCATCTTTATTTTTTATTTCTTTGTTAGCTCCATTGTCGATTAAGAGTAAAGTTATTTCTTTGGAATTATTTCTTACAGCTCGATGTAAAAGAGTATCTTGAAATTCGTTTGCTACTGAAGTGTCTGCTCCCATTCTTATTAATATATTTACTACTTCTGTATGGCAATAGTCAACGGCTAGAAATAAAGAAGTGAGACCTCTTGAATTCATGGAATCAATATTTGCTCCATTTTTTAATAATAATTCCACAACAGCAGTATGACCATTCTCTGCAGCTATTGGTAAGGAAGTGTCTAAGTCTATCTGTTTTATTAATTTCTCATTTTTTAGTAATAAGGTGAGAATAGAAACTTTACCATAACGCGCAACATAATTCAGAACACAATAGTAATTTCCACAATGTTCAATATAAATGTCATTTGCGAAAGCTAATTCTATTTCATGAACGATTCCATTTCTAATTGCTAATACCAAGGCTTCTGCCTCTTCTCCAACTACAATCATTGCCTGAACTGTGTTTAATCAATTCTAAAAAAAATTAATACAATGTTATATTTAACTGATATATTTTTATTTGGGCTTGTTTTTTAACAATAATTGATATGTTCTAAGGTAAATGCACTGGTAATTGAATCTGTACAAAAGTAATTGTCATTTTGCATTTTAAGCATAAATCATAAGAACTGGAACAAAATGGAGTCGTAATCATTAGCAAAACTAAAGAAAAATCCTTCGTGGATCTAATGACAGAAGTATAAAAAACAAATTTACAGGAAGAAAGGACATTGACATAAAAAAGATCAGACAGACAAGAGACCAAGGAATATCACTGGAGCTGGGCGGAGGACGGGAAATGGTTAGGAAGTGAAGAAACTCCTCTCTCTTATAATACATCCGGTGACTGAAGGAAGCATCGTAAAGAGAAGAATCCCACCCAATACAACGGAGAAGATCCAAAAGGCCACGGAGGAAGCAGCTGGCAAAGAGCGGACCTGTGACATCATAAAAATTTGGACGATAAGTGCCGTGATGGATGTGGATAAAGACGCGGTCGAAAAAATCTTAAAAATGAAACGAATAAAGGTAGACTAGACATCCTGCCGAGTAATAGAATCAAGGGTAGAAATACCGAGATGCCTGATACGTCTCGCCTTTGGACACAAACAATGGCACTGCAAGGGACAGGGACAAAGAGGGCCACATAGCGCTGGAATGCAAGGAAGAAACAACCAGATGCCTCAACTGCGACGTGACCGGGCATGTGGCGAATTCAAGAATATGCCCAAAGTTCAACCGACTGGTGAAAATAGGAATCACTGAGGACTAGTCCCAAGAAGAGTACGCGAGTGGAAACAGTACGAAAGAGAGCGTGAAAGAAGTCCAAGGCTTAGAAATGGCAAACACAGGCAACAAGACTCGAGAGCTGAGGATGCTCCAAACTAACGTGGGAACAGCAAGATTAGCACAAGATCTTGCCGAGGCAACCGCAGTAGAAAAGAACAACGATGTGATGGTGAGGGCGGAGCCAAATCCAAGAGCGGTGAGGAGAAGAGTATGGTTTGTAGATACGACCGGAAGGGCTGCTGTACGAATCTACAATAGGAAACTGCGGGTGTATGAAATTAAGCTGAAAGAAGGATATGTGATTGTTCAGATGGAGGGGGTGCAGCTGGTCTGCTATTATATTTCTCCAAATGTAACGGTGGCGAGTACAAGATAAAGACGGACGAGATCATGCAGGAAGTGAGAAACACAGGCGAAAGCAAGAGGCTGGAAGGTTTTGGCAGACTACACCGGAACTGAACATTGGTACATCAGGTTCTTGATAACCAGAACGAAGATCTCTAACACAGTCATGTGTCGGTTTTCCACTTAAAGAAAATTCAATTCTGTCATCTTTTGAAAAAATCACTACAGGAAAGAATAGTGCCATCATTTTTAGAGAGTTGTTTCCAAAATTCTGTCTTAGTTCCCTGGAATGTTGGTGATAAGAAAGAGCAGGAACTGCAGCAAATGAAATAAAGCAAATAATTTATATTGATATAGTAAAACTTAATTTAGAATTAGTGTAGTAACATTTCATTAAAATATAAAAGGGATGTCACAATCTCAGATATTCATCTCAAGAGAACTAACAAAATATCAGTTTCCAGACTCAGTGGATGTAGATGGTAAAATTTAAATAATTAATTATACTATAATTCATATTATTAATAAAGTTCTCAATACCTATTTGAGTGTCAATTACTAACCCTTGTGTATGTCAACTTCTAGTTTTTTTTTTCATTTTGTGTCAACTACTAACACTTTTTGTAATTTTTATAAACAAATATTTTAAGTCGCAATTTTCCGATAATTTGGTTGTGGAATATTCAGAAAGAATTAGACTACCTGAATATACAAATTGTTAGTAAAGCTTAACTGTTGTGATGCTAAAACATGTTTTTTTTTATAAGGTCAACTATTGTGCATTTACTTTATAACGTTTATTACCTTTTTGAAATAAAAACAACTAACTCTTTTATTTTTGTATCTTAAGTGTATTAATATTTTTCAAAAATAAAACTTCTCTTTATTCTATGAAGACTTATTTTCGGGCATATCCTAAGCAGGACACAGCCTAAGCAACTCATAAATGATACATTGAGTATAGAAAAATAAATCTTAGTGAAAATATGAAAGGCAAATAATATGACGACAACTCTATAATAATTAGTTGTAAACGAAACAAGTATAAAACTGTTTTCATTCTATTATTACTTACATTAAAGAAATAAATGATGAGATGAATATTTATTCAGATTACATAGCACAGTTTAATGCTAAAAGAACTCTATACTAATAAAGAAGATTCTTTTACGGACGGCGTTCTTTTGCAATAATTTACTACGAGTATAGCATTATTTATCTTGGTTTGAAGTTTAGACTGGACCAGAGATTGCTGGACTGGACATTAGACCTAACCTAACCTAACCTTAGACATTAAAAATTAGACATTTCAAATATACGTCACTGTCACTATACGTCCACTCACTTGCCATTATGTCTTCTTTTTCTTTGCCTCCTTTGACAGTGTCAAAAAACCACTAGTGTCTAGAGACTGACCCACTATTCTGTGCAGACTTGCGCAGTTCATTTGTATTCATTTCTGAATGTGTCAATGAGGTTTGAGGTTTATAAATTATAATATCTATTTATTTATTAAATGGTGAATAGTTCCTCGAAATGCTCTGTTTTTTTAATATTTTTTGTTATAACACCAGCTATATATTTTAGTTATTGGATCCAATACAAAATACAAAGAACTTTATCAATATATTGGATTGCCATGCTTTTATTTAACTGTTTTTATTATACAATGTATTAAAGGCACAATCCCTTCTATATTAACTTTTAAATATATAGCCTTTAAGATACCTACTTATGTACATTCCATTTCACACCTGGTAAAAATATAGGCAGGTTTCATTTATTTGACATAATATCTATTTTAAAAGGATATAGATACATATTTTAGAGTATTATATACATTATTAAAAACAAGTTGAGATACGAAAATGAACTCACTCTTCTTTATTGAAATTAAGAACCTTTTAAAGTCATAAGGAGACACGCAGAGAGTGATCTATTCATTAACCACCCTGTATCCTAAAATAAGTTAATTAAAACTTTAACATGCAATATATCAAAGTTCTGGGAAATTTGTGCATAATCCAAAAAATTTATAATATACCTAACCAATGTTGGATTAAAATAAGAAAGTTGGTATCATAGTAATTGATATATAACATCAGTCAACATCCTGCATATAAAATAACAAATTTTTATTGAAAAAAAATGCGCAAAAAATATGTTTTAAAACTATTTAAAAAACCTCTAATTTTGATTTGCTATTATTTACTATTAATTTTAGAGTTATTCTTATGCAACCAACAATACACATAAACCTCATTGTCACACTCAGATGTGGATGAACTGCGCAAGTCTGCACAGAATAGTGGGTCAGGCTCTAGACGCTGGTCAAATAAAAACCGGATAGCTTCACTGTCAATATATTGCGTTTGCAGTGTTGCCATGTTTTTAGAATGTATTTACTGTATGCTCAAATCAGAGATATGTACACTTCATCTAATTTATATAACGATGCACGTCATAGGCGTCATAGCTTGTGACGACACATGATACCAACACGAAATATTTGTGCGGTAGGTGTGTTCGTTTTTAGACTCACTTTACCGAGTATATTGGCATTACAGCCACTAGACATATTTTATTATATGCGCTTAGAAATAATATTTAAAAATTTCTATTAGTGTTAACTTAAAGAAATACACAATAATATATTTCATTTAATTTGTATAAATACATTATAAAGCGTTTTTATCAAGAACATTTGTTCGGAACACACTGTAACTGTAATCGAACGAAGGTAAAATTTCGGCATAAATTGGTAACACTTACTTGACAGTTGCGGTGTTGACACTTTTTGTACTTTATTATTTTGAATTTTAAAATGAATATCTCTTGTTTTATATTTGTTCCTATTTAATAAAATTTGTTCTTTTAGAACAAAATTAGTGTGTTCTATTTCAAAAATGTCACGTAAGAATTTAAATAGTCATTGTATAGCGATGGTAATACTTTTGCAATAATTATGTGATCTATTTGATATAAAATGGAGTCAGGATTTTTTTATACTTTGGCAACTATGTCAACTTCGATCTCTATCGTAGATCATGACGTAAGTCGTTATCTAAATTAGATGAAGTATAAGAGAGATGATCTTCCCGTAGCACAAAATAGGTCTTGTTCGCGCATGCCGTCATTGGAGAGTAGAATTTGAATTCTTGTTAAAGTTAAATGGGATTTGTATGCATTCTGTGATGAAATTACTAGACGAAAATAAATTAAGAGGTTTAATAATTACAATAATTGTACACATGAGGATATCTCCAAACTATTTATTAAAGTTTATTTATTGATACATACAAAAAACTGACATTTCGAACGTCAAACTCTCCAATGACGTCACGACTTAAGGTTTAATATATAGTTTATATATTAAACCTAAACAATACTAAATCTCCATACAACATAGAACATTTCTGGCGACATTTGTCGCCAAGTGACGTCACACGACTTATCGCGTGCGCGTAGGTTTATCTTTAGTTCATAGTATCATTGGGCGCGTTCAGCAGACGGAGCTGCTCCACAACTGTTGAGTAAAAGTCTGCAAAATGCAACCGCTACCGCGGCGCTACTTCCGGAGCGGTCTGTCAAATTTGGTAGCGTAAAAAAGTATCGCTACATCCATCCAACATGTTGAGAGAAATGTCATTCTTGACATTTCGGTACTAAAATTGAGGGTTAGGTGTTTGTTTTGTTTTTATTTTACATTTTTTGGAAATTGGCGACATTTGTAAAAGGTGAAGTGTGCATGTAGACTCGTGTTTTTTGTTGTTGAAAGCTCTTTTGTGTTCTGGTATACATTTGTTGAAGGTTCTACCGGTTTAACAGAGGTATAAGTTTGTATGTTGGGTTTTTGATTAAGTTTGTTATACCCCACTGTATAAATGTTTTTTATGTTTGCTCTGGTACTTAATATATTTGCTTAAGTAATTGTTTGTTCTGAAAGCTGGTGTTATTCCTATCTGTTTGTTTTCTTAGTTCTGTTGATATCATGCCTGATATGTAATTATTGTTTCAATTCATTGATGGTTTTATTACTTATGTATCAAAGTCTTTGTTTCAGGCACTATATAGCTTTCTTTATTTAGATGATAATTGTGTGTAATATTAAATTTTATTTTCAACTATCTAATATGTTGTTTCCAAGTAAGTGAAACTTTACTATATATTTACTGCAATTTAAAATGCTTTTAAAATACCCTAATGCCAGGCCGAAGTCTGCAGAAGGATATTGATCGTATATCTAAGTGGAGCACACAAAATGGTATTTGGATGCGTCAAAATGTCATAATTTTCATTTGCACCTTTCCTCATCCCCCAATAATATTCGAATATAGTAAACACAATTTAACCCTATATTCTACTTTTGAAAGCAAGGATCTAGGTGTGAACCTTGACTCTAACCTTATATATAAATCACACATTTCCACAACAATACAGAAATCTATGAAGCTACTTGCTTTTGTGAGGAAAACCATCAGAGATTTTTCATACATCTCTGCTATTTGATCCCCTTCTCCATGGTTAGATCGCTTTTTATTTACTGGTCCACAGTTTTGTCCCCCTATTACATTGCACCTAAACTTAAACTTAAGACTGTACAATTTTCTGTCATGCCATTGTATGGATGCATCTATACTGTGAATATGTTTCATTAGAATGTACACTGAACTTCTCTTGAGGTATGTTGAAATCAAAGAGACTGAATAGTTCTATTTATAATTATCAACAGTCTGTGCACCTGCTTCAAACTTCTCTCCAAAATATTTGTTTATTAGTGTCCAATATTTCAACTAGGTATGTGCAGACTTTTTATGTTCTTTTCATAGATACAATTATAACCCGACAAGGGAGAGCTGGCGGGTTGCGCGTAGAACAAATTGAAAAGTGGAAGGAATTGCTCTTTTCTATTGCAGTCGGCTAGGAGTTCACATCGTGTATAACCGTTTAAGTACCTATTCTATATACCTATAATCGCGATTAAGTACCTCTCCTATCTCTCTTAGAATAATTCCTTTTCTATTCGCACAGCTCACCGCCAGCTCTCGCTTGTAGGATTATACTCATATAACAACTTTACTCCCAGAACTCTTCTATTAGCTAACTCTTCAAAGAATCTCCAAATTTTTAATCAATCAGTTTTCCTCTTCAAAAGTGATACTTTCGACTTCAGCTTTTGTATTGTGTATAGTGTTACATTACCTTCATGCATTAGATAACTTAAAACCATTAGACCTTGTGACTTTTTCTGAATTAATTTGTTATCTTATTTTGCATTCCTCTCTATCTATAAATAATAAACTCCTAATCTATAAACAAATACTGAGGCCAGTATGGCTGCCAACTCTGGGGCTGTGCCAAACCTAGTAACATCAAAGTAATCCAGGTATTCCAGAATAAAGTGCTGAGGAACATCGTAGATCTTGGTATTTTAGGAACAACAATCTTCACCGGGACCTCAAGATGGAAGATGTCAATCAGATAAAGAAATTTGCAGGGAGCCATGAACAATGACTCCATCATCATGTAAATGTCGAGGCTATCCAGCTCCTCGATAATACGAACCTAGAGAGAAGGCTCAAAAGAACAAAGCCTTTTGAACTGGTATAGTGGGTGAGTGAAAAGCAGAGCAAAGTATTGTGAGAGTATGCATGCTAAATTTAATGCTAGTTATTAGAAATAATAGGAAAGATACTAGTGAGTAGACACCTAATTTTAAGTTTTCATTAGTAATTTAAGTTAGAAACAAATTGATAATTGGTCTTAATGACCAGATTTTAATGTAAGTACACTTCAGTGTATTCAGTAAAAAAAAAAAATTTGTGAATATATGTTGTTTTTTTGTTATTGTACTATTCATATATTCTTTTTCCAAATCAGTTTATTGTATTAACTGCATTTATAGCACTGTAAATAAAACTTGTATAATGTAAATAAAATGATATATTTTTAGTAGCTTTTGTTTTATTAAAATTAATGATTTTACAGAGGAAAGTGTGTTTATAAGCTAAGTAAGAAAAGTTTGTAAATATAACATAAATATTAATGAACCAAAATATTTACAAGTATCATCATTCTACTTGCCTTTTTGCCTCTTTAATAGATGTTCCCTCATTTTGTTAATAAAAGCACACCCAAATTTACTCTTAAATACTCATTCCTCACCTCATCTTTTTTAGTTACTCCACTCACCCAATGAAGCATGCTCATTTCAGCCATGTAATTTCTGTTTATTCCTATTTACTGTACAACATTCAGTACCATATAATAATCACTGGTCTCAAGACAGTATTATAGAGCCTGTCCTTTAGTTTTTACTGGTACCTTCTTATCCTTATCACAACACTTCAGTCACCTCCTTCCAAGATTTTCTGCAGCATTTAACAGTAGATTGAATACCAAGCATGATAGTGCATCTCCCAAAGCAGTCCTCGGTTAGTTTTAAATGACTCTGAGACTTCTCCTTGTATCCACACTTTACATTTAACAATATATTTAATAATAAATAGGTCCTGTTGAGTTTACCTATTAGCTTTATTAGTATTTTTCCATCACGTGGAACTCCACTCATTTCGTTAATACTGTTTTAATTCTATTACTTAAATTTACATCCTAATAACTCTGTAATACTGAGTCTAACTACCTAAAACTACCACTCTCTTTTATGTTTTATAACACTAGATTGAATGGCATCAAATATAAAATAGGGGTCTGTCATATTTTTCAATTAACAAGTAAAAATATTTATAAGATAGTAATTGGGCCAAGAGTAACTAATTTTCCAGCAGATCTATATAAAGAAGGTAGTTCGAATATCACTGGCAGTGGCATCACAACAGCCTAGAAAAGAAATATGAATACAGCAGTCCCTCCTCAGCGATTGGAATACTTGCACCATACATAAAAAGGAAGATATATCACAATACCCACATCACAGAAGAACTACTCTCCTTCATACTCCGTGATGTTGCATGGCACATAATGATAGTGAATAATAGGAAACTAAGGCTTATGAGGCTATCTAAATTTTGACAACTCATTAAATATTGCATCCTTTAGGTAAAAAGTAGGTACATATAATACAATACATTAAATTAAAAGTTAATATGCTATTGATATGATTTGTGGCTAATGAACATAGTTTTGAAGCCAAATCTCTCTGCATACTGTCACACACACAATTAACAATATCTTAATTATATTAACTTCATTAATTTTACATCTAGTATTTATGCATGAAAATATATACTAAACCATACAATAAAGGACTAATTATAACATGAACATTCTAAGTTGATTAAGAGAGTATTTAAGACATGGAAAAAGCAAGAATACCATTGGCAGTGCTACATATACAACAATTCTTAGATTTTCAAGGTGGTCTTGGTAGAGTAAGTACTCTTTATTGAGTCCCAACAAGCTGCACATATAAACCAAATTTTATTTATTTTTTATTATTATTTATATTACCTACAGATGCAAACAAGTTAACTGTACATAGACCTGGGCAAAAATAGTAAATTAAATTATCACCTCTAAAGAAGATGGAGAAAAGTTGTCAAGAAATGTATGGGATATAGTTTAATAATATACACACATCAATAATAATTAATAAAAATCAATAATATACACATGGAATCACCCAGTATTCCGATTTTGTAAAGTATTACTAAATTTTTTTTAATGAAAAATGAACTACATTTTATACTAAACCAGCTAAATTACTATAAAAAAAATCAAAAAAATGTTACAAATGCATTAAATTAACAAAAACACGAACAAATGAAAACATTGCAATGGTTGACTAAAAAAAGATACAGTCTTGTTGTTCATTTTAATAGTCAGATGCCCAAAGTATCAACTTGTTCTTGAGGTAAGTTTGCCCATTATTTGCGTTTCATCTTCAGTTTTCAGAAAGTCTGTGGATCAAAGTTTATTATTGCTTCACTATGGTTATCTGGCCACATTATATATTGAGGCACTAATAATAAGATTGCTGACACAATTTCTTTAAAAATACACTATGGGCTGTACTCTTGGCTATATTGAACCTGTCGCCACAGGCTACAAACGATTCTGGTTTAGCTAAAACCCAGGTGGTGAACAGCACTTTTTTATCTAAAGGAATTGTAGCTCCAATGGGTATAGCTCCTAAATTTCCTAGTTGCTGGGTAATTACCTAAAACATTTATATGTAGTTTTCAAAGAACTAATAATCTTTACTAAAACCTACTTCAGCCCATTCCCTACTCATGCGAAAATGCTTTACAAAAAGATCTCCCATATATTGGGGAATGGTTTCCTCATAAAAATTTTGATTACGAGGCACTTGAGCTCTCTCAGCATTATTCAGCTCTAATTCTTCAGTTTATGCCAACTGATCCACAACATTTTCAATTAGCTGGATATTATTTTCCTTGTCCGCTAGTAATGTGGCCTAAAGTTTAATAATATTTAAAAGTCAAGCTAAATTGGCAATCTAAAACATAAACAAAATATAAAATATTTAATTTTAAAATGACAAATTATTTGACATTGACAGATAAGGTAGCGGTAGCGGAATCCAGCAGGTTTTGACTTATGACATTTGGTCCAGCGCTTTACGATGGATTCGGAAGTAGCGGAGCGGTAGCTGCTCCGTCTGCTGAACGCGCCCATTGATCTTTCAACATTTCAAATATACGTCATACGTCTTACTTCTTTGCCTTGACGGTTGACGTTGACAGTGTTAAAAAGTTGTCATTTTGAGATTATTTTGTAAATCCAAAAGTATTCAAAATTTTGAAAATGATAATAAACATTTACTAGTCTTTCATATTTGGTAAATTTTAGTTGCTACTGACGATGGCTTGGAGATCTCACGGAAAATCCAATCTGGAATTAGTCAGAAATTTAAGAGGTACATAATTAAGTTATTTGTTTTAATATCGTTTCCTCATCTTTCTTTCTCTTATAGCAAATGGTATTATAAAAACTGATGTCGTTGAAAATGCGATGCTAGCAGTTGACAGAGGAAACTACTCAAAAACAAGTCCATATATGGATGCCCCACAAGGTATAGGATATGGAGTTACAATAAGTGCCCCACATATGCATGCTCATGCTTTAGAACTATTAAAGGATAATTTAGTAAATGGTACAAGAGCTTTGGATGTTGGTTCAGGCAGTGGGTACCTTACTGCTTGTATGGCAATTATGATGGGGGAGAAAGGGTAGGTAAATATTTTCGTGGTTATATTTCTTTCCAAACTAGCAAATTTTAGTTCTATATCCATTTATTATTTTGTAACTTTGACCACAAATCAAATTAACTCAAATGTTGTAATGGTTTTATTACAAATTAACTTTACTTAAAATCATTTAAAGTTATTTTACATAATGCTGCAGATAAACAGATGTGTTAAATAGCTCAGTAGAAGATTATATTTCTTTAGACCTTTATAAAAGAGAATTCTTTGACTAGAACTCGTTTTCACCCTTGATAAAGAAAAATAAATTTAATAATTCTCTCATAAATAAAATCATCCTGTCGAATTTTAGAGTTTGTTAGGTACTAAAAGGATTTAAGATTTGCAACATTAAAAATGCAAATCCACTAGTTGGTGTTTTATCCAAATGTGAATTATTTATCAGAAACAATTAAGTAGAGCAGAAATTCAAAATGTGATACAATTGTAAATTTATATGCAAAATCTGTTCAAATTTAAGACAAGCTTAAAGAGATGGATGAGTGATAGTTTTAATGTCCATTTCATTTTTTTATTGATACTGTTAATTTAAACACATTGCATGGATAATATTATTAATACTGGTAATTCAGACGTAAAAACTCTGTTATTACAAATTATTATCACGTGGGTGAGACATGCTTATGTTTTGATGAAGTGTGTCTGAAACGAACACAGTGTAGTTAGCTTACTCCTTGTGTATAGATTTTTAGATATTATTTTTAAATTGGCATCTGCTTGGTCACACAGTTTCCGTTTTGTGTACTCTTCAAATCAATTGTAGAGTGCTGTTTTTTAAGTGTGACATAGCCACAATAGAACTCTTTAGACCTGCTGCAGACAGAGTAAAATGGGCCGTGATGATCACCACATTAGTTTACGTTTAGGCATTGTAATAGCCTTTAGTCTATATAACTTTATTTGTTTTATATTTTTGCAGAGTTGCTGTTGGCATAGACCATTTAACTGAATTGGTGGACATGTCAAGGAGCAATATCCAAGCAGCAAATACAGATTTGTTGGAATCCAACAGAGTGCAGTTGTTTGTGGGAGATGGAAGACAGGGATATGCTGAGCTAGGACCTTATGATGCTATCCATGTAGGAGCTGCGGCACCTACGCTACCACAACAGTTAGTTGATCAATTAAAGGTAAGTGGTGTTTTATACTTTTTAATTATATTTAAATAATATTAATATGGACAGATGAAAATATGAGAGAAAGATGTTATGATGCCAAAAATATAATTTTTCGACTTCAGTTGTTGATTGTATAAAAAGAAAGGTGATCAAATTGTATATGATTGCAATGTTATCATTTCGTAGGGCTATGATTTCAAGCCTTTTTCCATAAGCTACCTGATTTTTTTGTTGTAAATTGATTATACTGCAGCCATTTGTCTTGTATGTTTTCCCTTCATTTATTATATCCATTCCAGAATTCTGGCACCATTAATCACCTTAGTGGATGGATAAGATATGTTTTTGGAATCATTTCTTCTTCATGTATGATGTGCTTTCACATTGTGAATGTCAGTTTTAAATTCTGGTGTTTACTTACTATGAGTATTTTGGTTTTCCATATGTTTAGATTCAGATGTGCTTTCTTACAGCAGCTCTTAACAAAACTGTAATATTTGCAGCTCTCTTAGAGGCACTCTCCTGTTTTAATATTAAGTGCTTGTGATTCCAAACTGTCTACTAAAACTGATGTTGTTCGATTACAATACAAATTTGCAATTATGCAAACATCTCTGCCATCCAAACCATTGTCTCTTGGAACTTATATCAATATAGAGTGCTTAACACGATCAAATGCCTATTGGAAGTCAATAAAACAACAATAGATGTTTGCTGATATATCACTACATATGTGAGCGAGTATGTTCATCCCAAACAATGCCTTTCTCATTCCAAACCTGTTACAGAAAAAAAACTGTGTGTCACGTAGGTATTCCTTGCACTTATTATAGATACGGCCATGTATTACCTTTAGAAAACAATTTCAATAAATGGCTTAACAAACTGATGGTTCTATAATCAGCACAGGCTTTTGCTTTTGAATTCTTAGGTAGAGTTATGAGCAATGAATTGGACCAACCATTAGCTAGGTGTCCACTGGTATAAAATGGTATCATCCCTTCTTTTTATCTTTGAGCTGCCTTTTGAATCCCTTTCACAGTTTTCCTTTAGTGTTGTTATAATTGTATCGAACCCGCATTGACATTCTTACTGAGATTTTCCCAAACTAAGTTTTCGTTCAGCTGTTTTTAAACCATTTAACTTTTTCGTCTTGTAGTTGGATTATATCAATATTGTTATGAAACTTCCTTTTGTTCACGGTTTTTAATTTTAATTGGGTTACAAATACTATGAAATTATGATCAGATCCAATGTCAGCACCTCAATAAGTTTTAGCTGATTTGATACAGTTTCTAAATCAATTTTTTATTAAAATGAAGTCGATTTGGTTCCTAATAATTTTATTCTCAGTTTCTGCATTTGACTTCCAGGTGTAGAGTCTTCTCAGTAGTAATTTGAAGTGAGTATTCGATATAATGAAATTGTGTTCTTGGCAGAACTGGACAAGTCGATCTCCACATTCATTTCTGTGTCCCAGGCCATAATTCTCCACAATATTCAAACAGGGTCCTTTGCCGATTTTTGCGTTCCGAGGATCTGGTATTTTCTCCTGCTTTAACAAGATCTACAGCATTAGTAAGATCTTTGTAAAATACTTCTAAATTATCTTCATCACTGGATGATATTGGGCCATAGACTTGAATTACTTTGGTAACGGCTTCGAACTAAATTTCACTAGGATTACTATGTTAAACATGGGGATATAATTTACTACTTATTGAGCTAAGTATTTTGCGACTGCGATTGCAACTCCATTATAGTGATCATCTTTATTTCTGGCATAGTTCACTTGATATCCATCAACATCACATACTCTTGATCCTATGCTCTGCATTTCACCTATTCCGAGGCTGCTGACTTGAATTTCTTTCATTTAGTGAGCTAATATTTTAAAAACAGTTACTACTTTTGTAATAATCAGTGTCGAATTTATTTCAGGTTGGTGGCCGGCTCATAGTACCTGTAGGTCCAGCCGGTGGCGATCAACAACTAGAACAAATAGATAAATTAACTGATGGAAGTATTCAAAGAAAAATACTCATGGGAGTCGTCTATGTACCTTTGACCGACAAAGAACGTCAATGGCCTCGACATCGTTGACTACGTTTAGCTGTTTTTATTTTCATTGCGATTTTTCTTGTTTACTGTGTTGTTCGTGTATCCTCAAACAAGTTTCATTTTCTGAAAACGAACTAGTCATATTTATTCTAAGAAAAGCTTAGTTATTGAAGAAGTGTGGGTCAGCTAGAAGGATGTGATTTTATCTTGTTGACTAGCATCATTGAGATGTTGAAAATGTGACGACCTTGTTTTTTGTGTGTTAGTTTTTAGCATCTTTGCTTCGTAAGCTGTTTAGCTGTGTCACCATCTTCTTTATAATATTGATCTTTTGATTGCCATATTCTTTTATTTTGATCGCCTTTTGCTTTTGATTTGACTGTAATTATTTTACTATTCATTTTCCAACCTGATATATGAGAGATGATTAAAAAGTTTCAGGACTAATGCTTAAAAACTTTATTTAAACATATTATAAATAATACATCTTCCCCATTATACCTCTTTAGAAATGTATACAAATATAGTACCAGCTTTTACGAGTCTAGATGATGGTTACTATATGTTTTTGGAGTAGTTTCATAGTCATACTCATAGTCAGTCTGCTACAGAGACTGCAGTTCAAATCTCTGTGAAACAATCCTATTGTATGCAGGTATCCATTGCCAGGCGCATGTCAAGTAAGCATCATTATGATTCTGAGCTGAATTACGATGAGGTACTTTTTGGTTTAGAAGGTCACATTCACTTTTACATATAACAAATACTAATACACGAGGTTGTGCAAATTGGCGATGTAATCAATCGTCAGCCGATGGTTTTAAGTGAGAGCGGCACCTAACGTGTTAAAAATTAATGAGTAACTATATGTATTTCTCAAATCTCATTGTTATCGATACACATTTATCTCCAAAAGCTTATTGCAAAAAACTCTCCAAAAACGAAGCTAGTTGCACAAAAACAGCTGTAAATTCGCGAATACAAAAGCGATTCAGTATTGGAACAACTGAGGATCACTAAACAATGCTACCAATCGCATTGCACTTCATTGCGATGTTGCCACTCAGTACAAATAGTCCTTGAACTAAGTAATCAATCAATTCACTAAAATAAAATGTTCCCAGATCTATTGAAATTATGACTATGACATATCTCAGTAGAATAGTTGACATGTCTCTGTAAAATTGTTATTATAATAAACTAATAATGGCGGAGACTGGAGAATGCAGATTCCTTATTTGACATGCACTTTCCCTCTCACACATGTTGTCTATTTACTTCTGTCTCTAAAGATACACTTTTATTTCAAATATTTTCACCACCACTAATTGATTATTTAACGCAATTTCTAAGAGCCCCTTTCCAGTTTGTTTGCCCCTTTTGCTATGTAATTTTATAATACACAAAAGTACAACAAAACAACGTTATTAATTTCTAGTGAACTCGCCGAAACAGCAGCTTCTTCAGAAGAATACTAATGGTGGATAGTCTGGATGTCAATCGGAATAAAAAGTCATTACATTATCTTCGAAATACGTTTAATCTGAATGCTACACTCTCTTCGTTCATACTACATGATATGCAATTCTTTTGCATAATTTCCTTCTAATATTAAGGAAGATGTGTATAATTAATATACATATAAATTCTTTATTATAAAGTGCTATCGTGAGCACTGAGTACTTAACAAAAAATAAAGTAAGAAATACTTTATAAAAATAATATTGTTTGACAAGTCTGGATTGTTGAGTAAGTTTGTTGATTCTTTTTTCTCTTCGTCCGATAGAAAACATTAATATTTTGAGATTTGATAGCGGTCAGCACTCAAAGATAGCTAAATCTGACTGACTAAAACTGAATAGAATGGATGTTGCAACAATTCGTACTTGATCCACCGATTTTCGCGATATGATAATAAACTGATCATTGTCCTCGATTCATGAATTATTTTTTTACCAGTTCGGATTCCAAATTTCTTTTAAATCTCAAAAAATATGACGTTAGCACTTTTTGGCCTTAACCTGTTATTTCGTTTCGTGGCCGAAGTACGGCATATTTTTTAGCCTTCATTTTACGCTTTAATCACGGCCAAAATTTCCTTTCCATTAAAAAAACTTATTTAACAACTTTGGCTTATTTCTGGACTCAAATTTGCTTTGGATCTGAAAAATATCGAGTTGATACAACTCCTTGGTATCTCTTTTTATTCAGGATCACGCTGCTAGGTTCAATATTGATGAAACTCAGAATTAAGTTGTTTCTAAATGATGTTTTTGTACAGTTAATATTGCGCCAGTAGGTACGTATATTTCTGAAACAAAAACTTCATCCAAAATATTCATAACACCTAATGAGATCTTTCCGTGGAGATTGAACAGCCTTGTTGCTTCTGATTTTATGTTCTATAGCAAGGACACCACATAATAGTAGTAGGGTACGTTTCAGTCTAAACATCTTTTATTAAAAAAACTTAAAATTGATATGACAGTTTGCAAAAGGATCGAAAATGAATCACAGAAAAACATCTGGTCCGGTTCACTCCTGCAGAAACAAATCCATTGTTTATATTTCTTTTATTTTAACTAATGGATACTAATATGTTAAGATACTTATATTTAAAAAATTATATTTTTCTATTGCATTACGATTACGAAATTGTACTAATTGGTTATTATGAAAGTATTATTCTAATTTTCAATTACTTACATACTTAAGAAGATAGTGAATAAAAGGAATGTTAAAATTATTTGCGTATTTTTTATTCTACACCTTTATTGTACGCCCTATAGAGATGCAGGGCTGGACTGGCCTAGAAAAAGACGCCAATCTAACACTAAACGGAAGGCGTCAGGCCGCCTCTCCTAACCTTTTTAAATCCACACTTTTTTGAAATTCTAATGTATGTACAGTGAATCAATATTATTTGTGTATTTTTTAAGTTTAATAATTAATTTAAATCCAGTAACTTTAATAGCGAAGGCGATGAGTTTTTCACTGCCTCTTCTACTTTCTTATACTCTCTGGATAGGTACTCCAAAAAATGTTTAGAGTGCGAGTGCGAAGAATTTTTCAACTGCTTCTATAAAAGCATCAACTCATTCAAAAAATTTAAGAAAACATGGTGATTGGTAGTCAGCTACCTCTCTGAATTTATTTAGATTTTTTAGTTCGCTCCATAAAAAAATCATGGTGATTGGTGGTTAATATGACTCCCTTTCTGAATTCTGAATAATTTTTATCTGACTACCCTTATATCGTTTTTTAACACTTCCTTTATAAGCTCACAACAACTCCTTATTAGATCTAGTCATGGTCCAAGATGAAGAGGTTGAAGTATTTTAGGCTGAGTGTCCTCATCCCAGAGGATAGGCATCATCCTCACTCTCATTTGGGTTTAAATGTGAATCTCAATATTTCAATGAGCCAGGACTGATTGAAGATGGTTTTTATAGAGACTTTCTCTCAATGAGTGTACGGGAAGTAAACTTTTTTCAAAATTTAACTGGGATAATTTGCTTAAAAATAAAAGTTTTGATGATATATATCATCAACATGTTTTATGATGTTATTTACCTTGCAATTGATATTTTTGTTCCCCTGAAAAAGAATTTAGCAAAATAGTTTCCTGTCTGGTTTTCTCCAGAGCTTAAAAAAACAATAATAAAAAAAAAGAAAATGCATAAAAAATATCTAAAATCTCAATTACTTGCTGACTATAATGAGTTTTCTTTATTACAAGCTAACTGTAAACAACTGAAAGAACAATACTATATCTTGATTATGTTGCTCTAACTGAATCCTCTCAGAAAGATAATGTTAAAAATTTCTGGAAATTTGTTAACAGTAAAAAACAGGAATATACTTCATTCGCTTAGCTCGGGCATATTTTGACAGATTCATTGTCGGAAACCTACAACACAACAAGTCCTACTTCTCAGTATTATTAGCTCAAGTATACTAGTATTGCAGACTTTTTTCATCGAAAAAAGAAGAATTATTCTAAATAGTGTAAGTGTATACTAAACCCATCAAATTTCCCTGTATATTTAAAATATAATATTTGAATTGTTACAATTTAACATATTGTACTAAATATTTGTATTATTCACGTTGTTTATTTTAGCTAATATAGTTTTATTGTTCTATTATTTTTGTTTAATTCTTTGTTAGTTCTATTTAGTTAATTAGTTAGTTCTATTTTGAATTTTATTATTAGGGATAGTCAAAGTTTTCCATTTGTTCTATCAGATAATGCGTTGGTAAGATTTTCTTAAATAAATATGATAAATATTTAATATTTTGAGATGAGTAAGGATGCTGTTAAATTACAAGGTAATCAAACTGCACACAGATTGATTCAAAACACCAACCATTTTTTTTAATTATTTGCTCATTTGGCGTAGGTTGATCATTATTAAATATATTTATGAAATTATGTAAATATGTTCTTAATAACAAAAACATTTCAGTTAACATTCAGTTCAGTTTTACATGGCGTCAAAAATTATCTATAATTTAATAAAAATATATTTTATAAGTTATGGTAATTTAGTTTATATCGTTAAGTTACTCCAAATGTAGGCAACCAACTTGCAAGATTGTATAACACAATATTAAGTACGTCTTCTGATTATATATCATTTGAAATAATGCTTATTCAGCATTATAATTACTTTCAAAAAAATAATAAATTAACTGGAAAATATTAAACGTTAATTAAATATATTCTCAAGAAACTCTAGCTAAATGCTAACAAAAAGTTTAAGTTGGTTGCCTACATTTGGCGCAACCTAACGATATAAACTAAATTACCGTAATTTTTTTTATAAAATATATTTTTATATATAATAGAAACTTACTTTCTTTATACATGATATAAATTTCTAAGTCATAGTATAAGTTTGCAAAAGAGGTCGACGAAATACTCTAATGAAATGCGCTATGAGCACGTGTGCTTGGTTGTATAGAAATTTCCAGCCACTTCTAGTCTGTCAAAAAGTAACTAACTGCGTAAAAACATAATTACTAAAATCACTAGACAGTTCGGACTGGGATTAGCGAACCGAGTATAATATTGTCTATTCGCTTAGCTAGGGCATATTTTGACAGACTCATTGTAGGAAACCTACAACACAACAATTCCTACTTCTCAGTATAAATAGCTCAAGTATACTACTATTGCAGACCTCTTTCTTTGAAAAAAAGAAGAATTATTCTAAATAGTGGAAGTGTATACTAAACCCATCAAAATTTCCCTGTATATTTAAAATATAATATTTGAATTGTTACAATTTAAAATATTGTAGTATATATTTGTATTATTCGCGTTGTTTATTTAATTTAATATTGTTTTATCATCTTTGTTTAATTCTTTTGTTGGTTCTATTCAGTTAATTAGTTAGTTATATTTTAAATTTTATTATTATGGATAGTCAAAGTTTTCCATTTGTTCCATCAGCTAATGCGTTGGTAAGTTTTTCTTAAATAAATATGATAAAATGTTTT
Organism: Diabrotica balteata; assembly: GCA_918026665.1. Classification (NCBI taxonomy): domain Eukaryota; kingdom Metazoa; phylum Arthropoda; class Insecta; order Coleoptera; family Chrysomelidae; genus Diabrotica; species Diabrotica balteata. The sequence goes on from OU898278.1 coordinate 168,547,726, forward strand.
TTAAAAATTTTTTTTAAAGTTAATATTTTTAGATTAGTAAGGATGCTGTTCCTAGATTACAAGGTAATAAAACTGCACAAAGGTTTATTTAAGATGCCTACCATTTCTTTTACCGAATGAAAACCCTGTTGAGGTAAGTTGATCATTAAAATGTATTTATCGAATTATGTAAATGTTGTAAATACATAAGGAACTTGCTGTGTCTTATTCTTATTTAACCTCACTTTGACTTCTTAATTTTGTAGAATTTCTTCCCACTTTTTTTATTTTGTACAATAAATAATTTTATTATTTGTTATCAATACATTATACGGTGTAAATAAATAAATATTGATTGTCGGCAAAGTTCTATTTTATTTACTTTTGTTTACATTAATATTGACTAAGAGCACGTATGCTTGGTTGTATAGTATTTTCCAGCCACTTCGAGTCTGTCAAAAAGTTACTAACTTCGAAAAAAAATAATTACTAAAATCACTAGACAGTTCGGACTGGGAATAGCGAACCGGGTATATTCCTTCTGTTATGCACTATAATAATATGGCTCTTCTGGCATGGAGATTGTCAATTTATTTGGTGAATACTTTTCCAAAACTTATAGAGATAAATATTTTGATTTGCTGGATGAAACCTTTTTAACGGGAGACATCAACCTATTACAATTTAGCATTTCTATTTCGTCTATATATGAAAAACTTTCCATTTTGGATATCAACAAAGAGCCAGGTCTAGATGGTCTTGCATCTTCTTTTCTTAAACACTTTCGCTTTTTACTTTCTAGATCTCTTTTTCACATTTTTAACTTGTTATTAAAGACAGGGATGTTCCCGGACTACTGGAAAACTAGCTTTATTACCCCAATACTATTTCTGACATTTACTGATTTCCTTATTTTCCTATTTAATAGATGCAATCTACCTTAGTTCGAATACTTTTTACTGTTTTAGCAATAATTTTTCATACAACATAGTCAACAATTGTCTCATGGTTATAAAAATATTTTTTTGCTGAATCTTTGAGAATGTTCATGTTCATTTACTGTTTGAATTAAATGTCTAAATCAATAAAATCCCTGACAAAAAATTGAAAAACCATCAGAAAACGACAAACAAATATTGTAGTACAGCTTTTTTCACTTCTATTGTAACTAAGCAGATGATTGTTTAATTTTTTACCATATCAAATTAATAAATAATAGCAGAGAACATACGAACACGTTCGTAGTTCTCTGATCATAGATTAAATATATATATATGTAGAGATAGATAGGCAACTCTTTAATACCAAAAATTGCAATGTATACAGCGCCCTCTGCCTGGTTTAGTCATGAACTAAATGGGTAATGACGCGGCGGGAATTTTAAACGTTCGAATAAGCTTTGTTGCTAATTATTGTAGTAAAACAAGATTCTACAACATAATGCAAATTATAAAAAATAATCGACAATTGTTTCTTACATTAACATTAACGATTATTTTTTGTAATTTGCATTACATTGTGGAATTTTTTATTGCAATTATGAACAGACTGCACATAATAGGAAAGGAAAGGAAGAAAAACAAAATTCAAAAATTAAAATATTTATTTAAAAAATTAATGACACAATTTACAAGTAACAAAATTATTTTAAGAACGTAAACATACTTACTTGGTGGTAAAAATAAAGATGGAATAGCATCTTTTATAATAGTGGAATTATTTATTAGTCCAATGTATTGTGCATCTGGCCCAAAATGGACATTACATACACGGTATGATTTTCGTACCTTCTCCATTCTCATTTCTTGTAAATTGGGATGGCCAATCCTTTTAATCCAAACATTATACAGCTACTAAAAACATACAAGAATTAGTGTCTAATAGATATAGTATAAAAAAATATATTTAAAGTCCATAATAATAATACCAATGTAAATCATATTATCTATTACTTCTTTGCTTTTTTTGTTGTATCATCTGTAAATACTTCAGTTTCTGGATATTTTTACATTTGTTCTAACACAAGCAAGGTTAAAACATTTTAAGGTTAGAGTAACATACTTACGAATATCTTGTTTGTTAATCGTTATTAAAATATTAATGGCAAATCAAAATAAAAGCTATTTTTCATTTTAATATTAAAATAAATATTAATTATCACTTACCTCTTGATTTTTCGGAAAAATATGCATTTGAGCATCTTTTTGGTAATTTTTGCAGCCGGGTATTTTACACAGCATTTAAACATCATTTTAAAGATCTATTAAAAAATTTTCAAATAAACTGAATTTTTACTTTAAAGTAAAAGTCTTTGCTATAAAGCCAAACTGTAAGTAAAAAAAACAATCAAATAATAGTTTCGTTCGCGGTACGAATCCTGGACTAGTTCAGGATTACTTCGCATGCGCAGTGTGAAAATGAGCGTTCGCGCTGATCAAGTTCTGGACTGACAGGGACTGCTAGTCCGGAATCTTGTCGTTCGCGGTAACAGAACTTGCAGTTCAGAACCAGTTCAACCGATCCTTGGGATTTGAAGAGAACTCGGAGTTCGTACATGCGCAATAGAAACACTGGTAATTTCAAAATAGGATTCTGATGATTGTCACTCCGAATTTAAACGGTTTCTTGTTTATTCGAGTCCTCCAGCTTAGCTTTGGCGCCTATAACGGTTATTAAGCGGTTTACTTTTCGTTCTTTGTTTGTGTTTTTGATTTAAGTTTAGAATTTTATTAGTTTATTATTAGTTTCTAATTTATTTTTTAAATAATTTTTACATCGTTTGATTTCCTGGGTAAGTTGTGAATTATCTGTTATTTGGTTTGATTTTTAACAGAATAAACTTTGTTATAGAATACAAGTACAAGATGTCTGACCATTTCAGTTCTAGTGATGATGATTTGGAGAACTTACTGGAACTTGTTGAAGTTCCCAAAAACGTTGGCTACTTTGAAATCATCGTACCACAGTTCGACGATGAGCTGTATTTTCAGCATTTTAGGATGAGCCGAAGACTATCAAACCAATTAGCTGAACGATTTGCTGCATCCCAATACTACAGTGAACAACAAGGCGATTCAGAAAAAATAACTCCCTTAAAGTTTATTACAGTGTTCCTTTGGTTTATTGGGAATGAGGCAGAATCGTTCAGGAATGTTGCTGATAGGTTTAACCTCAGTAAGAGCTCTGTGTTTAAGATAGTAAGAAGGGTGTCTTACTTCTTAAGCAACTTATCGCCTGAAATTATTAAGTGGCCTAGTAATGAGGAAAAGGTAGAAATAGAACAACATTTCGCTCAACATGACTTGCCAGGGGTAATAGGTGTGATTGATGGCACTCATATTAGAATAGACAAGCCAGCTGAAGATCCAGACTCTTACTTAAACAGGAAACATTTTTTTTCTATGCAGGTAAATAATGTGTGTGTACTAATTATGATTTTTATAGTATAGTTTTAAAAAAATTATATTAAATATATATCTCATTTTGTTTTTGCAACCATTACTTATTTTTTAAGCTTTGAGACAGCTTATCTTTTATTGACACATCCATTATTTGTTGTTATACCTAATTATGATCATTTTTTTCAGGCACAGGTAGTATGTGACAATAAAAGAAAAATAAGGGACATTTTTGTAGGATATCCAGGGTCAGTCCACGATAGTAGGGTCCTAAGAACTTCTCCCTTATTTACTTCTCTTCAAGACAAATGTAGAGATAATTTTATTATTGCGGATAGTGGGTATCCTTGTTTAAAACATCTTCTAACCCCCTTTAAGGACAATGGACACCTTAGTAGAAGGCAAAGAAATTATAATTATATTTTGTCTAAGAATAGATATGTCATTGAGCATTGTTTTGGCATAATGAAACAAAAATTCAGACAATTGTACCATGTAAAAATTAAAAATATTGAAGACATTGCTCATTTGATAAGAGCTTGTGCAGTTCTGCATAACTTATGTCTAGATGATCAGTTCACTGAAGACGAAGCAGAAAATATACCAGAAATTGTCATTGTGGGAAATATCAATGAAGCAGAGGGAGATGATGGAAATGGTGTCATAAAAAGAAATGAAGTCATGAACAGTTTACGGTTTGTAATATAAAAGATTGTTCTAGCTGATTTTATGACATGCATCTCCATTTATTTCCCCATTGCTTTTGATAGTCATCATTAATTATTTTTCTTTTGTCATTCTTCTGAGCTCCTCTGCTTTTGTTATTTTATCAGTCTAGGGTATTTTCAATATTGATTTATAAATAATTGTATATTTGTTTAATGCTGCATTCTTGCCTAATTTTGCCATTGGGTTGGTCCCATTTGTTATCAATATATTCCTATTTTTAATTTCAAAGGTTTTTGCTTTTTAATGATATATTCTATTATTATACTTCTATGTCTATAAATGACTGTTGTTCTGATGGATGATTGTCAATTGCGATTTTACCTTTTATGGGGTATTTACCTTCAAACTGTATAATTTTTGTCTTTTTAGTGGATGTTTTCATATTTAAATTCTTACACAGTAAATAGTTTGTAGATGGCTTTTTCTGAACAGTGGCATTCATAATGCACCTAATAATTCAATTGATTTTATTATTTATCTAGAATCATGAAATATATAAAAAATTGTGCCTCTCTAGGAAAAAGGTGATCCTGCACTATGAAAAATGGTAGGAGATCAAGTTTTATCGATTTCTTGAGCCTGTTATATTTAATTATAATTTGGATATTTTTTTTGACAGACTTAACAATGTCAAAGATGTAAGTGTAGTTTTTCAGAAAAATGTGTCCTTCAATTTGCATATAGATCTTATATGCTACAAGACTATGAAACAGTTTGGTTTCATTAGAGGCATATCAGAGATTTTCGTAGAATTTCATCTCGTAAACACACTATACTTTTCTGCATCAAATTCACTTTTCTGTGTTTCTCATTACAGAACTAATTATTGTTCAAATATAGCTATGGCCCAACTTCCCATGCATGCTAATCAGTTACCTCATGACATAGATGTGTTTAACTTTATGTACCAATAACTTTATTTTATTTGAAACACTGAAAATGCAAACTGATACTTTGTGTATTATGTATTTTTTATTATATATTTGTTTAATGCTGCATTCTTGTCTAATTTTACCATTGGGTTGATCCCTTTGATTGTTATCAATATATTCCTGTTTTAAAGGTTTTTTGTTTTTTAAGGATATATTCTATTCTTATACTTCTATATCTATAAATGACTCACTTGTTCTAGTGGGTAATTTATTGTCAAATACTATTTTACTTTTTATGGGGTATTTACCTTGAAACTCATATAATTTTCGTTATATTCATTCATTCACAATGCTCCTTAATTCATTTCATTTTGGTATATTTCCAGAATAATTAAAAATATCAAAAATTGTTCATCTACTAAAAAGGCATTCATAAATGATTAGAAAATTGTAGACCCACAACTCTTTATTTCTCCCTTTTCAAAAATAGTTGAACTTTATTATTAGAATTGTTTGCAACTTCTCAGCATGTCAATTAGTTACCTCCTGAGAACTTTGTTAATTTATGTTTCAATACCGTTAGGTACCATTTGAAGCACTGAAATACTGATACTGTTCTGCAGGTATTTTCGTGTGGCATTTTAATACAATTTTGCTATTTTAAATGGGAATATCAAAATACAAACATTAATAAATTAAACAAATTTTGTGTAACATGTCACAGTGATTGCCATTGTGTTGTATGGTCAATAAAACAATGTTGTTATCTGTATATAATGTTGACAGTAATATGAATCATGAACAAATAAATATTTTTTTATATGAAGGTAGGAAATAATATGTATGTCTTTTTAAAGTAAAGTATTTATTATAATTTGTAATACAAAAATAATCAATGGAATGTAAAATGTACTAACTGTAAAATTAATAAAATAATAAATAATATATATCTATGAAATTTTTGTTGTATTATATTTAAGAAACCCTAATATTTGACAATTTCTGAGTAATACATATTATATGGATGTTAACATAAAACATAATATCGCACCATCACTGCAAAACTGTTGTAAATCAGTTGAAGTGAATTTTAAGATAAATAAAACGCATGTTTTAAGAATAATTAACATTTAATTATGTTTTTGTATGCATTTTTGCCTATAATATATTACACAAAAATAAAAATTATAATAAAATGATATTAAGATGATTGAGCATTTAAAAGTTACTATAGTCTTGCACACAATAGATATGCATGTTTAGATGCGAATCTCTTCATTTTCATAAGATTTCTGACTTACACACAGTGTTGCACTCATGGTGCGATATGGATGTTAATATTAAAATATTAATACAAAAAAATTTTACAATACCAGTAAATATAATTGAAAAATAATTAGAAGGAAAGAAAGTTTGTTCTACAATAATTTTAGACGTAGCTAAGGCCTTCAATAAAGTATAACATGAAGGTTTAATGTACAAACTCAAAACTCTTATGCCTAAACAATATTCAGAAATTTTGACATACATAAATACATATCTGACAGATATTTCATGGCATGTAATATACATATATATATATATATATATATATATATATATATATATATATATATATATATATATATATATATATATATATATATATATATATATATATATATATATATATATGTGCATAGTTGTTACATAAAATAAGAGGACACCATAGAGCTCTTAGAATTTATGTATGATTTAGTAATTTGTCAAAGAAGAATTGATAATTGGTCAACTATGACCAGATTTCAGTGGTATAAACACAGGTGTTTAATAATATAAAAAAAAATAAGATAAAATAATTTAATTAACTTAGTCAATCAACATCCAAATTGAGTTATTAAATGCTACAATTGGTCAGACCTTCTGTATGGAGTTGAAGCCTGGACATTAAAATTAAATACCATGAGATGGCTAGAAGCCTTTGAGATGTGGCTTTATCACATCATGCTCAGAATATCATGGTCATAACATATTATGAATCAAACAGTATTAAACACCATAAATAGAGAGTTGAACTTAGATAATGAAAAGAAAGACCTCGTACCTAGGCCACATAATGAGAAATGACAATTATAACCTGCTACAAATAATAATTGATGGGATCATACGAGGGCTGAAGCACAGTAGGCAGAAGAGCCATGTCATGGCTTGGCAATCTCAGAGATTCTACGGGCATGAAACAATTACTAATAGTGGTGCAGAGTAGAGAACAATTTGATGTGGCAATCGCAAATCTCCAGTAATGGAGTGCACTGAAAGAACATAGTTAATAGTTTTTTCTTAAAAATAAAAATATTTGGAAAATAATGGTCTGGTAGCTGATAAAAGTCACAAATCTTGTAAAAACAACAGATTTCCTTGAACCATATTTATCGATTCTATAAATATGTATCTAGTCAAATGTTCATTCATATCTTAATTAAAAGAAACAAATTCATCAAAATAAGATGTAGCCAGATTTTAGGATTTTTTATATAAAAGTCATTGACAGATAATGAAGCCACATCTTAAAACATACAAGATATATGATCTAGGTCATGATAGATATATGATGCATAATATGCTGTAAGATTTGATATACTCAATTACATTTACAGGAACTTTACTGGTCTGTAGTGAAGTATAAATAAGGTTTAAATATATATCTACAATAATACATATATCTATAATTTAATAAGAAGGAATGCCAGAATACAATAGTAAGTATTAATCAACAATAAATTGTTAGATTAATCTTAGAATGTACAGTGATTCAAGCTGCCAAGTAGAGCCACTACAGACAATATTATATTCACATATTACACACACACACATATATATATATATATATATCTTATCATCATCTAGAACTACTACATAAGGGAGGCGGCACAATAATCAGTAGAATAATACATTGAGAATGATGATATAATATATAGATATATATTGACATAAGCCGCAATAGAAGAGTATTAAGCGAAAAATGTATAAATTTGAAACGGGTAGCTGCTGCATTTGTTCTAAATATAAATGAGAAGAAAAAATATACATGGAACTCACAAAATCGAATCGACAAGAGAATCTGAAGGTAGATAACCATATCTACGAATATGCCTCCACCTTTCCCTGCCTAGGCTCAATAATAAATGACAGCAAGAACATCAGTCAAGAAATAAAAGCAGGGATTCTTAGCAGTAATAAGTGCTTTTATGCATACAAAGACTTAATTAAAAGTAAGTTACTGAATGGTGGGTCTAAGTTTAGAATCTACAAAACAGTAATTCTGCTGGTGATAGCATATATGAAATGTAGACCCTTTCAAATCAATTGAGAATATTTGATCACAAAATAATAAAGATATTTGGACCAACCAATTGTAGAGGTGGTTCATGGAGAATCAAAATGAACTCTGAGCTGGATGAATTAATGCAGATCGCAGATATCGTTAGATTTGTAAAGTCACAAAGACTAAACTGGCTTTGCCACTTAGAAAGAATGCCAGATAATCAAACTGTAAAAGTAATCGAAAAATTGAAACACACAGGAAATAGCACAAAAGGAAGGTCTGTAGGTGGATAGACAATGTAGAGAATGATCTTAATACCATGAACATCAGACAATGGCGAAGGAAAGTATTAGAAAGGGGAGAATAGAAGAATATTGTTAAGCAGGCTAATACCCACACAGGGTTGACATATTAGTATCTCGAATAAAGTCAGCATCATATGGGAAACTTTTGATTATTAATTTTATAAATAAAAACTTTATTATAAAAAGTTGTGCATTGTCTAAAACATAAGATGCAACCATCAGATATCACATTTTATCAATCTCATATGAGGTACGTAAAAAAATATGAATTTCACTTAAGTATAAAATGTTTTTATATTTCACAATATCAAAAATGTTATTAAGAAAAGTTTTTTGAAATAAAAAACTGTTTTAATATGCAATTGCATCCTTCTAATTGAACAAAAATTTCTTCTCAAATAAAAATATGATAACTTTTCCCTTCAGATAAACAGTTATAATAACATTTTCACAAAAAATAAAACATTAAAGAGTTAATAACCTTTTTCTATCAGAACAGAAGATATATTGTAATAAATATATTATGATATAATATCTACTTTACACTTTAGCAAAAGAAAAATTTTGTTACTCCTATAAAATTGGATATGTGATGGTTGCATCTTAGGTTTTAGACTATGTACAACTTTTTTATAAAAATAACTTTATATAAAATTAATAATAAAAAATATCGCAAGAGGCATTCATTACAATCTTTTATCTAAAAGTTGTTTCAATGTGTCATTTATTCCTTCAAGTATTTTATTCTTTCTCTCTTTTTGTGCCAATTTCCTCTCCTCTATTTCTAGCATACTTTTCATTTTCCTCTCATCTTGGGCCAATCTCCTCTCCTCTATTTCAAGCCTTCTTCTGTAATGCTCCCTCCTATCTGACCTAATCTCTTTCAGGAGATTACTCTTGAGGTTTCGGTTGGGGTACCTCCTAATTATTTTACATTTCTTCTCAGGGGTAAAAATATTTTGTGCTTGGCTGGTAGGCTCTCCATCATCTAAAATTAAATATATATCATGTACATTTACATTCTGATCAATATATGTTTTGAGAAAAAATTACAAAAGCAAACTATAATGCAGATTTGCTGGGTTGGAAATTGAAAATTAAGACTTTGTGCACATTACAAAATAAATATCCTGATTAACATGTGATGTTAACCTACCTTGTTCTAAACTACAATCAGTTATGTAGTCATGATCCAGATTTTTTGCTTGGGAAATGGTCTCTGTACTCAGGAGGATTGTGGGGTGTATATTTTTTTTGTGGCCTAAAATTGAAGCCATTGCCTCTTCGTATTCGAAGTCTTGGCGGCCTCGACCAGTTTGTTTGTTGGTATCTAAAAATTTTTTATAACCTCTTTCCAACACCTTCCACCTGTTCTCACAGTTTCCGGCAGTTATTTTTATGCCCAAGCAGTTTTGCAACTCTTTTGCAATTTCTTCATACATCTTTTTTAGGCTCCTGATATTCAAAGTACCAACTTGGGTTCTATATTGTCTATAAAAATCAAGAAAGAGTAATGTGTTTTTATTATTCCATCTAAAGATGGTATCTTCACCATTACCATTACCAACGTGGCCACTGGTAGATGGTCCAGCTTGGAAGTTTAAAAACTCATTCAAATCTATAAAACAAACACAATCATAAGATACAGAACAATCTTTACACACAAAGCTAGAACTTACCCATTTCATAAGATATAAATCCAAATATTTACAAACTCGAAAGCTCTAACAACAAACAAGCAAAAATAAAAAATACGAAAGAGAAAACCAGAACAGAAACGTAACTAGACGAACTAACTAGACGCTAAATGGCTAAAATCTAAATAAAATATGGCCGCTAGCAATGCGCAAACCAGATGCGTGAACAATTCCCGCCGAGTCGACTGCGCCTTCGGGTTGTTCCGTATCAGAACTGAAAATTGTTCAAAATTCGTTCGCGGTGTAAATCAATCCTGAACTGATTATGAACCGCGCTTGCGTACAACCCGATTACTACGAGGATTCTAAACGCATCCTGAACGCGTCCAGGATTCGTACCGCGAACGAAACTAATATAAATCCAAAGACGTAAACAAACACCGTGTCATAGACAAAATAAAATGGCGTTGTGTTTTTGTTGTTGAAAATGATTGGATTTTTGCAGATGCGATGACATGTGCATTTGAAGAAAGTTTTTGGTGGCGCCACCTTTCTAGTTTAGTCAAGAATTAAAGAGAATGAACCGTCATTGCCATTAAAGATAACATGCCATGTTCTCTGATAATAGTTTGTCTGACACACGATGTTTTGTGAAGTAATTTTGTGAATTCTGCTCATAAACTAACATTTCTTCTGTTTTTCCTTCATACCCTCGATCTTCTAAAAAATCTTCTAAAAAATCTTTTCTATTTCTTCTAAAACAAACTAAAAAATTACTATCAATCTACATTTTAAAGAATGTTTTCTTTTAAGATGGATCATGGCAAAAATATAGTATTTCTCTGGGAAGATGCCATATAGTCGACATCTACAAGAGCAGCCAAAAGTTTTCGCAAAGAACAGCTATAAATAAAATTAATTTACTTATCTATGTTTTGACCCCAATTGGGTGAGTCTAAACTCTTTCAAAAAGGAAGGCATCAAAGAAAAGAGCCCATTGGGTTCGATTGTTGGGGTAGTAGCATCGAGCAAAAAGATAAAAGAGGGAATCTAATCGTTATGAAAAGGAGACCAAAAAAGTGGCCTCTGATGGCGGACATATCCGGAAATGCAAAGGCGCTAAATTTAAATTTTCCAACACTTATTAACAATAGCTATAAAATATTTTTCAGACGAGAAAGTTTTAATTAAATATTAACTATAATAGTCTAAAAAGTGACACAATTGGTAAAAGATTTCAATATAAATAAAATTTCATGTGACAGTTGGGACAAACAATAACATAACCTAACTAAATTTGACTTCTTAAACAAGGAAAGAGACTGTCTATCCTTGTCTAAAGTGGCCTCTCAAGATGGCACTTCCTGTCTATCAATATGTTTACCCCCACTACCTTTACATTCCCTCTTTTGTCTTATTGCTCGATGGGTAGTAGTCAGAATGTGAAAGAAAACAAAAGTTGGTTTGTTGAGCTGAAAATAAATCCTCAAAAAGTAAGCAAGATCAAAATGAGAAATATAATAGAAACAAATCATCAAGAGGCAGTGTAGAAGTTAACTAAGTTTTTGCGTTTTGGTCATGAGCATATAGATGCCGCCAGAGTATTTTTAATAATCCTTTAAATAATAAAAATAGTTTTGGAAATATACGAAATTTATCATGTATCACGTCGTTTTCGTTTATTGAAATTTTCATGTATGTAGGCAACTGTAAAAAGTGGCCGTGATTAATGATTTATTCAGCTATTATTCTCTGTTTTGACAACTTGTCGATGCTTTAACCTAAATCTAAATAATTCAGGGAAAATGATTTCGAACAATACAAATACAAATAGTAAATAGGGTTTATACACAAAAAGATCTGCGGCTGTTTGGTCATTATAGACTATAATCTATTAAAATAATAATTATTATATTTATACTTATTACTTTTTGAAACTAGATTACATTAAAAATGCCGAGGCCTTCTTCATTGACTGAACATTTCATTATCGGAACAATATTGTCATGTATTTTCTTAGTATTTAATTACTCCCTTCATAGAATTGAAGAAGGACATGTAGGCGTTTATTTTAGAGTAAGTTATAAACAATATATAAATGGACTTGGTCTGGTTTTCATTACACATTTTTTCAGGGTGGTGCACTCCTTCCTTCAGTTAGCTTTCCTGGATATCATATGATGATACCTCTATTAACGAGCTTCAAATCAATGCAGGTAAATTAAAAAAAAAACACTTTTGGGGATTATTACCTTTAGTGTTTGATTATTAAGATCAATTGTGTTGGTTGTAGATAACATTGCAGACAGATGAAGTTAAGAATGTACCTTGTGGAACCAGTGGAGGTGTAATGATCTATTTTGATAGAATAGAAGTAGTAAATCATTTAAATCAGAACAGTGGTAAGTATTTGTTAAATAGACAATGTCCATTCTGTTCAATCGAACATTTTCTTCAATAAGAAACATAATTCACTCTATTGGTTCTTGCAGTTTCCAGAACACTTATTGGTTACATTTTCAATAAAACAGAAATGAAAACAAAATGAGGTTTTATAGAGCTTAGCATATGCTGAAGAATATTATTTTGTTTTATTTAAGCATGTAAATCTGTTTGAAGACCAATCATGCAATCATATCAGTTTCACAAATCATTTGCCAACATTACACACTGAAAGTAATGGATTGAATTAGCTTATATCTCTATCAGAAGATGGCAACCCCTAGTATTGGCGAAACGCCTAGAACTAATCTTAAAAGACAACAGCCTAACAGCCGAAACAAACAGCCTATAAATCTTCCTTGTTAAGCTTCCTTAATATTACTGAGCTTGGTTCAACAATGAGTGTGCTTCTTAGACAATATAGTCCTTCAACCGGATGCTGCAACAATTGACAAACATTTAATAGCTTGCTGTTCTGGAATATTATAAAATGATGATGAAAGCAAAAACAGAACTGACAACTGCTGGCTAGAGACAATCATCAAGAGGAGCTTGATTTCTCTTCCATCTCTTCATGGTAGTCCCCACTTTTTTTTATTTACAATGTGACAGATTATTAGTCTTTTTCCTTTTCCTGAAAATTTTATTATTTTAAAATTTACTTCAAGTGAAAAAGCACTCAAACATTTACCTGCAGGATTTTTTAACCCGTAAAAATGCTTGTTTATAAGAGATTGTTATAAGAGATATTAAGAACACCAATAGTTAGGTAGTTGTTATGTTTTATGTTATATATTATTTTATATTTTTTAATAAGTGTAGATACTATATTTTAAATGTAATATTATTTTTATCTTATATGTGAATGTTATAAATTGATTCATTTTGTATGTATTATGGCTTTTCCTATTTTTAAACAAATAAACTTCTAAGATGTTTCCGAATTGTCGACCCATACTTTAGATTTGGTGTGACCAGCGTTTAGCTAAGTCTCATCTAAGTAGTAAATTTTGCTGATGTCATTTCTGTAGAACTTAATTTTTATCAGAAATTCTCGTCTCCACAAGACAATTTTGTCCCTGTCCATCAAACTACTGTTTTGCTGATGACATTGAAACTTAAAATTTATTTCTTTCAATTATTTAAAAAACTTTGTTCTTTTGAAGTTAGGCAAAATTGGATCTTCATTAACAACCCTCAGAACTTTGTCTATTGTGGGTATTTCATTTCGAAAAAAGAATTGATGGATTATTCTTATCATTGCTCCTCTGTCAAATTCATCCAGCGAGTTAACAATACTTTTACTCTGCTCAACTGATTTTGGTGTACACTATGGGTACACACTCCTACAATAGATAAAAAATAATAATATTTGTTAAATAAAGTGAAAATGCACACTCTAAAATAAATAATGGAGAAACAATATTAGTACCTGTTTTATCTGGTATTCTAATAGAAATCACACTTTTTGACATTAATCATTTCCTTCATCTTAATGTCAAAATGTCCCTTTACTGGTCTTTTTTTGGATGGAGTGAAGGTTAAATCAATATCAAAAAGTTCATTAGCTGTATCAGTACTTGACATTTTTGTTGTTCTATTTATCTTCAATAACTTAATGTACTTAGTTGATTGAGAGAATGTCAAAATAGCCTAGGGAAAAATAATATGTATTGTAATAAAACCAGCATCATCGAAAATATCAGTAAAGTTATGAAACTGCATTCTGTATACTTTTTCAAGTCCAGTAATATATCTAGAAAGATAAAAACCTCTCCAAAGAACAGCTTGGATTGACATGACATTTGGCTTACACATAGCTAACATGTTAAATAAAAAAGTTATATTGTGCCAATGTGTGTTTTTGTCCTAAGGGTGAGTTTAACCCATTTTCAGGGACGAAAAAACATACTTTCAAAATAAGTTAGGAATTGGATAAACTGACAAATTCTATCTATTGACTATATGTTTTTCGACAAAATGCTTACTTTTTGAGCTATTTGCGAAAAACCGTCTAAAAACGTGGTTTTCTTTTTGAAAAATGATCATATTAACTCGCAAATAACTCGATAAATATTGCTTTTGTGCAAATACTGTATCAAATAAAAGTTACTTAGAATTAGTCAGTTTATTCATTTCTGGACTTATTTTGAACACATGTTTTTTCACACCCGAGAAGGAGTGAAACTCATTCCTATGGCAAAAGCACACATCGGCACAATATTCCTTTTTTTCTTTGCTGTTACCTATGTATATATCACTTAAACTAAACTCTAAAAAATAACACGACCAGTAAATAACTTAACAATAACTATTACATATAACACACAATATATTAACTTAAAAACCAACACTCTACAATTTGAATTTAAACAGACTGACAAGTTTGGACCTGTAAAATGAGAATCCGTGTGGCTTAAGGCAATAAATTATATTTATTAGCCTTTTGACGAATGAGAGGGCGAATATCAACAGGTGCGTTTGTTTACAGTTAAGAATTTGCTTAATGAATGTACTTTAGGAAATTTCGTGTTGACAATCAGCTGGACAAATTCCTTTAGTTTTTTTGTTTTACCAAGGAAGGTTTCTCGATTTTGCTGATAAAAGGAGAACAATAACATTAATATAAACAGCTAATAATATAAGATAATTGTAAAAAATCCTAATTTTTTTTTTCTAGTTCTCGATATTGTTAGAAACTACACAGCTGATTATGACAAAACTCTTATTTTCAACAAAGTCCACCACGAACTAAATCAATTTTGCAGCATACATACCTTACACGAGGTTTACATTGATCTGTTTGATCAAATCGACGAAAATTTGAAGCAGGCTCTTCAAAGAGACTTATTGGAAATGGCACCAGGGTTGACAATACAAGCAGTAAGAGTAACTAAGCCGAAAATCCCAGAAGTGATACGAAAAAATTACGAATTAATGGAAGGAGAAAAAACTAAATTGCTGATAGCCACCCAGCATCAAAAGGTCAGTATTTTTTTGTGTAATTTGGTTCTTTTAAATACAAAAATTTCTAGTATAAATCGACATCTATCTTTTGCTTAGACGTAAATAATAATGCCATTAGGAATTTTATCTTTTGGTAATGTCTTTCTTGTAAAGATTACCATGGGTGTTAGCTTTCTTTGGTCCGTGCAACCAGCTAAAACTACAATGTAGAGTTTTTTCATGAGTTGCTGTTTTGATCACTATTGATTTGGTGACTTTTGAATTTACAGTCTGATTTGAAAGCACATCAAAAGCTTGAGGCACCTTATTCATACTTGCAGTTTAATTAATCCCGAAATTATATTTTGTTTTCACTTACAGTAACTAAGAAAGTAAACAAAGTTTTGAGAAAAGTTCTATATAAATTTATTAGGGTTGGAAAATCTGCTCCCCAATTTTTATGTGATACAGATTTCATAATGTTTAGTCCAGTTTCATCCCTAGGAATTTTATTTCTTTTGTATATTCTATAGGAGAATTGTATAAAAATAGATTTGGGAGCTTTTGTGAATTTGATTTTAGTGGAAAACGTATATAGCTTTTGTTTTTGTGGTGGAAAACTGAAGCCCAATATTGTTAGACCACGATTTTATCGACTTAAGAACTTCGATTATGAGCAGAAATACAGTAACTACAGAAATTAACAGATATATATCGAGTAAATAGATCACTACTATAGATTAAAGAAATTTTTAACATCATAGTCACAAAAAGAACAAAAATATTGGTATACAGAACTCTTATGACGTTGACAAAAAGCGATGAAGAATGTTAAGGCTGTTTTGAACATTAAATTCTGACATATTTATAAAGACGTACAGGAAAATGGTAATTTTGAGCTTTACCACCCTTATAGTGAACTTTATAGGTCCATCACAATAAACAGGCTGCGCTGGCTAGGCCACCTAGAAGGTCCAGATGGCAGACAACCTACGAATGTTAAGAGTATGGAATTGGAAAACCAAGACGAAGGATGGAAAGGAATGGAAGCTGATGTAGATCAGGCCAAGACCCACAATGGGTTGTAGAGGCAATGATGATGATGTCTTACCTGAAAAAAGCAGACAAGGGAGCAAAATGTGTATAAAAAATTGACACAGAGACACTTAGGTTTGTGCCATAAAGATGGTTTTCCTATCTCTGTCATAATTACTTCTTAGTACATGACATATCTAGGCTAATATACTATTCTCCAGTTCTATTTGGTACAGCCTTTCTATTAATGCATTTTTTTAGATTTTTTCAAGTCTGGTTTCTCTTTCGTTAGAACTTGTGGCTTAATTTTTGCTAAAACCAAATCATTCAGCTTGAAAAACGATTTAATTAGTTTATAGATGTAGTAGTATGGATACATATTTAACTAACTCTTATGTTTAATTATAGGTAGTTGAAAAAGATGCAGAAACCGAACGAAAAAAAGCGATAATAGAAGCCGAAAAAGAAGCCCAAGTTGCCAAGATTCAATTCGAACAGAAGATCATGGAAAAAGAATCGCTGCAGCGCATTTCCCAGATAGAAGACGAAATGCATCTTGCTAGACAGAAGAGCCACGCTGACGCGGAGTTTTACAAGCACAAGCAACAGGCGGAAGTGAATAAAATGCTGCACACTAGGGAGTACATAGAATTGAAGAAATACGAGGCACTGTCGCATAACACAAAGGTATACTTCGGAAATGAAATACCTCAAGCCTTTCTGGGCTCGGAAATATCGGCGTTTGCTGATGCGAAAACTGCTGTAGGTGAGGGTAAAACTTCAACGGAAAGTTAAGATTTTAGGAACTGAACACGTTAGTCTAGTCAAAGAAGTTATTGTTATACACATTAGGACAAAAATATTGCATATGAACGACCTATAAGTGAAAGCTTCTAGGCAGGAAGAAAAATTCCAAAAAATATAGAAAATTTTTTAGATGCATTGGAAATTATATACCAAGTGGGTACGCCTAAAAAATGTCAAACTTTTTATGAACGTTTATGCAGAAAAAGTAAAGAAAAGTTCAAATATTAATGTTTTTTTTTGATGGAAACTTGCAAAAGTGGAAATAAATTAAGAAATACAAAACAATAAAAAAAAAATAAAATTTACTACCAAAAAATTTACATGAATAGCTAACAAAAATATATAATTGTCATAATTATAAATAACTCTCTTGTTTCGCTAGTACCAAATAGACTTTTAAGACTTGCTTAATTAGTGATAGACTCTTTTCATGACTACGAAATGAACAATTTTAGCACAGAAAAAAACCTAAACAAAACGTAAAATGTGATATTTGTTTCTTGTGATTTCACTTGTTGGTCGTTGATATGTTACTTTGGATATATAGAGTATCTATTGTCTATTTTAATAATTTAATTGAAAAAAAAAAATCCTAATTAAGTACGCAATCGAATTTGCAATTCATAAATGACAGTTCATGACATTTATGTCATTGTCGTTATCAATATAAACGTCGTTTATAGCATTTTTCATATAAAAAAGCTTGCACGTCATTTAAGATTTATGTCGTCAGAACCCTACAGCGTTGCCAAAACATCAGAATAGTTAGTAAGTGAGGAATTTTTAAAATGTCAACTATTTGTCTATTATATTAACAGTAAATACACTTAGTTTTAAGACTAAGAATACACAATAATTAGTTTTTAATGCTATTAATCTAAATTTAATATGTATTTATACATACAATTTAATAATATATATTATATTATGATCAAATTGTGTAAGAAATCAAAACATAAACAAAATTTCTACTTTAAAAAAGCGGCAACACTTTATACACTTTTGCCACCCACTGAACTGTCAATAATATTTGATGTATTTCTGTATCAGTTGTGTACAATTGTCTAATATATTTAATTAAATTTATTATTTTGTGGAATATTAGACTTCAAGAGTTATTTCATAAAATTTATATCATTAATAATAATAAATGTTTTTGGTTATTTAATCAATATAATTCTAAAATTTCCAATGTAATGATGATTATTACACCATGTTGACGCCTATGAAAGATCGAGCAGTTCCGTATGAGTTTCGTATTATTAGCTGTATTAGGAAAATTTGAACTATAAGGTTGATGTTCTTGAAATTTTAAATACAAGTTACGTCATTTTGTATAAATCGTGACGTGCAAGTGTTTTACTTGGTATATAAAAATGGTATATAAACAGATTGTATAGTTCTTCTCAGACTCTTCTTTCAATAGTGACCGGCGCCTGTGTTTTAGTCATGTCGACTGTTGTTACATGCAATTTGTCACAAAAGGTACCCTCCTCCCCCCATTAGAATAAGCAAAATGTCATCAGTCCCAAAATTCCATTTTTTTCATTTTTTTATGTTCAATTTGAATTAAAAAATAAGATACAGCGCAATTTTGACCCTCCATACGCTCTTCCGACCTCGAAAAACATCTTGCATCCAGAAACATCTGGTTTTTCGCATAAACGATGGTTGTATTCGCTTCTTTGAGGCCTAAAAATTTTCACACATGAAGACCAAATTAATGATCAAATATGGATAGAGCCTAATCAGATAGAAGAGACAATCAGACCAACATCCCCAAAAGAAGTAGCTGATGAAATAAAAGAAAACATAAATCCGAAGAAAGACCCAGGATACAGTCTAATTACTGGAGAATTACTAAAAAACCTGCCTCGCAAAGCCATAGTAAAAGTGACCAACCTAATTAATGCTGCCTTTAGATTAAGATATGTCCCAAATTTATAGAAAATAGCTGAGGTAATAATGATACCAAAATCAGGGAAATCACCAACAGAGATCTCTTCTTACAGGCCAATATCACTCTTACCAGTGATGTCAAAGCTGTTCGAGAAACTCTTGCTAAAAAGAATGAAACCGATAATAGAAGAGAAAAAACTGATTTCAAACCACCAATTTAGCTTCAGAAATAAACACTCTACTATTGATCAAGTATATAGAATTACTAACATAATTGAGAAATCGTTAGAGGAAAAGCTCTACAATATTTTTAGACGTAGCTAAGGCATTCGATAAAGTATGGCATGAAGGTTTACTGTATAAACGGAAATCCTTTATGCCTAGACAATATTCAGAAATTCTACAGTCATACATATCTGATATATACTTCAGAATCAAACAAGAAGACGTTTACACAGATTTAAAAGAAATTAAAGCAGGAGTCCCTCAAGGAAGTGTATTAGATCCGGTCCTCTACTTGTTATACACATGCGACATACCTGAACTAGAAAATGATGCAGTAGGTGATACCAGTGAAGAAACAGCAGAAAAAAGCAGTTCTCAATAGATAAAATCCATAAGTGGACAAAAAATAGAAAATCAAACTAAACGAGTCTAAATCAATTCACGTTAATTTTACAAACAAAAAAATCCAAAACATTCCAATTAGAATAAGTGATGCCCAAATACCGCACGCATCTACTGCAAAATACTTGGGTATAGTTGTTAGATAAAATAAGAGGACGCCATAGTGTAAGCTCTTAGAAAACATCCTTTAGTAAATTAAGACAGATAAAAATTGATAATTAGTCAGCTTTGACCAGATTCCAATGGTGTAAACACAGCAGGTGTTTATTATAAAAAAAATCAAAACACTCAAAAACGTGTTTTTTGCGGGGTGAGGGGGTAAGGTGTGGGGTAGGGGTCTAAAATTGCGCTTAGCCTTCTTTTTTAATCATATAAAACGTAAAAAAAATAAAAAGAAACTGATTCAGCTTATATCGAATTCAAAAAGTATGATTGACCCCACAAAAACTCACAAAAACCCTTAAAAACCTTGAAAAAAAAATAGTTTTTCGGGAGTTTTAAGGTGTTTAGTTCAATTTTTGAATATCCTAAAAGACTCAGTTGAAGATTATGAGTCAAATTAAGACTCAAATTTTGTAAATGCCCCAGCTATGCGTGTGTTTTTTTGAAATTTTTAAATTAATTGCAACCCATCGAAAAAAAAAACAAAAACTAAAAAATTACGTTATTGGACTTAACGAGGCTTACCCTTTGACAGATGCCAGGATTTTATTAGCCAAATGTGCACTTGTACTGCACTAATGTTATTGCACTTTTTTGCTATTTTTCCTGGTCTCTCGTAAATCTAAATCTAATCTAAATAATTCCGTATTTTAAGGCGTATCATTTTAGTAAATAATTACAAAAAAAATAAATTCTCACATAATAAAATTGCCACATTTTAAATGCGAAATATTTTAATTAAAAAATATATGTAAGTGCAAATATCTTTTTCCAGGTTGTAATGCCATTGCCTGTCCTGGTTAGGCATCACTAACATGTCTTAAGCTTACATTAATGATAGTTTCTAATCCGAAGTTTTGCACATTTCGATTGGTTAGGTACTTAGGTATCTTAAATGCCAACCAATTAAATACTTTCATAAATATGCCCTTAAATATATGAATATACTTGGATTATGTTATATGTTTATTTTCTGTGAGAAATAATCACGGATATACAATATTTTTTGTCGTAATACACTTATTAGGTATAAATAAAGCACTGAAAGACGGGTGTGAGAAGAACCATATTCGAATTTTTATTAAAAAATGTATACAATAGGTAAGGTTATGTAAATGTCAGTCTGCGCAAGCGGCTAAAATCTCAACTCGCGTTATTATTAACTATTATCAAAAGGGTATTCTTTCTAATAGTAGGAAGTTTGTTTTTTTAAAGCATTTATTTTTTAATTTTGTGTGTACACAGGAAAATGTTGACAAACAGAATTTTGGTCATTTTACGTGGCGTAAACCTTTGACATTTGACGTTGAATGTAACGGTTGACGTCAAAATGTCATAATTCACATTAAAGCGTTATAATACACGTGAAACTTTATAATAAAATGTTATATTTTATATAGAAAATATCACGTTTCACTTTTTTATACAAGGGGGAAAACAAAGATATACTCCTCTTGTCCAAAAACTCCTGTCTTCTTGTTTTTTACTTGAAAATGTCACATTTCACGTTAAATGTCATATTTCACGATACAATGGCACGTTGCACGTGACATTTTACGTCATAAATTTTTGACGTCTCATTTTACATCACAAAATATCATCGTAGCCTTTTACGACAAAAAATTGAGCAAAATTGATCTTGGGATTTTTGACGTTTTCTCTAATTCTCTTCAAATTTTTCTCTAGCTTAAGATATTTTGTCTAACGTTTCCGTAATAACGATATTCCGTCCTTGAGCTGAGATTCTGGAACGATTTCTAAATCTTCATAATTTGGTAGTAGATGAAAATCAATGGGACCTAAATCTGGTAAATTAGGAGAATGTTTCAACAATTTATATTATAAGTTGCACAGTTTTACTATTGTCAAAAGGCCGTTTGCAGGCAAGTACACTTTTACACGCCACAAGTCTTCGCTCGAATTTTTTTATTAAGTTGGTGGCTTAGCAACATTTTATGGAACCTGCAATTGCTCGTCTGACATACTGGATTAAGAGAAACATAAATTAAATCACAGAATTAAGATTTAATGTAGCGGTACATTTGTGGACATTCCAAGAGTGATTAATGTAGCGTGTAAAATTGCGTGGAACCGCAAAATTACTAACCATGGTATTTTCAGCAGATGCAAACATATTTGCTTCTTTCTATCCAAAGCCCTAAGATTCCTCTCTTAGGGACATTTTATTGTAGGGAATGTGCAATCTTTGAATTGCTCATTTCATATGCTGGCTATACTTACAGTATTAAAAAAAGCAGGAATTAAGTAGGATTCGGCTGTGGATATCTGATCTCATTTTAATTTAGTGTAGCAGTACATTTTTAGATTAAAATAATGACTGTTACTGTTGAGTGTTGTCTTTGATAATGTCTGGCGTAGTTTCAAGCGAAACGCCAGGTTGAGGTAATCCAGATCACGACCTATAAAACCGGCAGAGTACAATTACAGAACATTTAAATTTCATATCGATAAATGTTTATGTAAGAATGGAAAATAGTTGCTGAGAATCGTACGTACGTATGTACAGTGTTTAACAAGCCTTTTGGGCTTCATCCATCGTTTTCTGTTCTTAGTTATCAGCTTCCAATCCCTGATTCCCATCTCTCTGACATCTTCCATCACTACATCTCTCCATTTCTTTCTTGGTCATCCTCTCTTTTTTTTGCCCTCAGGTACTCTCCAAACAATATTCTTGACTAGTCTATCACCCTGCATTCTTTCTAGATGTCCGAGCCATTTTGGTCTACGTTTTTACTCCCTTTTGTTATTTTAGGGTTAGAATACAAATGGTACACTTCTGCATTAGTTCGTCTTCTCCATTCTCCCTCTACTACTTTTCCACCAAACATCCTGCGATGTATCTATCTTTCCCATGCTTCCAATCTGTTCTGTATGGTTTTGTTCATAGTCCATGTCTCGGCAGCATATAGCATTGTGGTTCTAATTATAGTTTTGTATACTCTTATTTTTGTATTACGAGATATATCTTTGGCCTTAATTATTTTGCTCATGACTCCAGCACACCTGTCGTCTTGGTCAGTCTCACGTTGATTTCAGTTTATTTCTTACATGTCCGATCAATAAGAGTACCTAAGTACATATATTCATCCACCTTCTCGGATTCTACAACTGATCCATCCTCCACCTCCAATTTAAAGAATCCCCTGGTGTTTATTCCTTTTTTGCTCGAGATTTCCATGTATTTCGATTTATTAGCTAGGTATGGAACGAAAATAATCTTTCTAAAAGAAATTAAAAGGTCAACACATCTCTTTGGACGAAAAAGAAGAAGTATACAGACCATATTTTATGCCTATTTGTTAATAAACTAACTAGGAAAGATATGACAACAAATTTAAAAGCTATTTTGCAAAAGAATTGTTTGTTACTGCTAAATACTACACAAATTCACATATTTGAATTGAAATTGTTATTGTAGAGGTGTAATTTTCAGTATTTTTGTGTTGTATTAACTGTTCACAACGATAAAGAATGTATAAATATTTTTATATTAATAATTGTAAACAAAATAAGTTTCAACTTTTATGGGAACAAAGTTATACGATATGTGTAAAAATGTTATATAGATAAATGTGCAACAGAAAAGTTGTAATTCCGCCTAGACAGCAAAATAAACAGCCTTTTGACAGCCCTTTGCTACTTTTATCAAATTTATAAATTAATTATTTTACTGTGTATCAATAATCCGCTGTAAAACTTAATACATTATCCTTTGTTTTTTATTTTTGTTTCATATACTTTTTTTGCTCCTTAAATATGAGATTTGTTTCCATAATTATTCTATTCTACAAGTATTATAAATGTATAAGAAAAATCAGGATTAGATTAACACTACAAACCTTTGTATTCACTTTGCAAGATAAATATATTTTCACTGATGAAATTTACCCAGTACCATATTTGTACCAATGAACTGTTTTTATTAAATAAAGTTTTTCTATTTAACCGATTTTTTATTGTTAAATTTGAGCTGTTTTATAAAAAGTCAATTTTTGCCGTTTTTTTTTGTACGAATAATCAGAGATGACATGTTTTCGGCATAAAAACTGCAACTTCGTATCTATGGTGGGATTCATTGTTTCAAGACAAATAAATTATACCGTTTGTAGTGGTGAACCAGAGTCCGATTACTTGATAATGATTAAAGTTTAAACGTTCAGGATTTCTACTCTTTCCATCAATTTTTGTTGTTTCGCTGGGTTTATCATATCTTCTATTTCTTGATTACTACTTTTGAGGAAGTTTTTGAATAGTTCTTCCCTGATATTTTTGGTTAAATTTGTGATCTCGAACAACAGTGCAAAGAATGGGAGAGATACATTAGTGGCCTTTCGAACGAAGCTTCTCGAGAGGATGCTACACTTGTACATATTACCTATGACAATTAGACAGAAGTCACATCATACAAAAATCAGAATTCAGAAGGACAATACAGCAAGCACAAAGTAATAAAGCTCCTTGTCGAGATCAAATCACTGCTGAGCTATTTAAGAATTTCGGACGAGGAAAACATTACCTACTTAGCCTATTTCTTAAATAAAATTTATCAGTTTGATGAGTCACACACTTAATGCTATGGTAAAGTAGAATGGGTAATAGCAAGTTGGACTTGAAAATGGTTCAGGAACTAAAGACACACTATTTTGTATTCACGTTTTCTTACAAAAGAGTTTTGATTACGAAAGAACGTATATGTTTATTTCATCGACTTCGAGAAGGCGCTTGACCGAGTACAACTCGATATACTTTTCTATTGTCTATAAGCAGTATCATTGACCCCTTCGATATAAGACTGCTTTTTTTTCTTCCTGTGTCATGTGCTTGGCGGTTGTCTGTCTTGTGGTGCCCGTATATTTAAATCGTGATACCCGCTGTATAGTAGTTCCATAGACTGTTAAGATAGTATTGAGTATCGCCTGTCGATCTATTGCCATAAATTTGGTCTTAATATCGTTGATCTTCATCTACCATATTGATAATATGGGAGATAAAAAAGCCGTAAAGATGTTTCTTGTTTTTTTTTGGTATGTACCTGGTTAAAATACCTGAGTAGATGATCAAAACTGTTAAATTTGGCATACAGACGTTGTCGATAGCCGAGCGTTTCTGACTGAGGTTTGTCACCTTGTAATAGCACCGGAAAAAAATTTTATTTATGGACAGTCCATTTCATGCGCTGCTCTATTATTAACGTATAAGCTTGAAAAGAAAATATAATAACCAAAATAGAAATATACAACTCGAACTTCACATATGGTAAGGTGGAATGAAAATAAGTTACTGAAGAAAGTAATAGAGACTGACAGAATATGTAAAAGAAGAACCAGACAAAGGAAAAGCTAAGACCATACAATAAAAGAACTTGGGGTAAAAAGAAATGGGGGTAAGTCTTTATAAGAAATCAAACATTTAGAGAACGGAATTGTGAAAGTGGATTTGGAGTTGACATAAAAATAGAGCGATTCGATGCCGGTAATGGGTATAAGCATATACAAAAATATATAATCAATATGAATAGAAAATGAAATTTACATGGAATCCAAACATGGAAATACAGATCTGTTGATCAATTACTAACTACCATCCGTAAGTGATACCATTTATACGAGCTAAAACTATGTATTACTAAACCAGTAGCGTAAACCATATCTAACATATACTACAGATTCTCCGTATCGTCAGCTTATCGTATATTTTCTATTTCGAGAGCCTTTTGGGATCTTTTCTACGTATTTATTCAAAAGTACTAGTGAAACTATGTAGCCCTGATGTACTCCTTTACATGCGTTAAGATATCCGTGGATATATCTCATTAGACCATTAAGGCTAAGCCGTTATTTAGCCTCTCAAATAAAATACTTACAATAATAAGATTACTAAAATACTTAAATTACAATCAAGTAGCATCTAGCCAAATTAAAGATAGTCGTACTGAAAAACTACACATCAAACGTGAAGTACGACAGGATAAGGTTTTGTCACCCAGTCTTTTTAATCTATACTCTGAAGAAATCTTTCGGGAGATTTTGGATGACAGACAAGAGGGAGTCATACTAAGCGGAGAAGTAATCACAGTAGCAGATACATTGATGTTACAGCCGTTCTTGCAAAAAATGTTCAGATCTCTTTGTGTGTTCCTCTCATGTAGGTTTAAAAAGTGGCAAAAATGTTAAATTTAGTTGTTTTTAGTATTTTTTTGTGATTAGCCTCCCCCACTAGTTTTTCTATGTCAGTCAAATATGATTGATGTAACCCCCAGGTTATTTTATGGATTTTTTACGTAGGTGGCCACGTCAGTCAATTATGCCAAATATGTTGATTCTAATTTTTATTTTCTATTTTTGTTACAGATTTTAAAACATCACTGTCGGACAGATATGCCTGACGTGGTACTCAATGTGTTAATGGAAGGAATACAGAGCGCGTAAACCATTTCAAATAACTTGACAGATGGTTAAATGTAAATTATGACTCTAATGAAGAGATAATAAACAGGATTGAAACATCACGTAAAGCTTTTGTGACTTGGAAATCAGTTTTATGTAGCAGAAACCAGTCGATGCATATTCGCAAGAAGGTCTTGACATTTTGTGTGTAGTATATCCTATTATACGATTGTGAGACATGAACATTAAGAACCATAGTAAATATAAACTCCTAAACATTCGAATTGTGGTTCTATTGCCGCCGGTTCCCAATTCCTGCCAGATATTCGCCTAATATCGTTTTCGTGTATTGGTTTTGCTTTTTCCTTATAATTTGTGTCAAGATTTTTTAAACTACTTCTAGCAAAGCAATGCCTCTATTCGCTCCGTGCGTGACTGACGCGACACCTACCGCCTTCATCTGACAGTTTTTGACCTCCCAATCCCAATTTTCAGGTTAAACATATGACATATGTTTGACATTGTTAATTACATGCGAAATTGGCAATTATTAATAATTAGTTTTTTAAATATTTTTTCAGTTTATGTACAAAATAAATTTAATATTAAAAACTGGGTTTCTAGAAATTCATCATAATATATCTTTTCAACCCCAAACGGAAAAGAAAGGGAAAAATCTGGTACTGACAAATCAAGTTTTTCACGTGAAAGAGCATAAATTAAAAACGATATAAAAGCTAAAATCATCAGGCAGTAGGCACTCTGCAGTTAGCTTGAAGCCTTAAGAAATATAATTTAAGGTAAATTATTTAAATTGTTCCTATTTCAATTGCATAAAAATGAAATTATGTGATATTTACTTTTTCATATTAATAGCATGAATTCATCTTTTTCTTTTCTCTAATTTATATGTAATCTTTGGGAACCTATAAAAACTACACTCACTATTTTTGCTATTATTAGCACAATTAAATACGCTATAGTATTTGTACACATTTTTGATAAAAATTATGCGTAAAAAGATAGGTCCAATTATGTCAGATTTCGCCGCTACGCACGCTGGCATCGTTTCAAGGTATCCCTACCATGGTCACGCACGGAGCGAATAGTTTTAACATGTCATGTTTATCACCTTTTTGTGTATTGGGCATATACTTTTTATGGCCCACCCTCCTGTTTCCCATATGCTTTTTATTAGTTTATGCATCTCCTTATGTAGCTTTCGCCCTCCTGCTTTTACCACTTCAGTGGACATTTCTGTTATTTATTGGCTTTTATTGTTTTTTAGACACTTTATTTCATTTTCTATTTCTTTCTTTGTGGGTACTTCTACTACTGTGATCATCTTTAATTTCATGGATTTTTTCTCTTTCTTCTTCGTTTTTTTTTAACAGTTGTGTTAAGTAAGTTTGACAATTTCTCATTATTTACCCTGGTTCATTTATGGGTTTTTTTTTTCTGATAACCTTTTTCCATTTTTCTTGTTTCCTGGTAGAAAGATCTTATTTCATATTTTGGAAATTTTTCTTCTCTTTGAGCTTATTTTTTGTTGTTTTTGCGTGTTCTCTTCATGATTTTCCTTTTCTGTATTCTTGTCTGCTACCTACTGTCACTATTATTTGTTAAATTTTTGATTCTTATTTTTCTAATTGCTTCTGCCACTTTTTGGTATTCCTCATCAAACTATTATTTTCTTTTATGTTTTCTATTAGTTTTTAATGTTACTTTATTCGTGTTTAAAACTGCTTCCCCAATTTTCTTCCGCGTCTAATGTTTCTAGTTCTTCGTTTAGTCTGATGGTTATTCTTCTTACCTTTTGTTGACAGTTATCATTCATATCTTATATTCTGTTTCCACTTTTTCATAAAATTCATCGTTGTCCTCTTATGTGGCATCTTATATTGGTGCATGAATATAAAATGTTCAGATGTTAAGAACTATAGAAACTTAACTCCAAGATAGGTTAATTTAAATAAACCTCTTTTGAATCAAAGTATCCCACCTACCACCAATTAGGTCTATGTGGCTCTAAAAGTAAGTTTAACTTGGGGTTCTTTAAACAACTAAATTGTCATTAATTTTATGTATATTGAGAAAGGTTTATAGCACGGACTTTTATAGCATAAGAAACAAGAACTTCATAACTGTATTATAACCTATGTAGACAAAAATGTAGTTGGGTTAATCTGGCTCTCCGGCACAGATTTATTATGCTTATGTTTCGTTGATCCCGTTTTACCACATTCTGTCTTGTACATATCGGGTTAAAGTCCATCACTTTCTACTCCATCTTTTCTGTATCATAATATCTGTTACTAACAATTTGTTTTCCCCACCACTTTGAAACAACACTATATTTTCTATTTCTACTATTTCTGTATCTAATTGTTTTATTTCTTGTACAACTATTATCTCTATTTCATATTTTTTTGTGTGAAAAAGTAACTAATAATACCTGCGAAAACTGGGAACTAAAATAATAAACACGGGATTTTGGAGTGGAATGGTTTATTAATTCATCCAAACTAAAACATATTAAAACACGACAAATTTTTATAAAACGTTATAAGTAAATAATTACCTATGCCCTAAACCATCAAGGCCCTTAGAGCACAATAAATAAATTAATAAATAAATCAAAACTTATTGACATACCTCACTGCGAAAGTATTTATACAACATTTAAATATTTTATAAAACATTTGTACGGAATATGTAGATGTAAGACAGAAGTATTTTACATTTAGTCATCAGGCGTACAATATTCCTAATTGGATAATTGCTAAACCGAGTTTTTGTAATAAAAGTCTCTAAAAAATATCTCTAATTAATGTAACACAAGCCTCAAAAATCCTTAAGCAACGTCCAAAGATGGAACAATCGGTATTACATTATTGCAGACATGTATTGCACGCCTGGCGATGATTTGTTCGTTTTACATATTTGGTCATTTAAATTTGCTACAATATTCCTGACTAAAGTAATTTCTTTTGTAGTGATGGGTAAATGGGTTTTTAGGCGGACGAATATTGTTAACGGTTCCAAACTTGGAAGGATGACAGTTTTTGAATTTAATTACGAAATCTCAATTCTTGACCATGTTGCTAATTACACAAACTTTAACTGCAAATTTAGCATTTCAACTTATTATAAAAAAGCATCGCAAAATCATCTTAGTTCAGTATGATTACTATAATTTAAATTGTAACTAAAATCTTTGTTAGTGTTAATAAATATGTAACAATAAAACACTGAAAACTGCGTTTTCAAACTTCCACAAAATTTATTTTAACCTCTTATCACTACAGCTGTTTCGACTGATTACCTTTCTCAAGTGATCTATTTTTGGCACGCGTTTACACTTTATAGTCTCTAATGAAATAGGTTAAGGGGGGAAGAACTGTTTGTCTCAAGTTGGCCATTCAGAATTATATCTGTCTTTTTTAGTTTGTTGATTTCCATAGATTCTAGATAGATTTCTATTGTAAATTCAATATGACTATGAAGTGAATTAATATACGATAAAAAGTCATATTGATTTTATAATAGAATCAGAACAAAATCAATCTATTGAGCTATTAATACTGAGAAGTAGGAATTGTTGTGTTGTAGGTTTCCGACAATGAATCTGTCAAAATATGCCCCAGCTAAGCGAATGGAGTATACCTTCTGTTAGATTACATATAGACGCAAATTATCAACAAAAATAGCCAAACACACAAACAAGAAAGGAATAACAACAGCTTTCCGAACAAATAACAACCTAGGCAAATATATTAAAAACAACAACAGCCAAAATAAAAAATACTTACACAGTGGTGTGTACAAACTTAAATGTGGCGACTGCCCAAAAACTTACATCGGTCAAACTGGTAAAAACTTTAATAAACGAATAGCAGAACATAAAAGAGCTTTCAATAATAGAAAAAGAGATTCTACATACGCACTTCACCTTCTAGATCACAATCATTCTTTTAATGACGAATTTCTAATGACGAAGCTATCCTTGTTAGAATCTATGAAAATCAACAAATTAAAAAACACAGATATAATTCTAAATGACCAACTTAAGACAAACAGTTCTCCCCTCCTCAAACTATTTCATTAGAGACTATAAAGTGTAAACGCATAGAAGTGCAAACAAAAATAGATCACTTTAGAAAGGCAATCAACCGAAACAGCTGTAGTGATAAGAGGTTAAAATGAATTTTGTGGAAGTTTGAAAACAAAGTTTTCAATGTTTTATTGTTACATAAAATGAATTTCCATCAAGTAACGGTCGAATCCATCAATTAGTTAATAAATATTTTTTTAGTGCTGTTTTTAAAAGTGTGTTTGAAAAGAACATATTCATAATTATTCGCATTGATGAATTCAAGATGTGTACTTATCGTTCTGATGCAGAGAAGCGTATTTGTTTTTAAAACATTTTTGCATTGTGTAGTTTTTATTTATATCTGAAAAGAAATGAGGTAAAGGTATAATACGTAGTGATTGTTATCACTAACAATCACTGTTAATTAATAATTATTATAATTAATAATCTTAAGGATTTAAGAGTAAGTATCTTGGAAAAATCGTTACTTTCTTGATCTATCAAGATCAGTCGAATTGGCTGCCAAAAGCTTCTACCGGAAACACTAAGCATTTAATTTCACAAGTTTAGAACCGTTCACAAAATATAACATATAACTTCACATAGCGTGAGGTCGATCTTTTAAAAATACGAATGAATACTTAATAATGTTTAGGTAGAGAATCCTAAATATCACCCGTGTTTTTTCTTTAAGTAGAACTCACATATCACATATTTATTTCTAATCTAAATATTATGTGCATATTGGTACAAAGTAAATTAAAGTAGATTGCCTAATTATCTTTGAAAAATATGATACTTCCACTTTATTTTGACAACAGAAATTCTGTTATGGCTGGTTCTACGACTTCTGCGTTAGTTAAGTGTACGTGATGGGTACCTTCAACATTAACTCGCACTAATTTTTTAGCATACTTTTCTATATACTCTAAAGGTATGTCGTAGTTTTCTAGTGGATCTACCTTTAAGCCTTGGCTAGCTCGGATATTTAAAACTTCACACTTTATTTGGCTAGCAAAATTTAAAACTAGATCCATCGTCATAAATCCTAATACTCCTACTTTTAACCTTGGATCTCTGGTGAATAAATAACAGCCTTCTTGATGTGGAGCCTTAGTCATACCCCGCCTTAGTAAGATCTTACAGCCTTCTCGGTCGACAGATCCGGTATGTGCCTGTACCATGAGCTCAAGCATATTCTCATAATCATAGCAAGGCATTTGATCGACTGATTTTTTTTCGTAATCGAACATTTTATCCAAACTAGAACCTGCTATTGCGATCATCTTCTGCGAGCTTCTTACACTAGGACTGGAAATATCAAGAGATACATACTTAGAAACCTCGTTAGGGTAAATAGAGGCGTATAAGAAAGCGATACCCCCACCAAGAGAGTGACCGATGATTGTTATATTTTTCCAGTTGAAGTATCTGACTACTCTTCTTAAAAAGTGGACGCCATCGTACCAAAGGTAGTACTGTAGACCTTTTGGTATGTGTGAAGAGAAGCCGTGGCCTGGTAGGTCTATGCAGTAGATCGAAAAGCCTTTAGCTACGAGCAGTGGTGCCAAGTTGTCGAAAGTCCCGGAATTGTCTTGCCAGCCGTGGATTGCGATGATTGGTTGAACAGCTCTAGAGCCCCACCACTTTCCTAAAAACATAAAAAATATTAATTATAATATATGTCTAAATTGAGGAATCTAACTACAAACACGCAGGATTTTAAGAAATTTGACAAGGCTATTGAGCAAATAGGTATACTTTATAAACAAAATGGAAAGATATCTTCCGGATATCAGACTAAAGCAATGATAGGGGACTGGATGTCTGGAAGACATTAAAAATATGACGTGATACTCACTAGATGAGATAACAAAAAAACCCGATATACCTTATTCTTTTTTGCGCAAGACGACGTACCGTATATGCAGTAATAATAAACCAGATGTAGAAACTGGGGAAAATAAGTGAAACTAGTTTTTTAAAGTTTAGTGCGCGTGTTGTCCGCTAGGTGTAACAAATAAGGGGGCAAACAATTGTAAACAAAGTTTGAAATTTCACTTGTTTCCCGTGATATTTACATGGAATTTTGTGAGAAGTATAAAGTAAATTAATCTCTTGATCGAAAAATAATCATTTTTACTTATATGAGTATAATTTTAAATCGTAATTAGATAAGACATAGTTTTTGTAATATATATTTGCTAATCTTTGGGTTTGTGGTTTAGAATAATTGTATAAAAATGGTTCGAGCATGCAGTGCATTGGGTTGTACTATAAAGAAATTCCAAGACAGAACATGTATTTCAGTATAGAAGCCTATTAATTTAAACTCTGTCTATCTAATCTATTTATCTAATTAGCCTTTTTCGGTTCATCTTTGGACATAGGCCACCCCAATCCTTTTCCATTCTTCTCTGTCTGTC
Source organism: Diabrotica balteata (assembly GCA_918026665.1). Classification (NCBI taxonomy): domain Eukaryota; kingdom Metazoa; phylum Arthropoda; class Insecta; order Coleoptera; family Chrysomelidae; genus Diabrotica; species Diabrotica balteata. The sequence goes on from OU898278.1 coordinate 168,580,797, forward strand.
GCTACAGTCATCCACTAGAGTCCACGTGCTTATTGATATCATCTGCCCATCTCATTTGGGGCCTTCCTCTGCTTCTGTTATATTCGCACGGTCTCCAACTTATAAGAATTTTGTTCCATCTGCCTCCTTTTTGTCTTATATTGTGTCCGGCAAATCTCCATTTCAATTTTGCAACTTCTTGTCTAACATCCCTCACTTTTGTTTTCTCTCTTATCCACTCGTTTCTCATTTTATCCATTTTTTTATCCCAAAAATTTTTTTGGGAGTTTATATTTTTGAACGAGTTTTTGTAAAAGGAGTTCATTGCGTATAGATGCTTTTCTTCTAGGTAGTTCATCAAAGTAGCACCTCTATCATTTCTCTGACCTTACCTCTCCTACCATGTTCAATGTTATGAATTGAAATGACATCTTATCATCCTCTAGAAGCGGCGGCTATGTTATTGGCTTAACAAACTGTTGGGTGAAGAAGGAAAAAATATTCTTTGAAGATTTATTTATTTATTTATCGTATGGCAATTACAACACATTTAGAACAAAATTATAAACACTAGTAATATAGGTATATGACAAACTTTAAATACAAACTTTCTTTGAAGATAATGAAATAGAAACTGACATAAATCTGCTTCCGGAAGAGTTACTTAAATATTGTGTTGGTAGAAAAAAAATCAAATGCAAAAAAACGCAACGGAAAAAATTTTGGTCAATTTTTTTAGCACAGTGTGTAAAAGTTTATAAATTTTGATTTAGCGTAGTGAGTTTTTTAGTAAAATTAGACTTATTAAACCGGATTAATCGGAAGGTGGTTTTTTATCCTAACTTTGAAACATCCTGTGCAATAATTCCGTTAGCGGATTTTCGCAAAACCTAGTTTTTCGGTTGCAATCATGTTTTCTAAGTATTATGTTTTTTGTTTCATGTGAAAAGATGGATTGGTTCATTTTTCGGAGCGAAATGACTTTGCCACTCACAATTTACAACTTTTTCTATTATTACCATTATCTTTTGTATTAATTTGTAATACGACAATGGGGGCTTTTGGTGACTGATATCGAAGGAAAGTCATATCGACATCCCAGAAGCACTGTATTTAAATAATGGTTAAAAGCAACGACAAGATCTTGGTTTTAATGAACAATGATAACAATAACAAAACATAAAAAAAACAACTTAAATGTAACTTAACCTAAGTACGCAAACAACAAAGAAAAACTATTAAAAAATGACTTATTACTTTGTATTGTCTCCCCTAGTCTTTATAACTGCTTTTTAAATGCAATCATTTTTTTCTTCGAATCCTGAGAAAACTGATACGTATTTTTGAAAAATTTAAAGGTAGAATGAAAGATTAAATTATTACTAAGAGTCGAAAGTCCCTGAAAACTGCTATAATGTTTATTTTCAAATATCTCATTCAAAAAAACTTTTTGTTTATTCTAATGCACTTTCGGCCCTCGGTAATAATGTAATCTTTCACTCAGCGTTTAATTTTTCAAAAATATTTAACAGTTTTTTCAGGATTCGAAAAAAATGAATGCATTAAAAAGCATTGGTCCGAAATTTTGCGCCTTAATGCTATGACGACTTGTGGAAATCTTATTTAATTTTTTTTACTCGTCTCGGACAGGTGATTTAAGAGCGTTCAATAGATCTATTTCCTTTTTTAAATAGTTTATCATGGATTCAGTTGATTTCGACCCCGTCGTGTTTTTAAAAGAGAACTAATTTGTTTTCGGTGCTTAACTTAGAAGATAAAATTAAATTGAAAAAATAGTATAAAACGACCTAAATTAAGTTTATCACAAAAAGATACAAAAACAACAAGACATTTCAATCATAAATGCTACGAAAAGTTTACATGGCTTTGCGGCAGCGAAACTGAAAATAAATTATTTTGTTTTCCTAGTGTGTTATTTGGAGACGATTCATCTTGGACTGGAAGTGGAATAGATAGACCAGAATAGATAGTGGAATAGAATAGACCTTCGCATGCTGTGTGAGATATGCCTCTATTTCTGTGGCATCCCACCTGTGTCCACTAAATTATTCCTTCTTATTTATGGTTCTGCTTCTTTGTCTCAAGCAAAGAAACTGGCTTAAACTCTTCTACATTCAGAGTACGTTCCATAAATACATAAATAAAGTTCCTTAATGTTACTTTAACGATAGTAACTATTATAACTTTTCCGTCTCCAGCGAGTCCTTGCCTTTGCAACACTTCGGCCGCTTCAGTGAAGGCCCTTAGGTCTTCCTGTCCAATTTGTACTTTTCCCTGGTACATAAACTGTAGCAAGTCTCCTAGTGTTTCGCAAGTTACGTTTGTCAAAATCACTATAGGACGTTGACAACGATTCGACTCAAATTTTCTTTAAATATGGGCCACAGCCCAAAGAACCACTTTACGTGCTTCTATGCATTTTCCATGCGATGCAAGCTCTACGCCTACAAAATATTGACTCTTCCATAATGAATCCATTCCCGAACTCATATGTTCGTGGAAATCATTCCAAAATAGTGAAAAAGACCCTCTGACGCCACGGTCAATTATCTTCCAAAGCTCCATTAAACTCTTTTCCCTCTTTTATATGTCCATCTCAGTATGATGTGCCAATTTATGAAGTTAACCAACAATTGTATAAAGAACCAAATTTTTGTTAAAATAAAGAACTTAGAAATATACGCTGCCGAACTTAAAAAAAATCTGTAGGAAATATCAAATAATCAAATCAAATAATAATCGATCAATCAATCAATAGTCAAATATCTAATAAGGTGTTAGTATTAATTTTTTTTTTGAAAAATTAAGTTCTATTAAATTCTTTTCCTTTTTACGAATCAAACGCTATTTTTTTCAATTCCAAATATCCCATAATTAATTAGTTAAACAAAGTCATATCTAATTTCTCACTGTATATTACTCGACCAAGCGTATTTATTTAAATAGAAATATTTTCCAAACGCAATTCATATTTCACTTTCACTTGTTACATTAAACAAAAGAATTTGATATTATGTAAACAGCTAAGAAAGAATTTATATTTTGCGCTTTTTGAAAGCAATAAACTCGTACACTCAAATGAACTTGATCTTGACCTACTAACTTAAATTCTGTATTTTCAACTACTAAATAGAACAATAATGGTTATTTATTCAATTGATTATATTTGATTCTTATAATCGAATGATAATTAATAATCTTTTTTATACCATATTATATCATATATTCTGTTAGACTTTATATTTTTAGTGCAATATTATGGCAATTTACGAATTTAAAAAAAAGACAATTATATTGAGAACATCATATAATGTGTTAGTATGTATTTTTGAAAAAATTTGTACTTGTCATCTCTTCACATATATCCTAAAATTGATATGAGGTCATTTTCTAGTGATACAAGACAAAAAAAAATCTACTATATACGAATAATTTGTGTAAAACCACTAACAAGTTTATATAACAAAGAGAGAAAAAGGATTTTCTTCCAGAAAGGGAGTCCTGCACTCCACACAATATTTACTGGATACCTCACTGTTTCTTTAATCTGTTGTCGTCTTAGGAAAGAGAAGAAAAAAATTGGAATGTCACTGGCGAAATGAAACGATGAAGGCTTCTTATAGCTACAAAACTTGCAAAAGTTTACAAGGATACTGAAGAAGTGACTTAATTATCCCTATTTACCGAAATTCCCCCAAACCGGGACCGCTGTCACCAATGTAAATGAATAAAGTAAAGGTAAAGGGTTCTGTAAATGAACAGAAAAGAGCGAGAGAGTGATAAGCTTGACAGTACAACTAATATAATTAATAGGGTTATGTATAATGAAAATCTATTACCTTATGTGTATATTAGGGCTTCAACCACGACACGTTCAGTCTTCTGGAACTCGGTCAGTTGAGGGTTGCGAACTTTCGAGCTGCCACAATAACCGGACTACACGCGAATTCTGACAGAAGATACCCGGCCCCCGGAAAATCACCGACTGTCTCGCGTACTGGACGCTATCGCGTCCGGCGATCACTGCCCTGAGCGGCAGTTACGGCGCCCCCGTTATCACTACTGATTGACTGCCTGACTGCTGACTACCGACTGTCTGGCGTCCGTCGTTTTTTCTTGTTTTATTGTGGTCGTACTTTCAACGCCGGTTCTAGTACCAAGGTCGTAGGTTCGCTGAGTTGCAGTTTTGGCGTTATGTGCCTATTTGGGTCACGGCTGTTGTTGTTAATAGTTTCGTGCTTTTTATACGTTTAAACAATTATCAAACAATGCCATAACTAGGTCAATTGTTATACTTTGTATAATTTAAATGTATAAGTTAACTGTATTAATTATCCCTTATTTAATTTGGAATATATAATAATTATCTCGAATAATTATTATCTTTTCTATGCTACTTATTGTTCCATTATCCCTTTATTCCAACTTCTCACTCACTTGCTACGCTTACATTACAACTATAAACAATTTTGCGGACAAAGCTAGCAGACACGCTACCTTAAAAAATCATATTTTGTCGCATGAAATTTTCCATTTGTTGGAAAAAGTTCGAATAGATCATGCAATTGACCAAGGAAAAAAAATGATGCTCAACGTCACAACGAGCGTGTTGTTAAAAATCGAAAAATTGTCGGTCGTTTAATAGATGTAGTTCGTTTTTGGCTTGTCAATAATTAGCTTTTCGAGGACATGATGAAACTGGTACATCAAAAAATAAAGGTTAGTAGAAGCTACTAAATTTTAATCACATTACTATTGCAAAAATATATTTTATTATAAAATACTCTCAACTCTAGAATTTTCATGAATTATATTTGATATATTTGTAGGAAACTATTTGGAACTGTTAGATCTACTTTCTCTGGAAGAATCTAATATGCGTGATCACTTAGAAGCCAGTAACATTTTTAAAGGCACATCCAGCGAAATTCAAAATCAGTTGATAGAATCGGTGGAATGTATTATCAGACAGAAACGTTTTAAAGATTTGCAAGAAGCGGACTTTATATCTGTTCAGGCTGATGAAACAACTGATGTATCCTGCAAATCCCAGTTTAGTGTAATATTTAGGTATGTGTACAAAAAAGACATGTAAATTTATGGGATTTTATGAGGTGTCTAGTTATAAAACAGCAAATGGTCTTGCAGAAAAAATTATTCACGTTTTACATTCCAACGAGATAAAAAATGATAAATTAATATGCCAAACATGATGCACCTCTCTTTGATTTTACAGTCAAAAATGTCTGTGGATGTAAGCTTATGTGTCGAAGAAATACATAAAATGACACAAAATATTAAAAATCTGAGAAATGACAATACAATTGAAATATGCGTAAATGAGTGCACCAATATACTTCAAACAACTCTTGATGTTAACACAGTAAATAATTTTAAAACAATAGGTTTTGAAATACTGGATACAATCTGTACGCAATTACAACAAAGATTCAAAGACACCCATTTACTCTTTTTCGTCAACTTACTAAACAAAAACAGTTTCGTAAATTATAATAAACAATTTCCAAAAAATCTCTTAGTTGTTCTGGATAAAGTAAATCCTGAAACTTTTGATATGAGAAAATTAAAAAAACGAGTTGATTTACCTTACCATCTTTTTTCATATATTTTTGACAACGAGTTAACCTAAGTATTTTCTGAATGCTATAAGTTATTAAAATTATTTTTGACCATTCCTGTAACAACGGCCTCATCTGAAAGATATATGAGCACTTTAAAAAGAATTAAAACATATTTGAGGAATTCAATGACTACTGAAAGATTTTCCTCATTATCCACTTTAAGCATTGAAAAGGATATGGTGCACTCAATTACTCCAGAAATGAAAGAACAAATTATTATTGACTATTTTGCTAATAATAAAAATAGAAAAATTGCCTTAATATATACCAAAATTTAATATTTATTGTTTAGCGAATAAATATTATAGTTAAGTTTATTTTTTGTTTTAAAAAATGTGTCCATGTTTTTGTTGTGTTTACTTGTTTATGAAAATAAAATAGTTAAAAAATATTCTGTTTTATTTTCCTCATTCCTGAAATAAGGATTACTCCTTTAAAATTGTCTAAAATTGTCTGAAAATTTTTCATCAAGCTTCGCGACTGCAACCTTCGACACTAAGAACCATGATCAATCATAGAAACAAAACCCAGTGTCAATATGACATAATAATAACAGTCACCAAAGCCACCTCGTCGTATTACAAAATAACACCAAAAAATAATCATAATTAAAGAAGACCTAAGTTGTGAATGGCAATTTTATTTGGCTCTAACAAATGAACGAAGGCATATTTTGATATGAAACAAAAAACACTTGGTTGCAACCGAAAAATAAGGTTTTACGAAAATCTGCAAACGGAATTATTCCACAGGATGTTTCAAAGTTAGTATAATAAAACCACGCTTGAATTAACCCCGTACAATAAGTCAAATATAAAATTTTATCAAAAAACTGACTATACCAACCTAAAATAGGGCTAAAAATAAAAAAATGGAAATACTTTGAATTTGTCCAAAATTTTTCCCGTTGCCTTTTTTTTGCATCTGAGTGTATAATATGGTTCATACGTGTTTAATCGTTGTAATATAGTTTTTTTAAGTTTTTGATTAAACAAATTTACACATATTTATTATTTTTGCTAGAATATTTCATTACATCAATAACCTTGAATATTTTCGTATTTAACAAATTTAAGTGCTTCTAGTTTTTTACTTAATTACAAGGTTACCTTGTTATACATATATTTTTTACCTGATCCGGATATTAAAAACACTTTCTGCAAAAACATGTCTACATATGTAAGTTACCATTTCCTTATGGTTTCAATCAGTCAAGCAGAAATTCAGAATTAGCATTGTTAGAAGCACAGAATAGAAAACAGGAACCAAAAATATAAGCTGTATTATATTCAACACTTATTTATACTAAATCGAATCTGATAATTCAATTTGCAAACCTTTTTTTACCTTTTACCTTTACTTTTCTTTCTATTACTTAAGTTTTTACAGTGGGTTTATCAAACTGAGTGACTTTAAAGTAAGCAACTGTCTGCTCAGTACAGTATAGTGTGTACAAATATAGAAAACCTCATTTAAAAAATCTTCATAGGCATAAAGAAAGAAAGAACGTGCTTCCAAGCTTAACCTATATTTTATACAACTAAGCAAGGAGATCTACTGCCATATGAAATTGAAATCTTAATTATTAAGAAAAGAAGGAAAAATTAATGTGATGTTAAGGAAATAAGTCTAAAGTAAATGTTCAAAATGTCCACCTTCAACGTCTATACAAGTTTGTAATCGATATTCAAATGACCAAGCCATATTTATTAACATTTGTAAGTCATTATTATTAAAAGCTTCTCTTATTCTTCTAATTTTCAGGCGTTTTTTTTCTATAATTTCTGGCGTTGTTGAAGGATTCTGTTACATAAGGTTGTTTTTATATAGCCCCACATGAAAAAATCAATTTTCGTCAACCTATGCACCTCGTTGGTCGGACGTAGGATGTTATGTATGGTCGTAACTGATATATGGGGTACAAGCTTGGTCTCCTACGGAGGTTGGCAATTATAATGCCTATTTTTATTTTTGATGTTGCAATCACATAGATTCTTCAACCAAGAATTCTGCCTTCGGCCTTCGACCAATGTCGCATTAAAAACAGATCCAAATCTACTGCTTAATATCAATTCTTTTTTAATTTTTAAAGTAGGTATAATACCTACGACACTGTTCAGAATAATACTTCGACTTTAGCTTCTAACATGGAAGAAGCCACATTGTTATCTATGGAAAATATGTATTTTTAACAATATACAAAATTATAGAAAAACCGAGCTCAATTGGCAATTCTTGAGATGATATTCCGCTTTACTACACACAATTACTAAAGAAGCAGCATTACTTAATTAATTAGAAGAAGAATTACTTAATTAACCAAAATGTTGTCGAACAGTGTAATCAATCAATGATTGAAACATTAATAGACGGAAATGGCAACAGAACAAAATACAAAGATCATACCGATCGATATCTTTAACATGCGCCATGTGTAAGTTACTAGAAAAAATGATTAATAATAGATTAAGATGGCACCTAGAGAGACAAGATTTGATTATTCAAGAACAAAGTGGTTAAAGAGAGCAAAGGTCAACCATAGATAATATCATAGATTTCTGAAGCATTCGCACTAAGGAGTAAATGTCTAGCGGTTTTTTTTTAAAGTGAAACTGGAACAAACCATGAAGTGGAGATATCCAGGAGTGGCTAGTATACCTGTTGAATACAAAGCACGTGGTGTTCGTGTGTATTAAGGTAAGTAAGGTAATACACACGAACACCACGTGCTTTCTAGCGGTTTTCTTTGACATATCAGGAGCTTTCGATACAGTCTGGCACGATTATATAATAAAAAAAAATTAAAAACTCTTCTTTATTACACAATTTCTTTAAAATAGAGCTTTCAGAGTTAGGCCAAACAACGCAACATCAGATATAATGTATTCAGAAAATGGCATTCCTCAAGGCTCGGTTATAAGCCCTACCCTCTTAGTAGTTTTTTGCGAAGGAAAAAATATATTTTGTCACACACAAAACTTAACACAACACTTAGAACTCTGGTCACAAAAACAGGTTTCTGTTTTTCCACTGAAAAAACTCGTTTCATCCTGTTTTCCAAGAAAAATGTCACAAACACCCCCAACCTAATACTATGTGATGAGAATCTAAAACGTGTAACGTCAATAAAGTTCTTGGGCATGACATTAGAAGAAACTCTAAGCTGAGAAACTTTATATAACAAATTTTATATTATCTTGTCATAAGCGATTAAATCTTCTAAAAACTGACCAATAAAGAATGGGGTGCGGATGTCCAATCACTTATGATGTTATACGGAAAATTAATCAGATCAAAATTAGATTATGGATCTACTGTGTATCTACAGCCACTAAGACACTGCTAAGAAATCTTGACAGTCTTCACAATCTCTCTTTACATATGAAATCTGGAGCTTTTCGCACAACACCAATCGAACGTATTTATTGTGAAGTTGGTAAGATAGAAGAAGACTTTATTTAAATGTAGCATACGCCGCGCCGCAAAAATCAGGTTTAACTCAAAAAACCCTACTATTCAAAACTGTTTTATAGAAACGTTCCCAAATCTCTTCATAAATGAGCCAAGAACGGCCAAACCCTTCTATGCAAGGATTAGAAGCTACTTAGATCAATTAAACTAGACGTTCACAGAATGCTTTCTCTCCCTTAATTCCTCCATGGCAAATCAAGAACCCTCAGTGCATAACCCGCGTCATTTCTTTCGACAAACATTCAACAAACCCACAGTTAATCAAATTCGCCTTCAATGATATGCTTCACAACTACAAGGATTATACACATATTACATACAGACGCATCTAAATCAAATGAAGGTACTGATGCAGCAATCATAAGCTTCAACATCGACAAACAAATACAAACTCCCTTCAGAGTACTCCATTTACTCTGCTGAACTATACGCTCTATACCAGGCCAGCTTTGCTGTTAACGCATCCAATAATACTAAAAGTATACTCACAGACTCTCTAAGTTGCCTACAGCCAATCCAATACCCAACTAATCCTTTGGTCATCAAGATAAAACAAGAAGTTCATACCGCTCAGCTGAATGGAAAAAATATTAAATTCTTCAGTATAGCATCTCATCTCAAAAGAAGCTGCAACTAGTGATAGTGCGGAGTGTACTGAAACGGATATACGTGGGAAGAAAAGTGGAAACTGTCATCGTTATCAGCCAAGCTATGCGATAGTAAAAAATCGATACAACCTTGGTCCACATTACTAACAAGTCTTAGAGACCAGGTAATATTAACGCGACTCCGACTGGGTCATACGAGATTAACTAATAGCCATGTATTTTCCAAAAAACAAGAACCAAGCCGTGACATATGTTTAATTTTCTCACATGCGAAAAACCATGTCATTTTTTCGCTGTATTATTAACTATCCTTATATTACAATTTTACAATCATTATCCTAGTCCAACCCTTAATAACCCTTCCTACTTACAGTTCAACCCCCTCTCTTAAAGAAATACAGACAGTTTCAAGATAGCAAAGAAGAAACACACTCTCTTGATTACCAGCTGTCGATAAGGACAGAACTCTCTTAGTTTGGCCATCGCTAGAGCCAGACTCTCTCTCTTTAATTCTCTCTCTCTTCGCTTATCAAGAAGAACAGCATCTTTCTTGGCTGTTTTTCTATCGTAATTACCTCTTTCCCGCTTTAGTTACGCGAGAAATATCGAAAATACTGTATTAAATCGTGTGCAGACAGAGTGTGCTCTATATCGTGATATATTTGCCAAACACGTGTTCAGAAACCGGTGCATTGGACAGATTTCGCGGGTAAAGAATAATCACGAGTGAAGACCGGAAACAACCGTGAGAGTGTGGAGCAGAAAAAATATTGGTAAGACTTTCTATATACTTAATTTGCTATTGTCTGTATACCTTTTATTACATATCCTAATTTTATTGAACCAGCCCTATATAATACAGTCCACATACACGGAAATTATATTAATAATTTCACACATATGTACTCCCTTTTTGGACAACATATGTGAAGAAAAGTTAACAATCCAACATATTATATTACAGAAATGTCCAGCATTAACGCTAAAGCGCATGTTGTATAATTTACCTAACAAACCAAGTGATATTTTAGGTCTACAGTGTAATATGTCATAAAGTTGTTACGATATGAATTGGGAAAGAACAATTTTTGGGGTCCGGTCAGTAATTCTACGGCGAACATAGAAATAAAGATAAATCTTTGTAATTCTAATTATTGATTACTCCTGGTATTAGTCCACATGGATAGTGGTGTGGCTTATTAATTTGAACGTATCTTATTGGGTAATACTGAAATGTAATTGGTCAAATTTTTCGGAAGCGCATACACTATAACCAAATCTGGCTTTGCCGTTAGCAGGTAAAAATTGCTTCTCATGTTTCAAAGGCGGCAAGCATTTAAATAAACACAATAACAGTGTCGTCGTGATAAATTAATTTTGTTTTATTTTAAACTTATTATATAAATTATTTTATTTTTATAGTAAAATTGTAAACTCATTTTTTAGTTCTCAAATTAATAAGCACATTACATTTCATTTGCATTATGTATGTATATACTTTTAATCATCAATTTTAAATTTCAATAAAAGTTAAGGAATTTTTAGGGTCCAGTCCCCAATAATTCAGAAATATAAACATTATTTGTAATTGATCACTAACGGTATTGTCCATATTGCAGCTGTGGTTTATTACTTTCTACGTATCTTATCGGGCACTACTGAAGTGTAATTAGTCAAATTCTTCGGAAGTTATTACGCTCAAACTTGATCGTTATCTGGTCAAAAATGCCTTCTCAGGTTTCTCATACTAAACGATATATTCAGTATCGTCGTGTACGACAGCAAGTTCACGTATATTTTTAATATTTTTGTGCAAACAGTAGTGTTGTGTTTTAGTTAAGTTTGAGTTAAGACAGTAGAAAATAAGTTGTAAATACATTAAAGAATACCGAGATGACAATAGAGACATTGTGTATCTTGATGAAACGTGGTTTGACACCCATGATGTAGTTCAATATGGCTGGATGGATGATAGCAAAAATTGCTGCTTGAATACTCCTTGTCCGAGAGGAAAAAGAATTATAATTCTACATGCTGGAACTAAGAGCGGGTTTGTACCTAATGCCTTGTTATTATCGGCCAAAAACATTAAACAGTGTCATCAGCTGATTATCATGAGGATATGACGGCTGAACTTTTCGAAAAATTGGGAACGGAACAGCTGTTACCGAATATTAAAACAAATTCCGTGATAGTAATGGATAATGCGTCATACCATTCTAGACTCTACACCAAAATTCCAAATACTAGCTCCAAGAAGGAAGATATCATAGAATTTATGGAGAACAAATGCATGGCAACACCTAGTAAATGTACCAAAAAGGAATTGTTGCAATTAATTAAGCAACAAAATTTTCAAAAAGAATATGTAATAGATAAACTCTTTGAACGCCACGGGTATACGGTTTTACGGCTCCCTCCATATCATTGTGTTTTCAACCCAATTGAAATGATATGGGCCAATGTAAAAAAGAAATTGCGGAAAATGAATCAATCTCCCCAATTAAGTGACGTTGTTGTCCAAAATATAAGAACAGTGATCGAAGAACTTAACAAAACTGACATTTGGAAAAATTGTGTAGCGCATGTTCAAGTAAAAGAAAAAGAATATCCTACTTTACCACCAATTGAACCGGTAGGTATAAACACAAACGACGACTCAAGTTCTGGACACACGGATAGTGATAGTGTTTAATTGTTTGAATATTTCTACAAAGACTTCCACAACTTGTCAAAAATATGTTCTGTATATCGAAGTAAATGTGATCTCTCGATTAATCTATAACCTAAGACACAATTCGACTGTAAGACGAATTGGCCGATTTCATGTAAGTATCTTTCAAAAATAAGCTCTTTAAACCGATGAAACTTACAGATCATATTCATGATTATTTTTTACCAAAAAAAGGGATCAACTTTGTTTTGAGCATAACTTGCTTACGTTTGATGCTAGAAACTTTTTTAAAAATCAAAAATAAAGATTCCTCTAAACAATTAAAAAAAAGTAAAAAAACATTTTTTTTTTTGATTATTTCACGTTGAATTATTCGATATGGAATTTGACGAATAGGTAAGAATCTATTTTTCATTAGCTATAACTCTGCTTCTGCTGGGTATACAGACTTCATACATATACCATTGTTTTCACTTTTTTATAAACTGTATTTTTGCTACCAACATTTTTTCCATAAAATACTTACCTTTTGAGTTATTTGCGAGAAATCGTCCAAAAACGTGGTGTTTTTAATGAAAAATGAATATATTCACTCGCAAATAACTCGAAAAGTATTGATTTAGTAAAAACCTCTATAGAACAAAAGTTACCTAGAATTAGTCAGTTTATCCACTTCCGGACTTATTTTTGATGTATATCTTTTCACCCCCCAAGAAGGTGCGGTACTCACCCCCAGGGCAAAAATACACATCGACACAATATCACTTTTTTTCTTTGACACGTTAGCTATATGTGTATGACAAATTTCATATCAATCCCAGTCAAGCGGTTCTTTAAAATTTAGAGGTTTTTACAATATTTTACCGTTAGTGAATGGACTATATTGTGTATTAACTTTTAATCATCTTTGGTGTCAAGTTCATAAGGAAATGTAAATAATTAACAATATTATTACTGTTTAACAAAATATTAGACCTTAATTTAAAAATAAAAGTTTATTATTTAATTTCTATTGCGCCGCCTATGTTTTACAAAGACGCCGACACTTGAGTGTCGAATTTTGTTTTTATGACTTGTCCAACTGACATCGTAGAAACTTTACCTTAAAAGTTTCTTAACTTTAATTAACATTCTTAACGCTATCTAAACATAAAATTTAATTGTAATACAAATTATTGTTCGCTACTATTGTTTAGTAAATAGCCAATTTGGCTGATGCGATTTTGTTAATTAAAAAAATACAAAGATTTAAGCTATATTCATAACGTGTTTTTATCTTTTCATCAATTATTAACAATTGCCAATTATCAATTAATCTTACCGGTTATGTGTCCCCAGGGAACGGGTACTTTGATTTCTTCGTATTCATCTGAAGTTCCTGAAACAAATTAAATATAATGTTAATAACACGACATGATGCTGATAGAAACGGCATTCAGGTATCAAACGTCCGGAAATCTTTTCAGGCTATAATAATGTAAAGACCTTCTCCAATATAATAAAAATCATCTCCAACCAGGTCCCACCTCAGGCACGCGGGCCACATACGGCCCGAGTCTCTGCGGCTCCCGCAAACACATTTAAAAAATATTGCCATTGATAACTTTTACCTGTCACAACGCTGTCTAAACTTTCCGTAATCTTAAGAAAGTAGTTAACCTTGAACACCCACTCCCGATGAGCGGGCAGTTAGCTAGCTTCAGTCAGTTGCACGTGTCGTGTTGAATTAACAGTGGCGAATAAATTGAATGTTAAATTCAGAATGAGTAGTGCCAAAAAACGCAAAATTTTCGAAGAGAATCGTACGTTCCAAGGAAGATGGGAAAATCAATATTTCTTCATCGAATAAAAGGCAAACCTCACAAACTCAGTGCATTATTTGTTGTCAAGTACTCGCGGTATCAAAAGAATACAATATTAGTAGGCATTATGAAACCCAGCACAAAACAAAATACGACAAATATCAAGGTGCAGCTCGAAATACTCTTGTAAAAGAAGCTAAATTGAATAAACAAAAATCTCTATTTACAAAACCGACAGCTGTTCAATCATCAAGCTTAGCAGCATCACATGAAGCATGTTTAGGGCTTGTCAAAAGTAAAAAAGCATTTAGAAATTAAAATGGCGCAATAGTTTGGAGATGAAAAGATGGCCAAAAATTTTGATTGTGTTTCAGTTTCCCATCAAACTGTATCTAGATGAGCTAAATACTCATGTATTTAAAAAAATGGTCGACGCAGTTCGTGATTGTTTGTACTACTCCTTTGCCCTGGACGAATCTGTTGATTACTGACAAAAATCAGCTCTTAATTTTTGTTAGATGGATCAGTGAAGATTTTTGTGTAACTGAGGAACTTCTAAAACTGCACCACATGGAAGACGGGACCAAAGGTATAAATATATTTGAAGCAGTTAGTGGCGATGTGAAAAATATAAGCGGTTTTCAAAAGTGCTCTTGCGTTTGCACCGACGGAGCAAAAGCAATGACGGGACGCATAACAAGATTGGCTGGACTTTTGCGGAAAATGATGTTACCTGTGTTATGTTTCATTGCATTATCTATCAAAAGGTGGAAAGATAATTAAAATCAACGATACTATGAAAACTTCAGTGCAGATAGTAAACAGCTTAAGATGAGGAAACAGAACTTAGCGACACCGAAAAAATTCATCTCTTTCTTGGAGGAATTAAATACTGAAATAGGGAGGACGTCTCCCTACATTCAGAGATACACTGGTTGAGTGCAGGTATATGCCTTGGAAAAATTTTTTCTTTAAGAAAAGAGATCTTACTGTTTTTTGAAACGGAAATTGTTATTAACACGGACGTATTTATAACAAAGCTTACGAACAAAACTTATGATTTTTTCATGAACTGGCATTTCTAACAGACATTACCTCTCACTTGAACACATTAAACCTACAACTCCAGGGGAAAAATAAGACAGTATCACAGTTGGTTGGTCAAATTGAGACATTTCGCAAAAAACTTGATCTTTTCGAGAACTGCATAAAAATAAACGACCTCACACATTTTCCTGCGCGTTTCGAAATAAATCAAGAAGCCATGGTCGATTTCTTGAGGTTTGCAAAAGGTTTTCGGAATTTGATGCAATAAAACCCGATCTTTAGCTTTTTAACAAATCCATGGGAGTCAACATTCAGAACCAATCAGCAGAATACCAATTAGAGCTGTGCGAACTACAGTCCGATTCGTTTTTCAAGCAAAGAAAAATGAAGAGATTAGTATCTTTTGGAAGGTACATTGGCAAAAAATTTTAAATTCAAAAACACTATTAGATGTCATACTTTTGTTTTTAAAACACTTTAATTTACAAGTTAAAGGAATTGCACACCCACACAATTGTACATCTAATTTCATTCATTGTCATACAACTGTCACCTTAATAAAAAAATTTCAATAAATAACACACATTTCGAAAATATATCTCTTGAATAAATATAAATAACTTTTAATGAATTAAATAATAGAGAACATCAATTTCATTTAACAAACAATCACATTACACCTATTTCTACTTCATTGGATAAAATCTATCTCCTCAAGAAACTTCCCCGTTGATTGTCAAACAATCAAATTGTTACAATAGTAAAAACTGAAGATCCCATCATCAGCTATAACAGGATAGTTTAAACTATGTTCTCCCAACCATTAATAAATCGTGTACCGGGTCTTTTTTTGTCTGCTTTGCTTAAGCAGTTTATTCATATTAAAAAAACCACATACATGTAATAGTGGCCTAATTACTGTAATTTATATTATTTTATCTTTATGTTTATCTTTATAAGACAGCACCCTAATATAGGTTTTATTATTTCAGTATTTAATTACCTTTGTATCGACAGACCTGAAGATGCTTTGCAAATTGTAGAAAGCGAAATCGGTCGTCTAGGTAGTTAAATTAAACTGATTGTGAGTAAGTCTTATTTATTTCTTTTTTGTCTATTTGAAATGGACTCACATAAGCAACACATTCATGATTTGAATAATGCAAGTTTATTTCCTTTTTGGAATATAGAAGTAACCGAAGCCAATATCCAGGACGAGGGGAGAGAACCTTGATTAAAAGAAGCTTTCATTACGAAAGATATAGGGATGGCTACAGATTCTGCACATTCTTCTTCAAGTGCCGTCTTCGTTCCGAAGTTTGGCTATCATCAAAGCTATGCGTATTTTTGATGCTGCAGATCTAAATAGTTGGTAATTGGTGCAATTGTACCATTCTCTCAAGTTTTTCAACCATGAATGCCTTCTTCTTCCTATAGATCTCTTTCCCATTATCTTTCCCTGTATAATCAATTGCAGCAACTGGTATTTATCTCCCCTCATAACATGTCCCTCAAAACCTCCACATTTGTTACTTTCTCTGTCCAGGGTATTTTTAATATTCTACGATACATCCACAACTCAAATGCTTTTATCTTTTTGGTATCGATCTTTTTCAATGTCCATGTTTCCATCCCGTAGAGGAGAACTGACATAACGTAACATCTCAAAAGGCGAATTTTAAGTTTTAGACTTAGATCTCTTCCGCTGAACACCTTTTTCAATTTAGTAAATGTGGCTCTAGCTTTCTCTATTCTGGTTCTGATTTCTTCAGAGCAGTCATTATTTTCGTTGATAACAGTTCCCAGGTAATTATATCTTCTTACACGTTCGATTCTTTGATCATGCACGGTTATGTCAGGGAAGTTTTGTGGCGATTTAGATATTAGCATTATTTTTGTTTTGCTTATGTTTACGTTTATGTTTATGTAACTGCACCTGCACATTGTATGAGGAAAAAAGAGGTGAGTCCGTCTAATCCAGGTGATGAATTATTTTGTAGTTTACTTAAATGATGTTTAATTTCATCCGATGTGAAAGATAAAATTGTCAAGAGATTTAGTCAAACGTGGGCACATTATTTGAGGAATGGTATCGTTAGGCTCATCTGTAAAAACCTGAGAAAAGCATAACGATAAACATTCCGAGATTTTTGAAGTAATGGTATGGAGACTTTAGAAGATAAAGATGGAGATATATTGGAACTAGAAATACTGATGGAGATATGTTGAAACTAGAACTAGCACTGGATATGGCGATTGTTACTACATTCTTTTGGAAGAGAAAAAGTTAACTTGACATACGGAAAAGTAAACAAAATCAGTCTCAAAAAGACAATACACTTGCAGACTCAATTCAATACATGATAGTCATGTTGACACATCATGCTGGACAATATTTACAGACACCACATAGTAATGCACCTTATCTGCGTTCATAAAATAGTAAATACTCAGTAATTGGAATATTTTTTGTCATTGTTATATTATCGCTAATGTATAGTACCTGTTATGGTATCAGGTCCAAAGTCTACAGACGCTTAACAAACAAAAATGATTAGCAAAAATACTTAATACTATTGTATATAGTAACAAAAAATATTTATCAGTTTAAAGTTCACTTTTTTTATTATTGTACTATTATACTGGGCCTCGTAATGCTCGAAAAGATACGGTGGGGTGCAACGAGATTATCAAATACCTTCGCTCATTATGATATTCCCGTTAGATTTAAAGTCGTATTCCAACATAATACTTTAACAGGCACATACATTGTCAAATTTTAAGGATATTACTACTATGGTTTGTTTTTTAAACAGGAGTAATTCAAATTTATCGCACCGTAATGCTTGTTTTTAATTGGTCCAACCGCAGGCAAGTTTACTCCACTAAATTATGACATTTTGACACTAATAACATTTATGTACTAAAAATGAATATAAAAAGACCAAATACATGATAATAACAAAGAAAACAAATATACCAACAAACATATATTTGGGAAATGTACCGATAGAAAGGGTTGATAAATACAAATGCCTATAATATAGGCTTATAGGAACATGGATTTCAGACAATAATGATCAAACAACCGAAATAAGAGCCAGGATAGAAATAGGAAGAAATGCGTTTGTAAAAATGAAAACAATTCTCTGCAACAAAGATCTTAGATTAGAACTGAGAGTAAGAGCACTGAGATGCTACGTGTTTTCGATACTGCAATATGGACTTGAAAGCTGGACATTGAATTAAGAACACATAAATAAGTTACAGTGCTTTGAAATGTAGTGATACAGGAGGATGCTTAGAATAGCATGGACAGAGAAGAAAACTAGCACGGAAGTATTGCGGGAAATGGGCAAAGAATGCGAAATAATAAACACAATAAAAATAAGAAAATTCTCCCAATATCTGGGACACGTAATGAGGGGGACAGCGATATGAACTGCTAAGGCTGATAATACAGAGAGAGATAAGAGGAGAAAGTATAGGAAGAAGGGGAGTGTCATGGTTGAATAATTTAAGGGACTGGTTTAAATTCAGTTCTGTAGAACTCTTCAGACCAGCAGTAGATAGAGTAAAGATAGTGATGATGATATCCAACCTCCGATTCGAAGACGGCGCTTAAAGAAGAAGAAGACATTTATGAAATTTTAAAATTCAATATTGTTCTGAAGCTATTTTCTTGTGGCATTTTAAAGTAATTACTATTTAAATGGGAATAAGCCACAATTACAGGTTAAAGTAAGTTTACTAATGTTTGTATTTTGAGAACGAATTCCGAAGTGAAAATTGAAACGCCAATAAACTTACTTTAACCTGTAATTACGGCTTATTTTCATTTAAATAGTAATTACTTTAAAATTCAAAATTTATATCGACGATTTTTTGTATTTTCTGCGTTATTCCTTTAATTTTTAGATTTCTCGTTTGAATTTATATAAAAAACAGTTCTTTTCAGAACTATTTAGCGACGTATTAGTGTTATTAAGTGTAAGATATTCATGTTTGAAGAATAAGAAGAATTTGTACTGTTATTTGTCAAGTCACAATGTATTTGAGGACATAACCTATATATGACAATTAATTAGCAATTTTGAGTGTAATGCACCTGTTTTGTAATTTGTAAAACGTTCTTTTGAAATATATGTTTATTTGAGCCATCTACCATTTATTATTACTATATAACATTAAGATAACAATATGGATTCAATGCCAAGTACTAGTCTTAATATTATCCTTCTCCGCCTAAAAATCGCAGAGTAGATTTGGATCATTTATCATCAAATGAAAAACAATACATTATAAACATGTAGAAACAAATAAAAATTGATAGCCTTGGAAAGAAAATAACAGCCATGGTAGCAAAAATAAAACAGGCAACAGCTTAGTTTTGCAGAATAGTTATTGTTAAAATCAAGACTTACTAAAGTAATGTGCTAATTTTAGGTGTTGCGAATTCAACTACTTACAGAACAATTAAGGAATATAAGCAGACTGGGACAGTAAGATGTCCTAAAAATATTGGCAATCGACCTTCTATCCTTGCAACAAACGATGAAAGAGTTAAAACATCTGTACGACAGATATTACACAGCTTCTTTTTCAAGAATAATATGCTAACTTTAAGTAAAATTTTAAGTGAATTTAATAGCCGCCCAGATCTTCCAAATATGTATCGTTCATTATTATATAAATTCTTCTATAAATTCTAGTATATAAAACGTAAAAAGTCAAAAAATCTTCATATTGTGTCTGAGTTAGGCAATCGTGTAGAAGATAAAGAGCTTTATTCAATGTAAATTTTATTATTTTGTAGATACTTGAGGAGAAATATAAATATTATAGGCACTATTATAGAATAAATAACAATCAGAATGCCCACTCTGCTTGTCAAGATAAGTATGCGCATCTCGTTCGCGCAGGCGGAATCGGCCATGCCTTAAACGGAACCAGTGCTGTTCAGTGAAATTTTATCTGATGTGCATAGAAAAATTAACCCGGTTTAAGTGATTTACGGCAACCATAGACATAATATGCAATGAACTTTTAGTTGAATAGATTAAATTAAAATCCGAGTCTATGTTTCCGTTTAAAATATGGCGATCGCGTGCTGACACACTTCAAATGCGGCATCTGGGAGTGGGCATTCTGATTGTTATTTATTCTGTGCTATTAGGTATTATATTCCTATTTTAGTTGTCCGATACTGATTACTGTTTGATTAAATTGATTCAGCTTCTGAAGCTGAATTGATTTCTGCTACAACGGATAGAAGACGTAAGCTAAACGATGGGCGTTAAAATAAATAGAGATAAAACGAGAATCATGATAATTGACAGAGCTAACAACAATCAAAATCATCTGGTCATGATAAACAATATCGCTGTTGTAGATAAATTTGTGTATCTGGGCTCATTAATAACCAACAAAGGAGGCTGTACTGAAGAAATAAAGCGGCGGTCAGCAATCGCAAAAAGCGCTATGGCAAAATTAACAAAAATTTCGAAAAGCCATGAAATAACTACAGATACAAAAATGAGACATAGTAAGAAGTCTAGTTTTTCCAGTTTTTACTTATGCATCGGAATTCTATACCCTTACTGAGAAAGACAAAAAGAACATAGATGTATTTGAGATGTACTGCTGGAGACGAATGCTGAGAATACCATGGGTGGCCCGAAGAACAAATGAATCCATACTGGACTAGCTAAACATAAATAAAAGACTAAGAACACAAATATCAGAACAAATAATAAGCTATTTTGGACATGCGCTTAGAAGAAATGGTCTTGAAAAACTTACCATCTAGAGAAAAGTAGAAGGCAAAAGAAATAGAGGTAGATCTCCCACACGATACACGTACCATATTGTTGCTACCATTGGCGTTCCATTGTCAGAATGTGCTAGAATGGCAGAAGATAGAAAAACGTGGAGGAATATTGGGAAATTTAGCTAATAGCTTCATGATATCACGATACCTGCATCAGGTTAACGACTAAGAAGAAGACTGATTACTGGATGACCGCAAGGAAGAGATAATCAACCAAAAAAGAAGATGTATTTGGTGACTTTTCTAGTAACTGTCTTGGGTGCGAATCTGTCTTTTTAGTTTACTCCTCCTGGTTAAAAAACAAACCATATTATTCCAATAAAATATTTACTTTTACTATTTACATGAAATGAGAAAAAAAAAACCCGTGAATACTTTTTTATTCACAAAATTTTTAAGACAGTTTTATGACTTTTTTTAGTTTATTTTTTATGACAATTAAGTTTGAATGTTATGCATTATCAAGTGTTCACTCTGAATACACGAGGCAAATTAGCAAACAATTGGAAAAAAATGTTGTCTAAAGTTTTATGATGCAAAATGGTAGGTGAGGGAATATTACACAAAATAAATATAAATTAAACAGCTGAAAAGTTCCGGGGATGATTTCTATGGGAGTTAAAAGAGGGCGATAAAAGGTCACAAGCGAAAATTGTAGATAACATTTTTAACGTAATCTCCAAATGATCCAGAAATCGTCTTTTTTTCGATGTTTTCGTTTTGTATTTTTCATTTTTGTAAAATTTATTCAATTTTGACAAAACTTCAATGAAAATATATTTTAATACGTTTTTATTATAATTTTTTTTTTTGGAAAAAATGAAACAGTTTCGGAAATATCGTGTTTTTTTTTCGAAAAAAACACCCCTTTTAAAAAAAATTCCATGGTAAACTTTTTTTTACTTTTGATATGGCTCGTTTTCTTCTTTGAAACATCTACTTTTTAATGCATTTAAAAAAACGATAACCATTTCTTTTTTCCTCTTAATTCATGCGATTTTTTTAAATAATTTGTTTATAATTATAAGAAAATTAAAAAAGGATTACACCATTCGTATTGTACGTGAAAAATTACTATACTCCATTAGCTTCTTCTTCTTAGAGTGCCATATCCCTACGGAACGTCGGCGACTACCATGCTTATAATATTGTTATACTGATCTCGGTCTTGCGCTACGTGTAGCAATTGGTCCGCTGTCAAACCTGTCCACTGCCGCAAATTCCTCAACCAAGAGAGTTTCTTCCGTCCTATCCATATCTTTCCCTCGATTTTACCGTTGAGAATTAGCCAAATGAACTCATATCTTGGTCCTCTGATTATATGTCCAAGATATTCTAGTTTACGCCTCTTAATAATATTTAATAGAGTTCGTTGATGTCCCATTCTTCGAAGAACTTCTTCGTTTCTGGTTCTGCTAGTCCATGGAATTTTTAGTATCCTTCGATACAACCACATCTCAAACGCCTCGATTTTATTCATGATATCGGTATTTAAAGTCCAAGTTTCACATCCATACAAAAGTACAGACCACACGTAACATCTTGTAAACTTTTCACGGATTTCCAAATTTAATGAGTTATTGGATAATAGAGGCTTGAATTTTTGAAATGAGTTTCTTGTCTGTTCAAATCTACATCGAATTTCGAAGGATGGATCTAGATTTTGGGTAATCCAACATTCAAGGTATTTGAATCTCTGAACTCTCTGCAGCGGTTGTTGGTTTAATATCAGTTGGGTTGCGCCGATATCCACTTTACTGGTCACCATGTATTTAGTTTTATCGATATTTATCGACAGTCCCCAATTTGTGCATTCCATGTCAACTCTATTAGCATATCATCATGTGCATTAGCTCCTGCAGATCGTCGATATTTTCAGCTAGAATCACAGTATCGTCGGCGTACCGTATATTGTTAATTATTTCTCCTCCTATGATAATTCCTTTTTGATCTTTTAAAGCTTCCCTAAATAGATTCTCAGAATACACGTTAAAGAGGGTGGAAGATAGTATACAGCCTTGTCTTACGCCTCGTTCAATACTGATTGGCTTTGATTCTCTGTTGTTGGTATTAATAATGGCTGTTTGGTTCCAGTAAAGTTTGGCAATAAGTTTGATGTCTTTCTCATCTAGTTGGATGCTGTGCAAGGCGGTAATCCATTAGCTTAGCTCGGGCATATTTTGACAGATTCATTGTCGGAAACCTACAACACAACAATTCCTACTTCTCAGTATTAATAGCTCCAATATACTACTATTGCAGACTTCTTTCTTTGAAAACAGAAGAAGTATTCTAAATAGTGGAAGTGTATACTAAACCCATGTATAGATTTAAAAGATATATTTTAGTTGCTATAATTTAACATAACTATTTATTATATATGGTACAAATAAATAAATATTGATTGTTGGTAATTTGTAAAGTTCTATTTTATATACTATTAATATTGGCTATAAGTACGTGTGCTTGGTTGTATAGTAATTTTCAGCCACTCCGAGTCTGTCAAAAAGTAACTAACTTCGTAAAAAAATAATTACTAAATTCACTAGACAGTTCGGACTTTGAATAGCGAACCGAGTATAAAAAACAGTCGCCCGTCACGATGCCGAAGAATATATATTTACCTGGAACTGTCTGGGTATATTTATTACTGAGTCGGCCTAGAGGAGAAATTACGCAAAAGTGGCGACAAATATTAAAAGACCTAGGGCTAATATTTCAAAAGAAACTTGTTCAAAATGTACAAGATAATCCCGGAAATAAGAAAATGATATTTCAACGGGGTACAAAATATTCCGAACAGGTTTTTAATTTTACCAAAGCAGCAACGACTATAATGATGTGTGCTTCGGCTTCAGGATTGCTGTTACCACCATATATAATTTATAAAGTCGAAAAAAATGTGGTTACAATGGACTGAAAATGGTCCAAAAGATCACATTGCTGTACTGACAGGTGCTGCTCTGTAGGTTCTCGATATAATCGCACCCATTATGGATGGATAGATTCACAGACATTTACGGATTGGTTTAATTTGACCTTTTTACCACATGCAAAAGGTCTTGAAGGGCGAAAAATCATCATAGGAAATAACCTTTCCTCACATTTTACCGATGAGATGATATTGTTATGCGAACAAAACAATGTGGGCTTTATACGTTTGGTCAAAAACTCAACACATTTGACCCAACCACTTGATGTCGGTTTTTTCGTCCCTTTCAGATGGCTTCTAGGAAAACTCTTAGTGATTTGAAAAATTGTACATGGACAAAAAAAACAAAAACAGCAGACGAAAACAGCGCTATAAAACAAATCATTGTTTCCTCCTTTGCAGCCATGGGAATTTACGTTTTCTCTTCCGAGAAAGTTTTCATTAAGTTACCTAAAGAAGATTAAGAAATAGAGGGCCAAATCGACAACTTTTTGATACATTA
This sequence comes from Diabrotica balteata, assembly GCA_918026665.1. NCBI lineage: Eukaryota > Metazoa > Arthropoda > Insecta > Coleoptera > Chrysomelidae > Diabrotica > Diabrotica balteata. The sequence goes on from OU898278.1 coordinate 168,605,305, forward strand.
TCCATGGGAGAAAATATATTCAGCTGCACAATCCAGGCAAAATATTAAACGAATCAAACTAATTGTCGAGCCAGGGAAAACTGTTGAAACTGAAGGCGATAGTGAAGAAGAGCTACCAAGTAATAACGAAACACAAAGTGAAACTTCTAACTTGGATGTATGTGGATAACGCTTAGTAAATAGATTACATCAAGTCAGTATAAAATATGGAATACAAATGAACGTTAAGAAAACCAAGTGCATGATTAGTAGGTAGGTTAGATATCGAGGGAAAACAAGTATAAGGTCTCCCAATAAGAATGTCCTGATGTTTTTTTTTAACGAAACGATAAAAATTGCTGTAAATCAAAAAAAGAAAAGTTTATTGCAAAATATAATAGATAACAATTATGTTCTGAATAACACATCATTCAAATGTCCCCCTCTACTACGTTTGCAGGAGCGAATCCGATGAACCCAATTTTCGGTCACTTTATGCAAAATATCCGCATTAATCTCACGAATGGTGTACTCTATATTCCTCTTCAAGTCTTCAATGGATTGTGGTTTATTCACATAGACCAATGACTTAAGATAGCTCCATAAAAAATAATCCAATGGTGTTAAATCGCAGCTTTTTGGTGGCCAAGCATCTGGTCGAAGTTGCTGAATTCTCCTGGGATCTCTGGCATCAAGAGAAATCAATGTTTCCGGGAACTTTTCCTTCAATAAATCAATGGTTGGGGCAGTAGTGTGACATGTGGCACCGTCCTGTTGAAAAAACATGCCATCCAAATCCATTTCATCCAACTGAGGCCACAAAAAATCCGTTATCATCGTTCGATACCTTTCACCGTTAACTGTTACACCATGTTCGAAAAAATAAGGTCCGATGATGCCACCATGCCATAAACCACACCACACAGTGACTTTTTCTGGATGCAAAGGTTTCTCAAGAATCTCATGTGGATTATTTTCACTCCAAAAACGACAATTTTGCTTATTCACAAAGCCGTTTAACCAAAAATGAGCTTCATCCAAAAAGATTATTTTTTTGAAAAAATCGCCATCATTTTCGAGTTTGTCTAGAGCCCAATCAGCGAACAAACGACGCTTATGATGGTCAAGTGGCTTCAGTTCTTGAGTCAGAACAATCTTGTAAGGGTGTAGGCCTAAATCTTTTCTCAGAATTCGCCAAGTTGTCATTCTGGCGAGTCCAAGTTCCTGAGAACGACGATTTACGGACACATTTGCATTCTCCGCTACACTGGCTATTACAGCAGCAATATTGTCCTGAGTTCTTGCATTTCGGCGTCTAGTTGGTGGTTTCGTATCCTGCAAAGTAAATTCACGTTCAAACTTTTCCACGATTCGACGAATTACACGCACATCAGGACGATCATCTGGTCCATAACTTTCACGTAATGCACGATAGGTATTATTCACAAAAGAACGATTATTAGCATAAAATTTTAGGATAATTTCCAAACGTTGTTCAAGCGTATATCTTGCCATGGTAATTTGTTAGAGTATACTAAATACAAACGTCAAAAAGTGACAGTTCCATCATTTTCAAAATGGCCGCTAAGACATTTCAAAAACAGGACGTCCCTATTGGGAAACCCTGTAGATAGAGTGAATAACTACAAATATCTGGGAATCTGGGTAAATGAAAACAATAACCAAGAGGCATTAAAATTGCAAGACAAGCATTTATAAAAATGAAAACAATGTTTTTTAATCAAGACCTTCCTCTGTAGCTGAGGATAATAGCCTTAAGATACTACGTGTTCTCGACTTTGTTGTATGGAATGCAAAGTTTGACACTCATAGTGGATAATATAAAGAAGTTGGAATCATTTAAGATGTGGTGATGTGGTGAAACCTAAGATAGTAGTATAGTTGCAGTCAGTAGATTTTTTCAGAGCAGCCGCCAATAAGGTACGGATAGCTGTGATGATAGCCAACCTCTGGTAGGAGAAGGAACTACAAAAAGAATTTGATAAATTTAATAAAATGTTCCCTACGATTTTTTAGATCGTCGGGCGTAGTTTATTTCTTATTTCTTTGACAATTCTTTAATCCTGTACAAGTCCTAGTAGCTATCTTCAATATATCCGTTATTCCAGTCGGTTTATCCTTGATTTGACTAGAAAACATTCTAACTGAATAAAATTTTAAATAGTTTCATATTCGTTACTGTTAAAAGAGTATATGCAAATTGAAGAAGCGTAAAAAAATAATTAGAATACAATACCACGGAATGTCTGCTTAAAATATTTTAGTTTTGAGTTAAACAACTGTTAGACGAACTTCCTGGTGATTTCGTGTACTAATTTTCCAAATTTAAACATTATTTGGTATACTCACATAGACATTCACATACACACAAACACACACGCACGCAATATACATAATATACTTCTTCAAATATACTTCTTTCAAATACAAATTTCCCTACATTACTCTACTTCATGCTGTTCAATTTATACGTAGAAAAAGCCTTCGCAGAAGCAGTGGAAGACTCTAATAAGGGTATTAAAGTATTAAAGTTAACGGCATATTTATTAATAACATCAGGTATGCCGATGATATAGCCATAGTGGCAGATAACATCGAAGATCTTCAATGCCTTTTAAATGATCTAACTCTTGCAAGTGAAGCTCGGGGTTTGAAAATAAATATCAAGAAGACAAAATCAATGATTATAAGTAGAAATGATTACCCCAACGCAAAGATATATGTCTCTGGAGAAGAAATCGAACAAGTCAGGCAATTCAAATACTTGGGATGATTGCTGAATGAGGGTTGGGACCCCGAGAATGAAATAAAGAGCAGAGTTGAACAAGCCAGAAATGCTTTTTTGAGGCTTCGTAAGTTTCTGACTGATCGCAAATTGGACTTCAACCTCCGATACAAGATGCTTAAGTGTTACGTGTGGCCTGTTCTCCTGTACGGAATGGAAGCATGGACGTTAAAGGCCAGTTCCATTAACAAACTTGAAGTGTTTGAAATGTGGTGCCTGCGTCGAATGCTCAGAATATCATGGACGGACAGGGTCAGAAATGAGGAAGTACTCAGATAGGGAACTTTTTAATTATGTAAAAAGTAAGAAGACTGCATACTTGGGGCACATTATACGAGGAGAACGATACACTTTTCAGCAACTGATACTCGAAGGGAAAATAGAGGGTAGGAGAGGTTTCGGACGTAAAAAAATGTCATGGCTGCGCAATATTCGACAATGGACAGGAATCCACAACTATGAAATGCTTCGCAATGCTGCTAAAAACAGAATTATTTAAACCAGAATAATTAACATCTCACCTGACAAGACGATGTACGGTGGACGCCTACGCAGAAATGCACGGCACCTTAAGAAGAAGAACTCTACTTCACGACATTATGCTACCTCTTGTTCATACTCTATAACTTCTACTACCTTATCTTTCATTTCTCTATCAGCTATGATACTGTGATGTAAGCGTAGCAAGTGAGTGAGAAGTTGGAATAAAGGGATAATGGAATAATAAGTAGCATAGAAAAGATAATAATTATTCGAGATAATTATTATATATTCCAAATTAAATAAGGGGATAATTAATACAGTTAACTTATACATTTAAATTATACAAAGTATAACAATTGACCTAGTTATGGCATTGTTTGATAATTGTTTAAACGTATAAAAAGCACGAAACTATTGTTGTAAAAAAAGAACAACAACAGCCGTGACCCAAATAGGCGCATAACGCCAAAACTGCAACTCAGCGAACCTACGACCTTGGTACTAGAACCGGCGTTGAAAGTACGACCACAATAAAACAGAAAGAAACGACGGTAGCCAGGTCAGTAGTCGGTAGTCAGTAGTCAGTCGGTAGTGATAACGGGGGCACCGTAACTGCCCGCCCAGGGCAGTGATCGCCGGACGCGATAGCGTCCAGTACGCGAACAGTCGGTGATTTTCCGGGGGCCGGGTATCTTCTGGCAGAATTCGCGTGTAGTCCGGTTATTGTGGCAGCTCGAAAGTTCGCAACCCTCAACTGACCGAGTTCCAGAAGACTGAACGTGTCGTGGTTGAAGCCCTAATATACACATAAGGTAACAGATTTCTTTATACTAACCTGTGTAATTATATTAGTACAACTGTCAACTCTTCACTATCTTGCTACATCGTCTCCCGACGCGCAGAATAACGTGTTAACGATTGTATTAGTAACTTCAGGGTAGATTCAATATATTGTTGACTCTAATTTGGTTTATTTTTTAATGTTCCTTCCGTCCGACTCACTAGAGACTAGGAGAACTCGAGATTCTGCGTATGCATATCTCCGGCTTCAAAAGTAAGCCCATAACCTCTACTCTTCACAGGACCTGAGATTACCCTCATATGTTACCCTCATATATAAATCTATGATGTTTATGTAATGTAAAAGAATAATAATGAGAGCGTTATATGAGGGTAATGGAAACGCTGTCACCAAATGAAATACACAATAGATCCTCAAGGGATGCTAACCCTGCGAGCGGCTGCAAGGAATACTGGTCACACTGGTCTGGAGGGCTGGCTCGTCTTCGTGGATTTACGAGAAGATAAGGGATTTCGGGATAGGGGTAAGGACTCCTAGGTCTCAGGTCCTGTGAAGAGTAGAGGTTATGGGCTTACTTTTGAAGCCGGAGATATGCATACGCAGAATCTCGAGTTCTCCTAGTCTCTAGTGAGTCGGACGGAAGGAACATTAAAAAATAAACCAAATTAGAGTCAACAATATATTGAATCTACCCTGAAGTTACTAATACAATCGTTAACACGTTATTCTGCGCGTCGGGAGACGATGTAGCAAGATAGTGAAGAGTTGACAGTTGTACTAATATAATTACACAGGTTAGTATAAAGAAATCTGTTACCTTATGTGTATATTAGGGCTTCAACCACGACACGTTCAGTCTTCTGGAACTCGGTCAGTTGAGGGTTGCGAACTTTCGAGCTGCCACAATAACCGGACTACACGCGAATTCTGCCAGAAGATACCCGGCCCCCGGAAAATCACCGACTGTTCGCGTACTGGACGCTATCGCGTCCGGCGATCACTGCACTGGGCGGGCAGTTACGGTGCCCCCGTTATCACTACCGACTGACTACTGACTACCGACTACTGACCTGGCTACCGTCGTTTCTTTCTGTTTTATTGTGGTCGTACTTTCAACGCCGGTTCTAGTACCAAGGTCGTAGGTTCGCTGAGTTGCAGTTTTGGCGTTATGCGCCTATTTGGGTCACGGCTGTTGTTGTTCTTTTTTTACAACAATAGTTTCGTGCTTTTTATACGTTTAAACAATTATCAAACAATGCCATAACTAGGTCAATTGTTATACTTTGTATAATTTAAATGTATAAGTTAACTGTATTAATTATCCCCTTATTTAATTTGGAATATATAATAATTATCTCGAATAATTATTATCTTTTCTATGCTACTTATTATTCCATTATCCCTTTATTCCAACTTCTCACTCACTTGCTACGCTTACATTACAATACCAACTCCATTCTTAACACTTCGATGACTATCGAAAATTAAGCATGATGCCTCATATCCGTAAATTTTTTCTCAGAATCATTCATTTACGAATTTACAAGAAGTGTGAGTTTCAGAAGAGTGACACTCAATTCGGATTTCGAAATGGATTAGGAACACTAGAAGCTCTTTTTGACTTAAATATGTTAACAGAACGATGCAGAGACATGAATGTGGATGTATATGCATGTTTTATTGATTATCGAAAAGCATTTGACTGCGTTAACTGCATTTGTACGCTAAGGGACAAATAATAGAACAGGTAACTTCACATAAAACTTCACATCACATAAAATGATCCAACATTTGTATAAAAACAATGAAACAATCATGAGATTGAAAAACCTGGTGATGCAAACTTAGAAAAGATAGAAGACAAAGCTGCATATTATCTTCAAGGTAATTTAAGCGATACAGTGAATACTAGTTGAGTCAAGGTATCTAATCTTCGCTTTGGCGATAATGTATTGCATAGAGCTAAAACTCAGAAAGACCTTTGCGTTGATACTCGACAATCAAGCAAAGGAAATATTGTTCTGAAGATATTTTCTTGTGGAATTTAAATTTATTTACTATTTTTTTATTGGGAATTAACCACAATTTCAGTTTTAAATACGAAAATAAAACAAAAGAATGGAAACTGCTAAAATGGCAGAATATGAACTGGTCGGCAGCTTTTATACACGAGAAGATGAGTAGAACCTCTATGTATGTAAAAACAACTAGAACAAAAAACTGAGATTATTCTAGTAGAAACACTTGTTTGTCCAATATTTAGTTATGCCTCTGAAATCTAGATCATTCATATAATATATTGTGAGAAAGAATGCTTTCAATATATCTTGAATTATCAGAAGAAGAAATAATAATAATAATAAAGGCCTTTATTGATCACATAATATTATTTACATAAATTAATATTCAAAAAGCTCCAGGCGAGTTTCAGTTCAGGAAATGTACAGTGCGAAGCACTGACACATCCTGTCTGTTCAGCTAACCTGGGCAAACAAATAATAAGAAATATCTAGAATTGTAACCAATTAATAGTACTAATATTTATATAAAAACGAAATCAAAATCAAAATGTAAATTAAATAAATTTTAGTTAACTAAATGTAGGAAAATATAAAAATAAATAATCTAGCATTCAATTAATGCGCCCTAAATGTAAGTTCTACTCATATTATATTATCAAACCTTACCTATGCAATATGTCGTAATTTCTCAAAAACAAACTTTTTAAATTTGTTTTGAGTAAAATTAAGAGCAGTGGTATAATTATTCATAACTTGTTTGAGCTATATGATATGAAAAAGATCGCTTATAGTTCTGTGTACGATGATAAGGGATAGAAATGGTGTTTTTATGTCAATGTTAATATTATGTACATCAGTATGGAATTTTATTTTATTATAGAGATATGGTGGGGTTTTAAAAATAATGATTTTTTGGAATTGACAGGCTGAATGAAAATGTCTGAGTTTCATACTTAACCAACCTGTTTCTTTAAGTTTGTAACTTATTGGTTGATTTCTGCGGATACCATGTATCACACGAAGGCAAGAATTTTGCATTTTTTGTATTCGATAACAATCACGTTCTGTAATACATGAATTATAAATAGTATCGCAATAGTTAAAATGTGATAACACCAAGGTATCACACAGCAATTTTTTTAAGCCTTTGATATGACGGGATTGGAATATAAATTTCAAATTTATATAACTTTTCTGCAAGCACTTGTTCACATGATCACCAAATCTTAAGTTATGATCTATATGTAAGCCTAAGTTTTTGACAGTTGCCTTAAATTCTATCGAAGAATTATCAATGGTGATCATATGAACAAAATCTCTCAGAAATATTTCTCTTTGTGTCACTGGACCAAAAACTATACCTACAGATTTATTGTTATTAAGCCGAAGACAATGGCTAAAAGAAAATTGAGAAACTCTTTCTAAATAATAATTAATTGCAGCCACTGCCTGTTTAAACTCATCAGGCTTAAAGGATAAGTAGATCTGAGTGTCATCAGCAAAATAGTGCTGATTACAGGAGAGAAAATGAGCAGGAAAGTTTGAAGTATATATACTAAATAATTTGGGACCCAATATAGAGCCCTGTGGTATCCCTTTATTTGTTTTAAGATAGATCGATGTCTTACCATTGTAATGAATAGCTTGACTTCTATTATTCAGATAACTGAATAGCATATCAGATGCCTGCTTAGACATACCAATATAACATTGAAATCAACAGAGAATGGTCAAGCGTATTAAAAGCTTTGGAATAATCCAAAAGAAGCAGCACTGTAATTAAGCCATTATCGCAACCACCAAATATGTCATCAGTTATTTTTAAAAGGGCACTAGTGCAGCTGTGATCCTTTTTGAAACCGGACTGATTTTCTGGCAGAATTTTATACTGTTCTTGAAAATACTAACAAATCACAACGTCTCTCCAGTTCCGTATTTTTAAAGATATTAACATTCTGGGGACATATCACACGTACCAATAATATGAAAGCGACTGATGGTCCAAGGAAAACCGAAAGGAAGAACTCGAGGGCGATCACCAACCCAATTGACTGACAAGGCACAGTATATTGCTTAAAAAGAATTCTTTTTAAGCAATATACTATGGACAAGGTTGAAACATTACTAAACACAAACTTAGTCAATGCATTGCGTGTAACGCAACAACATGGCAAAGGCACACATTATCGGGTTAAATACAAGTATTGTAGCCTAGGCCACAATTAAATGTTTGTAAGACGATGGAAAGAAAGATGCAGACAAGAAACACAGAGCAGAGCAAAGAATAAAGGAAAACCATAAAAAAACACGAAAACAAACAAAATAAGTATACAAATTAAAATAAATTTTCAACACCATAAGTTTAAAATACATAATCTTCTATTCATAAAAAACAACTATACCTACTCGATGGAATAATAATTATTGTAATTGTACCATGTTCACTTGTTATTAAAATATCGACACTTAGTACGCCACTGCATAAGTCGATATTGATTCATTGAAAGTTCACGTGTATTACTACTGTCAGAAAATGATTGATTGAATGAGTATTTTCTCCCAAAAACCAGTTTTAACGTGACCAGAAATTTTTTACTTACCGTTTTGGTGACCGTTACGTATATATTCCGTCATTTTTATCAAAAATCAATCCACATAACCTGCAAAAAGTCTCTTCTGTTTGTTTTGAAATGTCACTGAAACTAGTTACAACACACAGAACCGAATGTCTATAATTTTAATTAATAAACTATGATTAGAACCTTATCGATTTTATAAGGTGATTTTTAACCGACCTTGACTTGATATACGTATCAAAGCGGAATATGAGCGGAATTACGGACTTATCCTGACTAGACCAAGACAGAGACATCGACTATTCGAGACGCGAAAGAGAAACGGAGTGAATTGTTGTTAGTAGACTGTTGTTAACGTCACATGATGTAAGAACAGTTTGCCAGTGGCGGAACGTATACGAATTAATGGATAGAAAAAACAATAATTAATTATTTTATTACATTATCCCTATTATATTTAAGTTTATCATATCGTGATATTTATTTTTTGCTAGTTAGTCCTATAATTGAAAACACCAAACTTAACAAGCTTGTCGAAAATCGCCCAACTTAAAAATGAGAAAAGGCCTAATTTTAATTGTTTTTATGTAGGGGAACCCGGGGTGGAACAAGGTACCTAAGTTTGATAGTAATTTGTGCGATATTTAATGAAACTACACCATCATTTGACAAATCTTATGTTTATTTATTTATTTCTTTACAAAAAAAATATAGCTAAAGTTTTAAGTAAAAAATAAACGTTTCAGAGAAAAATGTGTATTACAAAAATAAAAGGAAATTTCCCATTCTGCCCCATCCCCAGGGCACAATGGGGTGTCCCATACTATAGCTAATGTCATTGGCAACGTTCACAGACGAGAACGCTTTCATCATCGTCACTATCTAAACCAGCTAGATGTGCCCATTTCTTACAAATGCTACAAGAACACCAGCCTTCATTAGAGTAGTAATCATGGCAATACAAGCAGTATCTTCTTCTTCTGCGCTATCTTCGGATTCAGTTTCAGATATATTTTGTTTCTTTGCCTTAGTTTTAACCTGTTTGCTCTTATTTTCTTTCCTTTTTCGTTGAGTTTAAATTTTTCTGGGTTTGTTTTCATCATTTTTAAACATTAACCTCTGATTTTTTTCATAGCTTGCATTTTTTTAAAAAATTCTTCCCGTTTAACCTTATAAGGTGAGGCGGTAAGGACAGCAGTCTTTCCACGCTTTTTTACAGCTCTTTTTGTTCCGGCTTTAACTTTTGGCAACGGAATGGCAATGACGTGACTGAAAAATGTGTGTCAGCATTAGTACGAACAGGGGAATCGGGCATCCAAGAACATCCGGGTTTAGGGACATTCTCTGGTGGGGGAAGATTTTCGTCAATTGTCGGTACGGATGGATTATTTTAGTTTTTTTAGTTATTAGTTAATTAGTTTTTTTTTTTGGACATGATTATCAACTACGGGTGTGGGACGAACATGGGTGAGGAGAAAAGCTTCTGTACTGGTGTAGTTGGCGTTGAGTCAGTTGTCTCTTGCGATGTTTCCTGGATTGTCCTGCCAACAGGATTTTTCCAAGGGAATATCTGTTGTTGCTGATGGTAGAAAGTCGTCATCGGTGAATTTATTCATATTAGATGACCAGATACCAGATTTTTTGTCGTTGACCAGTTTTGAAGTGTTGATATGTCGAAAAGCTGAACCACTCTCCCTGGATGCGACCTGAGCCACTTCCTTATTTCATCCTTATAATACAAGCTCAACTGCTTCATGAATTCAACGTACAATGGTTGAATTTTGTGAGAGCAATGAGGAGGGAAGTACGATATTAACACACCATTGTCACGTATGTGTGTGACGTATGCTAGTCAAGAAGTAACAGAACTGGGTGTTCTTTCGTCGCTTTAAACAGAATGAACTGTTGTAGCCATTTTACGAAAATCTCTGCAGTTATTCAACCAGAGTCGCTAACTTCAGTCCAGCCTCCTGGTGGGAGACCTGTTTCAAATTCACGTTGTTTCTTTTTTCGCGGAAACATTAATATTGGGGGCATGTAACATCCGGCAGCTGAGCAACATATTTCGGCTGTGGCAGTAGTGGTGCCTCTTTCAGCAGAACTTAAGACACCTACTTGACATTGTCCTCTAACAGCTATTATTTTCGAAAACTGCTTGGGAACCACGCTAATACCCGTTTCATCATAGTTGAAAATTCTAGTGGCATCTAATTCGATCTTTAAAAACCTTTACACTAGTCTTCTCCTGCCATTTCCGATGTTCTGTTGAAGTTATGCTTGCAGTTATTCTTTTCTGATAGCTGGTATGCTAGTCGTCGGCAAAACTCTTTCATAGTCATGCCGAACAGTTGTTTTTGCATATCTTTCAGATAAACGACAAGCTCAAGCTATTGCTAAATATTTAAACTTTTTTATACTTTCCTGACGTTTTATTAATGACAGCGTCTGGATTCTCCCGTCTTTTCTAAATATATTGGTCCAGCGTTGATGATGGGACACCAAACCGATTAGACACAGCCTAATATCTCATTTGTCCGCTTATAACCGCATCTACAGCTTGCTTAGATGCGGTTATAAATAAAAAATATAATCAATACGAGAATTTCAAACGAGAAAATACGAGAAGAAAAATATTTATCAATACTAAATATAATCGGAGGCGTAATGGGGTATACTTACCCATTGTACCCCAGACAACCGTTCCCAGAAACATTAGTGTTATAATAGGTTATGTTAATTGGTTCCGAGTCATTACTACAGTTTTAGAGAGCTAAAAGTATATTGAAACAAACATGTAAGGTTAATTTCGAAAAAAAGAATGGTAAACAGTATAATTAGCTTAGCGACACAACGAAAAAATTAGAATTTACAGGTTTCTTCTTTGATCTCCGATAAAACACCAACCGTGCGTACTCCCAGATTGACAACGACTACTTCATACGACTCGACGTGATGAACTAAGCGTTTTGGGTGATATTCTTGGGTTCTCCTACTAATCTAGTGATAAATCGTAATATTGTTGTTAATAGAAGGGCTATTGAGTAGAGTGAGTCGTGTAAGTACTTAGGAAAGCCATTTATTCATTCAGAGCAGAAATAACGAGATATGTGAGCTTGTAACGATAGATACAATATTTGTAACGATATATATTTTGCCTACCACATGTGGTATTAATACAAGGGATAGAAAATTCGGAACTGAAACTAAGGGGGTGGAGATAAGGCAAGCAAAATAATCGCTACTTATGCGAACGGCACTCAGGGTTTGTTAGGAGAGCTGGGGTCGTGGATAACTAAAAGGCAAGGGGGTTGGATTGGGGCAACTACAAAAAAATGAAATAAAACGCCATGAATCTCTTGGAATAAACAAAGCAAAAACAAACAGGAAACACCTCTAGTAATTTAATACAGGGCGCCACTTTGAGCTGCCTAATTATACCTATTACAACTACTAGTTTTTCAACTCTAAAATGGTTTTTATTACTCGGCAACGCTAAAATGAATTGAAAGAATTCGGTGTTTTAATACGTACGAATCGGAAATTGAAACACAAAAAAATATTCTGCGATTTCTGAAACATATATGAGGGGATTTCAATATAATACATATACGAGGGTATTTCAATATATTTTAAAGAATCAATGAATTGCAAATGCTACAAGCTCGCACGTTAAATAGATTAACCTAGGCAGCCTTTGGTAAATTAAATTAGGTATTTTAATCCTAGGCCTCAAAAGAATGCTCTTTGACCGGTATGTGTTACCTATATTTATTTGTGGAACGAAAATATTAAGATTCACACAAAAAGTATTAAACCAGATTCGCCTGAACTCAGAGGGGTACCTGATGTTGGGTGTTTCTCTTAGAGACCGATTCGCAAAAGAAGAAATACGAAGAAGAAATGAAATCAACAGACGCTATCGAAAAAATCGCGTCGCTAAAATAGGACTGGGCAGGACACATCACCAGATTATCAGGCAACTGATGAACAAAACGTACCAAGCCCCACACGAGACAGAGACATATGGAAAAAGCGGAGAAAGGATGCCTAGAGGTTGATGATAATATGGCCTGTTTTGTTCTGCTTGTTTCTGGTTGATTTAGTACAACAAATCAAAAATTGTAGTGTTCTTATGTTTGCTGGCGATGTAAAACTGTTTAGAAAAATTCAATCCTGGAATGATGCTGTTATATTACAGGAAGATTTTAAATCGTTTTATGATTGGTGCACTTTAAACAAAATGTCACTCAATATAAACAAATGTCATAAAATGACATTCTCGAGGCAAAGAAATCCAATTACATATGTTTACTACATAAATAACTTGCCATTAGCCTCGAAAAATGAAGTATGTATTAGATTTGGGAATTTGGTTAGACACCAAACTGTCATTCTCAATCCATATTAACCAAGTAACAAACAGAGCGATGAAAGTGCTGGGATTTATCCAACGCACATCTGTGGATCTGTCTTTATTTACATTTAGAGGACTTTATCGTGGTCTCGTTAGGCCCATTCTTGAGTTTGGATCAGTTGTATGGTCCCCATCATACCACTGTTACATTCAACAGATTGAAAGAGTCCAGAATAAATTTTTGAGGGTAGCAGCCTATAAGAGTGGATACAGGAGAGAGGAATACGACTATCAGTGGGTAAGAGATAGTCTTAACTTACCAACACTTCAGTCAAGGAAGACATTGTTAGATTTATGTTTCTTACACAAAGTTATCAATGCTTTTATAGATTGTCCTCAACTCTTATCGCTTGTTAGTCTTAAAGTTCCTAGTAGAAGCAACAGACAATCAGAAATCTTTTCGTTGCCATTTCACCACACTAATTATGGTATCAATGAACCAACTACACGATTGGTCCGGAATGCTAATAGCTTGCCAAGACAAATAGATATTTTTGACTCCAAAATTAGTTTGTTTAAAAACCAACTAAAAAATATCTTACAATAAGTTGGTTGTACATCTGTATTATTCTTATATGTTTGTATTATTCTGAGGTGTTTGTTATTTTAATAATTTATTGTTGTTAATGTGTAACTTTTTAAAACTTGTGATTGTTATTTTAATAATATATTATTTTTAAGATGTAACTTTGTAAAAATTGTAAGTAAATGGATGCCGTATATAAATAAATAAATAAATAATTTGATGATCCAGTACTGTATCTAACATAAATCAAATTTAATGAAGCAGATTTTTTCTTCTTGCCCCGTGTACTTCTGGGATATTATATTTAACTGTTCATCTTCTTTATCGCTACATTATTATATGTAGGTAGTATCAGTAACAATAACTATATAACTATAATAATTATATGTAGTATCTGTAACGTCTTCAAAGGAGTTTACGTCACTAACTCCTTTGAGGACGTCAAATAGTTCAGTCGATGAACTGTTTTGACAATTTTCAATTCTTTCATCTGATTTCAATATATTTTGAGATCATTTGTACGCTCCCTACATCCATACCGATCTCTATTTATCTCTGTATTAGCAGGTCATGATTGAAATTATTGAAGAGACGTCGGTAGATGACAAATTACTTTAAGTGGTTTGCTAATTTGTCTTTAGAGAGACGACAATTTTTGGTTTTCTGTTAGTTCTTCTTCTTTTAGTACCGTGCCCAAGTTTTAGGCGTTGGTAGCTGCCATGACGATTTGCCGGTATCGTTCTCGATCTTGCGTGACATGTAATAATTCATCTGCTGATAAGCCAGTCCATTGATGAAGGTTTCGGAGCCATGAGTATTTCTTTCTACCAATTCCTCTTCTTCCGTCGATCTTTCCGTTGAGTAGTAGTAGTAGTGGAATAGAAATCACAAAATCCAAAATTACAGACTGATAACCTCACCTATGATATATTTATATTTGAAATTTTCTAACAGTGTAATGTTTATTCTTCTTCTTTTGTTGTTGTTGTGGAGAATATCATTTGGTTTTTTAGCCATGAAATTTTTCTTGCTACAATATCTCGCTTTCCGAATACCTTGCCTAATATATATAACTAAAATAAAATCCTCATCATCACGGTGCTACAGCTCTTAAAAGGCTTTAAAATTCTCAAGATTTCTACGCCATTGTGATCTATTTCCTGATTGAGTTTTCCAATTGGCAGCACCGATTTTTTCAGCATCATGTGTTTCTCTGTCTATACATCTTAGGTTTGGTATGCCTCGTCTTTTAATTCCTACCGGTTGCGCTGTTAATATCCTTTTTATCTTTGATTCTATGGCCCGGGCTACATGTCCTGCCCACTACAAACACATTCGCTTAATTATTGTTGTAATATCTTTTATGCCAAACTTAAGTTTGTGGATATTTTGTAGTTCAAAGTTATATCTATGCTGTATGCCTATGAGACATACAGCGTTGCGAAGAAATATGTCAACAAGGCTTTATCTTTCAAACGAATTAACTATAAAATTTTGGGATACTTAAATGGCATTATATTTTGCATGTTTTAAAGGATAATTAAAGTTTGTATAACGTCATTGTTTCCAGTATCGCCGCCATCTTGAAGTTTTTTAAATAGCAACGTAGGTTGGGCGATGAACTAAATTACAATTGTTTCTTTACAGTAAGTGCTCAAAGCGTTGTCCATTTGTTTATTGACAATGATACAATCTATAGTAAAAGCTGCGAATAAAATTGTTAATCATTTCTGTAGTAATTACCTGCATTTTATGATGTATCCGATCTTTTACAACATTTACGTTAGTTGGTCTGTTAATATAAACACAGTTTTTTAAGTAATCCTACAGAAAAAAATCAAGTGGTGTCAAATCGGGTGATCTTGCTGACCACTCTATCATACCTCTTCCACCAGTCCATCCCTGAGGTAAAATTGTATTTAAATATTGCTTAACGTCCCTTTAATACTATGGAGGTGCACCATCTTGTTGAAAATATACATTCATGTTTGGAATCAAACGATTGATTTCAGATATAATTCTAATAAGTCTAATTATTGATCATAAATGGAGAAAATTCAACATGCTTTGAGGTCAGTTGGAAAAGAAACCCTCAAAGTACTTAGAGAAAAATAAAAACTTTGGATGACAGTGGAAATTCTTGAACTTAAAAGAACGAAGGAAACATAAAGTAAAATACCTAAATAAATACAAAGGAATTCAAGAAAACATCGGAAAGAAAATTTGAATGGCAAAAGATAGGTGGCTCTCCTAAACATGTAAAGAAATAGATCTGAATAAAAAGTAGGATAGCTTTAATTTACACACAAAAATCGAAGAAATGACATGTTCTAAAAATATCACAGGAACGAATATCCTTAAAAATGATGAATATCCTTATTACTCTTGTGAACACTAGATACACCAGATATTGTGTCACTAGACCAATTACATCCAACAACTATTTAATTATGAAAGAGAACAACTGTTATTAGAAACCACAGAGGATACTGGGCCACCAATATTAAGAGAATAAGTCATCGATGCCAAAATACAAAAGATGGCAAAGCTACTGGACCAGATGATCTGCCAATCGAATTACTAAAACTCATTGATGAAGATGTTATTGATGAAATGGTTAAACTCTAATATATTAGACACCCGCAATCCCCAGACATTGTAGCTTAACATTAATAAAACTTTATCGCATGATGTACTTTCCGGTAGAAAAAACGGGACAACTCATCTTAAACAAAACTTGTTATGGTCAATCGTTGGTTTTCTCCAATTGCTTTGACGCAATAAGTTAACATTTATTTTTTACATTTTTATGAACTATAAAATAAATCGAATTATCGACAACAATTTTTCGATTTTTTCTTATTGTCTCATCTCGATATATTTTTTTCTTAAGGTACTTTCATCTTCTTCTTCTTCAGGTGCCATCTCCGCTACGGAGGTTGGCAATCATCATAGCTATCTTAATTTTTGAGGCAGTAGCTCTAAATAGTTGTTTTGAGCTGCATCCAAACCATTCTCTCAGGTTCTTCAGCCATGAAATTCGTCTTCTTCCGATGCTTCTTCTGCCATCTATTTTTCCTTGCATTATGAGTCGCAGGATGCCATACTTATCGCCCCGCATCACATGTCCGAGATACTGTAGCTTTCTTTCTTTAATTGTAAGTTCAATTTCCTTCTCTTTGCCTATTCTTCTCAGTATTTCATTGTTTGTAACTCTATCTACCCAGGAAACCCTCATAATTCTTCTATAGGTCCACATTTCAAAGGCGTTAAGTCGTCTCATGGTATCTAGATTTAACGTCCATGATTCCACTCCATAATATAGTACACTGTATACGTAACATTTTGTTAGGCGTACTTTAAGAGCTAATGTTAGATCTTTGCCACATAGGACCTTTTTCATTTTTATAAAATTAGAACGTGCTTTTTCGATTCTGACTTTGATTTCTGCCGTGTAGTCATTATTTTCTGTTATAAGTGTTCCTAGGTAAGTGTACTTTTTTACTCTTTCGATCTGCTGGCCCTCTACTATCAAGATTTCGTTAGTATTATAGTTGTTTTTACAAATTTTCATAAACTTCGTCTTTTTGACATTAAGAGAGAGTCCGTACTCCCTACTACACATGACTATTTTGCTCATGAGTCTTTCCAGGTCTTGTAAACTATCGGCTATTATTACTGTATCATCTGCATATCTGATGTTGTTAATTAAGACTCCATTTACTCTTATGCCGACTGTTTCATCTTCCAGAGTTTCTCGAATTACCTCTTCAGAATAGGCGTTAAATAATAGAGGTGATAGAATGCAGCCTTGCCTGACTCCTCTCTTTATTTCCATTTCTTCAGATGTTTCTTTTTCGATTCTTACTATTGCTCGCTGATTGTAATAGAGGTGTGTTATTAGCCTTAAATCTCTTTCATCTAGGTTTTTATTTTTTAGAATTTCCAGGAGTCGATCATGTTTTACTTTATCAAACGCTTTATTGTAGTCTATAAAACAGACGTAAAGAGGACGGTTAACATCCAAACATCTCTGTGTCAGCACATTGAAGGAGAATAATGCCTCTCTGGTACCCATACCATTGCGGAACCCATATTGAGTGTCACTAATATCCAGCTCCAGTTTAGAGTGTATTCTGGCGTGGATAATTTTCAAGAGAATTTTCAAGGTATGTGACATTAAGCTTATGGTTCGATAGTCACTACACTCTTTGGCATTCACTTTCTTTGGCAAACACACAAATGCTGATGTCAACATTTCTCTAGGAATGATTCCCGTAGTATAGATAGCGTTGAACAGTTCTACTATTATGTCCAGGTTTTTCTCGTTGACCAACTTTAGTAGCTCGCTTGGTAATTCATCTGGACCAGCAGATTTATTGGTTTTCATTGAGTTTAATGCCTGACTAACCTCTGATTTGGTTATCTCTGGACCTACATCTCCCGTTTGGCTATCTACAGATGTACTAGCTTCTCTCTGGTCATGAAATAATTCTTCGATGTACTCTTTCCATCGTCGTAGTTTTTGTTCTGTTTCCAATATAATATTTCCATTTTTGTCGAGCAATATATTTGAGGTTCTTCTATTTCCTACTCCGGCTAGTTCTTTGACTTTTTTATGTAGGTTGAAGTTGTCATATCTGTTTTGAAGTTCTTCTATTTCTTTACATTTTTCAGAGAAGTAGGTCTCTTTAGCCTCCCTAATTTTTCTTCTTATTTTGTTTTGAAGCTGTTTATAGCGCGTCTTATTGATGGTTTTGTTTTTTCTCCTTTCATTCATCAACTCTAGAATTTTCTCTGTCATCCATTCTTTTTTCTTATATTTAGTTGTTGTAAGTAGTTTCTTACTTGGCTCCAATATAGAGGTTTTGAAGAATTGCCATTGCTGCTCTACGTTGCAGTTATTTCCTGGGTTTCTCTCTAGATTTGTGTTGATTTCGTGTTTCAGATTTTCTTTTGTTTCTTCTGACTTTAGTTTCTGTATGTTAAGTTTATTGTTATTGCGGCTTTTTTGTGTCTTTTTTAGTTGAAGTTGAAATCTAGCAATAAGAAGACTATGATCAGAAGATACGTCCGCTCCTGGATATGCCTTTACTGCCTGAATTGAGTTTCGATATCTGTGTTTTATTAGGAAGTAGTCAATTTGATTTCTGACGATTTTGTTGTCTTTGTCAGCTGGCGATTTCCATGTATAAAGGCGTTGCTTAGGTAATTTAAAGAATGTATTTGCGGCTATAACATTGTGCTCCTGGCAAAATTCTATTAAGCGATCCCCTCTGTCGTTTCGTTCACCAAGCCCATATGGTCCTACATTAGGGTAGCATTTTCCCTCGCCAATTTTTGCGTTGAAATCACCCATGATCACTGTTACGTCTCTAGATGCTGTGAGATGTAATGTTTTTTGAAGTTCGCTATAAAAGTTTTCAATTTCTTCTTCATTTTTGTCAGCAGTTGGTGCATAAATCTGAATTAAATTCATTTTTCCATGGGTTGTCAATAATTGCACCATTATAATTCTTTCAGATATCGGAACGAAGCCTGTTACTGATCTCGTTAGTTTTTCAGGGAGGATCATAGCAACTCCATATCTGTGTTGGGTGTCGCTGCTTCCAGAGTAATAAATTCGTCCATGTACTTTCATCAGGAATGTTAAATTGACTATATTTCTGCAAAAATAAGGTAACGGTGACATTGTTCACTCTTGAAAATTGAATTCCCGAAGATAACAAGGCATATTAAAAGTTCTGGTTAAAAAGTAGCTGCTTGATTATTTAATTTCCTAAGTCCTAAGTACAGTTGCCAACGCAGGCAAACAAAGCTTATTTTGCCCTCTCCCATATATTTCGGTCTAAAAGTGTCCACTGAAATACAAAGATGAGGATATATAAAACTTTAATTCGGCCAATAGCATGTTATGGCAGCGAAGCATGGGTCCTGAAAGAAACATCCAAAAACAAACTCGACACATTCGAAAGAAAAGTACTGAGGAGAATACTAGGACCTGTGAGGGAAAACGGAATCTTCAGAATTCGATATAACAACGAGCTCTATCAACTGTATAAGGAAACACCCCTGTCAAACTTCATTAGAATACAAAGATTGCAATGGGCCGGACATGTGATACGAATGGGAGAGGGTAGGCTACCAAAACGATCACTGAACGCCAGAATGCAGGGAAAGAGACCAGTTGGAAAGCCAAGAAAGCGCTGGGAAGACACAGTAAGCAGCGACGCACAAGCACTTTTAGGAGTCCGTGTATGGAGAAGAGCAGCCACAGACAGACAAGGGTGGAGGCAAAAAATAAAGGAGGCCAAGGCTCATTTTGGACTGTAGTGCCGTAGAAGAAGAAGTACAATTACCCTTTCCTCTGGGCCATTTGAGAGTTTTTTACAGTTTTTCGTGAAAGTTTTTACAGAAAAAATCTGAAACAAAAATACAAAGCTTATTCACATGTTTTTTTAACGAAAAATGCTATGACAATGGCTTGCACTTGTCTTAAAATGAAAATAGTAACTTAAAATTTTAGAGCAAGTTTGACAAAATACTTTTTCTAAATTCAGCTGTAATTCAAAATATGGCTTAATCCAGGCACTCAGTTTGGACATCGCGATATACCTAAATAAATTAACGAAGTCACAGGTGATGTAATAAAATTAAACTAGAAATGCACTTTTAAAATTTGCCTCAATACACACGTTTACACGGTTTGATGCGCAAACCACAAATGCGACTAATGTAAATTTTGGAGATTCATGCAGCTACTTATTCCTAAAAGCTTCATTGACACTTCTACCCCTTTTGAATTTGTCAAATATGCAAAAATGCATTTTACATATGTTCCAGTTTCTAATCATAACATGGAAATGGAAGGCAGATCTCAGAATAATAGTTAGATATATCGAATTTACATTGAAATAACATGATAACTTTAATTTGTAGTATGTAACGGAAAGTTCATGGAGGTTCCCTGTATATTAATGATTTTCAATGTGAACAGCTAATTTGAACACAAAAGTAGATTACTTGGATTAATGAACCTTCACGGTGACTTACCACACAGAACTAAAACAATTTTGGCAAGACACTTTCACTCATTTAGGAAAAAAGTCAAAGAAAGTAATAGGTTTTCCGCATCCGTGGTTATTTTCTTTTATTATGCTATAAAAGACGAGTTAGATTACGAAGTTTTTAGTACAAATTATATCTTTTTAAAAGTCTGTTAGTTATTCTAATACCTAGTTTTAAAATGAACTTTTCAAAAATAGTAAGTATAAAAATTATTATGTTTGGTTTTACTTCAAATCTATTAAAGTTTATAAAGGGGATACTACGAGTGTAAACATAAAACTTTGCACTGAATTAATTTGTCATCTTGACGAGTTAGTCTAGAAATTAGCCGCACCATAAGGACACATTTTTCTTGAGTCAGAAACATTTCTTTTATTCCAACGTTAGGTTGTGTTATATTTACCTAACCATTTATTCGTGTATTTATATTGGTGTTTCTTTGCCATAACTCTTCATCGCTTTCTTTTTGCAGCCGCTTCGGATAAGGATTAAGGATAACAATGATTTTTTCATCTTTCTCACAATAAGATTTTCTTGTCCGTCAGTAGGATTTCTTCTTCTTTTTAAAGTGTTCTCTCTTCAATGGATGTTTTCTACTACAACTGCAGACTTTTTTCTGCCTTCAGCTGTTATTATTATCTGTTCAAAATGTAGCCCTGTCCATTATCGGATGTTTCTTAGTGACGATAGTCTTCTCCTTATTTTCTTTCCCAGCATGTGGCCTAGGTATGATGTTTTTCTAACTTTCACAGTGGAGAAAAGTTCTCCTTTTCTATCCAGCACTTCTTCGTTTCAAGTATGCAATGCCCATGAAATCTTGAGGATTCTTCGGTAGATCTTCTTCGGTGACGATCTTTACCGTCACCTTTATCGAAAATTCGCTCATCTATTTTCTTTATCCTCTGATCATTCTCTATATTTCTTTTTGTACTCCATAGAAGTCGTGTTTGTCTTTGATGTGATTTTCGTAAATTTGGTGTATTAGTAAGGCTACAGCTTCTTTAACCATGTTTTTATTTGCTATACATCTTTCGTATATACTTATCTAATATTGAATGTCCTTTTAGTTTCTTTTTCATTTCCTGTATAGAGCAAATGTCTGTTTGTTTCTCTTTCGGCACTTGTGTGTTGGTATCTTGAGTTAAGAGATCTGATATTCCATGTACTAATTCCATCTGGGTTTTAAATATTTTTCGCTTGACCTGTTACCTGTTGTCCTTATCTCTTGCTGTGGTCGTCATCATAGTATCAATCTGGTTACGATGCTATATATTGTTTCTTTGAGCAGTATTCGTTTTAATTTTTGGTAGGTTGCTAACCTTGCCAACTACTCTCTACATCTGGACTTCGGAACGGTTGTGTTAACTACAGAGTTACTCAATCTACCCAAGTAGGATAGTACCAAAAACTTTCGGGTCTTGCCTGAGAATGGAGGAAGAGGAAGAATATTAGGAAAAACTACCACGCATAGAGATAAAAACGAAGAGAATTATGAAAATATAATAAAATCAAGACAGCAAGATTTAGATTTTGGGTTGAATAGTTGTCAGTTTTGTCAGAAGCAAAACATCATAGCCAGATTTATTTACTTACTTACTCCGTGGCGTTACAACCCTTCGTGGGTTTTAGCCGACTCGACAACATGCCTCCACTGTTTTCTGTCTTGAGCAACCTCCATCCAATTCTCCACGCCCATAGTGCTTAGGTCTCCTGCTATATTATCTCGCCACCGAAGACGAGGGCGTCCGCGTGGTCTCCTTCCAGTTGGGACTTTCTCCCACACCAGTCTTACTGTTCGTTCGTCAGAATGTCTTCTGAGGTGTCCTGCCCATTGGAGTCTTCTGGACTTTATTTCTTTTATGATGTTGGCGTCTGGGTAAAGTTCTTCAAGCTCTTTATTAGTTCTTATCCTATATTGTCCTGATGCTTCATCAAGCACCGGACCAAAGATCTTCCTTAGGATTTTTCTTTCCCAAACGCGTAGTCTCTCTTCATTTGCCTTTGTTATCGTCCACGTTTCGCTTCCATACATCACAACGGGTCGTATGATTGTTTTATAGACCTGTATCTTCGTACGGCGTGTTAGTTGTTTTGATTTTATAAGGTTTTGGAAGGCAAAAATACATCTGTTGCCGGCCTGAATCCTGTTGTTTATTTCTTGTGATCCGTTATTGTCTTCAGTTATTGTTGTTTCAAGATACTTGAATTCTCTAACGCGCTCAAAGTTAAAGTCATCGATGGTAATGTTCTGACCGATTCTGTCTCTGCTTTGGTTATTGCGGCTCATATACATATATTTCGTCTTGTTTTCGTTGATTTGGAGCCCCATCTTCTCTGCTTCCTTCTCAAACCTTACGAAAGTCTCCTTCATCCTTAATCGCGTGTTTCCTATTAGATCTATATCGTCTGCAAATGCCAGTAGTAAGTTTGGTCCTTCTCGATGAAATACTGTATTCGGTTTTTCGATTCTTGCACTTCTGATTATGTGCTCCAGAGCTAAGTTGAAGAGTTGTGGTGAAAGTGCATCTCCCTGTTTTAGTCCATTGTTTATGTCAAATGTCTCCGAGTATTGTTGTCCAACTCTCACCTTACATCGTGACCGTTGCATACACATCCGTATCAACCGGACTAGTTTTTTTGGAAAGCCAAGTTCCTGCATCGCTGTCCACAGTCTGTCCCTACATACTCTATCAAATGCTTGTTTAAAATCTATGAACATCTGATGAAGCTCACGATCAAACTCCCAGCATTTTTCCATTATCTGTTTTATTGTGAATATCTAGCCAGATTTATGGGTTTTAAAAAAATTTTCATAGATAAGGCTGAAATCTAATTTAATTTTTGAAGTTTTGGCAGTAGATACATGTTTTTCACTTTTGGATGCTAACTTCAATTTCGCGAAAGTATAAATTACGAGTCTTTGTTACAAAAACGACAATATTTAACCACTGGAACAACTTTTTTATATATTAATATGCTTCTGTTGATTATAATTATGCTTAAAAATATTTTTTCTTTTAGGTATATTTAGTTTTTCTCATTGCTTCAGCTGTCCTTTGTTTAACATCGGCACATAGTCAAGGTAATATTTCACGATAAATTTTTAATTGTTCCTAGTAGGCATTTTTGGCAATTCAATTTATATATTTCCTTGATAGAACATAATAGTATGGCTTAACAAAAACCAGTCAACTTCTTTCAAGGACCAAAAAGTAATAGTAATAAAGTTTTTACACAATTGGTTCATTTGAATCACAAATACCGAACAGATTAATTTGGCGAGCAGTAAAATAAAATCATTAAATTCGTTGATCGGTTCCTCATTTCTATTAAATTTTTATTGCTAGAAATGCACGTGTGCCAAAAAATATAAAGGAATTATTTTAAAAGATTTTAGATAATTAAAGATAATATTTGATATACCTAATATATGAAGAGGTTTCATGAAGTTATCGAAACGTTAGTCTATTCGCTGACAGGATCTCATAGTAATAACTTGCTTCTTGATTGTTTTTCGGTGATAACGTAGGCAAGACGGGAAGTTCTAGTTTGAAACGAGAGAAAAATTGTTTTTTGTTTTTATTTAAAAAGACATTTATTTTTAAGACAAGCTAGTCTTTGTCGACTTTTCTTTTTACTCAGACAATAACGTACTTTTCTCTTTTTCATTCATTTTTAAGCTATGGTGTTATTCTGTGGGGGACCTCTTGCAATGCGTTAACAATATTTAAATCACAAGAAAAGCAATAAGAATAATTGCAAAAGTTGGCTACTTGGAATCTTGCAAACCGTTGTTTATTAAATATAAGATAATAAAACAAACCTACCCCTGACGACGGTTGCTAAGGTTGCCCAAAGTAGAGGGGACTTGTGGACAGCCTCCACTTACTTGTGCTTTGATGGTTGCTTTAACCAAAGAGGAATGGGGAGGCAGTAACAGCATCATTATGAGGTTTTCTGTAGAATACCAATAAGCGTCTAGGGTGATATGGCTACCATACTACTTACTCCGTGGCGTTACAACCCTTCGTGGGTTTTAGCCGACTCGACAACATGCCTCCACTGTTTTCTGTCTTGAGCAACCTCCATCCAATTCTCCACGCCCATAGTGCTTAGGTCTCCTGCTATATTATCTCGCCACCGGAGACGAGGGCGTCCGCGTGGTCTCCTTCCAGTTGGGACTTCCTCCCACACCAGTTTTACTGTTCGTATATGGCTACCATGGTTGTCTAAAATATTAAAACTGGTTCACTTTCACTGGGGTTGGCATACCAAAAAAAAACTCACTATGAAGTAAAAACTTCTTTTTGTAAAATTGTATAAAATTTTTTTATTAAAATTTTTAAAAATTATCCAAATTGGATATATAAATTTCAGAGCGTTTTCGATCCTATCAGACCATCATCAGTAAAAAACGTCTATAAAGTAGTTGGAACTAGCCACATCATGAGGTCAGATGATCTTTAAATTAGATAATTTGGGTAACTAACATTATAATTATTAAGACACTAGGTGAGGGGTCGCCAACCTGCGGCTCGCGAGCCACATGCGGCTCTTTCGATGTGAAGCTGAAGTTCCACAAGCAAATATTATTTATTTTACCAAAAAAAAGTTTCAAAAAGCCTTCTGAATCGATTAACGATGATTAGACACCGATCCTCTCAGTCACTTTTACTCGCTTCCCACCGCACACCTCCACCGTGACACGGCACAAGTTGTCCTTTTTGTTATGTATATGTCTTCCCAAGGTCCCAAAAAAGAACTTATGGAATAGGCTCTCTCGGGACAAACTAGAGGGGAAGATATAGCGCCAGAAGTATGGCAGGAAAAAATAAAGGGGCAACAACGATTCTTCAAAGCAAATTAAATCACGAAATTCTTAGGTTTCACTGCATAGTACACCAAGAATAGCTTTGTGCTCAAACATTTTCAGCTGAAATAGTTGAGGTCATGATTTTAATGATCAAGATTGTTAATAGCTTCTTGTCAAAAGCACTCTTCCATCGTCAGTTTAAAGAATTCTTAAACGAAATGGAGGCTCAGTATTCCGACCTCCTTCTTCATAATAAAGTGCGTTGTTTTGCTTTGTGCTTGAATGAAATAAATACATTCCTAAATGAAAAAGTATCAATCATCCTGAATTAGGGAACGACAAATGACTGCAAACATTTTACTTTATGGTGGATATCACAACGAAATTAAATGAACTGAATCTAAAACTGCAAGGAAAGGGAAACCCAGCCTATGTTTTGGTGGAAGAATTGGTTTGTTTTGAAGAAAAATTAATTTTTTTTGCACAAGATATTCAGAGCGGTAAATTAGTTCATTTTCAATTTCTAAAGCAATGTCGCGATAAAAACAACAAAACAAAACCAACAAAACTACTTTAGCATTTTTAGTAAATTTTCTTAACACAAATAGTAACGAAATTCACGTTGAGCCATTTGGAATTCATACTGGATCTTTAGAAATGCAATTGATCGATTTAAAAAGTAAAGCTTTGTGGAGTGGAAAATTTACAGAATTGAAAAGCCAGTTGAAAGAGTTGGAAGTCCAGAAATGTATGTACGCATCGCAAAAAAAGTGGACTGCTTAGAAAGAATGACGCGAATTGACGGACTTATATTCGACACATGGAATAGTTTTCCAGATTGCTACAGTGAGGTGACGAAGTTGGCATTTGAAGTACTAACTATCTTCGGATCGACACATTCTTGCGAGCAAGCGTTCTCTTGCATGAATATAATTAAAAGTAAACTAAGAAGCCAACTAACAAATGAAAATTTAGAGTCGTGTTTGAAACTTAAAACACAAGTTATGAGCCAGATTTATTCAAACTTTCTAAAACCATGCAAAGCCAACGCTCCCATTGAGATTATTTGCTCAACTGTTTGTTGTTGAAGTGCAAGTTAGTGTTATAAGTAAATATTTAGTTGTTTTAATTTTTTTAGTTTTTAATTTTTTTTACTCCAATAAATGAAATGTATAAAAATATATATGCGAAAAACACTATATACCTACATATGAATAAATAGATAATAATAATTTTTTTTATCAAAGAACTTTATTTATGCGACTACTATTTATTGTGGACAAAAAAATTTGTGGCTCTTTAAAAACTTTAAAATTGTGTAAATTGTAATTTTTGGCTCTTCCGACTCAAAAGGTTGCCGCCCTCTGTACTAGGTCGATGGTAAAGGATTCATTTCTTAAGAGAACATACAATTTCCCAGCTTGAAAAAGGGAACCCTATGGACTGAAAGGTAAAAACCAACCAAGAGTTGGTTTTCACCTTGGTTTTTAATTACAACCTAAGATATTCATTATTTAAAAATTAGGTGTAGGAGACCGACGTTACCAACTATGTTACAAGAGTTCACGTTACCGTCGGAAGATTAAAAACCGTGCTATTACGCATTTCCAAATCGAGTAAAAAAAATTTTTTTTCAATAAAACTATTTGGTGCACGTCACTGTTTTAGCGGCTATAAAACAATGTTTTTATGCCGCCTTTTTAGATGTTGATTTGAACTGAATACGGTGTGTGTTATGAGGTAATATACAAATGTAAATGAACTATCGAGGAAAAAAAGTTCATAATAAAATTCGTATTCATTAAATTGTGTGTAGGTATCTACTGTGAGTATACAGGATATACGTATCGTTTATATGTGTAAAAATATTAAGTACTTTAAGTATTTGACGCGGAAGAGTAACGACACAAAGAAACAGTTTTTGATAACTTATTAATTATTTAATGACTACTGTTAACAGTACACAATAAAACATACGAATTGAAGTATACAGTAAACACAACCAAACTTATATGGAATCATCTGATTGAAATATTCTTATTATTTTAAGTGAATTTAACCCTAGAATGGTATCGATATTTTTTAGGTAATTAGTGGTACCGTGGGCATCTAAACATTCCATTTTTTTTTTGTTTTGTAGAAAATGATACTAACGTCTTATTCTCGTCAAAAGCAAAGTCAGAACTTGGAACAATTTTTTTGGTTTTTAAGAAATTCTGGCGGAATGTCAGTCTTGTTTTTTCTTAAGGTTCCAAACATTGTCAACTTTTTTCACATTGTAAAAGCTTTTCTGCAAGATCTGAGGACGAAAACCAATTATTCATGGTGACATTTCTATTGGTGCCATAGAGATTTTTGCATAGGCGAAGAACGTATTGGGTGGGCAAAGTTTCTGATGCATATAAAAAGTCTTAGAGTCGCACAACATAACGATTTTAATTCCATATTATGATACAAACAAGATAACGACACTCCACAGTAGCTTCAATTTTACCTGAATACTTACCTGCTCAACTAATGTTGACTAAGCTAGGGTACTTAGTTAACTTACTCAACCATTTTTCGTGAAATAAACTATACACGAATTCGTCGGTCATATGATTTTTCACAAATCCTGGTTTCGTTTGAGAATAGCAGATTTTGCTAATTTCCAATGTTTTGGTGTTGAAGACACCAACTGAGGCGATCAATCTTGAGCTGCCAGGATAACTCGGGAACCATTAACGGTCTACTGGTGTATAGTCCTTGGGTACAAATTTTTTTTCGTAAATATGGTTTCAACTGAATTACACCTGCAGCTTGCAAAACTTACCTTTAGAACTGTGGGTGAGAAATTGTTGACGCTGGGGTTTTCGTTACGGATAGACAGACATAATAAGCAAATAACATACATTGATACATATACAGGATGTCAAATCGGATACTGTTTCAAAAAAAAATTATCATAATAATTGATAAAATATTACTCATGTTTAATAAAATATTTTTTAGGTAGGAAGATCGCTTACAGAAGAAAAAGAGACCATGGTCACGGTGTTACCGGACCTGTCCATACATTTGTAAAAACTGACAAGCATGCCAACTTCAAATGGGGAGTCAGACACCACGTAGGACATCAGTATGCAGGCAGGAAATAATTTTATATTTAAGTTTTAACAAAAATACCAAATTTAATTGCTTTTTTATAAAATACATTTTTAAAAAAATGATTTTATAGTTATTATTTGTACGCTGAATCTTCCTACTATTGTCAACAAAATAAATAAGTCCGTGAAAATAGCTATCTGGAAGGTTAACGGGCAAACATGTCCAGAGGGTGAAATCTTTAATATTAATTTACAATATCGGCATCATCATCATCATTGGTGCTACAGCCCTATAAAAGAGCCTCGATCTTCCCAAGTTTATTACGTCAGTCAGTTCTATCCATTGCCAACTGTTGCCAGTTTGCTGCGCCTATTTTTCTACCATCCTCATCTACACCATCCTCCATCTGAGTTTTGGCCTACCCCTACTTCTACTTCCTACAACTTGTGACATAAGGATTTTTCTAGGAGGGTTGTTCTGCTGTGATCTTGCCAGATATCCTGACCATCTTAGTCTTCGTATTTTTATAAGAGATATTACGTCTTTACCACCAACTATATATTTATATCTGTGATATATCTCGTAGCTGTACCTCCTTCTCCGAACACCATTTTCAGAGATGCCACCGAATATTCTTCTCAGGATCCTCCGTTCAAATATAAGCAGGAGGTTTTCATCTGCCTTGGAAATGGTCTATGTCTCCGATCCATATGTCAACACTGGCTGTATAAGGGTTTTGTATATGGTTATTTTTGTTTTTTGGCTTAAATTTCTACTTCTCATATGTCTACCCAATCCGAAATAGCATTTGTTTGCTAGGATTATTCTTCGCTTGATTTCTTCCGTCATGACGTTCTCCTTGGTGATCAGGGAGCCTAAGTATGTGAATTTGCCCACCACTTCAAAGGTAGAGTTATCAACAGTGAATTGGTCGCCGATGTTTCTGGCTCTATTGTTGGGTGCTCTAGTGTTTTCTCCTCATTTACTTGCAGACCCATATTTTTTGAGGCATTTGACAAGGTGGTATACATTTCTTCTAGTTTGCGTGTTGTGCGGGCAACTAGGTCAACATCATCTGCATATGTCATGAAAATTCTGAAAAATGGATAACCAACAAGTTGTTGCTTTTAGATTATATTTTTCAAAATTGATAGTTGAGTTATTGGCCTCGATATTGTAGGCAACATCATGCTTATGGTTAAAACATGTGAGAGTGGTGTTTTTTTCCTCGAAATATCAATCAAATTTTGACTATTATGGCAATTAATTTATATTATATATGCTAGTGTATTGTGTGTTGCATATATATTGTGTGTAAATTAAAGAGGATGGTCTCCGCTTCTATTACTCCGCTATTGTTGGTATATTCTTGTTATTGACGTTTTATTTTAGTATTAGAGAGTTATCAAGTGAAAGAGTGAGAATACGGTAACGTTATTTTGACAGCGGAGCATGCGCAATATGAAATGTGAATACCGTAAATGATTTTAACGTTTACGGGTTCCGTTACCGTACGTCGAATAGCGGGTTTGATATACGGTAACGTTAGCAGCGAATCGCACCAATTCGTCAAGACTCGGGACTCGAGTTCATGTTCTGTAATTTTATCACTATGCACTACCACAATACATACCCAATAGTAGTGTAAGTAGAATAGGACGGGAGGGGATAGTGTTTTGCATGGGCCCATCCGTTCTTAATGGCGGCGGCGCTACTAGTCACGTTAGGTGGGAGGTATAACGCATGTGCTGTGGCGAAATTTAATAGTAGTGTAAGTAGAATAGGACGGGAGGGGATAGTGTTTTGCATGGGCCCATCCGTTCTTAATGGCGGCGGCCAATTAATAAGCTAGTTATTTACAGAAATATCTAGACCCTTCTACAAGAAAGGTCGAGTATTCAGGAATGCAGTCGACGGCCGAGAATGACTCACCTAATGGATGGAAAGATCGATGCCTAGCCAGATTTCTCTAGATAACGGCATTTTGATGTATAAATAACGGTGATCCTCATTGAGGGGAGTCAGTCAAAAGAAGATCGGGAAACCGCGATATTTAAATGTAACGAAACATAAATTATTATTTGTAATATAAATTAGAATTAATAAAGACTTTAATAAATTCGTAATTAGTTATCGTGAGTTTTAATAAATTAGAATATAGACAATAAATTAGAATAAAGACAAATAAATTAGAACTATATAAACTTCACAGTGGTGTCAGAAGTGGGATCGTAGATAAATTTAATTTGATTTTTGAAAAAGACTTTTGAACTTTTGAAAGGTATTGTTCGTCGGGAACATCCGCGTAGTTCAGTAGTGATCGTTGTACGAAAGAACATTTAAAAAGTACGTGTGTGCCTGACCAAAGATGCTGCTAGTACAACTCTCGGTAAAACAGTTGCGTGAGCAATTAGAAGAACGCGATGAAGACTGCAGTGGGTCCAAGAAGATCCTCCAGGAGCGACTGAAGAATATTCTTAACAAGAATGGAGATGACCCAGAGACATTCCAGTTTCAATCATCAGAAGAAACAGTTTTAACAAAAATAAATGAGAAATTTGAAAATGTCTCGCAAATGATTGAAGAATCTTCTAAAAACACTGATGATAAATTCGAGAACGTTTCCAAAAGATTCGATGAAACGTCTCAAATTATTAAAGAAGCAGCTAGACAAAATGACGAGAAATTTGAAAATGTTGCTAGAAGATTCGACGAGACTTCTCAAATAATTAAAGAAATATGTATTCAGAATAGTGAGAAGTTTGAAGAAGTCTCTAAAACATTTGATAAAGTTGAAGAGAAAATCAAACAGTTAGAGACCATGATAACTAACACGAGAGTGCTACCACCAATTAATACGGTAGCTTTAGATCCGGTAGAGATAAAAGAAGACGAGACGAAATGTAAGTTGGAAACACGGCCGAAATTTGAAGGAAGCGGAGGTTATGTTCATGTCAAAGTCCCAACTTTCGACGGAAAATCATCATGGAACAACTACATGAAACAGTTCGAATCAGCTGCAAGAGCGAATGGATGGTCTGAAAAAGAAAAGGCTGTAAACCTAACTATCGCCCTTCGAGGAGATGCCTTAGATGTGCTCCAGACCATAGCCGTAGAGGAGACGGATGATTTCGAACAACTGAAGAAGAGGTTAAATATGCGATATGGCCACGAACACTTGGAGCATGTATATCAGTCGCAGCTCAAAAATCGAAGACAAAAGAAAGATGAGGCTCTTCAAGAATATGAAGTAGATATCGCCAGATTAGTGCGATATGCTTATCCAACAGCTCCCGAAGACATGATGGAAAAGTTGGCCGTTCAAACGTTTATTGATGGTCTTCGTGATCATGAGATGCAAAGAACACTACGATTAGCTCGTCACAAGACGCTGGTTGATGTCTTATCCGCCGCCCTCGAATACGAGTCAGCTACGCAGGCCTCTGGCGGTTACAGTAAAGTTAGGACTGTAAAAGAGGAAGAAGATGAAGATAAACTAGACCAGCTCGTTAATATGATGAAAAGCATGACATACAAGAAGACGAAGACCATAAGATGCTGGAATTGTGGCGAAATAGGACACGTACGAAGTTCATGTAAGCATCCTAGGTACGACACAAATCAAGAAACTCACCATCAGGAAAACTAGAAAGGGTCGGCCTTAGGGGGGCAGCTTCGACCCAGAACTTTTCCAAGATAACCCTCTCAACACATTTTCCATAAGCCTCTCAAATGTCGCAGGAGCGTTACAAAGTCCAAATGGCATAACGTTGAATTGCCATAATCCAGATCCTGTGGTGAAGGCTGTCTTTTCTTTATCTACCGGGTCCATTTCTACCTGCCAGTATCCAGACTTCAAGTCCAAAGTAGAAAATAATTTACTTCCAGCCAATGTGTCTAATGTGTCATCGATCCGAGGCAGAGGATAACTATCTTTCTTGGTAACGTTGTTCAGCAAACGGTAATCCACACAGAACCTCGTTGTTCCGTCTTTCTTCTTAACCAGGACCACCGGAGAGACCCATGGGCTCGTAGAAGGTTCTATCACCCCGTCTTTCTTCATTTCCTGAACAATCGTTTCAGCTTCCTCTCTTTTCGCCTGTGGTAATCGTCGAGCTGTTTGACGAATTGGCTTAGCATTACCAGTATCAATTTTATGCTTAACAACGGTAGTTCTTCCCGTCTTTCCTCCTTTCGGTACGAAAATATCACGATACTGCCGAAGAAATTCCCTTAATTTCCTTTTCTCAATCTGATTCAGAGACTGTCCAGCAACCGCAACCATTTGATCAAATTTATCGTTGGAATTATCAGACGTTGTCGTCTGACGGATTATGGATGTGACAGGTACACAAGTTCCTACTTTTGTCTCTTTCTTGATGGTCACTGGGTAGTCATTGACATTAATAAGTCTCACAGGAATTTCTTTAGCTGAAGTCACTAATTCTTTTCCAATTATGATTCCACGGCCAACTTCGTCGTCATGATTCCAAGGCTCCATCATAACAGGTGTTCCTTCGTCCATAATTCCCTGTAGCCGCGCTACTATTATCGTTTCACTTCTCGCAGGCACGACTGTATCTTCTTTAACTAGTGTTGTCATCATGTGGATGGAGAAATACCTCCTCGTTACCAACTTTGATTACCTTATTCTTAAAATCCAATTGGAATCCATGCGTATTCATTACGTCCATTCCTAATATAACATCCTCTTCGATGTCAGCAACTATAGCAGTATGGACGAACTTTTCTGCTCCAATTCCGAATTGTACCTGAATTTCTCCATGAATGTTGGCATTTTCACCTGTTTCGGTCCGAAGTCGCAACCTCGTTGGTAACAGTTTTTTTTGGCTGTTTATAACTGTCGGGCGAATAATGGTTCTTGTCGCTCCGGTATCCACCAACAACGTATGCTTTTTACCATTTATTTCTCCATCTACATATACACTATCTTCACGACATTTCAAAGAAGCTATTAGTATGAGAGGGTCTTTGGAAAAGTTCTGGGTCGAAGCTGCCCCCCTAAGGCCGACCCTTTCTAGTTTTCCTGATGGTGAGTTTCTTGATTTGTGTCGTACCTAGGATGCTTACATGAACTTCGTACGTGTCCTATTTCGCCACAATTCCAGCATCTTATGGTCTTCGTCTTCTTGTATGTCATGCTTTTCATCATATTAACGAGCTGGTCTAGTTTATCTAGACGACATAATCGTCTTGGGGAAGACATTTGAAGACCATCTGAAGAATTTAGAAAACGTTTTTAATCGACTTAAAGCTGCCCAATTGATGTTAAACCCCAAGAAGTGCCAGCTATTTCAAGGTAAAGTCAATTATCTGGGTCATATAGTCAGTAAAGAAGGAGTGGCCGTGGATAAGGGAAAAATCGATTCTATTAAGGAATGGCCAAAACCAACTGACAAACATCAAGTGAGAAGTTTTCTGGGACTGTGTACTTACTACCGGAGGTTTATTAAGAAGTTTGCAGATATCGCTAAACCATTAACGCGACTTACAGAGGAAGCAAGAGAATACCGCTGGGATGTAGACTGCCAGAATGCCTTTGAAACCTTAAAAAAGCATTTAATCACAGCACCAATTTTAGGGTATCCACTGCCAGAAGGAGAGTTCATCTTAGATACAGATGCAAGTAATGTGGGAATTGGAGGAGTGCTGTCTCAGATTCAAGGAGGACAGGAAAGAGTCCTTGGATATTTTAGTAAAGTCCTCTCAAAACCTGAGCGAAATTATTGCGTCACGAGAAGAGAACTTCTGGCAGTAGTGAAATCAGTAGAGCACTTCTATCAATACCTCTATGGAAGGAAGTTTTTAATCCGAACCGACCATGCCGCCCTTAAGTGGTTGATGCAGTTTAAGAATCCAGAGGGTCAGATAGCCAGGTGGATCGAACGACTCCAAGAATATGATTTTAAGATTGAGCACCGGGCCGGAGTTAGCCACCGAAACGCCGATTCTCTTTCCAGAAGGCCATGCCCAGCAGAGTGTTCTCACTGCAACAAAACGGAATCCAAGGAAGCAGCAGTGCTAAGAACGACGGTGGTCCACGACGACTGGACGCCTACCAAGATCAGGGAAGAACAAGAGAGAGATCCAGTTATACAGAAAATCCGAAAATGGAAAGAGGAAAACCGTCGACCACCTTGGCAAGAAATATCGAACCTAGGCTCAATAGTTAAGACGTATTGGGCCCAGTGGGACTCATTTATCATGGAAGATGGCTTGCTCAAACGAGTCCTGGAAAATGATGACGGTTCAGAGAAGAGAAGACAGTTGGTGATTCCAAAGAGCAGAATAGCCGAAGTACTTCGTCAGTTACACGACAGTCCATCAGGAGGGCATTTTGGTGTGAAAAAGACCCTTCAGCGAATTCGGGAACGGTTTTATTGGATGAACAGTTCCGACGATGTAAAAGACTGGTGTAAGAAATGTACTATTTGTGCTACGAGTAACGGGCCTTATCGAAAAAGGAGAGCTCCTATGAGACAATATAATGTTGGAAGCCCGTTTGAAAGAATAGCTTTGGACATTGCTGGGCCGTTTCCAGAAAGTGATAATGGAGGCAAGTACATGTTGGTAGTAATGGATTACTTCACTAAGTGGGTCGAGATTTACGCACTTCCAGACCAGAAGGCGGCCACCGTTGCAGATAAGTTGATCCAAGAATATATCAGCCGATTTGGAGTGCCTTTGGAGATCCATAGTGACCAAGGCAGGAACTTCGAAAGCGATTTATTCCAAGGAATATGTGATAGACTAGGTATGAAGAAAACAAGGACTACGGCTTATCATCCGCAATCGGATGGTATGGTAGAACGAATGAATAGAACAGTTGGCAAGTATTTGACAAAGATGGTGTCCGATCATCAGCGAGACTGGGACCAATATCTCCCGTTCTTCACAATGGCCTACAGATCTGCTGTTAATGAATCAACAGGCCAGACACCAGCCAAAGTCCTATTCGGACGCGAGATGCGACTACCTTGTGATCTAGAGTTTGGGTGTCGACCTGGAGAAGATGTAGCAGGTGAAGATTATGTGATCGAATTACGAAGAAGAATGGACGATGTACACGAGTTGGTCCGTTCCCATCTCCAGATCGCTAGTGACCGAATGAAGAAACGGTACGATACGCAAGCCGAAAAGGGGTGTTTTAAGAAGAACGATAAAGTCTGGCTTTATAACCCCAAAAAGCGAAAAGGTTGTTCTCCCAAATTGCAGCAGTTTTGGGAAGGTCCATACCTCATTATGGAGAAGATCAATGATGTTATTTACCGAATAAGCAAGATTCCGAGAGGAAAGCCGATGATAGTACACCATAACCGGCTGGCGTCTTTCGAGGGTGACCACGACGTAGATGAAGAAGTGGAAGTAAACCAAGTCCAAGATGTGTCTGACCTCACGTTTGAGGAATTCATGGGTGCCTATGGAGGTACCGGTAAAGCAAGACATGGTGTTACCACTGAAGAAAGGCAAGATCTACTCGCGCTTC
Source organism: Diabrotica balteata (assembly GCA_918026665.1). Taxonomy (NCBI): domain Eukaryota; kingdom Metazoa; phylum Arthropoda; class Insecta; order Coleoptera; family Chrysomelidae; genus Diabrotica; species Diabrotica balteata. The sequence continues at coordinate 168,641,387 of OU898278.1, forward strand.
CCGATGACTACTCACTGGCCCTTACCATCCCGGCCAGTATCAAAGACGCACCAGGGTTGGCATCCGTCTTTCGAAGGAAGTTTGGTCGAGTTGCAGAACTTCAATGCCAAGTGCCAGCTCCTGGTAAAACCTTGAAACTCCAAGATGCATCACGTTACCTTTTCTACCTGGTAACAAAAGACACTGCCCGTGACCAACCTACCTACCGAGATGTATGGGAAGCCTTACTTCAGTTGGGAGAGCACGTACTAGAGTCCGACGTGCAAAAGTTAGCCATGCCAAAGTTGGAGTGCCGCCAATTAGATTGGAGGGTTATCCGAAATATGGTGGAGGAGATGTTTAAAGACACCGAAGTCCAGGTGTTAGTCTGTTGCAATCCTCATAGTTACTGGTGCGGAGAGAAAACCGTCCCTTGTCATTTCTATACAACTGGAAGTTGTAAAAGAGGGTCCAGTTGCCGATATCAGCATGTCGTTCCAGTTCCAGTCCCGACAAGGTTCCAGGAGGAACCATCTTTTAAGAGGGGGGCAATGTTACGATTTTAAATGTTATGGCATATAGACCTGTAAATATTTTATGACTAATCCTTTTTTATTGAATCTCGTAATTTGTAGGTCAAAATATACCTGAGCTTCGATACCAGTTATTTACAGAAATATCTAGACCCTTCTACAAGAAAGGTCGAGTATTCAGGAATGCAGTCGACGGCCGAGAATGACTCACCTAATGGATGGAAAGATCGATGCCTAGCCAGATTTCTCTAGATAACGGCATTTTGATGTATAAATAACGGTGATCCTCATTGAGGGGAGTCAGTCAAAAGAAGATCGGGAAACCGCGATATTTAAATGTAACGAAACATAAATTATTATTTGTAATATAAATTAGAATTAATAAAGACTTTAATAAATTCGTAATTAGTTATCGTGAGTTTTAATAAATTAGAATATAGACAATAAATTAGAATAAAGACAAATAAATTAGAACTATATAAACTTCACAGGTAATTTCAAAAAGCTAAGCATGAATGATTACTTTTCATTTTTAAAAATAGACATAAATTCTTGAAACACATAACAATCCATAATAGATGAAACAATCTCATAAACTATAATATACCAATACATAGACTAACAGCATCTGAGAAATCCACACAATATGCCTGCATTAAATTCCTTAATAAACTGCCTTACAGCATCAAAATAGAAACCTTCAACCATACAAAGTGGAAGAATACCTTCAAGCTGACCTGTGGGGAGACTAAGGGCTCTTATCTGAATTTAAATGTCACTTTTATTATTATTATATTTTAATATTACTTTTATGTTAAGTGTAGATTGTTACAGCAACCATTATAAATTGTAATTGACACCATTCTCTCTATTGACAATTTATATTTGTGTGTAACTTGTGAATCCTAAGAATAAAGCTTTTTTCTATTCTATTCATAATGAGAAATGACAAATATAACCAGCTAAGGATAATAATTGAAGGAAACACAGAAGGCTGAAAAGCCACTTCATGGCTTTGCAATATCAGAACTTGGTCAGGCATGAATGTTCAACATTTATTAAGAGTTCTGTAGAATAGAGAACATTTTGATGTAGCGATCGCAAATGCAATGAGATATGAAAAATATTATCTTTAAAATCAACCATATATATCAGCAATAGAACTCCATATAAAGAAAAACCCCCATATTAAGTTTTTATTTACAATACGTTAATCTATAAAAAAAGTGGCGAATTTTTTAGAAGTTCCAACTGTCAAAAGTGAAAAATCACTATGAATACACTATACACATTTAAACACACATTCTACTGTAACATCTTCTCAAGTTCATGGATTAAAACAATGAGATCATTCTTTCTCTTAACTTTAACAAGTTGCTCTGGTTCAGGTTTGGCAAGTGTACCATTATTAATTTTTTCCTCCAGTAACTCAACTTCCCTGAGTCTCTTCTTGAGGTTTTTCAGTTTCTTTTGAGGATCAGTGTTAGCTTCTTGAGCATTGCTATCTTGAGCAGGTTTAGGATCTTTTCTAGCTGGCTTGGCAGACTTTTGTTTGGGAGGTTCGGAGATCTTGATATTGCCTATAAGTTTTTCAACTTCTTGTGTTTCTACAAAATAAAAAAGGAAAAAATTAATACCAAAATTTAAAATGTGTTATTACAATAACTAGGAGTGGTAATAAAAGAGAGCAGAAAACATAAACTGAGATCAACAAATGAACTACCTAGAAGTTACTAAATATGGCAAAAATTTGTAGAATTAAAATTATTCATGAAAAAAATGCAATATTTTAAAAATTAATTTAAATATTATTAAAAATAAATAAATATTATCGTAATAATCAATATGAAACTCGGGCATCTTTAGTTAACTTACTCTTTTTTGGTTTTTTCTTTTTCTCAACCTCATCTTCAACAATGTAGAGCCCGGGAATAGTGGCCTTTTTGGCAACTTGCCCTGAAGCGAGCACAACAGGTTCATTTTTTCTGTTCAAAATTTGTTTTCCCTTGCTTTCGTATAAAGGTACTTCTTCTTGGGGTACATATCCTTCTTTGACTCTTCTCGCTTTTCGCCAAGTGCCGTCAGGTCTTTGTGTTGCTGGTATGTATTGTTCGCCTATAAAAGTAGATTAGTAAATAATTCGTCTTTTTATTATTGTTTTCTTACCGTTTTCTGTAACGACATTATTATTTGCCACTGACATGTTTACAAGGATGGTATTGATTTTACTTGTTTTTTAATTATAAAGACATTATTTGTACAATTATTTAAATGTTATAGTAGATATAGAGTTTTCTTATTTAAGATATTAAAATATCTTTTAATTGAGATTAGTTTTAAAGCTATTCAAAAACCTAAAAATAATTTTTAGATTACTTAGGTTATGGTTATGGACGAAAACGAAACTGACTGCATGTCAAGATGTCAAAATTGTCAAATACAAATTCAAAAAGGAAAAAATTTAAATGTCTGTTTTGTGTAGAAGCTGATGTTCGATAGATGGCTCTGTAAGAATAAATAATTAAAATTAAAATTTTGTTTCGTAAAAAACGAAAAAAACATTTGTAAAATGTAAATATTTTTAAAATTGAATAAAGTAGTTTTATTATTTATTTATTTTTTATATCTTAAACAAATTCAATAAATTATTATGTTTGCTTCTAACGCCAAACTATAATATGTTTACTTCAAAAAAATCCGCGTCGTCTCTGGTGTGAAGTAATAAAATTTTACCTTTTTTTCTAGATTTTTTCGAATGGGAATGTAGGGAGTATCATAATATTAATATTTGAGCCGCGTAGTTATAAGCAGTCGAATAGAAATAAAACTTTAAAGCCACTTGTGTATTTTAATACGAAAGTAATATTTTTGTCATTGAAATTTAATTTTGTAATATTGTGAACCAAGGAATCTTTCGCAGGAAGTAACTATGAGATGTTCCAAAAGTGACATGGACCATATTTTACGGCCTTTCGTAGATGCGCTTAAAATACCTGTAATACAATGTTTGGCAGATAATCTGCCTTAAATGTGCTCTTTGAAAGCCTTGTTGTGGTGGGTTGTTTACTGTTGCTCTTTCCAGAACTGCTAAAATGGAGGTTTCCGTACACTTTGTGTGTTCTATTTGGATTTCAGGGAATCCTGCACACTACCACCATTATTATTGACAATAACGTCTCATATTTTTATAATTTCGTGGCTTCTGCTATCACAGCTGATTTTTTCTTTTCTGTTGGGGTTCTTGGAGCACAGACCTCTTCTCTTTTTTTATTGTTTTTCTTCGGGATTCATATTGTTCCTACGGGGGACAGTATGAATCCCACGCTAGGGAAATATTTGATTCGCTTTCGTCTGATTTCCAGATATACCCGTTAAAGTCTGGTAACTAACTAGCGTTTCAGCCCTTAGAGCTTAAGAATACACCTTGACTTTTATGTAGGTCGTTCTTAATTTTACTTCAATTTAGTCACCATTAGAATCAGAAACTAGCAGCTACACTTTTTGTAAAATTTCATTTAATCTATCTATCATTTTTTGCTTGTTCTACGTTTGCTCCTCTTTCTTTCTGTTCTCTTTGCTTCTGTTATCCTGTTTATTACATTGTTTTGACTTTCCTCATTGTGCGTACTACTTTCTGTTATTTCTTGTGGTCCCACATACTTTAATTTTGCTGTCTTTATCATAGAATTTATAAGTTTTCCCTATCCTTCTACTATTTGTGTCAGTTCTCCTTCTGTGTTCATTTCCTTCTCTAATTCCTCCTTGTATCTGAATTTCTTTGTTTTCCCCTTTATGTATTTTAATTATTTCTTATTCTTGTTCTCTGTAATTTTTATTTCTATTCTTTTGTTGTTACATGTAGTTTCCAGTAGGTAGTGGTCGCTGCCTACTTCCTAGCTGCTTTTTACCCTTACGTCTCTTATCCAGCTTTCCTGTTTTTGTACTATAGTCAATAATTGTTTTTTTATTTCTTGATTTGACTTTTCCTGTGATCTTAACTATCTTTTTAGGTTGAAAATATGTATTCATCATTATCATGTTATTGTCTAAATAGAATTCAAGTAATACCTACTTTTCCCTCCGTATGGTCCTGTGATATCGTTCTATTTTTCTACTTCTGTTTTTACTCTAGCGTAGCATTCATATCTCTTGTGATTATATCCTATTTTAGCTGTATAACAAGTTTTTACTTCTTTGCGATAGGTAGTCCTTTATTATTGTGAAGTTTGTATAGTTCTAATTTATTTGTCTTTATTCTAATTTATTGTCTATATTCTAATTTATTAAAACTCACGATAACTAATTACGAATTTATTAAAGTCTTTATTAATTTATATTACAAATAATAATTTATGTTTCGTTACATTTAAATATCGCGGTTGCCGAGCTTCTTAAATGACTGACTGCCAAATAAAAATCTTTCATTTATATACACAACTGTTGTCATCCAGAGAATTCGGCGGACTTCCTGAATAGTCTCGTATTTTGGTGAAGGCGCTCGACTCGTTTTTCAACCTCGAGACGTGGATGACTCATTAGTGTTAGTGTCTAGAGATTTCTGGTAAACAACTGGTAGCTAAGCTCAGGTATATTTTGACCTACAAATTACGAGAATAAATAAAAAGAATTAGTCATAAAATATTTACAGTTCTATACGCCATAACATTTAAAATCGTAACATTGCCCCCCTCTTAAAAGATGGTTCCTCCTGGAACCTTGTCGGGACTGGAACTTGAACGACATGCTGATATCGGCAACTGGACCCTCTTTTACAACTTCCAGTTGTATAGAAATGACAAGGGACGGTTTTCTCTCCGCAGCAGTAACTATGCGGATTGCAACAGACTAACACCTGGACTTCGGTGTCTTTAAAGATTTCCTCCACCATGTTTCGTATAACCCTCCAATCTAATTGGCGGCACTCCAACTTTGGCATGGCTAACTTTTGCACGTCGGATTCTAGTACGTGCTCTCTCAACTGAAGTAAGGCTTCCCATACATCTCGGTAGGTAGGTTGGTCACGGGCAGTGTCTTTTGTTACCAGGTAGAAAAGGTAACGTGATGCATCTTGAAGTTTCAAGGTTTTACCAGGAGCTGGCACTTGGCATTGAAGTTCTGCAACTCGACCAAACTTCCTTCGAAAGACGGATGCCAACCCTGGTGCATCTTTGATACTGGCCGGGATGGTAAGGGCCAGTGAGTAGTCATCGGGAAGTGCGAGTAGATCTTGCCTTTCTTCAGTGGTAACACCATGTCTTGCTTTACCGGTACCTCCATAGGCACCCATGAATTCCTCAAACGTGAGGTCAGACACATCTTGGACTTGGTTTACTTCCACTTCTTCATCTACGTCGTGGTCACCCTCGAAAGACGCCAGCCGGTTATGGTGTACTATCATCGGCTTTCCTCTCGGAATCTTGCTTATTCGGTAAATCACATCATTGATCTTCTCCATAATGAGGTATGGACCTTCCCAAAACTGCTGCAATTTGGGAGAACAACCTTTTCGCTTTTTGGGGTTATAAAGCCAGACTTTATCGTTCTTCTTAAAACACCCCTTTTCGGCTTGCGTATCGTACCGTTTCTTCATTCGGTCACTAGCGATCTGGAGATGGGAACGGACCAACTCGTGTACATCGTCCATTCTTCTTCGTAATTCGATCACATAATCTTCACCTGCTACATCTTCTCCAGGTCGACACCCAAACTCTAGATCACAAGGTAGTCGCATCTCGCGTCCGAATAGGACTTTGGCTGGTGTCTGGCCTGTTGATTCATTAACAGCAGATCTGTAGGCCATTGTGAAGAACGGGAGATATTGGTCCCAGTCTCGCTGATGATCGGACACCATCTTTGTCAAATACTTGCCAACTGTTCTATTCATTCGTTCTACCATACCATCCGATTGCGGATGATAAGCCGTAGTCCTTGTTTTCTTCATACCTAGTCTATCACATATTCCTTGGAATAAATCGCTTTCGAAGTTCCTGCCTTGGTCACTATGGATCTCCAAAGGCACTCCAAATCGGCTGATATATTCTTGGATCAACTTATCTGCAACGGTGGCCGCCTTCTGGTCTGGAAGTGCGTAAATCTCGACCCACTTAGTGAAGTAATCCATTACTACCAACATGTACTTGCCTCCATTATCACTTTCTGGAAACGGCCCAGCAATGTCCAAAGCTATTCTTTCAAACGGGCTTCCAACATTATATTGTCTCATAGGAGCTCTCCTTTTTCGATAAGGCCCGTTACTCGTAGCACAAATAGTACATTTCTTACACCAGTCTTTTACATCGTCGGAACTGTTCATCCAATAAAACCGTTCCCGAATTCGCTGAAGGGTCTTTTTCACACCAAAATGTCCTCCTGATGGACTGTCGTGTAACTGACGAAGTACTTCGGCTATTCTGCTCTTTGGAATCACCAACTGTCTTCTCTTCTCTGAACCGTCATCATTTTCCAGGACTCGTTTGAGCAAGCCATCTTCCATGATAAATGAGTCCCACTGGGCCCAATACGTCTTAACTACTGAGCCTAGGTTCGATATTTCTTGCCAAGGTGGTCGACGGTTTTCCTCTTTCCATTTTCGGATTTTCTGTATAACTGGATCTCTCTCTTGTTCTTCCCTGATCTTGGTAGGCGTCCAGTCGTCGTGGACCACCGTCGTTCTTAGCACTGCTGCTTCCTTGGATTCCGTTTTGTTGCAGTGAGAACACTCTGCTGGGCATGGCCTTCTGGAAAGAGAATCAGCGTTTCGGTGGCTAACTCCGGCCCGGTGCTCAATCTTAAAATCATATTCTTGGAGTCGTTCGATCCACCTGGCTATCTGACCCTCTGGATTCTTAAACTGCATCAACCACTTAAGGGCGGCATGGTCGGTTCGGATTAAAAACTTCCTTCCATAGAGGTATTGATAGAAGTGCTCTACTGATTTCACTACTGCCAGAAGTTCTCTTCTCGTGACGCAATAATTTCGCTCAGGTTTTGAGAGAACTTTACTAAAATATCCAAGGACTCTTTCCTGTCCTCCTTGAATCTGAGACAGCACTCCTCCAATTCCCACATTACTTGCATCTGTATCTAAGATGAACTCTCCTTCTGGCAGTGGATACCCTAAAATTGGTGCTGTGATTAAATGCTTTTTTAAGGTTTCAAAGGCATTCTGGCAGTCTACATCCCAGCGGTATTCTCTTGCTTCCTCTGTAAGTCGCGTTAATGGTTTAGCGATATCTGCAAACTTCTTAATGAACCTCCGGTAGTAAGTACACAGTCCCAGAAAACTTCTCACTTGATGTTTGTCAGTTGGTTTTGGCCATTCCTTAATAGAATCGATTTTTCCCTTATCCACGGCCACTCCTTCTTTACTGACTATATGACCCAGATAATTGACTTTACCTTGAAATAGCTGGCACTTCTTGGGGTTTAACATCAATTGGGCAGCTTTAAGTCGATTAAAAACGTTTTCTAAATTCTTCAGATGGTCTTCAAATGTCTTCCCCAAGACGATTATGTCGTCTAGATAAACTAGGCATGTTTTCCAAGATAACCCTCTCAACAAATTTTCCATAAGCCTCTCAAATGTCGCAGGAGCGTTACAAAGTCCAAATGGCATAACGTTGAATTGCCATAATCCAGATCCTGTGGTGAAGGCTGTCTTTTCTTTATCTACCGGGTCCATTTCTACCTGCCAGTATCCAGACTTCAAGTCCAAAGTAGAAAATAATTTACTTCCAGCCAATGTGTCTAATGTGTCATCGATCCGAGGCAGAGGATAACTATCTTTCTTGGTAACGTTGTTCAACAAACGGTAATCCACACAGAACCTCGTTGTTCCGTCTTTCTTCTTAACCAGGACCACCGGAGAGACCCATGGGCTCGTAGAAGGTTCTATCACCCCGTCTTTCTTCATTTCCTGAACAATCGTTTCAGCTTCCTCTCTTTTCGCCTGTGGTAATCGTCGAGCTGTTTGACGAATTGGCTTAGCATTACCAGTATCAATTTTATGCTTAACAACGGTAGTTCTTCCCGTCTTTCCTCCTTTCGGTACGAAAATATCACGATACTGCCGAAGAAATTCCCTTAATTTCCTTTTCTCAATCTGATTCAGAGACTGTCCAGCAACCGCAACCATTTGATCAAATTTGTCGTTGGAATTATCAGACGTTGTCGTCTGACGGATTATGGATGTAACAGGTACACAAGTTCCTACTTTTGTCTCTTTCTTGATGGTCACTGGGTAGTCATTGACATTAATAAGTCTTACAGGAATTTCTTTAGCCGAAGTCACTAATTCTTTTCCAATTATGATTCCACGGCCAACTTCGTCGTCATGATTCCAGGGCTCCATCATAACAGGTGTTCCTTCGTCCACAATTCCCTGTAGCCGCGCTACTATTATCGTTTCACTTCTCGCAGGCACGACTGTATCTTCTTTAACGGCTGCTTGCATAGTGTTGTCATCATGTGGATGGAGGAATACCTCCTCGTTACCAACTTTGATTACCTTATTCTTAAAATCCAATTGGAATCCATGCGTATTCATTACGTCCATTCCTAATATAACATCCTCTTCGATGTCAGCAACTATAACAGTATGGACGAACTTTTCTGCTCCAATTCCTAATTGTACCTGGATTTCTCCATGAATGTTAGCATTTTCACCTGTAGCGATCCGCAGTCGCAATCTCGTTGGTAACAGTTTCTTTCGGCTGTTTATAACTGTCGGGCGTATAATGGTTCTGGTCGCTCCAGTATCCACCAACAACGTATGCTTTTTACCATTTATTTCTCCATCTACATATACACTATCTTCACGACATTTCAAAGAAGCTATTAGTATCAGAGGGTCTTTGGTAAAGTTCTGGGTCGAAGCTGCTCCCCTAAGGCCGACGCGTTCTGGTTTTGTCTTCGGTCTTATGGTCTTCGTTTTCTTGTGTGTCATGCTTTTTATCATATTAAAGAGCTGGTCAAGTTTATCTTCATCTCCTTCCTCTTTTACAGTCCTAACTTTGCTGTACCCGCCAGAGGCCTGCGTAGCTGACTCGTATTCGAGGGCGGCAGATAAGACATCCATCAGCGTCTTGTGACGAGCTAATCGTAGTGTTCTCTGCATCTCATGATCACGAAGACCATCAATAAACGTTTGAACGGCCAATTTTTCCATCATGTCTTCGGGAGCTGTTGGATAAGCATATCGCACTAATCTGGCGATATCTACTTCATATTCTTGAAGAGCCTCATCTTTCTTTTGTCTTCGATTTTTGAGCTGCGACTGATATACATGCTCCAAGTGTTCGTGGCCATATCGCATATTTAACCTCTTCTTCAGTTGTTCGAAATCATCCGTCTCCTCTACGGCTATGGTCTGGAGCACATCTAAGGCATCTCCTCGAAGAGCGATAGTCAGGTTTACAGCCTTTTCTTTTTCAGACCATCCATTCGCTCTTGCAGCTGATTCGAACTGTTTCATGTAGTTGTTCCATGATGATTTTCCGTCGAAAGTTGGGACTTTGACATGAACGGAACTTCCGCTTCCTTCAAATTTCGGCCGTGTTTCCAACTTACATTTTGTCTCGTCTTCTTTTATCTCTACCGGATCTAAAGCTACCGTATTAATTGGTGGTAGCACTCTTGTGTTAGTTATCATGGTCTCTAACTGTTTGATTTTCTGTTCTACTTTATCGAATGTTTTAGAGACTTCTTCAAACTTCTCACTATTCTGAATACATACTTCGTCGAATCTTCTAGACATATTTTCAAATTTCTTGTCGTTTTGCCTAGCTGTTTCTTTAATAATTTGAGAAGTTTCATCGAATCTTTTGGAAACGTTCTCGAATTTATCATCATTTTTTCTAGAAGATTCTTCAATTTTTTTAGAAGTCTCTTCAATCATTTCCGACACATTTTTTATTTTCGTTAAAACTGCTTCTTCTGCTGACTGGAACTGGAATGTCTCTGGGTCTTCTCCATTCTTGTTGAGAACAGTCTTCAGTCGTTCTTGGAGGATCTTCTTGGACCCGCTGCAGTCTTCATCGCGTTCTTCTAGTTGCTCACGCAACTGTTTCACTGAAAGTTCTACTAGCAGCATCTTTGGTCAGGCACACACGTACTTTTTAAATGTTCTTTCGTACAACGATCACTACTGGACTACGCGGATGTTCCCGACGAACAATACCTTTCAAAAGTTCAAAAGTCTTTTTCAAAAATCAAATTAAATTTATCTACAATCCCACTTTTTCTGACACCACTGTGAAGTTTGTATAGTTCTAATTTATTTGTCTTTATTCTAATTTATTGTCTATATTCTAATTTATTAAAACTCACGATAACTAATTACGAATTTATTAAAGTCTTTATTAATTTATATTACAAATAATAATTTATGTTTCGTTACATTTAAATATCGCGGTTGCCGAGCTTCTTAAATGACTGACTGCCAAATAAAAATCTTTCATTTATATACACAACTGTTGTCATCCAGAGAATTCGGCGGACTTCCTGAATAGTCTCGTATTTTGGTGAAGGCGCTCGACTCGTTTTTCAACCTCGAGACGTGGATGACTCATTAGTGTTAGTGTCTAGAGATTTCTGGTAAACAACTGGTAGCTAAGCTCAGGTATATTTTGACCTACAAATTACGAGAATAAATAAAAAGAATTAGTCATAAAATATTTACAGTTCTATACGCCATAACATTTAAAATCGTAACATTATATTGGACACATATTCCGGGGTCCCAAGTTCGACAATCTTGTCTACGATGTGACCCTAGTTCGCTGAATTGAAAGCGTTTTTAATGTCCAATGAAACAATTACCACCCATTTGTTTTTGCTTGTTTTCGCCACGTTTCTTATCCAGATCGCGGCGCCGACTGCTGATCGACCTTTTCTGAATCCATTTTGTTGGTTGGATAATCTGCGAACACGCCTTAAAGTCTCTTCTTGACAAGATTCTCATAGAACTTGCCAAGGCAGTTCAGAAAGCATATTGGCCTATAAGAGGATGCTGAATCGGGGGGTTTCCCAGGCTTTAAGAGTAAAATCCGATTTGCTTACTTTAGTTCCCTGGAAACCTCTTGCTTCCGCAGTAGATCGTTATATATTTTTCTGATTAAACCTGGTTTCTTTGTTGTTGCTATCTTCAGTACTTCCGGTGGCAGTCCATCGGGCCCAGAATCTTTCCCCGTCTTGATTTCTTGACCAGCGGTCTTTATTTCTTCTTCTGCGAATTCCGTCGCTACAAGTTTCCGTAACCTAAGGACTTGGTTTAATACGGCGACCGCAGACCTGTTTCGAGCAGTTGTAAGCAAAGCCAAAATTGTTATGATCTTTATCCACCATCCTTTTTAAATAAGTAGAATACCACAAGAAGTAGAAAACGAACATTAAAAAATGCAGTTGTCAACAAAATTGTAGTAAGCAGAAAAAATATGGAAAGGTGTATATCTAAATCATAAATATGGATTGATTTTCATTTAATATTGCATGTATATTTTATTTATTGCATATTTGTGGTCTCTAATTACAACCAATCTAAGACAGTCATGCCCACTTTAAACAGGTGTCCTTGTCGTTAAAAATGATTTATCTCATCATGTATTACGAAAATATTCAGCAGATAACTTATCGATTGTCACAAGTATCATTATCTACAAAAAACCGAAACCAATTATCCGTTATCTATTCATTTACCACAAAAATTATTTTTCAACGGCTAGCGAAACAACAAACAGGTATACCCAAATCTCGTTAAGTCAATAAAAAATAATCCACGAGTGTAAATTTGTATTCGGTGGTCTCAACAGGTGAAATAAGCCGCACTGTATACATACACGTCGTACCTCCTATCAACGGTGTTCCGCTGTGAGTCATTGAGGTAGAACCCTGGCTTAGTGGTACCCAAACACTTGCGTGTGACAGATGGTTCTTCTGTGTCCACTTGCTGTGTGAAAATGGCTTTTCCTTAGCCCCAACAACTTGTTTTTGACTACATCTTTAAACTTAATTCGAGTATGTGCTTGTTGCTGTGAACATTATTGGTAAGTAATTTGTTTATTTTACATTTGGTACCTATTAGTCGATAATTGCGAATGACCTTCATTGATTTAGGTGGAATTCTATTGGAGGTTCTTTATTTTATTTGTAGTTAGCGTGTTTGTACTGTCAGTTGTGCAGATTTTAATTTAAAAACAATTTTAGCAAGGTTTGTATAATTTGCAAATTAAACAAAAACAAAACAACTTGGTTAATACATAATTTGATTATATCAGAGCCGGATTAGGTTTATTAAATATCGTACATAGATGACCCTTCTTGGACTGAGAAAAGTACTAATACTGTATAGTAAATATCATATTCAGTGTTAGTAAGAGTGGAAACAAATGCTTTCCTTAATCTCCCGTTGGTTTTACGATATCTATAAGTTTTTCGAGGTAGGTATACTTATCAAATGCCTTTTCAAAGTCCAATAAGGAAGTGAAAACGTTAGTATTCGTATCCCTAGCTCTTTGAATTATAATAGTACATATATGCTAAAAAGTGTTTCTCTTGTATCAACACCGTTTCTAAAGCCATACTGAAATTCGTCGATGCCGTTCTAAAATAGGGTAAATTCTGTCGTAGATAATATACAGAAATATCTGTAACACGTGTGTCATTAAAATTATAGTACTGTAATTCTCATATCTCTCTACTGCTGTTTTCTTAGGTAAAAGTATAAATATGGAAGTAAGCCAGTTATTCGGTAGTTGTCCATTATGCTATATAGCGTTAAAAAGTAGTCACAAAGGATTCATCTAGTCCTCCTCCACAAACGTTAGGATAACCCCGCGTATTTTACCTGGAGAGGGAGATTTGTTTTCTTTAATTCTTTGAATATCAAACTTCACTTTTTGCGATACGTAGACCCCTGCCTTCTACCACTATTCTTTCTCAATTTATTACGGGTTCATTGTAACATTGTTTAATCTTCTACAGCTTTTAATTTTCGCTTCTGTTTCTCATATTTCATTGCCTTCATTGTCAGATATAATTGGGATCATCTTGTTCTTGAAGATCTTCATAAGGTTCTTTAACCTTCAAGTACATCTTTACATCACCCATGTTTCTTTGGCTTCTTTAATCTTCTTAGTTATTGTTTTCTAGATTCTGTCTTAATTTTATTCTTCTTTTGTCTTCGCTGATCCACTAGCTGTAGAATGTCGTCAGTCATCCATGGCTTGTTTTTATTAATTATTCTCGCTGAAAAATGGCTTATCATTATTGCGGTGATCTTTTTTTCATTTTTATCCACGTATCCTGCCATATCAACGAAAAAATTACGCAAATTAGATTGAAATCGATGTTCTCGATTTTGTTGGTCCTCCACTTTTTCCCAACATCTCTTTCTCGGCATGTTGTAGTATGAGCCCTCACAACTATTTGTTGGAACACGTAGTTATTTTGCGAATAAAATACTAATTTAACGAAATTCTTTTAATTTAATTTTTTTTAATTGTAAATATGAAATTAAAACATTTTTTATGATGTATGGAATTATTTTTACTGTTTAATTATATATTTTATGTTGATTACTATTTAATTAATTGTTTGATAGCCAAAAATGCTAATGCTACTAAATATTGGAACAAGATTTTTTAAAACAAATTAAAAAAAAAATTAATAAGGCGTAACGTCTTGCTTAGTTTGAATAACAGCCTGAACTCTATTAGGGATTGGATCAACTAGGTCTTCACAGAATTGAGGGGTGAAACTATCCTATATTTCTTGCAATTTAGCACGTAGTTGTGGCAAAGTATGTTGAGGGTTATTTCTTAGACGTTGTTTAATTTTGTGTCAACGTGTCTATTAGATTAAGATCCGGGCTGTTAGAAGGATGTGACAAAACTTTAATGCCATGTTCTCCCATCCATTTTTTGGAAGACTTAGCCGTATGGCATGTGCCTCCGTCCTGCTAAAACATAAAATCTCCGGATGGATATAATTTTGCCGCACTTGGTAGAAACGGATGATCAAGGATATCTTAATATTTGACAGCGTTTTTATGGTCTCAATGTAATGTAAAGTTCCCAACCGTTTGGTCGACATACAACCCCACACCATGAAACCCTGTTGACACTTTACAGTTCTTTTGAGGCAATCTTTATGGGTTGCTTCTGTTTTTTCCCGAATCACACGCTTTCGATAATTTTCCACATAAACATCAAATTTGCTTTGGTCGCCATAGATAACTTTGTCCCAGTTACGTTTGGTCCACGAAAATTTTGATTTAGCCCAAATGTAACGATTCCTTTTTTGAGTTTTCGTCAAAAATGGTTTTTCTTTGGTCTACTCGAAAAAAAAAAAATCAAAAAATATAAAATTTGTATTATAAAGAAGAACCTATCAAACATAACTTATAAAAACTAAGATCTCTTTTGTAGATATATTTGCGACAGCATTCTATGGAAACATTCATCCCAGTTTCTCTATTTCACCTAGCCGTTACTTCTCATAGTGTATTTCTTCTTTCCGACTTAATATTTTAATTAAATGCCTTATACTCCTTTGAACAACAGCTTTTGACGACCTGAGTCTTTACTGCGAACGTGCTGATACCTCTTCTTCCCCCTTTCGCACTCATCATCATCATCATCATTGGCTTTTACAACTCTTTGTGAGTTTTGCCGCGTTTACTATTGCCTTCCATTGATTCCGATCCTGTGCTATTATTTCCCATGGCCTTACTTCCATCTTCTCCAGGTCTTCCCTGACTGCGTCTTTCCACCTTTTTCTAGGCCTTCCTGTCGATCTTCTACTATCTGGTCTTTCCCAAAACACATTGCTAATCAGTCTGTCGTCATCACTCCGTACCACGTGGCCTGCCCATCTTAATCTATTGGCTTTTATGTATCTAACGATGTTTCCTTTCCCGAAGAGAGTCTCTATTTCATTGTTGTATCTGCTCCTCCATTCATTTGTCACGCTGTCCCTGCAAGGACCATATATAATTCGCAGGATTTTGCGTTCCATACTAATGGCTTATTGATTTCTTTCTTTCTAAATGTCCATGTTTCACTTCCATATGTCACTGCTGGTCGTATTATGGTTTTGAACATTTGGATTTTGGCACGCCTTGAGAGAAGCTTTGACCTCATTAGATGTTGAATGGCAAAAAATGATTTATTCCCCGTCAGTATTCGTATTTCAACCTCCCGTTCTCCTGTGTTTTCACTGGTAATTGTTGCTCCTAGGTATTTGGTTTTCTTTGACCACCTCAAAATTATGATCGTTTATGGTAATGTTTTGTCTTATTCGCTGTCGTTCCTTTTTTGATACGACCATGTATTTAGTTTTTTCTTCGTTTATTTTCAGGCCTACGCTTAGTGTTGCTTCTTCAAAGTTCGATATTATATCCTTAACTTCCAGTGTTGTCTGTGCTACTGCATCTATATCATCTGCAAATGCGAGAATAATCTTTGCTCCTCTGGCAGTTATGTCTGGTTTGACTCTGGTATAGATTTTTCGCATTGCGTATTCCAATGCTAGGTTAAATAGTAATGGGGACAGCGGGTCTCCCTGTCTGAGCCCGGTGCTTATGCCGAAAGCCTTTGAAGTTTTGCCTCCTATTCTAATTTGTGCAAAGGAATTGTTGACACACATTCGAGCAATCATGGTCAGCTTCTTTGGTACGCCTAACTCCATCATTGCACTCCACAGTTTTAAGCGATCTATGAAATCATATGCTTGTTTGAAATCTATGAAGATCTGGTGTACTTCTTTATTATATTCCCAATACTTTTCTAGCATTTGTCTAATAGTAAATATTTGGTCGATTGTTGATCTTCCAGGCCTAAAGCCTTTCGCACTGAAATCGCATAATTATTTTAATATCCCTGTGTAGTTTGCCATACTCTTGTGCACGTTTTTCATAATATATCTTCAGTTTGCAAATAAACATTTTTGATGCCAGTGTGTGTTTTGTTACCTCTTATTCTCATGCTACACATTCTTTCTGAAATAGAATTAAACGAAATGATTTCCTTTCTCATTTCTTCTGGAGTTATAAACCCTGTATCTGGCTTTCAAACTCGACTAACTAAAGAAATAATAAATTAAAAGGAAAGAAAACCGAATACCTTTGCGAAGTCGTTTAAAAATATGGAGCGAAAATAAGCGCAACAGTCAAAAAATATCTTTGGCATAAAGGATAAAAAAACTTCAAGTACCTACACTGAGAAAATCAGTCTATATCTATCATCTTTAAAAAGTATATATATATATATATATATATATATATATATATATATATATATAAATGATTAAATTATGCGTTCTAGCATAAAAAATCCAACCATTTTACACCTCCTTTTAGAACGCGCCTTATATAACGGCAATTCCCGATTATTTACAACTAAGTAGAGAACATCACACCTCCATATTCGGAAGTAAATTGTTCATAATTACCATTACGACTAAAAATTCAATCCATGACAGGAAAAACAAACACCTATGTCACGTGCTCATATTACTCACGCACCACACAGGAAGTTTAAGGTCCTTTACGAACGTCCGCTTTTAACAATCGCTACCAAAGAATATTTGTATGATCAATGCGAGTATGCTTATTATGCATTTAATTTTGTTTGTCTTTTTTATATTGTATTGTATAAAGTATTCTAGGGATGCTTGGTGGGAAAGAATCTGGAATATTACAAATATAAACATTTTTATTATAACAAAAATGCCTAGTTACAATATAAACTGCTTGTTGATTTAAGACTACAAAACTAATACAACTCAACATTCAAAAGTTCCCTAAAACAGGGGAATTCAGCTTTTAACAATGACTTCATTGCTTGCTGTCATCGGGAAGCAGAAATCAAATAAGCTCTAAATTAGCGTTTGACACTTTATTATTAAATTATAAAATACAAAACTGTATTCAATATCGAGCTTACTGACTTTACTGTTGTCTAAACTAACATCTGGACCCTCAAAACTTAAATCAAAATCATACCAAATATCACGGCCTAATAAACATTTTGTAGCCCCCTCAACAATAAAAAAAAAATGCATTCTTTTTTCTATTATTTATCTTAACAAGTAATCTAATTTGTCCTTTTGGATTAACTACCGAATAATGAAACATTTTCGCTGCATTTAGTTTATTCCACTTTATTATTTTTTATACCATGTTTTAAACTTGGTTTTTGATGGTAATTATCTGTCTAAACATGATATTGTAATACCTTTTAAATTTTACGATATTTTTGTTAACTTTAAAGAACCATTATTGCTGTTTTTGGAAAAAATTATTTATACATTGTAAATCGTCGTCTAATATATGTGCACTATAACTGTATTTATAGCCATGATGGTCTTTGAATATTTACCAACCATAAATCACGGTTATTTTTATAGGAAAATCAGAACACATATACACAAGATATGAATTTTACGACACAACGCTTGAAGATAATAAAACTGGAAGTGTCTGGGGATGTTTGCACTTCATTAGTGGCCGTTTTTTAGAGATAAAGATAAAAAATTATGATAAAGTTGTACCTTAAGTCCGAAGGATGTGTACATAGTACTCGTTGGATTTACCAAATAAAAAACAAAGTATTTATTTATCTACTTCCAAAATAGACAGTGTTGTCAAAATACTCATATATCCTTTAAGTGATTGCAGGTGTGTCAGAAGTATCTTCCATGAATGAGAAAACCAAATGATTTTTCTTATTTGATTACATGTTTATATAGTTGTGATGGGTTGAAGAGGCAGGATATTTGACATCTTCCTGGGTAACTTTTTCTTTAATTAATTTTTTCAGCAACAAAAAAATACCTTTGAATATCCCATAAAACGTTAGAATTAATAAAACAAAGAAGAAGCTACAAAAGTATCACAGAAGAGGAAGATAAAAGTTGATGCAGACAACTCTGATCTCATATCCAAGCAAGTTGTGGATAAGATGATATTAGATGCCTAAAAGTATTTGCGAAGAGACAGCAGAAGTGATCCTCCATCTCCAAGTATCACCAAATGGGAAGGAAAGGCATGGAAAACTACGGCTTCTTATCCATTTCTACGGTAATTTACAGATCGACTTCGACCAGTCTATTCGAAGTGCCCTCTGCGCATATTCCATCTTTGGTGTATAATCGATGTTTCTCACATGGGAAATAAAATGAAACACAGTTTAGGAGGTAGACCAGGTTCAGTCACAGAGTCTCAGAGTTCGAAAAACCAGAGCAGAGCCCCGACAACGCACTCCCAAAGTACATGAGACCCTATATTGGAGCCGAGACCAGACTGGCCGAGAGTAGTTCATTGTCTTGATGGTCATTGATTTTGGTTGGATTTTCTCTTTGTTTGTGTTTTGTTGTCCTGTTTAGGTTGTTCACCTCTTCAGGACGTGGTTTGTTTTTTTGTTGGGTTGGCTTTTGTCTCTGTATTGGTTCTACTGGTGGTTCGCTTCGTTGAATGTGTCCTGCGGAGGAGGATCCTGGACAATCAGAGGTAAAAGGGTTAGTGGACTAAAACGGTTCTTTTCAGAGTTTTATTAGTGAAAAATATATGGTTATAAATTTACTGAATTTAATTATTAAGTATATAAATTGTGAATCGCGTGAGGTCAGCTGTTGCTTTATCCTCTGCAATAGAGAGGTATCATTGTGCAATGGGATCGGGAAACCACAGAAAACCGATCCCTCCCTCTCTAGCAAGCTCGAAGTGAGCATTAACTGATTATTATGGCGATAAAATAGATGAGTTACCTCCATGGTGTCAATGTATTCATCAGTGGGTAATTTAGCTGGTAGGAAAGGGAGTTTGAGTTTAAAGTTTGTTAGTTTATTTTGAATACATTGCCGATGGATTAGCAGGTAGTATTCAAGATGTTTTGGGCTCTGAAGTTTTGGCCACGAATGGTTTTGATTGTGTAACTCCTGCTCAGAGAGGAGAGCCTCTCATTGATGTGCTGGATGCTCGACAGTTAATGAACGAGAGCGGAAGGGTACTCTTCGCAAGATTTCCCAGTCCAATCCCAGTCTTTGTGTGAGGTGGCAGTTGATCAAAATATACAGATTAAATCTATATTCAATTACCGGTCTGTTACAGGCTACTTCCAGATCGGCCCTCCAGTTTAGTGTTTGAGTAAACACCACACCGAGGTACTCAATCCGGTCACGGAGTTGGAGTCGATAGACTCAGAGTCTAAGGTTGTTTCTTCCGGCATTTAATTGTATATAGTAAATCTGCTGAGACTGGGTGTCTAAAGAGAATAATCTGAGTTTTATTATTGTTAGGTGTTACTCTTCATCTCCCTCACCACCTGTAGACCAGGTCAAGGTGATTTTGAGCAAACCTAATTAGTGCATTTATATATCGTGCTGTTGTTACGAGAGCGATATCGTCTGAGAGCAAAGTGAGCGTGTGAGTGTAACGTGGGTTTGGAAAGTCGCTGTTGTATATGATGTATAGTATAGGGCCGAGAAGTGAAAATGTCCCATATTTATATGTTTCTATATGGCATTTTCAGATCACTTGGCCAATAGAAAAAATCAAAGATGTTTTGAGGCGGGCCGATGCTCATCGGGGTGCGTATTAGTCTACGTCTAAGACCCTAGGTGACATCCCCCCTCCTTTGAAGACTCTATGACTGAAAAGAAATTTATTGAAAACAACATATTTATAGCAGAAAATACAATACAATTACATTAGTACAATAGAAGGTAAACAAGTTTAGAAAAGTTTATGCAATATAGTTTGTACACAACACAGCACAGTAGCTTCCGGTGGTCCTGTGGACAATCCCCCAATTGATTATCAACATTTTTCTGCAGCACCACATTTCAAATTCTTCCAAGGGTTTAAGTGATGTTTCGGTTGGTGTCAAAGATTCCATCTCCTGAAGAAGAACCGAAAATATATAGCACCAAAGAAACCGGAGAACTCAATAACGAGAAGGGAGTAAGACAGGGATGTGTCCTATCACCTTTGCTGTTCAATGTTTACTCTGAGAAGATATTTCAGAAAACTTTGGTATAATTATAAACGGGCAATGTATAAATAACCTGCGATATGCTGATGACACTGTCATACTTGCAGATAATGCTGAAGCCCTGCAACGCTTAATGGAAAGAGTAACGACAGCCTGTAGAGAATTTGGAATGAAATTGAATACAAAGAAGACAAAAACGATGGTCATCAGCAAGCACCAAAACAGAAGGGTGAAGGTCAATGTCGACGGAACAGATCTGGAAAGAGTAACCAGAACAACGTACCTTGGAAGTAATCTTGATGAAACTTGGGACCACTCACTAGAGATAAGAATACGCCTGGAAAAGGCACGTACAATGTTTTACAAAATGAAAAAAGTTCTATGCAACCGCCAGCTGGGCATCTCATTGAGAACTAGAATACTTAACTGCTATGTCTTCTCCACCTTGCTCTATGGTGTTGAAGCCTGGACAATGACAGAAGCAATACAAAAAAGAATTCAAGCATTCGAACTCTGGTGTTACCGTAAAATGCTCATAATATCCTACACGAGCTATACGACAAATGCGGAAGTCTTGCGGAAGATGAATAAGGAAAGAGAGCTTATGTTTATAATAAAAGAACGGAAAACACAATATTTTGGTTACATCATAAGAAATCAAAAGTATGAACTGCTCCAACTTATAATCGGATGCAAAGTCAATAGCAAAAGAGGACCAGGAAGAAAACGCAACTCTTGGCTTAAAAACCTACGGCAATGGACGAACATGACCTCCATAGAACTATTCAGGGCTGCTACAAATAAGATTAAATGGGCAAATGTAATGGCCAACGTCCTTAAGGATAAGGCACCGTAAGAAAAAGAAAGAAACCGGGTTTTAGTTCTTATTGGCAAATCATGAAATTTAAAAATTTTGCTCACTAAGAATTGATTATTGATTACAAAATAAAAGGAAAAATCGCGGTGGTTGGCTGTATACCATAGTTTAAAAAAACTTACAAAGAAGTAAAGAATTCTGATGAATGATGGTATATGTTTATTATTAAAATAATTAGAATTTATCCAAAAGGATTGCAAATATCTTGAAAACGTTTTCGGCCCAGTCGGATCATAATCAGTTTAACATCTTGAGAGTTAAAAAATTCCTTCATAAAAGGTATATTAATATAAAAACCCTATCGGGCTACATCGCAGTACATGTACGGAATATATATTCCCTCATCAAGTGAACTCAGTTGGTCAAATCAGCCAAATTAACTGGAAAATAAAGGTTTTAAAGTTTGATTTTAAATGTTTGTAATAGTAAAATGTTATTCGAACCATACAGAATTTTCCGGGATATGTTATGATTGTCCTGGCAAATTTTCGGTATTTCTGGTTGACGAAAAGAGTAAATTTTCTTCTACAATATCTTTAAAAGTATTTTTAAATTTTGTAAGTATGTCTTAGATTCAATGTTTACCACGTTTTTGTTTATTCTGAGTAATTTGCTCTTATTATATTCGTCTGATACTTTCAATTAATTGTATAGAATAAATATATTTTCAACAAACTTTCTAACTTCCACACGATGTTGGCAACACCGCAAATAATCCACAAGATATCATAGCAGTTTATTGCTGAAAGATTTTAGTTTGATAACAATAACGTCAGATAACTTGTTAAATTTGGTACGCTCGCGGTATACTTGTGTCTTCAGTTACAATGAATACTTTTTTTACTCCGACGATAGCTCAAACAGCTACGGTAATGCCTATAAATGAAGGAAAAAGCGATGAAGGCATCAAACCTAATTCCAAGAAAAAGTAAGTGAAGTTTAAAGATGGGTGAAATCGACCACGGTATAGAATGTATTAAATTTGAGAAATGTTTTTTTTATTTTCTTAAATCTTGGAGTACTTGGCCCTGTAGAAAGTTATCCGAATATAATTCATTGCCTGGAAATTCTTTCTTTTGTATTGTAGCCGTCGCCTACTTGTGGAGTTAGCGATCGACTGTTTGAGATGTTTCTTTCAATTGTCAGGTAAATAATCACATATTGCTAGTTGTGAGGACAATTCAACTTGCCCTCTCTTCAACCATTCTGCAATATTTCCTAAGATTATCTTCTTGTTCCTCTTTCTCATATAATAAACTAATGTCTGGTTTATTTACTCTTAGTGAGTAGAGGTTTCACACATTTCTTGTATATTATTATCTTACTTTCTTTCAGGATATTCTTCTACCAATGATGCGCTTGCCCCGAATTTTTCATTGCATAATCAATTTTACCAATTTTTATTTAAGCGCAGTGTCATCTGCAGTTGAATATTACAAATGGACCAAGTGTATAATTTTACGTGAAGATTGTTGTAATAATTAATAATTGTGTTATTCTAATTTACAAATATTATACAAAGACCGTTAATCTTTATTCCGATTCTCCAACGATTTCTTTTGAGCGATCATTCAACAATGTTGGCGACAACAAACAGTTCTATTTGACATCTCTTTTTATTTTTATTTTATCTTATACCTTACCTTGAGTTGTTAATATATTTTTTCTTCAGACTTCCTAATTTTCCTGAAGCTTTTTTGATACCGCTCCTTCTTTATTTATTTGACGTTTAATAGGAGTACATAATATGAAATTATAATACCTTTTTATGGATAAATTACATGTAAAGGTTTGGAACCAACAAAAATTAATCAGAATCAAAACAAGCTGCCAATTTCTATAGCGTCAACAATGTGACAAAACTTATACATTATATACCAAAAAATACCTTAATAGTATCATCAAGTTTTGTTTATTTTCACCTTATTGTTGATATTGATTCCATTTTACATTTTACGCTATTTGAACTAATTTACAACTTTATTATTTAATCTCTAAATACTTCTTCTGCTCATTCTTTGCTTCAAATAGCAATTGTTTTCGATAATTTGATCTGAATATGTTTTTGGTTCCCGTTCAAGATCGCGAAAAGAAATATTTACATCCGGTAGAAAAGTACATAGTACAATGTATTAAAATAGAAGTGGACAGGACATGCTGAGAGATTCAAAGACGTGTGAGCTTTAAAAATAATAAAATAAATACCTGGAGCAGATAAAAGAATGTTGTTATAACAATTCTGTTAGTTGTTGCTCTGGAAATCTCAGTCTTCTAACATTATTGCCACAAATTGGTCGCATTGCTCCTATCTTCTTCTTCTTCCTTTGCCCTATCCGTTTCGGACGTTGGCTATTAACAAGGCTATTTTGACTTTGTTTACGGCACCTCTGAACAGTTCGGTCGATGTTAGTCCGAACCATTGTCGCAGGTTATGCATCCATGAGTGTCGTCTTCTTCCCGCTCCCCTCCTACTGTCGTTTCTTCCTTGGACTATTAACTGTAGCAGCCGGTACTTAGTACGCCTCATGACATGTCCGAAGTACTCAAGCTTCCGTTTCTTTACGGTGAAGATTATTTCTTTGCTTTTGCCTATTCTCTGCATTACTTCCACGTTAGTGATGTGGTCTGTCCAGGATATCCGAAGAATACGGCGATATATCCACAGCTCAAAGGATTTTAGTTTCTTCAGGGTGGCTTCCGTTGTGGTCCATGCCTCTGCTCCATAGAACAAGACCGGGAAGACATAACACTTGACCAGTCTTAATTTTAGTTTCATTGAGATTTTGCTTGTGAACCACTTTTTCATATTGTTGAACGCGTTTCGCGCTTTTTCAATTGCTCCTATAGTGATTCTTTTCCAAGTTAACATTATACTTTTCTAATTTTAAATCCCTTAAACATAGTACTCTTCTCATTTTGTTGAAATTTGCTCTAGCCTTTTCTATTCTGATTTTGATTTCCTGAATGTAATCATTTGTGGAGTTAATTATTGTTCCCAGATATGCATATTTGTCCACTTCTTCGATGTTCGTTCCGTTTATTAGAAGATTCTCGTTATTTCTGTGTTTTCGATATTGAAGTAGTACATTAGTACTGTCTAACAATGAACGTCTTCTTGACGTTCATTGTTAGACCGTACTCTTTTCCATACTCCGCTATTCTGGTCACCAGTCTCTGAAGATCTTCAATATTTTCGGCTAAGATCACAGTGTTGTCCGCATATCTAATGTTGTTAATGGGAACTCCATTTACCTTTATTCCAACTGTTTTACCCTCAAGAGCTTTTTTCAGGTTCTCTTCGGAGTAGGCATTAAAAAGAATTGGTGACAATACGCATACCTGTCTTACTCCACGTCCAATTTTAATTTCTTCTGACAGCTGTTCGTTAACACGAACTTTTCCTTCTTTGACTTCAGGACATTAATTAATTGTTCATGAAGTATCTTTGCATCTTTGTATCAGTATTTTAAGTGAAAAAGAGGAGCGATTAATTACAGGGACCCGATCCGTCAACTGCGCATGTGTAATCTTTGAAATGACATGAAGAGTGACAATCTCCAAACTAAAAAAATGAGCAAATTTATAAAAACTATTTAGGCATACAAATCGGAAATTTTAAAATATTTATTACTACAGGTACATAGTTGTTACATTCATAACTAAAATATAGAGAATAAATAACTTGAACTCTCAGTAATAAGAAAGAAAATCACATTAATCTAATATATATATTGACGACTTTGATATTAACGGTAACGGTCCAACATTGTTTATTTTGTTGTAGTAGCATATGGAGATTGTTAACTTACCAGATAATTTAAAATATTTAACGTAATACACGTTTATGGGTGAAAATAGGGATTATAATAAATTATTATATAAGTATTATTATAAACTTAAATTGATTTATTGTTATTGAAAGTAAAGAAATTATTAATGAACTAAATTTAAATGACATTCTGGTAAATCTTGTGTGGGTTGGCATCATGGACGTATAAATCGTTTTCTTCAGGTGGGTGTTTTCAAAAGTTGTCTCGTTCTAAAACGTGTTTAAAATAGCTTAATTCGTCAATACTCTTCCATAAAAAACTGAAGTAATGTCCGACATAAA
Organism: Diabrotica balteata; assembly: GCA_918026665.1. NCBI lineage: Eukaryota > Metazoa > Arthropoda > Insecta > Coleoptera > Chrysomelidae > Diabrotica > Diabrotica balteata. The sequence continues at coordinate 168,666,875 of OU898278.1, forward strand.
ACAGAGTGTTTGTATTTTTCCAACAACTTTCATAATTTCTGTAAAATAAACTTCATTAATATATGAGTCCTTTCGGTTTGAAAAAAAAGCTACTGGAAATATGCCAGACACTTATTAAATACACATTTTCCGCATATTGCATCGGCGTAGAAAGTTTACCATGTATATTTTTTATGTTTATTTAAGTTAAAAACTGATTTGAGAAAATTTTACCACATTCAAAACAGTTCACTGACATATATTTACAACTTACGTAAACAGGAAACTATTTAAAACAATTTTTATTCGACAGGGCAAGATACCCCTTAAAATTTTCATTTGAAGGTTCGAAATATTTCGAACGCAGTCGTCTTGCACATGCGCAGTTGACGGATCGGGTCCCTGTAATTAATCGCTCCTGAAAAAAGAGCTTCACGCGTTCCTAGGCCTTTGCGAAAACCAAATTGTGTATCATTAACGTCTACGTTCAGTTTGTGATATATTCGGTTATGGATGACTTTTAGTAGTAACTTTAGCACATTAGACATCAAGCTAATAATGCGGTAATCGCTGCATTCTCTTGCGTCTTTTTTGGGAAGATGTGAAGGTTAATAAATCTTTAAATCATATCTTTCTTTAAAATTTTTTTTTTCGGAATCCTCTGTTGTAAACAAAGCTTGTTATAATTATGCGCTGATTACTCTTTGTTTCTAGTAGTACTTCTGCCCTTCCAGCGATGGTTGTCCAATGTACATTTTGCTATGTGCTTGACTGGGTCTAGTTTCGCAGTAGGAGTTATATTGTGTTCAGATCACGGCTATTTTCAGGTCATGGACATTGCTTTTTAGTACTCCTAAATCCTGCTATGGTAGAAGTATTATCTGATTCTCTTCTGGCAAGCTCATTAGCTATTGTCACAAATTCCACGATGACCTGGAACACATAGCAGTGTGACACTTTTACGTGCTGGCAGTCTGTTGAGTTCTGCTCGGCATTTTAAAACTAGCCTCGTACTAGATGATACCTTAAAGCTGTTAAGCCGCTTGACTATATGTTCATATACTGATTTGCTCAAAGGTCTCATGTTAATTTTCCTTCTACAATGCAGAATTGCATAAATTTCTGTGTGGAATACAGAAGTATTTGCTTTTAGTGGAAAATATTTTTTTCCAGTTACTTTGTCGATACTTTGTGATCTAATTTGTGCTCTAATTTTTCCCAATGCTTGATATTAATTCAATATATATTATACTGTAAACTATTTTTACTTGACACCAATATCAGTAATGTATATTTTATTGTCTCTTTTGTGTTGGAAAATGGAAAATTTTGATTTTACAAACGGTAATTTCCCAAATTCTAAAGAACAAATTTTTGAAAATATCTAAATTGCTTGTAATCAACTCACTTTCTAAGAATTAACTACTAATTTTATACGTTCTCGGGATTATACATCATTTGGGTTTAAGTTTGTTAAACATATTTATATAATTTAGTCATATATACAGTAAAAAAAAACTTTCCTTTTTTTTTGCCGTGTTTTATAATAAACAAGCGATTTTTAAGTTTTACATGACGATTTGTAATAATTTATCCCGTATAAAGAGCCATATCAACACATTGGCCTATAGGGCAGTCCTTTAAATAGGGATCCTGAACAGAAGCCAGGAAGCTATACAGAAAAATGTAAGCGGGTGCGGGGTAAAATACTCTTCTAAATTCTACTTATTCTCGCTGATTTAAGAGTACTTTCTCACATATTCTGTTATAAATAACTGGAAAAACCTTAAGAGTGAGGTTCATCATCATTTTGGCTTTAGAACCTTGCGTGGGTCATAACCTCCTCAAAAATTTATATCCATTCATCCCTATCCATCGCCTTCCTTTGCCAAGCACGTATTTCCATATTTCTCTTATCTTCATCGATGTTATCAAGGAACCTTGTACTGGTTCTTCCTCTTCTTTTCTGACCAATGGGTCTATCAAAGAGAGTTTCTCTAACTGTGTCATTTTGTTTCATCCGCATTATATTCGTTATCCACCTCAGACGTCCATCTTAATATGTTTTACGATATCTGGTTCTTGGTATATTCTATAAAGTTCGAAGTTGTACCATCTTCTCCACACTCCATTGTCATTCACTGCTAAATAGATTCACCTTAGTAATTCACTTTCGAAATATCCTAACATGTTTTCATTACTTTTTGTTAGAATCCAGGTCTCTGAACCTTATGTTAAGACTGGCGTATAATTATTTTGTAGAGTTCTATTTTTGTATTTCTTGTCATATGATTGTGAATGTAAGGAAGAGATGAATCCAAAATAGTATCTGTTCGCCGTGCAAATTCTGCAGTTTATCTCTGAAGTTGTATTATTTTCAGTGTTAAGGAGCTCTCCAAGGTATACAAATTCGTTCACTGCTTCGATGACGTCGTTTTCTATATCAAACGGACGTGGTATTTGTGGTTGCGTGCTTCTTTTCATATACTTTGTTTCCTCCTCCTCAATCCTTTAGCCCTTGTCAGGGCGTAGTGACACCCTAAATATTATTAGTCTGCTGTCTCCATTGACTGCGATCTTGTGCCATATGGACGGCTTCATGTAGGGATTTTCCCACCAAACTCTTCATTTGGTCCACCCATCGTATTGGAGATCTTCCTCTTGGTCTTCGGCCTTCTACCTTACCTTCTACTACCAATAGTTCCATGGTGCCCGTTCTTCTAGCTATGTGGCCGAAGTAAGTTAGGTATGCTTGGTTTACTTTTTTTAGTAGCCTGTCTTTTATATGAAGCTCTTCCAGAATTGACAGGTTGGTTCTATGTTCTGTCCAGGACACGCGTAGAATTCTTCTATATACCCACATTTCGAAGGCTTCGATCTTACTCCTATCGATTTTTTTGAGAGTCCATGTTTCAGCTGCATATGTAGCAATGGGAAAAATAAGGGCATTGACCAACCTAAGCTTAGTATTCCTTGTTATTGTTCGGTCTTTCCATATTTTAATTAATTTAGCAGTTGCGGTTCGGGCCATTCCTAGTCTACGTTTGATTTCTGAGGAACAATCACCATTGTTAGTTATCAGAGAGCCCAAGTATACAAATCTGTCGACTACTTCGAAAATCCCTATTTGGCGTATATGCGGCAGATTATTATTTGCTCTGTCTACAATCATTATTTTTGTTTTTCTGGTGTTGATTTGAAGTCCGAATTCTTCACTTATTCGGCTTAGCCGTTCGATGATGGTAATCATTTCGACTTCATTCGCTGCTAGTATAAGTGTGTCATCTGCGTATCGCAGGTTACTGATTTTTCTGCCTCCTATAGTGATTCCTCCATCCCATTCATCTAGTACTTTTCTCATTATATATTCAGAATATATGTTGTATAATAATGGTGATAGTATGCAACCTTGTCTAGTTCCTTTCTCTGTTTTGAATGCATTTGAATATATTCCATGTACTTTAACTTTGGCTGAGTTTTTATTATACAGATTTCTTATTAGGTTAACTAGGTGGTTAGGTACATCCCATATTTTCCATTATACTCCAGAGAGGATCTCATTTTACTGAATCAAAAGCCTTTGTGTAATCTACAAAACATTTGTAGATTAGTACTTTGTTTAGTTGGTGTTTATTATTAAAGTCATTATTGTAGCTGATTATTTTAATTCTGCATATGTCTCTCGTACAACGTTTTCCGTTCTCCCAATATTGATATTATCAGCATAAGCAAGGATTTGCACTGATTGATTATATATTGAACCAATGGTTGTGATTTAAGACATACGTATTACTTTTTCCCGAGCCAGATTGGACAGTATTCAGGAGAGAACGTCTCCCTGGCGTAGCCCGTTATTTATTTTAAAAGGATCAGATAGTTGCACTTGAATTCGTACTATATATTTAACTTTTTCAAGAGTTAGTTTTGTTAAATTACCAACTGATTCATTGCTTTGAACCTCTTCTATTGACAGAGTCGTGAGCTGTTGGTGATTCTGGTAAACTTCAAGAATCGTTGCTGATTCCTCTTTCCTCTCGCTTGTCCCCCTTACCTCATTTATTTCGTTTTCCAGGTTTTCTTCTTCTTTCTCTATATTAAGTGCCTGGTTAAAGTATTCCACCCATCTATTCAATACATCTTTCCTTGTTGTTAATACGTCGCCATTCTGACTTCTACATGGCCTTGCGGTTGCCTTGATAGCTTTTCTGCTAACCTCTTTATATAATGCCCTGATTTCTTTTTCTGTGTTGAAGTTTTCTATATATTTAAGAGTGGTTTCGATTTTTTCTTTTGTGTATCATCTTTTCTTCTCTTCTCTTTGTCTGGTAATTCTCTACAGTTGTTCTAGTTCGTCGGTAAGCATTTTTCTATAGGTTTCATTTTTTTGCATTCTTGCATTCTTCCTTTATTTCTTTTCCAGCAAGAGTATATATCTGTCCGGCCTTCTTTATTTACATTTTGATTCCTTAGAATGGTGGTGATGTTTTCCGAGTACCATTCTGCAATTGTTGCATCTCTCACCTTTTGCACATTCCATTTTTTTAGCCCTCAATGTTGAGATCACAAGTTATTGATCTGACTCTATAATTTTTGCAGTTTATTACGACTGTTCCATACTTTTAATCTATTAAGATGTAATCAATCTGACTCGTTCTGTGTGTGGTTTATGAAGGCAATTATGCGATGGTGTTAAACATTCGTTGGTGTTCGGTTTTTTTAGCAGTGTTACAAATGTCTATTATAACCAACATTTTCGAATAGGTCCCGTTAAATAAATAAAGTTGAAAAAGTCAAACAAAATTAAAATTTTATTTTCATCAATATCTTTAAGGAGTTCTAGTGGAAGCTCATAAGGTCCGTTTGGTTTGTCTACTTTCGTTTGCTTGATAGCAAGTATAGCTTCCTCGGTGGTCCCGTTTCTATAGAGGGGTTGGGGTCATCGGTGGTCGATCAAGGAAAAGGTCTTTTATGTATTTCGGTCCGCAAATTAGCTGATGTTCGACGCTTAAAATCATTTTCGTCTTTAATTACAGTTGCTTGCCTGTAAGCTCGTGATACACTCATCTTCTGTTCGTATTTTTCAATCTCTTCACATTTCCTACGAATTCAGTCTTCCTTGAAACACTTTATCTATCACACAAAACATAACCATGTGGTTCCTCTTTGTTATATTAGACTATGTTTTATTTTTACCTAATTTCAATATTTTTGTTATATACCTATTTCAAAAAAAGAAATATTTGTAGAGGCTTCATTTATAAAATACGATCTTGATTAAACAATACTAGGTTTTGTTTATTTTCTAATCCTGTTTTTATCTCGGTGTTATTTAAAAAAAATGCAGGCAGACATTTATACATTATAGGTCTAGAATTTAGTAGGATAAATAAATAGGCCTTCCATCCCACACAAAATAAACTGGCAGCCTATCATGGTATCTTACATAGATTAACAGAAATTCGATGTCAAAATACAACTTTGAGACATAATTAAATATCATTAAGCAAATAGCAGTAAATAATGGATACAACGAACAAACAATTAATAAAATGTTAAATCAAAAACTACACAGGAAAGCCCTGAAATTAGTATTTTCACCACCAAAGAAAAAACCCAGTACCTTCTGCTCGATTGCATATACAAGCAAAATGTCAACAAAAATAGCCAAACATTTAAAAAAGAAAGGAATAACACCAGTTTTCAGAACAAATAACAACTTAGGCAAATATATTAAAAACAACAAGAGCCAAAATAAAAAACAATTACACAATGGTGTGTATAAACTTGAATGTGGCGACTGCCCAAAAACTTACATATGTCAAACTGCTAGAAATTTTCATAAACGAATAGCAGAATATAAAAGGGCTTTTAATAATAGAAAAACAGATTCTATATACGCACTTCACCTTCTAGATCATAATCATTATTTTAATGACTTGTATTTGATTTTAATTAAATATTTGATTACAATCACGTATTGATTAGCGTTCGAATAATCGGCTCAATGTAGCATGTAGTTTAGGTATATTTTCTTCTACTTGGCAAGCATTTTTATATATTTTTTTATATTTTTTAAAACACAATCTTAAAGATCTTTTCTTTTTCAGGGACAACATGTCAGAATTCATAGAGTATAGTGTACGTCATCCCACTCTAGATCTCACCAAGATCACTCTACCAAAATATAAGGACCAGAAGGAAAGGCTCAACGAAACAACAATTTCCCTGAGGAACATGATCAGCCAGTGCGAAGATGAGGAACTAAAAGCAACTATGAAAAGCTTAAACAACCAAGAGATCCAAAAATTCTTATATGCGAGAAAGTTTATGGTAGAAGAAAGTTTTACCCTATTGAAGAATTACTTGTCATATAAAAAGCGGCATCCGGAAATATACGAGAATCTAATAATAACTGCTATGGATATACAGAAATCTTTAGAAAACGGATTACCTGGTGTTCTGCGACAAAAAGATAGAAAAGGGAGGTGTATATTACTCTTTACAGGGAACAACTGGGATTGTAGTTATAGTCTACAAACAATATTTAGGGCGTTCCTTCTAGTATTGGAACATCTCATAGAGCACGTTCACAATCAGTCCAATGGTTTCGTTGTAATAGTAGACTGGACCGAATTTACCTTCAGACAATCGACTTACTTAAAACCTTCAGTATTAAAACTTATGATAGAAGGTCTACAAGACTGCTTCCCTGCTAGATTCAAAGGAATCCATTTCATAGCTCAACCATGGTACGTAGAAACCGCTTTAGCTCTCATAAAACCTTTCTTAAACGAAAAGGTCAAGGAAAGGATCTTCGTACATGGAAATAATCTTAGTACTTTACACGAACACGTCCATAAGGACGTTTTACCTGCAGAATTAGGTGGCGAAGAGCCCAGTTATGACCATAGGACGTTCTTGGATATGCTCCAAGAGAGATTGGGATATGAAAAACAAAATCATGACACGAGCTGATTGGGCAGCAAAGATTCGATTCAGGAAAAAGTTTACCAAAGAAGTTTTCGCTGAATGTTATTGAATCGATGGTATTTTTAAGATATTACAAATATTCAGACAATAAATAATATGTTGATACTTTAAACGTATTGTTACAGCGAAATTTTTGTTGCTTTGAGCAAAGTCGTTAATGTGATAATTTGTGAGTGAATGTCGAACAAGTTGTAGTATGTAATAGTAAGCAAATATTTAAGTTAGCTAATTAATGTTCAGGAAAGGGGTGATCTATTAATAGATATTATAGATATTTTTAGACAATGTCTTAATAAACTCACTGTGTTGTCAATTAAAAATCGTCTGTGATTGAATTGATTTTACAGTTCTCTTTCAGAACTGACACATTACATTGAGTATAAATCACTTTTTTTAACATATTTGCCGGTTCACTCAAACTACACACGCTGCCGTCTGCTCTCCATGACATCTCTTCCAAATCTGACTTTACTTCGACCTGACGCCTCGTACCGGCATCAAGTAGTGCGTCTCATCCCTCAAACGGTCTTCACAACGAGCCAAAGAAAATCCTTTTTAAAGACGCGCTGCTGCAAGGAAGATTCAATCTTAATATTGCTTGGGTTGAAATTCGAAGAATTTTTTAAACGCAAAATACGAATTATTTAACTTCGCAGTGGTAACTGGAATTTGGATTGTGGAATATAAACACAGAGACTCAGCAATATTTTATACCTGGCCCAGGGGCGTATCAGATGAATTTTATACTTTGAATATTCGATTTTTACAAGGAATTTTATACATGCTATAAATAAAATAAAAAACATTTTATAACAAATTTTAAAACATGGTGTTAAAATGGTATTTTTGACGTTTTTTATCGGTATTAGTTTTATTTTATTAATATATCACCCCTAACAGTATTCAAGCACTTATTTCCTATTTGCCGTTACTGTTTCTTATTGGTTAAATATTTATTGTTAGATTAGTTGCTTCAACAAACCACGTATTTTGTAATTGATAAGTTATTTATGTATTTAGAACGACAACTAATTCAATTATTTTGCGAGAGAATTAATGTTACTTTTTCGTAGTAGTACACACAGTATTTTTTCTACGACACTAAATAAAGTAGAATCATTTATTATGGACGTCTTCTTGTTCTATTAATGCCTGTTAATTCGCTTAATTAATGACGCCAGTGTAATTCTAGTGGACCAACTATTGTCAGTTCTTCTCGCTAAATGTCCCAACCACTGCCATTATAAAGATTTTATTATGTGGTACATCAGTGATTTTGGTTTTCTGACTGATCCATTCTATTCTTTTTCGACCTCTCTTTGTTATACCTAGCATGTATCACTCCATTGACTTTCGAGTAACTTTGAGTTTCGCTATTCTCTTTCTTTAGTGTCCAAGTTTCGCAGCCGTATATCATGATTAGTAGTAGACACTGATTAAATCCTTTTTGTTCAGGTAAAGAGGCATCCTGGATTTGAACATAACACCATTTTTACCAAAATGCAGAAGCCAGTTTCTTTCTTGTGTTGATTTCTGGAAGTAAGGAGCCAGATTTATGTCTTAATTGTCCCAGATATAAGTATATACTCGTCTACAGTTTCAAGTGCAGTGTTGTTTATTATTATATCTTAGAAATCCACTAGCTCGTTGTAGAGATAGTGCAAGAACTCCTGACCACGGCACAGTAGACGAAATTTGGTTTAGTCCCCACTTCCATGCGAAATGCATTGTACTCTGCACTGTATAATTCCACTTCTTGCAATATAACCTTTCTACCTTTACGTGAATTTGGCTCCGCCTTCGCGCAGTTCCATGGTCAGGAGTGTTTGAACTATCTTTACATGGTTTTTGTTTTTGTCAAGTTCTTTTTTAGGTAAACGTGTAAACGTGTTTAACGTGTAAAAGTCAATCTTGAAAACGACAGGCGAAATAGTCTTCTTTATTAAGTGATACAGAAAAAATACTATTCCACGGAGCAAATCCATTATTTATTATGTTTTTAGCACCTTTTTTGTTATAAATATCACAACTAACGGTGTTTTCTAATGTTAAACTCATTGTATATATTATTGACTATGTAAAAATTTGTCAGTTCTTGTGTTATGAAGCTAGCAGTGCGTGACGAGTAGATGTTTTATAAATAAATTATAAATAAATTGTCGTGCATAAGTTTAAAGTGGTTTCAAAACCCAGTTCATGATTGAAATGAATAAAAGATCAAGGTTTGTCGACTACATAGTGGTTACTTTGTATTAAAACTTTTTTCGATTTGAGAATCATTTATTTTTACCTAATTATATTCCTTCTAAACATAAAGATAACCTTGTGATTATATTGCAGTGAAAATTATTGTAATAACAATTGCTCACAAAGTTTGGATCGTAAGACTAAGAAATCAACATAATCTCTGATGAAATTATAAACAAAAATAAAAGAAACTCAGAAGGTCTGGAATCGTCTGAATGAATCATTGCAGATGCAATAAAAAATGGAAGTATGGTTAAGTCACCCGATAACTATGTTAAGAAAAAAGGTAATCCAATGAAATTGGTGGATGAAATAAAAAAATTTGAAAAACAGTTAAAATTGATGTGTAAATAAAAACCATTTAATGGATTTGACGAACTATAATGAAAAAATAATAAATAAAAATAAATTGCGAAATTTCCAGAAATTCTTTTTGCATTTCTAATTCACCAAACCTTTTTTATTCGATTCTATACATTTTTCCAAGATGAAATGTATTTTTTTTAAAATTTTTACAAGTGGGCCGGCAATTGTTATTAACAAATAACATCCAAAAAAGCAATTTCATCGAATTGCTTCGGAATCAATTTTTTTAGATGTATCTCATCAAAATAAACACTTTTTTTTTCTTGATAATTTTGCGAAAAATGCTTCCTTTTCGAGTTATTTGGATTTTTTTGTTGAAAAAATGCCTTAATTAGTGATTTTTGGGATTTTTTTTCTAAAAAACTACTAAATGAATTGCAATTCTACAAATAGCTTTATAATCTTTAAACCGTCGAGTACAAGTTAGAATATTTTGACAAGGATAATTTGTTTCTATCTTGCTAAAAACGTGGACCAAAATATTTCGAATATGCCTTTCGAGCAGTCTACCGCTAAGTGTGTACAGCGGTTGCGGCGATACAGGCGTGCGGCGCGGCGCTTAGAAATATTTGTTTAAATTTAAAAAATTAATTCAATACAAATATTACGTACAATTTATTAAAAAAAATATTTCTAATTATTTTTATATAGACATATTATAATTAAAACAATTAAAATTAATTTTTTACAATGCTATAATAATGTAATTTTTCTTTTAATATACGTGGTGACTATATTATTGAATGTTTTATTACAGTGAAATACATTAAGCAATATATAATTAATTTTCATTGAAAAATATAATAAAATAAAAATATAATATTAATTATACATCGTTTTCATTGTCAATAACCTCAACCGCTGTACAAGCTTAGCGGGATACTCTCGAAAGGTTTAGAGATGCGTGATGGAATAAGTCTTGCTTATAGATGGAATACTAAAACAATACGTTGACCAAAAATAAACGTTTTATTCTAACATAAATTGTTGTTTACATGAATGTCTTAATTCTACTTCTTGACGTTGACACTTGTCACTTACAGGCAATGCCAACACTTAACATAAAAATGTACAATATAGAATTGTAATACCAACAAAAGGCATATTCGAAATGTTTGGGTCCACGTTTTTAGCGAGATAGAAACCATTTATCCTTCTCAAAATATTCTAACTTGTACTCGACGGTTTAAAGATTATCAAGCTATTTGTAGAATTGCAATTCATTTAGTAGTTTTTTTAGAAAAAAAATCCCAAAAATCACTAATTAAGACATTTTTTCAACAAAAAAATGCAAATAACTCTAAAAGGAAGTGTTTATTTTGATGAGATACACCTAAAAAAATTGATTCCGATACATTTCGGTGAAATTGCTTTTTTGTATAATTTATTTGTTAATAACAATTGCCGGCCCACTTGTAAAAATTAAAAAAAATACATTATTTCATCTTAGAAAAATATATAGAATCGAATAAAAAAGGTTTGGTGCATTAGAAATGCAAAAAGAATTTTAATCGGTTGATGTTCTGCTTATAGGGATAAACCGCTCGCCTATATCAGTAAGCGATAGAATAGAAACAGAGCAAGTTAAAAACAACATCTAAAAGAACATCTATCAAAGAAAGTAAAGAAATTGGCTGACGATATAGAAAAAAAGTGGTTCAGACTATCAAAAAAAACGGTAGAGCATGTCAAAGATGAGCTAAAGACAAATATTAGCTCAACAAAGACAAACAAAAAGTGTATTTAAATAACAAATAGATGAATCATGTAGAGACTTGCTCGAGACAATAATGGAAGATGATTTTTGGGAAATTTTTAAAATCATCATTATTCAAATAACGAAACAAATAAGGGATACCTAAAAAACAGATGAAAACAAACTGCGTGATGGACAAATAAAATAAAACAAGAAATCAAAATAACAGGTTTTATTGAGATTTTCAATGTAAGTCAATAAAACCTCACCAACTACAGGGGGTCATGTAAGATGCCCCCATTTTCAGTTTTTAGTAATCTACAAATTAACAGTCTATTGCATTTACCTTCATAAACACCATGAGGATTGTTTTTTAATACGGAGTTCCTTCCTACGTTTTCATGTGGCCATACAATGTTTTTTGACAACTTTTTATTAAACTGATGATGGAATGATTAAATTCCGAAAAGATCTTTGAAATAAAAAATTTTAAGCTTTTATAAGCATTTTTTTATACCTTAATACACACGACCACCAAGTGCTTTGTCGTAATAAAGTAGTTCCATCGGTACCCCATTGAAGATGACTGATTTTCAATAAATTTACATTGACTTAATGGCTGATATTATACAGTATTTCTGACATTCCTGTTTGTCTTCTTCAGAAGATGGACCTTATTTTGAATTACAAAAGAACTTCTGGGCTTCAGGAGGCAATTTACAAAAATGTATAAAAATGAAATAATACCAAATTCTCTATTAAGGAACATGAAGAATGCTTTAACAGATATTTAAAAAAATACTATTTTTATCAGAAATAGGCCACAACTTTACTTTAAAATAAATTTATTTTGACGATTCGGTTTTCATTTTGCTAATCGTTCTGTGGAATTTTTGAAGTGTAAATCGAAACTTACTTTAAAGTAAAGTTGTGGCCCATTCCAAATAAAAGTAGTAACTTGCATTAAGATATCACAAGAAAATAACTTCAGAACAATATTATGGTATTAAAAGATTTTGTGAGTCAATGCGTTTACGAAAATTACTGGAATGGAAACATAATAGGAAAAGACAAAGAGGTAGAAGCAAGATGAATAAAAAAATACGGAGTTTTTTTGAACATTCCATTAATTTACAATCGGTAATACGGATTACAATAAGTAAATTGTTTAATTAGATAAGAAGAGACTTGCAGGAGACTGTCCAGTGAGAATAACCTATTAAATCATAATTTTAGTAACAAACTTATTTGTGAATCTAATATAATGTTTATACTAAATAAAAAAATTAATTTAAAAATTTAAAATCTTGTTGGTAGATAGCTTGGAGTAAGAGGCTTTAGCCTTCTGTTTACCTGGGGTCTCATAAGGTTCTTCGCTAGCCTGTTGGGGTAGTTTTGCAGTCGTCTGTCATATTTTTGGGAGTAACTGGCAATTTCTTCTTTGACAGTTTTCATCTGAAGATCGCGATTGATGGGCATTGGGCATGTACCACGGTGCATTTGTGATAATGCGGAAGGTCTGTGTGGGATGTAAGTTAAATCTTATAAGAATTTCACGTAATAATACAAAAACAAATCACTTAAACTAAACTTGTATTGAAGTAAAACGGCACATGTAAAATATGTTGTAAACAATAAATTTAAAAATAGCGTTCCGATGGTGTGTTGAGACTCGGGTGTGGACTGTGTCTCTCTTCTCCTCGTCACTACCGGCATCCCCTCTCGAGGGGTGTAAAATGAACGTCGGGTTGTACTTAACTAAAGTGTAGTATACGGGGTTGCTCGAAAGTTTTAACAAGGTCTTCGATTGATATCTCTCTAGTATATCTCTCTAGTAGATATTGGATCTTGACGCATATCCCCACAGTTGGATCCCTTAGCTCCATATTGGCTTTATCACTGACTTGTATACTAGGATCTTATTGTACAAATTCAGTTGTGCTTTTTTTCCTATTAGCCAGTACATTTTACTGAGTTCTTTTCGTGAATCTGCGGTCCAGTTACATACCTAAGTATTTTACATCACCGTTTTGTTGTAGGATTTGGTTATTTAATGAGACGGTTGGGCATGTATTGTAGCTTTTCAATTAGTAAACGTTATATGTAGTAACTCGAAAACAAATCTTTATTTTGTCGAGATTAGTCTGGAGCAGTTGTGAGAAGATATACGGGTTTGAGTGAGCCGCAAGGATTGCTGTATTGTCTGTGTATGTGGCTGTGAGGATGTTTTGACTTGTAGGAAGATCTGATGTGTAAAGTAGGTAGAAAACAGGTCCAAGGACATTACCCTGGGATACTCCAGCTTTAATTGTATATAAGTTAGTGCACTGATCCTTTACTTTTTTAATTTGCTCAATGGTAGCATGCTGTTGTCTAAATCCAAACTGGTGGTTGGGTATTAGCTGATGTTGTACGAGAATTGGTTGTAATCTGTCTAGTAGTAGTTTTTCAAAAACCTTTGACATCACTGAAAGTAGACTGATAGGTCTATAGGACTTAACTTCTTCTACAGATTTGCCACTTTTAAATGATCTCTGTAACTTTCCAACAAAGGGGTTAGTAACCAGTTCTTAGGATTGCGTTAAAAATCTGTGTTAGATATTGCATTCCTTTCTTGGGAAGTTCTTTTAGAATTCTTACAGTGAGTAAGTCGAATCCTGGGGACTTCTTCGGGTTCAAATCTATTTGAGTTTTGTTGAAAACTTGTTTGGCAGTGAATTTCTCCAATGGTGCTTATAGTTAGTTTAGAGATTCTAAATATGATTGTATATTATATTCTGCATAGGGGCTGTTGTTTTGAATATGTGGTTGAAACACTTCCTCCAAGTATTTCACAAAGATTGTGGCTTTTTCTTTGTTACTTTTGGCCCATTCTCCGTTACTGGACCGGATAGGCGGATTAAAAAGTTGTGGTCGATTAATTTTTCTTGTTGCCTTCCATACTGAGTATTCGGAGGCTTCAGTGGCAGATAGATTTTAGTAAATATCGTTTTATGTCATTGTTTTTATTGTTGTTTAACAATGTTTTTAATCTTGCTATAGCTTGGTTTAATCTATTTTTATCCTGAGATGCTCGGTTTCTTTGCGAGATTTTCCTTAGTCATCGTTTTTCTGCGATTTTTTTTATTTCGTTGGGTAAGTCTTTTTGTACCATTGCTTTTGTTTGTGTAGGGATTGACTTCCAGCCAGCTTCCTGAATTATCCTATTTAATTGATCTACTGCTTCGTCAATATAGTCATCAGATTTTAGTGGGATGTTTAGATCCAGTCTGCCATCAAGAATAGTGCGGAATTTAGTCCAGTTGGTATATTTATAACTAAGATATGGCTGAGATTCTGTTTCTAGGATATTTGTAAATATCGTGACCAAGACAGGAGAGTAAAATACAGAGTAAGACAGAATAATTTAATATGATTAGTACAATAATAGTAATAATTCTGGACTTGAAAGTATTGATAACAGATTTATATACAAAAAAATACAAAATGCCTGCATATTCGTATAAGTATTTAGATCGTATAACCTCTTTTAACTATCTTATCTGTCTGATATGCAATTAAATCTTATTTAAATATGGATTAATATGACTTAAACGGCCTGAATGTTGTTATAGAATACGAGCATTCACGCGTTAAAAATAAGTTCAAATTCTTTTCTTAAATGCATGTATAAAAATTGTTATCTACTGTCTGAATGATAACTCTGTATTATAAAATTTTTGTTTTCATATTTTTTTAGAACGTTTAGAAAAATATAAACATATTAAAGCAAATATTTTGTGTTTTTATCTTCGGTCATACCCCTTTACAGACGTGTCTCAGTTATAACCATATCCTACCAAGCCGTCTTTACCGATAACTCTCCTCCTGCTTTTTGAAAATTAATCTTAGTGATCAAATAATAAGATATTAGACCAAGGTTAAAATGAATGCAGGGACAAGAGCCAAAAACCAATGTACTTAACTTTGACGATATAAACATAAAAGATGACATTAAAAAATAATTTAACAATAGAATAAAGAACATTGGACAACAACTAGAAGATTCAGAGGATCTATGGAATGAATTTAAAAAACAAGTTAACAAAATACCCACAAACAATCATTATAGAAGTATCTTAATCAACAAAAGTAAATGGATACAATTACATGGACGAAAGAAATAAAAAAAATAAAACATGGATGACAGGAAGGTGCGACGAAATGGAGGATGTGATACCAAGGAACGACTTATTAGATGTGAACAAAAAAGTAAAAGAAATAAGTAACATATTTAAAAAATGAGTCCCTTCGTGTTAGTTGAAAATAACAACAAAATTATTGTAAATGAGAACGAATAAATACAGAATGGCAACTGTAGATATTAGAGTTGTTTGAAGATGACAGAAATATTATTACTGAATTCTACCAAAATTGTACTGGCAGCCCAGAAATATGAATTGCGGTAGAACACGCAAGGAAAATGCTAACATTTGGAAAGCTTGTGGTCCATAAAACTTTTTAATGCAGTATGTAACACTGGAGTGACTCCCACAGCCTGACTTAAGTTTATCTTTGTCGGAATACCTGAAAAAATGCTCAGAATATCGATTCATTAGCCTAATTAGCCACACTCTTAACATTTTCCTAAGTATACTCCACAACAGAATAAGGCGCAAATGCGAAGACATTTCCTTGCAATAATCATCTTAGTTTAGAACTCAGACAAAGAATCTTCTTCTTAATGTGCCCCATCCCTAAGGACATTGGCATTCATTATGGGCCATTTGACTATATCTGCAGCCGTTAAAGTTCTATTGACGTTTTCCCACTCCATTGTCTCAGATTCTTCAATTAGGACGTGCGTCTTCTCCCCGGTCCTTTTTTGCCCATATGATTTTTTGTTAATATTCTTAAGATTTCTGTAGGTATTTCATCTGGACCCATAGCCTTCTCATTTTTTATATGTTTTAGCGCTTTCTCAATTTCGTCTTTGGTGATTGGTGGCCCATTTCTTCCTCTTGGTTCAATGACCTCAATTTTCTCGTCGTCTTCGAATAGCTCTTTCAGGTATTCTTCCCATCTGTTTATTTTATCTTTAAATTCCGTTATTATCTTGTTATTTTTATCCATGATATTTCCGATACCCTTCTTTTTGTATATGCCAGCTGCTTCTTTAATTTTCGGCTGTATGTTAAAACTGTCATGTTGTTTATCTAACCTTTCTATTTCTTCAGACTTTTCTGATAGCCACAGTTCCTTAGCTTCTTTGATTTTTTGTTTGATTATTTTATTAATTTTTTATACTGTTGTTCATTTTTATTCTTGTTTGCCCTTCTTTCCGTTATCAGTTCTTTTATCAGACTAAGAATGGTGGTGCTATATTTGGTCGGTACTTTTGTATGGAGTCGAAGTGTCGACACTGAAAGTATCAAGCATAAACAAAATTGAAGCATTGGAATGTGGATTCATAGACGGATGCTGACTACACACAGGTATAATAATCGCTCCGTGCGTGACCATGGTAGGGGTACATTGAAACGATGCCAGCGTGCGTAGCGGCGAAATATGACAAAATTGGAATATTGGACAAAATATTTTTACGCATAAGTTTTATCAAAAATGTGTGCAAATACATGTTGCGTATTTAATTCTGCTAATAATAGCAAAAACAGTGAGTTTTTATAGGTTCCCAAAGATTACATATAAATTAGAGAAAAGAAAAAGATGAATTCGTGCTATTAATATGAAAAAGTAAATATCACATAATTTCATTTTTATGCAACTAAAATAGGATAATTTAATTTAAGGATCAAATAATTTACCTTGAATGATATTTCATAAGGCTTCAAGCTAACTGCAGATGACTTTAGCTTTTATATCATAACTTTTACTATTATTGTTTTTAATTATATGCTCTTTTGCGTGAAAAAATTGATTTGCCAGTACTAGATTTTTCGCTTTCTTTTCCGTTTGGAGTTGAAAAGATATAGTATGATGAATTTTGAGAAACTCAGTTTTTAATACTACATTTATTTTGTACATAAACTGAAAAAATATAGTTAAAAAACTAATTTATTAATAATTGTCAATTTCGCATGTATTTAACAATGTCAAACATATGTCATATACTTAACCTGAAAATTGGGACTCCAAAATTGTCAGATGAAGGCGGTAGGTGTCGCATCAGTCACGCACGGAGCGAATAAAAACCCTATCGGGATACATCACAGTACGTTTTTGGAATCGCTATTCCATCATCAGTGCTTTTTTATTTGTTTGTTTCGTTTTTCATTGTTTATCCGTTTGTTTTCCGAAAACTTTTTGTGATGTAGCCGATAGGGTTTTTATATTATCATACCTTTTATAAAGGATTTTTTAAATTAAATTTTTGTGATTTATGGTATACAGACAACTACAGGAAATTAATTTTCCTCGCGAATTCTGATATGATACGTAAAGAAGATCAAATAATTACTTGTATTTGTTACTGTATCTGGAATCGATTATAAGATGTCTTCTATTTTTGTTTTTTTTTTATTATTATTTCGTTGCTTAAATTTTAACTTTTAATTGATCATTTTGTGTCATTGACTAGTCGTGGAACCTCTGCACAAATCATAATTTAACCCGGATCTATCCACTGCTGGACATAGGTCTCCCTCAGTCTTTTCCATGTATTTCTGTTTTGTGTTGTTTGCATCCAATTTTTGTCGATCCGTTTTATGTCATCAGACCATCTTGTTGGTGGACGACCTCTACTTCGATGTGCTTCTTGTCTCGGTCTCCACTGTATTATTCGCTGTGTCCATTCTGTTATCCGACATTCTAGCTATGTGTCCCACCCAGTTCCACTTAAGGGTCATAATTATTTCTATGGCATCTGTCACTCCTGTTCTCCGTCTTATTTCCTTGTTCGTGATCCGATCCCTACGAGAAGTGCCTAACATCGATCGTTCCATGGCTCTTTGGGTAACACAAATTTTATTTCTTACTTTCTTGGTTAGTGTTAATGTCTCTGCACCATATGTAAGTACTGGCAACATGCACTGATTAAAGACTTTTCTTTTAAGACACATAGGCAGTTCTGATTTAAGAACATAGCTCAGCTTACCGAATACCACCCAAGTGAGTCCTAGTACTCCCGGCTTAGTTCGCACGTTTGATTATCTCTTCCTATGCGTATCTCATGTCTTAAGTACTTATAAGAGGTGGTTTCTTCAACATGCATGCAGTTTCTCCAGTTGCGATACTGCATCATCGATTCTGTCAGCAAAAAGGACAATATCGTCAGCAAACCTCAAATGACTAAGCATTTCTCCACTGACATTAATTCCTTTTTCACTCAGATTTGCGTTTTTAAACATATGCTCTAATAATGTTGTAAACAATTTTGGCGAAATTGTCTCTCCCTGTCGCACTCCCCGTTTTATTTTAAATACGTTGGTCTTTTTATCTGCCAGTTTCACGCTTGCTGTCCCATTTTGATAGATGTATTTTATCATGTTTATATAGCGACGATCTATACGGCACTCTGTTAAGACTTTTAACATCTTTTGATGACTTATTGTGTCGAAAGCTTTTTCGTAGTCAACAATTATCATGACTAATGGCTTGTTATATTCAACACTCTTTTCTATTAAGTTCTTAATTACTTGTAAATGATCATTCGTGCCATATCCTGCTCTAAAACCTGCTTGCTCTCTTGGCTGATAGAAATCTAACTTACTTCCTAGCCTGTTGGTAATAACTCTTTTAAATAGCTTATATACTTGTGACAACAAGCTAATGGGGCGGTAGTTTCTAAGGTCGCTGATATCTCCCTTCTTATGAAGTAAGATGATTTCCGCGTTGTTCCACTGCGTCGGTGTTATCGCTTCGCACAGACATTTATTGAACAGTTTAGCAAGTTTCAGTAAGAGCTTATTTCCTCCTAGTTTTAGGCTTTCGGTCATTACCTTGTCTTTACCTGGGGATTTATTGTTCTTCATCACCCGAAGCGCATTTTTAATTTCGTCAACAGTTATGTTCGGCATTAATTCTGAGCCTTGATTCTCTATCTTTGGTAAAGGGCGTCTTTCATCGGATTCACCTGTTTCATAGAGTTGTCTGTAGAAGTCTTCCACTGTTTTCACTATTTCTTCCTTATCAGTCACAATGTCGTCTTGTTTATTTCTTAACTTATTTATGTTCTTTTTTCCTGTGCACAAATAGTCTTACAAGAATAAGCCGACATTGTTTTTTCGGAAGCAATCACTTATAAACAGTTAATCTCCATATGAAAGTACTTACATATGGAGCTCAAACCTGGTCATTCCAGAGAGCTATGGAACGACAGATGCTGGGTATCTCACACAAAGACCATAAAACCAATGAAGACATTCGTAATAGAACAAAAGTAAAAGATGCCGTCGAACAGGCAGCTAAACTGAAATGGAAATGGGCCGAACATAACGAACGTCTTAAGGATGGCCGATGAGATAAAGAAATCGAGAATTGGCGGCCCTATGAAGCCAAAAGACCACAAAGAAGACCGCAAACGCGATAGAGCGACAATATTAAAAGAACTGCAGGACCAATGTGGAAACGTCTTACAAACAACAGAGATGAATGGCGAGAATTAAGAGAGGACTATATTCGGCAATGCGAATACATAAAAGGGCTTAAAAAAATTTGTTTAATACTCTCTCATAATCTTCCCTTCTTCTGATAACTAATAAGAAGGTAAATCTGACATTAATGTACAGCAAAAATATAAGGTAAGTGTGTTTGTATATCCTTATTTTTGACTATGTACGCATTTTGGTTTTTTTGAGAGGTTTAGTCTGACATTTTTTTTAATCTTACATAAACCGGTGTATTGTCTAAAACACGGTGTCAAGCACAAACCTGGTTCGTTTGGACACTGAGGGCAAAAATATGTGGAATCTTTTCTGATATTTCTCGTTTGCCAACAGTACTTACAACGTCGCCGTTTAGCATTTCCCTTATTATCTTTGGGACAGTATTGTTGTAAATGATTGACACAGTCCTTTCTCTCTTGCTTTGGTTGTGGTGACCCTAATAAGCTGTCAATAACTGCCATTTTAAAATCGTATAAATTTTATTTTCGGTTTTTCATATTTATTATACAAAAAATGTAAATGTACAAATGTAACTTTTTATACTATCTCAAAACTTTATGTTCGCAAGAATAATACTGGAGCATCTGGTGAGAGCAGTGGTCCACACCTCTCATGAACTTATTATATTCTGCACCAAGTTTTGGTTTCGATTTCTCTATACCTCTTTTGATGTTGTCTGAATCATTTAGCCGTTGAATTCTATTGAAATGGTCAATACTTCAGTACGATCTTTCCAATTGCACACGCAAGTGCCTTTTACATATTCAGAATAACATTCGCCTTTCTTTTTGTAAGCACATTTTCTGGATTGCCTGTACGTGTTCTACGAAGAGTACCTGTACAATATAAAGATAAAAATCTATATAAGATATTCGGCTTCGACGAAAAACTGTTGGTACAAGCAACTTTGGTTTAACATCCCTATGAACCCTATCATCGTAGGAAGCGATGACTACAACGAGACCTATAGATGCTTTAATTACAAAACAATTGAAAACTAGAATATACAATTGGTACAAGAATACAATGAAATATCTACAATAGACATTGTTCCTGAAATAAACATATTGTTTTTAAAATATAAAATAAAAATGTAATTCTTTGACTTTTCTTAGTGTAGAATAACTAGAATACACTTTATCAAGTTTGAACGCGACACCCTGGCGTTTGACGTCTGACCCTGTTCAATATTTTTCACACCTAAATAAAATAAGGGTAATCTTCCCGTTTTACGCATGTAGTGTTTTATCACTTCAGTAAGAGCAGTTCAAGTTGGCATATAGCCGTCGAGGCATCGCCGCAGCGGGTAGTTAAAAACTCGCAATATTTCTCTCCGCCGAATTAGGGCATTTTCTCATGTTTATTCTCTCGTGTATATTTTACGTGTTATAAAGAAAGAGTACATTTGATATTGTATAGTAAGTTACGGCCGTGTTGGGCCTCTCTACTCTTAAAAGATTTAATTATAAATCGATAAACTCAAAAGTGATTTTATTTCTCTGGAGCTATATTTGCTCACATTAAGAATCCTTATCCTTCAACGGTCACTGAAGAACTAAACCTATGGAGATGCATCCATTCACAAGTCCTTTGAAGTAAGGCTTGGAATCAAAAGATTTCCAACTCTCATGATCGATCGAACAGATCGATATTACAAAGTTAGAGTTGGCGAATCTTTCTCACAGGACAGGTTAGTGGAAAGTGGAGTGCCTCAGTGTTCTGTCCTTGGACCTCTGCTTTTTACGGTTTACACCAGCGATATTCCTTATTATGTCTCAAGTAAAATATCGTTTTACGCTGACGACACAAAAATATATGCCAATCCAAACACAAACCAGCTAACCCTCCAAATGGACTTGGACTCTATTTTAACTTGGTGTTCCCAGTGGTTACTACCCTTAAACGCGGAAAAATGTGTAGTGCTTCGAATTGGCAAAAATAACTCACTTGTGCCGTACTTTGTTAACGGGCAGCCATTAGAATCTGTGTTTCTGTATAACGATCTTGGTGTTATTGTGAACAGCAGCCTAACTTGGTCCGATCATATTACCTCTATTTGTAAACGTGCAAACTCCAGACTGTATCTTATTCGGAGGTGTTTTTCGGGAGTTTCAATGCAATTATTTTGCAAACTTTACACTTTGTACGTAAGACCCATACTTGAATATGCTGGACCAACGTGGTATCCCGATCTGGTTCGAGACAAGACTCTGTTGGAAAACGTTCAAAGAAAAGCCACTCGAATTTCTTTGGGACCGAGAAGACCGTCTTATGCAGAACTTAGTATGGCTAACCTCACTACGTTTGAACTTCGCCGACAACGTGGAGACTTAATTACAACATTCAAAATACTAAAATTCAATTTTGGAAACCTCGAGGAAATATTTATCATAAACCAAGATGAACGCCTCAGAGGTCATCAATATAAACTAAAGAAAGAAAATTTTTCTATAAGACAAAGACAGAACTTTCTTCCATATAGAGTTTTTGGGTGCTGGAATAACCTCAACGACAACATTGTCTCCGCTTCCTCTACCAACTCGTTCAAAAACAGACTCGACAGTTTTATATTATAGTTAAAATATTGTTTTTCTTTTAAACCAAAAATTGTAATTTTATTTCTTTTAGTCGTAATTTTTGTTATTTACTAGTAGGTGATTAATGAAATTTCTTTGTTTTTGGGCATAATAGGGACTTAGTTCCTCTGCCCTCGCTTATATTATAATAATAATAATAATAATAATGATGTAGGTAGCCAGTACAAGGCTCCCTCAGACATAATAAGAAATAAATTAAAAACAACCGGTCGGAACATGAGCTTCTGTGAGAAAAGTGTTTCTCTTTCAAAATGAATAAAGAAAATGGGTTTTAAATTTAAAACAATTAATAGCAGGCAATCTGTGAGGTTAAATGTAAATAAGAACGATCAAAATTAATTTTAGAACATACGAAATATCCTGCTATAACGGTATACACGTAAAAATTTGATAATGTGTATTTTGGGTGACATTTTACCAAAAAAAGAAAAAAACTTATTACTTTCATATATGTGTAAAAACATTTGTTTTAGTAGCTTTCAGCTACTATAATTATTTTTTATTTTTTAAAGAAGTTATATCTACTTCTAAAAATTTTTTTTAACGTACGTCCATGGTTATTTGAATGATCCAATTTTTATCAGACAAGGCAGTAATACACGCTACCTAATTATCTATATACAGATAACAATTATTTTAATGCTATATCCGTTATCATTTTCACTTTTCGTAGATATACGACCAATAACACTGCCTCGTTCATGCCGCCACCATATCGAAATCGTATGAGTTTCGCAACATCGACTAGTAAATTACAATTTCAAGCTTCGTTAGCGCAACCAGCAATTACCTAAGATACCTATGCGTCCGACGAGCGATAGCTAATGTTTCTGTCTTGAGAAATTGGTACCATGGTACCCAGCACCAATGGGTTTGATGGTGTAGATCCGCGGACCGTAACGTGATTATATTGTGTTATTATGTCAGATTCTACTGAGTATTATTGTTGAAAACAGTACACGTTGCACTTTTGTTACAGTAGCTATTATTTATTTATGTGTAGCAATATGTTTCGTGAAAGTTTAGAACGATTCCACGGCAGTTTTGAGTGAAATAGACAGTGCTAAACGGATTTGGATCGGGGGTGACAAAACTTTGTTCAATTTAAAGTTGTAAGTACCATAACAAGATTTAAATACATATTGGATATTCTGAAATAAATATTTATTATCTTACATTGTATTACCGGTAGTAAATAATCAAAACAAATCAAATTTCAAGTATAACGATAATATATATATATATATATATATATATATATATATATATATATATATATATATATATATATATATATATATATATATATATAAGGATCACTCAGACGAGTGGTGGGTTCTTATATCGGTCTCTAGGTGGAGAAATAAAAGACAAAGTTGATAGGCTACTTTATCTATTTTGAAGACGTTTCGCTTTCGAGTTTTGAAAGCATCATCAGTTCATCTAAAAAATTATTACAATATGAGAACCACACAATCATGGAAACGATGTTAATTGTTACCTTAAAAAGATATGTAGCAGTCAATGTTATTGACATATCTTATATATATATATATATATATATATATATATATATATATATATATATATATATATGTCAATACTTTTTTCTTTTTGGGTGTGGTAGTCAATAAAAAATAGAGCTTTGCTAAGGCGTACTATTTATTCTGAAATCCGAGCTTTCGGTGGTTATTTGCCACCTTTATCAAGGTCTACAATGAAAATTACTGTGTTATAACATTAGGCTGATGTAATATAAAAGTTATAAAAACTTACCAGAAAGTAAGATTCATAGCATATAAAACACAACGTTAAATAACATAATGTGATCTGAATTATTGAAGGCATTAGAAATTTAAAAACTTTAAAATACTTAAAAATTAAAGAACATGTTACAAAGTTTAAAAAGTAAAAAATAAGACGACATGTTTGACAAAAAACAGTCGTCTTCGCAGGTTTGAATTCAGTCACATCTCACGAACAGAAAGAGGTAGTAGGAGGAACTATTGTTCTTTAAATAGTTCGATGTAACTACAAAAAACAAACTTTCAAACTGATGTCTAACAAAATGCCGTTTGTGATTTTAGGTACTACCAACCATGTTACCAACTTAGAATTGAGAGGGAAATTTAAAAAAAGGTTTTATTATGTCAAAAAATAAAAAGAAAATAGTATTTAGTAAATAGGTTTAGAAAAAACAAACAAACAAAACAAAATGAACATCTGAATAATAACTGAAGTTAATCATGATAATTATAGCAATTAATAATGGAATTTACGAAACATGAAGCACTCTGAGATGCAGAAAACCCTAGTCAAAAGTCAAAATAAAATTGTAAATTTTGCTAAGATTCTGGATCTCAGATCTTTTATTCAGATTGTTGTTATCACTCCTGCTGATATGTACCATTTCTAAGAATGTTCTCTTAAATTTATTTTTCTCTCTGGCTAATATTTTAACATTGTTGAAATCTATCTTATGGTCTAGATCGATAGTGTGTTCTGCCAAAGCACAAGTGGGTTTATTTAGTCTACAGTCACTCTTATGAGAAATGATACGACTAGACAGATTTCTTCCAGTTTCACCAATGTACGTGGATGGACATTCAGTACATTGAATGCAATAAACAACATCTCTTGACTCTAAAGTAGTTAGGGGTTGTTTTATTTTGCTATATAGCTGACGTATGGTTTTGATGTTCTTGTTAGCTATTTTGATGTTTTTAAATTCTTTGAAAATTTTAGTAAGTTCTACGGTTAGTTTTGGAATATACGGAAGGGCATAAAAATACACACTTGTTTGAGAAGAATTGTTTTGTGCTGAGGGCACTGATTGAGAATTAGTGAGAATGTTATTTCTGTTGACAAATGGAACATTAAAAATTAATTTATTAATCAGTCTTAGAGGATATGAATTTTCAACAAAAAGAGGTAAGGTAAGAGGTTAAGATCATGTTGGAGATGATCTGGATGTGATAACCTTTTGACACGTTCTTTCATTGCTAGGACTAGGTTGGTTTTCATTCTAGGAGGATGATGGGAATGGTAGCTTATGAATCTATTGCTACATATAGGTTTTCTATACCATTGTGTTTTCACAACATTATCCTCACATCTATGCAAACGCATGTCAAGGAAGGGCAAAGATCCCTCCCGCTCTTCCTCGCACGTGAATTGCAAATGTGGGTTTTGTTGGTTGAAAACATTTAAAGTAAATTGTATAGAGTCTGCTGGTAGTGCCAAGATTAAGTCATCCACGTATCTTTTTATAAAAGGTATTTCAAAATTGATTTGTTGCAAACAATCTTTAATCAAATCGTCTAAGACATAATTACAAAGAATTGGTGAAATGGTGGACCCCATTGGATGTGGACCTCAGAGTGCTTCATGTTTCGTAAATTCCATTATTAATTGCTATAATTATCATGATTAACTTCAGTTATTATTCAGATGTTCATTTTGTTTTGTTTGTTTGTTTTTTCTAAATCTATTTACTAAATACTATTTTCTTTTTATTTTTTGACATAATAAAACCTTTTTTTAAATTTCCCTCTCAATTCTAAGTTGTTAACATGGTTGGTAGTACCTAAAATCACAAACGGCATTTTGTTAGACATCAGTTTGAAAGTTTGTTTTTTGTAGTTACATCGAACTATTTAAACAACAATAGTTCCTCCTACTACCTCTTTCTGTTCGTGAGATGTGACTGAATTCAAACCTGCGAAGACGACTGTTTTTTGTCAAACATGTCGTCTTATTTTTTACTTTTTAAACTTTGTAACATGTTCTTTAATTTTTAAGTATTTTAAAGTTTTTAAATTTCTAATGCCTTCAATAATTCAGATCACATTATGTTATTTAACGTTGTGTTTTATATGCTATGAATCTTACTTTCTGGTAAGTTTTTATAACTTTTATATTACATCAGCCTAATGTTATAACACAGTAATTTTCATTGTAGACCTTGATAAAGGTGGCAAATAACCACCGAAAGCTCGGATTTCAGAATAAATAGTACGCCTTAGCAAAGCTCTATTTTTTATTGACTACCACACCCAAAAAGAAAAAAGTATTTACATATATTTTTTCCAAACTAGTCAAAAAATTTTGGACTACCTTATATATATATATATATATATATATATATATATATATATATATATATATATTATATATATATATATATATTATATATATATATATATATTATATATATATATATATATATATATATATATATTATATATATATATATATATATATATATTATATATATATATATATATATATATATATATTTATTATATATATATATATATATATATATATATATATATATATATATATATATATATATATATATATATATATATATATATATATATATATAGCTCTGCCAGCTCAGTATACCCATTAATTGGTGTGTATATGCAATATTTATACATTTTTTTAATTTTTCTAGTTTCTGATTTTCACGTTATTCATATATTTTTTTTACGTATTTTGTATGTCTTGTTTTTGGTTTCTCCTTCTTTTATTTGTTCCTCTGTATATTCATATATAGTTCAACTCAACAGACATTAAAGTTCCAAGGCTTCTTGACTTTTCTTCCATTTTTTGTGTACTGTTCTAGGTTTTTCCCACAACAACTTGAGATCTTTTTTACTTTTCTTCGAGCGCCTTTTCTGCGATCTTCTTCTTCTTAAAGTGCCCTCTCTCCAATGGAGGTTGGCTACTACAATTTTAAACTCTTCTCTATCTTCAGCTGTTCTTATTAGCTGTTCAAAATTTAGCTCTGTCCATTGTCGGATGTTTCTGAGCCACGATAGGCTTTTCCTTCCTAGGTCTCTCTTTCCCTTGATTTTTCCTTTCTCTATAAGTTGGGTCTTATTGGTACTTATTATTTCTCAGTATGTGGCCTAGGTATGATGTTTTTCTAACTTTTACTGTGTTAAAAAGTTGTCTTTCCTTGCCTATTCTATGCAGCACTTCTTTCGTTTGAGGTATGCGATGTCCATGAAATTTCGAGTATTCTCAGGTAGATCCACATTTCAAAGGCCTCCAATTTATTTACGGTTGGTAGGGTCCACGTTTCAACTGCATATAGAAGAGTCGACCAGACGTAGCATTTTGATAAACGTAGTCGAATTTCGAGTTTTATTCGAGAATCACAAAGCAGTTTTTTTATTTTTTCGAAAGATTTTCTGGCCTGTTCTATTCTCGATCTTATTTCTAGATCAGGATTTAGGCTGCTATCGATCCATCATCCCTGGTACTTAAATCTATTGACGAATTGACGTGTTCTAAAATGTGCCCATTTATTGTGCAAGGTTGAGGTACGTTTTGGTTTTTTCGTATTGACATCACTTTGGTTTTTTTATTGTTTATTTTCATACCAAATTACTCACAGGTCGAGTTGGTCTTATCGATGAGTCGTTGTAGACCTAAGTCGGAATCCGCAATTAACACTGTATCATCGGCGTATCTGATACTGTTGATATTTACGCCATTCACATTGACTCCATCCTTGGAATCCTCCAATGCTTCTTTAAATAGAAACTCGGAGTACAGATTAAACAGCAGAGGTCCTAATTTCTACTTCTGCGGATGTGGAACCTTCGATCCTAACTCTGGCGTTTTGGTTCCAGTACAAGAATTTGATGTCTTTTCCATATAAACCGACTTCTTGCAAACGTTCTAATAGTAGGTCGTGTCTTACTCTATCAAATGCTTTTTCGAAGTCTATAAAGCATATAAATATATCTTTCTGTTGGTCGTAGCATTTTTGGGTGAGGACTAGTAAACTGAACAGGGCTTCTCTCGTTCCCATGCCGGTTCTGAATCCAAACTGATCGTTTCCGGTGATTGTTTCGCACTTTCTATAGATACGATTATGTACGATTTTTAGTAATACTTTTACTGCATGACTCATAAGGCTTATCAGACGGAACTCATTGCAGTGTTGTGGGTTTGGCTTTTTTGGTAGTGGGATGAATATTGACTCCAGCCAATCTTGGGGTATTTTACCTGTATCATCAATGTGATTGAATAAAAGGACATTCTTGCTCTTTGTCTGCGACCGTTCTTATATATCATTCTTCTTCATTAGACATTCCCTTACCTTTTAAATTTGAAATCTCCATACAAGTATCTTTCACTCCCCTCTGTCTTATTTTAGCTCCTCCTAGCCCTTTATTAAGTATCCAGCTCTCCTTTTCATAAAGAATCGTAGGTGGGATAACTGTTGTATATATTTGTATTTTTGCTGCTCTGTGGGTCTACAACCTCAACAACTCAGTTATCCTTCCAATATTGTTACAATCTTTAACTATTCTTTTTATGGTTTTGTAAATTTTTGCTCTAAATTTCTATTGACTCCATTTTTTCAAGCTTTTCGGTATTATGGTGCTATTCCCACATTTATAGTTAGAACAATTTCAAAATTATAATCCTTAATTGGATTATGTATCTTAAAGAACTGTCTTAATTAATTCGTATTTTCCTTCATCATCACATATTTTGTGGTTGAGGAAAACAGCCATGTATTAGAATACATTTTTCTCTATAATCTACTAAAAATATTTTTACTCTTTCTATTGATTGACTCTTCTTATGATTAGGACAAGATCGTTCGCATATGGTACACATTGATGCCTGTGATGATATATTAAACCTTTAGTGTGAATGTAAATCTTATCATAGGCATCTTTTGATGTTATAACTGCCAGAGTTATCTTCTTCTATCTATCTATACTTTTCTTACCTGTGCTTGGACATTTGTTCTTTGATCCGCACTTCATGTACTAAATGATTTCTTCTTGCTCCTTTTCGAAATTTTTTTACAGTCACAATGTATTCCTTGGTAGGTCCTTCTTAATTATCGTTTCGGTGTACTCCTACCTCATTTGATAGTTATATTTGTTGGCTTTGATCCTCTTTTTCTTTAAGTTCCATCTTCTATCGAAAGTTGGAAACCGTCATAACTATGAGGAATCTGTTAACTGCCGCTCTAAATAGTTCTACACTACTGCATTCAAACCATTTCCTCAAGTTTTTAAGCCATGATATTCTTCGTCTTCCCATATTTCGCTTTCCTTGAATTTTGCCTTGCTTAATAAGTTGTTATAATGAATATTTTTGTCCTTTTATTACGTGTTCTAAGTATTCGAGTTTTCTTCTTTTAATAGTCAATATTATTTCCGCTTCATTTCTTATTCTTCTAGTTACTTCTACATTCTTTGAGTCCATGATATTTGTAGAATTCTTCTGTAAAACCAAAATTCAAAGGCGGCCAACTTACTCAAATGCACTTGTTTTAATGCCCATGCTTCCAAGCCATGGGAAAGAGTAGAGAACACGTAACACCGAACCAGCCTTAGGCGTTGTCCTAACCTTATCTCCCGACAACAAAGAAACTTTTTAATTTTAACTAATAATGCAATATTGCAATACATTTAACATTAAGGCGTTGCGTTACGTTCTGTAAATCATTGTTGTTATCCCTCTTTATTACGACATCGTATGCAAAACTTCTCCATTGCTAGATATATCTTCTTTTGAATTCTTCTTCTTCACTGCTCATTTGTGGGAAAGGGTTAGGTAGTTCTTTATTACGAAAAGGAATGAACTTAATTTAGAAATGTGTGATGGAAAAAGGCTTGTTATACATGGAATACTCAAAAGATACGTTGACAAAATAAACGTTTTATTCTAACATAAATTCCTGTTTTTCAAAATGTCTTAATTCTACTTGTTGACGTTGACACTTGTATCACTTACAGGTGGTGCCAACACTTAACATAAAAATGTACTATACAGAATTGTAATACCAACACTTAAAGTACCCGTTTAGGATCATTTGATCCTCTTCAGGCTTGAGTTGAATGTGTTAAGGTGGTACGAAGAGCAAAACAGACCGAAAAACCAGCTAGGGTAATGGTGTTCCTCTGGTGAAGCTTCTTAGAGGCTGTCGAGAAGAAGTCACTATTCGAATCAGAGGCGAGAGGCTTGTCTGGATGAGGTGTTCTTTTCAGAAAGAATGTGTTTGTTTTTTGAGCTAAATGCGACAGAGTCGAGTCTTGAGTTGCTACTGTTCCTGAGTCATTTTCGAGTCCACACCCGACTTTAAAACCAGTGTATTGTAGTCTGTTATTGTAGTCTATTATATACTAGTCGCAGTTTGCCCAGTGTGAATGTGTGTATGTGACCCCAACAGTGATGGATGCTACCATTTCGATGTTACTTGGCTCCGTCAGTCACCTAGATTTTCCCTGTCCGACCACAGACCCCGTGTTAGGTAACGGGGTCTGCGGTCGGCCGGGGGTCTCGGTGACGAGGATGCTTCGATAGTAGAAAAAACACCCCTTCCACTGTTGGGTTGGTGTGAGTGTGATTTGTGTGAATATGTTTGAGTGTTAAATGTGTGCGAGTCTTAGTCGATAAGGGCAAAAAACCGTGTTCTCTAATAACTATTGTTCCTGCAAGCCGTTTTTGCGTTTGCGACCAACTTTAGAACTAGTGTATTGCACTATAATTCTTGTTATTGGTCGCTTTCACTAACGGCCAGGCCTCGTCGAAGTTCTCTTGAATTTGAGAGTGCTTCTTTAAATACCGTTTCACTGTAGATTTGAAAGAGTAGTGGGAATAACACGCAACCTTGGCGGACTTCTCTCTGTATTTTGATATCTCGGGTGTTACGGTTGTCAATTCTTACCTTAGCAGTTTGATTCTAATATAGATTAGATATAATTTTTTTATCACAACTATCATTATTTTTGCTTTTTAATATATCTCTAAGTTTATGTTAAACCTTATCAAATGCCCTTTTAAAATCTACAAAATATATGTTTATGTCCTGATTCACGTCTATGCATTTTTGGACCAGCACATTCAAACAGAACAAAGCGTCTTTTGGACCCATTCCATTTTTAAAGCCAAATTGTGTGTCACTAATTTCACATTCAAGAGTTTTAATAATTCTGCTGTATATTATTTTTAAAAATCTTAGTGTGTTCTCATTTTAAAGCTATTGTTCTGTGATCTAAATAGGTTGTTGCACTTGACTTTTATAAACGTATTTTTATCTTCAATTGTGGCTTATTCCCAGTTAAATAGTAATTAATTGACTTTTCCGGCATTGCTACAAAGTTCGATTGCAGTCATTGTCTGGGGATTGTGGCAGTATGATATATAAGATTAAAGAGTTCAACCATTACATTAATAACCACTTCACAAGTGAGTTTTAATAATTTGATAGTCACGTTCTCTGGTCCAGTAGCTTTGCCCTCTTTTGTGTTTTTGATAGCATAGATGACTTTGCAATCCCTCACTTATTTATATAATCATTAAGTTTTCTGAAATTACTCAGTGTTTGTCCAATCTTCTTACATTTTTTTTTCGCAAGGACCTTCTGCACAGTATTAGAAAACTTAGAAAGTATACACTTGCTTCTGATTATCAAGACGATAATGTTTTTCTCTCTTTCAAACCATCATCAGTGTCATTATTTTTGGTTAATTTTATTTGATTTTACTACTGGACATAGAAATTCCTCATTGTATTTCACTTTCCTTTAGTTCTGTATATCCCTGCTAAGCGAACCAAAACTTTTTGGGCGATAAAATGCACTGATTTATGATTTAATATTTTACGCCAGTATTTATCTGTAATGTGTAAAAATTGTGTAAAAATATATACAAAGGCACTTGGGTTAGCCCAGACAGTAACACAATCAATCAAATTGACCATGTTGTTGTGGACGCAAGACATTACAGCGATGTTATGAATGTACGTACCAGACGTGGAGCAAACATTGACTCCCATCACTACCTGGTCCAGGCTAAACTAAGGGCACGAATCTCTAACGCAAAAAAGGTCATGAAGGTCACGAACAGCACACAAATAGCGGCACCACAAGATCTGGTGACAGAAGCACCCACATTCAAAGGAGTCTCGGAGTTTATATATCTTGGAACAAAACTACATAACAGCAATCAAGAGAAGAATATACCTGGCGAACAGAGCTTACTTTAGACTAAAACAGTTCTTAACATCACACATAATTAACATCACATTAGCAGAAAAAGCAAGATATTAATATATGAAACTCTTATTAAACCTGTTCTGACATACGCGTCAGAGACATGGGCTGTGGTAAAAAGCGACGAACTGTTAGGCCGCTTTGAAAGAAGAATACTTAGGCACATATACAGAGGAGTACAAGAAAGCGGAATATTGCACAGGCGCTATAATTTTGAGTTGTATCAATGCTATGAATAATGCAACATCGTCCGGTCTATTAAAATTAATAGACTAAGGTGTATAGGACACCTTGAAAGAATGGACACTGGAGACCCCCAAAGACAGATATTATATTATATCAAGAGCTGCGAAGAGGAACCACGAAGAGAGGCTGGCCAAGATTTAGATTTAAAACTCGAAAAGTCGAAGATGACTTGAGGAATCTAGGGGTCAGAAATTGGAAAGACAGGGCGAAAGATAGGGGGGAATGGATACTAATTGTTGAACAGGCCTAAACCCACCCAGGGTTGTAGAGTCAAAGATGATAATGATGATTTATCTGTACAAATCATTTCACAAAACAAGTTGATGAAATATTTTACATTTCCTTCTTCAATGTAATAAATAATAAACAATTCAGAGGCTGCACTTTTTATTTAATTAAAATAAGAAACATAATTATTTATATAGAAATAATTTTCTCCAGATATAAACATGCGACAAAGCCATCTAGAGGTCACAATCAACATTTCCTGCATTGATTTTTTTACTTTCACTTTATTTGTCTCATAGAAATACAAAATAAACCATTGACCTTTATATGTCTTGCGTGTTAAATCATTAAAAATTTCGATACGTTCCCCTTAATTTAAAATTTATTAGTAAATAATGGTGTTCTATTAATGTATAATAATATTCGAAATAATTTTCAGAGCCGTACTAAGGAGCATATTATTGAACATTTTTAATATTTTTAAATATATAATATTTTAACAGCTTATATAATTTAATATATTACAACCTGAAAGGAAAAGAACAGTATAGATGACATTTCTACTAACAAAATTATTGTAGGCCCTTCAAATGTAATATAGAATAAATACATTAAAGAATTGTTTGATTGATACAAAAGAGGAATTAAACTCGTAAAAAGAGCGATTCAGAATGTAATACATCTCCTGTAAGTCTTCTTCTTTTACAAATAAAAATTGTCTAGTAGCATTTGTTAATTTTTTATATTACTTCGTCTAATGTAAAAACTATTTGAGAGTGGTATTTTTGCTGGAGGTACTGTGCGGTCCAACAGAAAATATTTACCAGATATAGGTATATAAATATAAAACAAAATTGGAGCTCGAACAGTTAATGTTTCAAACAAAATGTACGTAATTAAGGTATTACCACTGTACAACTGAAAAATATAGATTGATCTAAAATAAAGCTATATTGTCCCAGAGTTGTTGCAGAATATAATCGAACAATAAAGAGTGTTGATTAATTTGATCAGTTGCATGAACGATATGCTATTGGCCGCAGATCTACTAAGTAGAATTACAGAGTATTATATTATCTTATTATATTATCTGAATGACACAGTTATTGTTAATTCTTTTGTATTCGTGAATACAAATAAAAAAACCAAAGTTGATCAATTAAGATTTAATTTAGACTAAATTAGGCTATACAACTCATTTGTGGATATTCATCTAGAAAGAGGCGAAATCTGTACTCTATATCCCGAAAAAGCTGAAGCTGTTTTCACTTGAAGATCCTTTTTGTGTGTAGGATCATCCCATTCTGGATTTTTTTTACAGTTTCTAGTACGACTTCGCTGTTTTCACTACTTCTCTGCATTCTTCTGTATTGTTAAAATTGAAATTTGTATTGTTGAGATCTGTATTGTTCCTATCAAACAAGCGAGCGAGTGGTTCCAGAAGAAGTCAGACTTATTGATGTCGGTAATCATTAATCATATATGACAAAGAAAGACAAAACTTGCAAAAGGTGTAGGCTCTAGTACTAAAGCAGCAGAAAAAAGAACAGAATGCTCCTCATGCCAGGTACCTTTGTGCATTTATTCTTGTTTTAGGAAGTTTCATGGAAAGTTAATTATTTCCCTGAATGTTTTTTTTAATAAAATAATTATATGGAACTAGTTTAGTATTACTTTTTAGGTATAAAATATGCTCAGGTATTGCGGAAGAGAAAAATATTTCCCAACTCCATAAAATTGTGAAAAAGTGAACCTAAATAAAAAGTTGATAAGACGTGTTGTTGTTAAGATGCTCGATAGCGCTTACCTGTTTTCCGAAGCTAAAAATCAAGCACAATACAGAACATAATGGACAGAAATGATCGATAAATTACACTATATCGCCAAATCCTTAAAACTAAATATTAAGGGATATTGATTATATCAGAGAACCAGAAAGCTGTAGTAAATAAACCGATATTTTCAGCATAATACCATGTAATCATGTAGTAGGTATCCTGATTTTACCACAGAATTCTCGGTTCCCACTAGTTAATGTTTCCGTGTAAAATTGTATGTAAAATGCACCGTACATACTGCATTGATAAAAGAATATAGCTGAGGTCAATTACTTCGGTGCACTTATATCGATTATATTCTTATTTTTCACTTCACGCAAGTGTCGTCTTTCTCGGTACTTCCGCCGTTTGGGTTTCCTTATTTAGTTACAATATTTAAAGTAGATGTATATAGAATGCTTAAAAATAACAAAGTTCAACTATCGTACTCAACATAAAATGTGTTAATAGATAGTGTATGGATTTTTCGTTTTTGTTCGAAAACTATTTTGAACAATATATTAAGGTTTCCTCAAACAGTAACAGGGGCAGCTTTTGTAGATTTGACAGTAGCCTATGACCCAGTAAGGCACAAAACATTGCTCCGCAAATTATACGACACTTTCAATGACCACCATCTGGGAAAGGTCATATATTCCTTACTGCAAAACAGATGTTTTTTCGTTATGCTGGAGGGTAAAATAAGTAAGTAAAGAGTTCAAACAACGGTGTTTTAGCATCAATGCATCAATATATACACAAACAACCAACCTACGCCGACCGAAACCAAGCACTTCGTCTATACTGACGATCTTGCAATATGTGCTCAAGGAAATAATTTTGTAGAAGTGGAGGAGAAACTCGACCTGCCTTAAAAACAATGACAGCGTACTACCTGCAAAATTCCCTGACCCAATCCCTCTAAAACACAAGTCTGCGCTTTCCACCTTCGCGCAAAGGAAGCTAAGCGATAACTCCAAATTGCGTGAAATGGTAATACATTAGAACACACAAGCCAACCTATATATCTTGGAGTAAGTCCGGATCAGTCCCTCACCTAGAGACAACATTGCATAAAAACTAGAGGGAAAGTAACAACTAGAAACAGCATACTCAAAAAGCTAACGGGAAGTAAATGGGATGCATGAAACCAACGCTACTCTCAAATCTATATAAAGTAGCGGGTTTTGCAGAACCCTCAACTAGCAGATGCGTTGCAGAGCACACAGAGAAAATTTAACAGATCGCGGACGAGCGGCATGCCCTATACAAAGCTCGAACATCACGAAGGCGACTACATTCCAGGAAAAGCTTCCTTGGAACAGTGCAGGATGAACCGTCTGAGTATTTTCCTCTCCCCCAGATTTAATGGCCCACCAATCCCCAGATTTTAAAACGTGAAAAACTATGAATAGTATAAGAACGGGGATCTCTTCAGTAATATCAAACATGGCAAAATGGGGGTAATTAGATCAAGATTATGTGAACTGTGACTGTGGATAAAAACAGAATATGGGATATCTTCTTGCATGCAGAAACTGTCCTATTCGATAAACCCTCGAAGATTTGTGCCTCGACAACAAAGATGAAACCGACGTAGCCCGATACTGGCCGAAATTTTATTAATGACATGTCCCGATACGATAAAGTAAAATAAGTAAGGTTTCATTATTTATAAAAGTTAGCCAATGATAATAATTACATATTTACTTTTTCTTCACATTGGTGCTCTATTTTGCTGTTGGAATGTTTTTGAATTGGTTCAGAAGAAATTGGGATTGCTTCTTGTTAATGTTCAATAAGCTTTTTAACGTACCGCATTCTTATGGAACTTTTTGGACTCTAAAAAGAGGATGAGAGTTGCAATATGACAACTTTCTGATATTGCAGATATATTACATTCATCTTTTCCCAAGAATTTGTTTTCCTATAATTTTATCTGCATGATAACTTGTAGAAGTTGTAATTTTATGTCTCCTTTCGTGACTAAGGTATTATAGTTTTCCTATTTTTGTTTCATTGTTGGTTCTATTTATTTTGAAGATTTTTTCATGATTTATTTTGCAACTCTATTTGCGTAAGATGTTTTTAATATTCCTTTACAAAACCACATCTGGAAAACTTTTTCCTTTTCCTCGCCTTCGCTTTAGGATGACTACTTCAATATCCTTTAAAACGATACTAAATATGTATATATACATACATTTTTTTCATTTGAAACGGATCCACCCTCAATATTTTCGAAATGCGACATACACATGTCTTCTTCTTGAATTCTTATATGTAGTTTGCTTTTATTTTAAATAACCGCAAACTGTGATGATGTCACACATTTATATTTTAAAGAAAAACTTATGTTTTTTTTCAAAATTAAATAGACAATGAAATTATATCTTCTTCTTTCTCCTCTTTATAAGCAATTGTCTAGAGTCAAGAGTCTAAATGTTTGTTTGAGTTATCAATTTTCAATTTTCGCAGATATATTTCCAATTTCATCAACCGACGAACTGAGTCCGGCACTGGCAGTTCGTGATATTTTACCAATAATCTATGTTTTGATCTAAAAATAACGTCTACTTTTTGGCTACCGGGTAATGTTTATTTAAAAATATAAAACAAAAATGACCACGTTAATTTAAAATGTAAAATCTTTTCACTTGCAATCATGACCAGTTTGAAATTTGTTCCTTATAATCAGTTCTACTGGCAAAGACCAAAATACGTAAGTTTTTAAAAGTTTTGTATATATCTGAATAATTACAATTTTTGTTGCTTCTTAGTACCTGCTTGATTTTTGTCAAATATCTTTACCAAAAACTTAAAGTTAACAACATAAGTTGCTGGATATTTTCCTGTGAATTTTCTTCAATTTATTCTTCTATCAGTACAATATCTAACCATCGAACACTGACGATCATATTGGCAATAATAACTTTGTTTACGGCAACTCCAAACAGATAAGTGGTCTCTTGCCATCTTTACTACTCTATTTGTTGTCATTTGCCTTATAAGATCGTTCCATTTTACTCTTCTATTTCTTACCCAGTTCTTGATGTTCTTCTCTATGGTCTTACCATCAAGTGTTTTTATATCTGCTGTTTCTGACATCGTTTTTGTCCTCTCTGTGTCATGTCGTGTTTCTGCCTCTTATGTCATTATTGATCTGATGACTGTTTTGTAAATTCTGCCTTTTATTTCTTTCTATTTTTATTTCGATATTTTTATTTCTCCATATTGTCTCATTTAGGCAACCAGCGGCTCTGTAATAGGATTAGGTAACATGGCGACATATGACTCCATGTTGAAGTTGCTTAAACCAACGGTAACTTTAACATCTTAAGTCATTATAAGAAAATTTGTAAACCAAATGTAATTAATTATTTGTTAACGGGTTTTTACCCATATATTTAGTGGCTACATTCATGTACTCTTAGACACTGATGATGGAATATGGATTCCGAAAACGTTTTGTCTTTTTAACTTAGCCCGTTTGGGTTCTTAATATATACCTTTTACAAAGGATTTTTAATAAATGTTTTCTCCCATTTGGCATCCTTTTTTAGTTCTTATTTTTATTTCATCCATAATCAGGATGAACACTAGAGGACTCAGAGAATCTTCCTGTCTTATGCCATTGCCAGCTTCAATAGGGTCGGTTAGTTCTGCTTCTACTTTTACGATTATTTTTTTTTTTTTTGTAGATATTCTCGATCGTTTTGTTTATTCCTAGAGGTATCTCTTTTGCGTATAATAAGTGGATAACGACCTTTATTTTGATCCCGTCAAATGCCGTCTTCTTCTTCTTACGGTGCCTTATCCTTAAGGACGTTGGCCATTACATTTGCCCATTTAATCTTATTTGTAGCAGCCCTGAATAGTTCTATGGAGGTCATGTTCGTCCATTGCCGTAGGTTTTTAAGCCAAGAGTTGCGTCTTCTTCCTGGTCCTCTTTTGCTATTGACTTTGCCTTCGGTCACAAGTTGGAGCAGTTCATATTTTTGATTTCTTATGATGTGACCAAAATATTGTGTTTTCCGTTCTTTTATTATAAGCATAAGCTCTCTTTCCTTATTCATCCTCCGCAAGACTTCCGCATTTGTCGTATGGCTCATGTAGGATATTCTGAGCATTTTACGGTAACACCAGAGTTCGAATGCTTGGATTCTTTTTTGTGTTGCTTCTGTCATTGTCCAGGCTTCAACACCATAGAGCAAGGTAGAGAAAACATAGCCCTTAAGTATTCTAGTTCTCAATGAGATGCCCAGCTGGCGGTTGCATAGAACTTTTTGCATTTTGTAAAACATTGTACGTGCCTTTTTCAGGCGTATTTTTATCTCTAGTGAGTGGTCCCAAGTTTCATCCCAAGATTACTTCCAAGGTACGTTGTTCTTGTTACTCTTTCCAGATCTGTTCCGTCGACATTGATCTTCACCCTTCTGTTTTGGTGCTTGCTGATGACCATCGTTTTTGTCTTCTTTGTATTCAATTTCATTCCAAATTATCTACAGGCTGTCGTTCCTCGGTCCATTAGCATATTGCAGGTTATTTATACATTGCCGTTTATAATTATACCATCCGAGTTGCCTTCCAAAGCTTTCTGATATATCTTCTCAGAGTAAACATTGAACAGCAAAGGTGATAGGACACATCTCTGTCTTACTCCCTTCTCGATATTGATTTTTCCAGATGTGTCGCTTTTTATTCTGATTTTAGCCTTTTGTTCTTGGTAGAGATTTGAAATAATCCTTAAGTCTTTATCGTCGATATTACATGACCTTAAAATATCTATTAGTTTATCATGTTTCACCAGGTCAAACGCCTGGTGAAACTATAGTCTATAAAACACAAGTATACATCAGAATCGACATCTCTACATCTTTCAACTAGCACACGTATTGAAAAAAGTGCTTCTCTTGTTCCGAACCCATTCTTAAAACCAAACTGAGTTTGACCAGTGTGTTCGTCTAGTCTAGGGAATGCCGTCTTAAGGTCCACAAAACATAGATATACCGGTTTGTTGTATTCCAGCATAACCTAAAACCTTGTTGTTTTTCTGCTTGTGTTATAATTTCATTCAGTTTATTTGTTAACACTTTGGTTGTTAATTTTAGTGTTGTGTTTAATAAATTAATTCCTTTGTAATTTTCTGGGTCTGATTTGTCTCCCTTTTTGATGAGGGGTATTAGGATGCTCGATCACCATTGTTGAGAAATTCTATTTTGTTCTATTATTTTTTGGATTAGTTTTAATAGTTGTTTGGTCTGGTCCTCCTTACTTTAGGAGTTCGGTCGGTAATCTGTTCAGATTCGAAAAAAGTTATAAAGGAAAAAGGGCAAAAATATTCACTTGATACTAGGAAGGATGAATTGTTTAATATTGATCAGAATCTATGGCAGCTCCTAAGCTGTTTAAGGTTTTGGATGCGTGAGAATATAAGAAATAATAATCTTGATATTATTAAGAGGAAGGACTTAAGTGTGTTGATATTGTTAGTTTCACCTTTACCGAAAACAATCACACTGAGTTCTATGTTATGTTCGTGGCATTTCTCGATTGTTTCTGTAATTATGTGGATCGCATCTGTAGTGAATCTGCCTTCTCTGAATCATTGCTAGTAATCCCAAATTTTTGTGAGTTTTTGCTTAATTTTGTATGTTATACTCAGTAGAGATATTTCTCTTTAGTTGTTATACACTGTTACTTCTCCTTTATTAAATATTGATATAACTTTGCCTCCTTTCCAATCCTCGGGCATTACTTCTGCTTCCCATATTCTAACTATTAGGTATAAAAGCTTGTTCATAATGTTTCCCCTTCGTTTTTAATCAGCTCGTTGAGATTTTCCTCTAGGCCAGGTGTATTTCCTGTTTCATTTTTTTTATGACGTAAATGTTCCATGTGTTGCCTTATTGCATTATCCCTCATGTTTTCTGTTGCACATACTTTCTCTTCAGCTCTATTTGCATCTACATAGTTTTGTGAAGTGTGTTTCCCATGATCCATTGTCAATTTTACCCACTGGTCTGCATTTTCTTTGTAGAACTTTTAGGTCTTCTGGGACTCTGCTAGATTCTTTAGTAGCTCCTCCATCTTTTTTTGATTTTGCAACATTGGTCTGATACTTTCTTTTTATCTTTGTATTTATTTCGATGATGTTCTTCTTTATTTATTTCTTACTTGGTTTTCTGTTTAATTTTGGTTTTGAATTCTGTATTGAACAATTTTTTTTCTTCTTTTTATTTCCCTCTGTAGATCATAATGTAATCGAGTAAAATTACTATAAATATTTGTCAAAACATAAAAATGAATTATTATAAGTAGGCAGATTTCAATATAAACATTTATTAGATTAATTTTATAGGTTTTTGAAATATATTTTTAATGTTTTATATTTAATAGGTAATAAACTGATTTTAGTTTAATTTTCATATTTCTAAAGCAATTTTTTTACACCGTATACCTACAACAAATAACACCGTCTGTTACCAGTTTCTATAGTTCTAAGTTATAGGATAAAATTGCCAGCCACAAATTTAACATAAATTCATGTCAGATATTGCAAAACTGCAAGTTTTTGTCCTTACCAAAAGTCCTCTTCCTTTTAACTGACATTTTTCTCTCTGATGTGTTGATTTGTAGATCCATTTCATTGTTTATTTCCCTCATCTT
This sequence comes from Diabrotica balteata, assembly GCA_918026665.1. Classification (NCBI taxonomy): domain Eukaryota; kingdom Metazoa; phylum Arthropoda; class Insecta; order Coleoptera; family Chrysomelidae; genus Diabrotica; species Diabrotica balteata. The sequence goes on from OU898278.1 coordinate 168,708,352, forward strand.
TCAGATTAATTCCTCGATTTGTAGCTTTGCGAGTAATTCATTCCCTATATAAATTAAACAAAACTATACCAAATGGGCTAAAAAATGTAGCTTTTTAGTTCTCCTTTATGTGTCCAGAACACTTAATCTTCTGCTCTTATTTTGGCGTGTGCAGATGTGTACAAATTACTAGTAAGTTGGATAAGATGATGCATAATCCCATCTGTCATTATACTTCAAAGTTTATTTAACTTCACCTGATCAAATACCTTTTGACAGTCGATAAAACATAATATATACATAATATATACTTAAAAAGTGTTTATTGTTTTCAGGAAACCATAATGAGTGCTACAATGTTTACAAAAATCCCAGAAACGACCAAAACTAAAATTCCTGTTCCTGCCAGTCCCACTCCGCTACGTAGACATAACAGTCTTCGCTTGAGGGGTGAAAAACCCTTTACTTATCCGATAGGGAAGCGGCGTGATGAAGAAAACAACATTATTATAGCCAAGGAAAGGTAGGATCAAAGTTTAACTTAAATCAAAAAATAATATTAGGATGAGAAAATGATTTTCGTCCAACTTAAGCTATTACGATAAAAATTTAATTTGAGAACGTGTTTTATTAGTACTATATAAACGTTGATTTTTGCACTGCTTTTCATAGTTTAGCTGTAAATTCTGGCAGTTTGATATTCTTATTAGGGACCTTTCTACTCGTATATTTTGAGTGCAACTCTCAAGTCTAATTTCAGTTCTCTTGCACAAAGTACCTTTCTCATTTTATTGAAGTCAGGTTTTCATCATTATTTTGGGTTTTTAATATTCTCATAAATTTAATTTTCTTGATGTTTATTGATAATCTATATTCTTCTCCATACTCAATTATCTTGTTCATTAGCTTTTAGAGGTCTTAGAGGTTGTCTGCTATTAGGATAGTATCGTCCGCATTTCTAATATTGTTATTTGGTCTTCCATTGACCTTGACCATTCCTGCTGCTTCTCCCTCAAGAGCTCTTTTCATCATTTCTTCAGAGTATGCTTTGAATAGTAGTGGTGACAATACACGCCGCTGTCGCACTCCTCTTTTAATTTAGAACTCTTCTGATGTGTGTTCATTAATGTATTATATGTGACGAAGGTCATTGTATTGTAATTATTTTGCTTTGAGGAGGTCCATTAGCTCTTTGTGGTGGACTTTATCGAAAGCCTTGTTGTCATCTATCAATCAGTCGTACATATCTTGGTTCACATCCAAGCATCTCTGGATTAGTACGTTGAATACAAAGAGAGCTTTACTGGTACCTCCGCCTCTACCGAATCCAAATTGGGTTTCTTCAATATCCATATCAAGTATTTGGTAAATGCGTTTATGGATGATTTTTAAAAATATTTTAGTGTGTGAGACATCAGGCTTGGTGCTGTGGTCAGTGCATTCTCTATCTTTTTTCTTTTTTGGGAGACAAATAAATGTTGAGGTCAACCATTCATTGGGTATTTTATCCGACTGATCAATTTCGAACTGTTATCGAAAGATATGTCTTGTAGGTTTCTTCTTTCGTTGTCAAAGAGCTCTTCTATATATTCTTTCCATCGTTTTAGTTTTTGTCAGTCGTTATCATAGTATTTCCATTTTTATCTAAAAGAGTTGTGTTGTGGTTTCTTTTTTACAGCTCTGCCGTTTCTTTAACCTTTTTATGTAGGTTAAATAGGTTGTATTTGTTCTGAAGATGTTCTATCTCTTTACATTTTCCCTCATAGTAAGTTTGTTTCTCTTAGAATCAAGAGAAGTCAAGAGATCTCTTATCATTTTTCTGATTTCATTGTTAATGATTTACTGCTCCATAAATTTTGCCATGGAAAAATTATTAGAGGAGGCAACAAAGTACCGCTTCCTGAAATGCAGACTATTACGGTAGTATTTTCCTTTCCTGATCCCTCTATGTTCCGGTGAACTTTCTGACCAATACCAGCAACGCCTTTTATTCTATTTAGATCGGAAGAAAAACTGGTCTCGTCTAAATATCACGTATGACCGGGCTTACCTTGCAATTTGAAATCAGATATAGATATGCAAGTATTCAGGCAATCGTAAAAGCCAAAGATGATGAATGGATCACTTGTAGCTGACCTTCTATATCTTTCCAGTTGCTCAAGCTTTTTTGACTTGATCTATTACGCTTGCAAAATTTTTTAAACTACTCTGCCAGGTTTTTCTTCCTTAAACTGGGTAGTAAAGTGGTTTTCTTGTATATAGTTTTGAACTATTGCTTGTATCTCCGGTTTAGTGAGAACAAACCCCCATTTTGCCATAATTTTTATCTTACCACTTAAGTCTTTTTCAATTTCTTTGGTTAGAGAAGTTTTTCTTCCCTGTTTACCAAGTACACTAGTACGTCTTCTTGAAATAGCAGATTTGTCAATTTTAAACTGTGTAGCTGCACTTCTAAGAGATAAAGTGCCATCCTCTATTAGCTTTAGGGCTGTTTCCATTCCTTTTTGTCGTAGGGGCGCTTTTTGGGAACTTAAACCTTCGGCATTATTATTAAAGGTATAAAAACGTCTTTTTTTTTAACTTGGTGGTGTCTCGTTTTTGCACCTGTTATTTACGACGTGCTAGCTTGCCAACGAATGAAGATAGACTAAACTCGTTACGGAATAACAAAGCCGCATGTGCTACTTTAGAAATCCGAGACTTTTTAGGAGTCTTTAGGATCTCGTACAGCAGCGCAACAGGAAAAGTTCGTATATACAATTTTAAAAGTTTTTTTTTTAAGCAACATGCACAGTCAGATACGATAGTTTTTTCTCATGTTTGTGTTTACTTTTATTTACTATTCATTGCATATTTCAATTGTATATATATGGAAGTAATTTGTAACGTATATTTTATAAGGTTATTGTTTTTTGCATTAGAAAAAATTGAATGTCTTGTTTTTGACCGTAATTTCGGCTGTCTCATTTTTGCACCACTTGACCCTATATTTATTATTATATATTTCCTATAATATTTTATATTATATAAATTTTCTATATTATTTTTATATTATTCTATTTTCTATATTATTTTATATTATATATTATTTTATATTATATCCTAAATATATTTCTTGTATATATATTTCCTAAGTACAACTAAAATTGACTGTACTATTAGCCCAGATCAGAACCACACGGCAAGCAAGGATCGCAACCACAATAATCGATTCTCCTTTTCGGAAACAACGCACCACCAGTCCTCGTTCAACCCTCCTTTACAACGGGGGCGATCGTTCATGGAGAGGAGCGACCGGGGGGTACAACATGGAGCTAAGAGACCGGAAAATATGAAAATCGGGAATCGAAGTCCCGTAGAGGTGCTAAAAGGTGGTACTACCCCAGTATCGCCCAGTAGAGTGAGAAGTCTGGTAAGTAGGTTAAAAAATTAATTATTTATAAGGGTTTTTGGGTTAGGCTAGGTGTTAGCGAACGATAACGGTTATAGGTGAAGGTCAAACGTACGTGTATCCCCATATTCTTAAAAAAAGATTGTAAATCCCAAGTATATAGTCAACATTTTCAATAAAAGTTACATTTTATATTAAGCTAATAAAACTGTACTTAAAAAACTTATGTTTATTTAGGAATTTTAATAATTTAACACAGTTTCACTGTTAGTTGCAATTTGCAATATATTTATTATTTTTTGAATAAAGTGCGATCTTTGAACGTTAAAACTCCCCAAAAATGTAATACCTACAATATCAGAACATTGGAGAAAGAACAGATTAACTAATATTTTATCCCTTTTTGTGTTTTGTTCTTCTTATGGTACCATCTAATTTATATCTCGTGAACCTCGAAACAGAGAATGTCCAACTATGTTTTTCGATCACGAATGTTTGCGTCTTCCGTAACCCCTGTTTGCTGTTATTTTTTCTTTGATATTTATTTTCAATAAATTACAAACTCCATTTTATCTTGTAACATGATCAAGATCTGAAGTTTTTTTTTATTTTTTTAATTTCGAAATGAACTTAAACGTAGTTTCATAATGAACGTATTGAATTATTTTCAAGAATCTTCTACAAATCCATATTTCAAAGACTTTCAGCTATAATTTTGTTAAATTATCTAATTGATATTTTTAACAGCTCTGGTAACTTTTGGAGTTATATATGGAGTATATCAGGTGATTCTTCGAGATATTCCTTGTTGTTGAAAATAATTCTGGATACTTTTAACACATTGGCCGCTGTTAGACATAAATGTCATATCAGTGGCGTGCCGTGACATTTGAAGAAAGGGATGCAAATTAAAGGAAATTAAAAAAAGACTTACTGACCTTTTTGCTTGTAGTGCAGCTCTATTATTCTATCATCTTTGGCAAACTCGTTTATGATAGACTCATAAAATCTGGGATTTTCAGACATTTCTTTAATAAGTTCTTTTTCAATTGATAAAATCGCTAAGTTAACTCCTCACTTGTGGAATTTCTGACAAAGTTTTTAATCCGCTTTGGTACAGAAAAATTTGGTTCTACACACGCACTTATAGCAGGTATTGTCATCACTAAGTCACATCATTTTGAAACCTCACTATATGCTTCATCCATTTCAGTTTGTTTAAGAAATGTCAGCAATTAGTATCAGTTTGTACAGAGTGTTGAGAAGCATACAAAACGCACAGTTGGGAATGCAGGGAAAGAATGCCAAAAAAGTTTGCATAATGTTTTTTTATACAATTAAAAGCCTCTTCCTGGAAACTACAGTTGGCATATTTATTGAAGTTGCATAACTCCACAAATCTTAACTCACAAAGGTTTTTAAATCTTTCTTTAAGCTGCTGGGAAATATCTATTATTTCACAAAAAAGTCGATTATAAGATATTTTTGTGTCGCCTACATCGTCAATTCTAATTCGTTTTCTCTTGGGTTCCATCTCTTTGAGGTCGCAAGTTTTTGCCACATGATATCAAATTGCTCCATCTGTCTGTTGATTTGGACTTCGAATTCGTTAATTATTTTAATACAAAATCCAATATCATTCGATTTAGTCTGCAATACATCAAATAAAATGTCTGTATAAGGAAATATTTCAGAAAATACTTGAAGCAAAAAATTAAAATCAAAATCTCGTTTGACTAATTCCAAATAACCTCTTGAGGAATTCACAGTTTCAGGGTCCCAACGGTCTTTATGCTCCAAAATGCTTTCAATTAACTCTATTAGGGATTGCCGATATTGGGAAACTGTTTTTACTAACCTCCCATTGTAGTTCCATCTAGTGGGAGCTGCTCGAGGGAATCTTTTCTGAAGAATGACATCTAAAGCATGTGTCATTTTGGACGATTTAGAAAAAAAGCAGCCATTCCGCTCAAAGTTTGGAAGAACACTTTGCAAGTCTTATTGAGTGCGACTGATTGCGCTAAGAACTAAATTTAGGCTGTGTCAAAGCAGTGCAAAAAAATTGCATTTTGAAACCTCTCCTTAACTTTGGTTTGAAGTCCTCCCAGGTGCCCAGCCATTACGGCAGCTCCATCATAACTTTGAGTGACAAATTTGGAACCACAGTCCAGTTCCTCAACTATATTACAAACATGTCTATACATACCTTCTGCTGATCTATCTGCAGTCATATCCAAAAATTTCCAAAATCGTTCTTGTATTTCACCATTATTTTTTATGTAAAGCAGAACAACCGACAATTGACTCAAATTGACGATATCTGTAGTTTCATCTAGAACAATGGAAATAAATTGTGCTTCTTTTATTTCTTCTTTGGTTTTTTTGCAGAACAATATTTGCCACATACTTGATCAAATCGTTCTGTATCCTTGTCGAGGTACCTTGAAATACAGTAGAATTGATCTAAATGACTTTTAAGTAGTTCGTCATATTCAGCTAAAAAATTCGCCAAATCCACAAAATTTCCCCTATTTGCAGATTCATAATTTTCATTATGCCCTCGGAAACTAAGTTCATGTTCTCCAAGGAAAGATGTACTATTCCACACGTTTTTCTCACTTATATTAAATAATATACACGGAAAACAAAATAATCTCAAGTGAGTTTTACAACCTGTCAACCACTATAAATGCAAAACACGGCAAACGCGCTGTATTACAATGTGATATGCGAACTACTCCAGTTGCCTTGCCTATGATAAGCAAATCTCATATTGCATCCAATATTCTTAAAACTGCGGATCCAAACCTATTGGGGCCGAGGGTCTACGTGTGTTGGCGAATTGAAGCGATGCTAGCGCGAGCAGAATGGTTTCAGAAAATGCATCCAAAGATATTATCACAGAATATAGACGTCTATATAAGCGTCTATATTCTTTGCGAATATAAGCGTCTATATTCTTTGATATTACAGTCACCGTGCGCTGTTGACAGTAATTGTCATTCGTAAAGCAATTTAATGATTTCTTGAAAACCATATTTTATCTTTAAATTATTACAAATCAATTTGAAATATGATTATGTAGTTTTAACAACTGATAATAAATTTTAGATTTTAGAGGATGCAATGCATCCCTTGCATCCATGCACCGCACGCCCCTGTGTCATATGTTGTTTTTGGTAACAGCCACACCTTAGTTGTCTCGGTAGTAATTCTGCATTGTAGCTTAATTGTTGTCTCAGTCCTATATAAGCTGTAAGGGACTGAAGGATCACGGTTGTAATTTTTTAAAACTGTTTTTGGTTTTTAGATCTGTGAACTATGTAGGTACTCGTGGCCTGAAATATACGTAGATAATTAAAATTATAAATATTTAGAAAGAACGTGTTTATTAAATTAAATACAACGTAAAACTAATATTTGTCCTAAATATCAGCAAAAAATATGAAACTATATAATAAAACTCACAAATTATTTGGTATACTTATAAACCTGGAAAAACACTCAAGACAAAAATAATTTTCACATAAAAGAGAATCTTGGGCTCTCCCAGATCCTCTTTGAATCTTCTCATAATAAAGGACGCATCAATATCTGTTGTTAATACCACCCTCTTTCAAAATATGTTGATGATTGTCAACAATATCCCATGTATGCTGATCAACCTCAAAACCTAAAAACCTGTTGACGATTTCCTGCTTGAATTTGATTATGGACATTTTTACATTACTACTTGGTGCAAAATATGTGTATTCACTAATGCACTACCAATAAGAAGCTCAATGGTCAGTTTGCGGTACCACTTCATCCCTCTGCGTAATGAGGTGGTATACGACTTCATTTGGTCTGAAAGGTCAATGTAGGCTTTATGCTTGTTGTAGTCAACAACAGCAGTAGGTTTTTGCAGTTCTTTATTATTGCCAGCTCTCAGTTACTTATCAGTATATTTTGTGGATAAGGAAAGCACATCTCTCTTGTTCTTTCACTTCTGCATGATTATACCTGAGTTGCCTTAGGCTGCCTCGGTTTCTCCTTTTTTAATCCATTTTTCAAGAACTTGTTTAGAATTCATCTTTCGATTTGATTGGAGAGTCCTAACCAAGTGAGTGTTTCTGACAAGTAAAACATATACCTACTCGACACTTGTATAGTATTTGTCAGTAAAACTATCCGTCCGTTATCAAGCAAGTCCTTTGCAAGAGTAAGTACTACTTTTTTGGATCAAGATGGGCCTTCTACTCGGTCTTGTCCACAATAAATCAACATATTGTAAGTATACTTTTCGATGTACAGTTTGTACAGTTTCATTCCAAACGTCTGTCTTGTATTTTTGATATATTGTCGAAAAGCCAACCTACTTCAAACGGAAACCAGTGTTTCGTCAATACAAAGGGCATTGATCGGTGTAAAGTATCGTTGAAAATTTTGATTAAATTTTTCTGAGGGAGGCAATTTTTTCTGCAATCTGCATGTACACATTTTCATTCTTGTTAAAATGCCACATTTTCAACATTATTTGGAATCGATTGCGATACATTACAGATTTTATCACATTTCTCCATCCAAAGACCAATCCAAATTAATCTACCAATGAATTTTTTCATTTTGTCAATACTTGTATCTTGCCAGTGACGTACTTACTTTAGCCCCTCTGTGCAACTTCTTTAGCGAGATATTGAGCTGCGTATGTGTTTTCTTTCGTGACTACCATTTCAAGCAAGTCTTTGAAACAAGTTCCAAACTATCATTATCATCATTTTGGCTTTACAACCCTGTGTGGGTCCTAGCCTCCCCAAGTATTCTCTTCCAGTCGTCCCTATCCATCGCCTTCCTCCGCCAAGCACGTATTTCCATATTTCTCATAGTTCCAAACTATCAGTCTTCTTAAAAGTAAGTGGATTAGGACTCTCTGTAAACAAACTGTGGACCATTATTTAGCACCTATTCCAGTTTCTCAATTTTTTGCTGAAATTGGAGGAACTCCAAGTGCTCCTTGAAAATAAAGATTAATCCCTAAACTAGTTAGCAGTTGGATATCTATTTCTTCTGATTTAAAAAGCGATAAAAGGATGATGGGTCGAAAATGGATAGAATCAGGATATCAGAACGTCGTCAGTAGATCTCCTTAACAGATGTATCCCAACAGTCAGAAAATATTTGCAAATCAGATTAAATTTACATTCATATGGGCGTTCCGCTACGTTACGTTACGTTAAGAGTACCTTCCATTAATAAGTTGGAGGCCTTCGAAATGTGGACGTTGCGAAGAATGTTCCGCATACCATGAACAGATAGGGTGAGAAACGAGGAAGTCTTAAAAAAGGCAAATAGTGAGAGAGAACTACTCAATTTGATCAACGTATGAAAAATTGGATACCTCGGCCATATTCTGAGAGGAAAAAAATACGCAATCCCTCAACTAATCATCCAGGGAAAGATTGAAGGCAAGAGAGTAGTAGGCCGCAAACAAATGTCGTGGTCACGGAACATAAAAAACTGAACAAGCATAAATAAAACTGACGATCTTTTGCATGCCGCAAAAGACAGACCTCTGGCCTTAAGATAATTCGGCAACGCACTATAGGTGCACGGCACTATAAGAAGAAGAAGAAGGGTGTTCCTCAAGGTTCTGTAATTGGCCCAATATTATTTCTTATTTACTTAAATGATATTGTCTCAATAAATTCTTCTGTACAGTTTACACTTTATGCAGATGATACTTCAATACTTATATCAGATAAATCACAAATATCTCTTGAAAATAAATGTAACGAACTTGTGTGTGATCTTAGTTATTGGTTTTCCTCAAATTACTTACATCTTAATGCGGATAAAACGCATGCTATTCATTTCCACAATAGACAGAAACATCTGTTAGATATCGAACTATCAATATATCCTAAACAAATTGAAAAAGTTCAATGCCTAAAGTTTTTGGGTTTGTATGTTGATGAATGTCTCATTTGGAAAAGTCAATGTGATGATATTATTTCCAAAATAAACTCAGCATGCTACCTACTTCGAAACCTCAAAGATAGACTAAGTGAAAAACAGTTAATTATGGTGTATTATGCTCAGGTGGAGTCACGTTTTGGTATGGCATAGTATTTTGGGGTACGTCTTGTAAATTCAGTGAAGTATTCCTATCTCCAAATTGGGGACTGTCGATAAATATCGATAAAACTAAATACATGGTGACCAGTAAAGTAGATATCGGCGCAACCCAACTGATATTAAACCAACAACCGCTGCAGAGAGTTCAGAGATTCAAATACCTTGGATGTTGGATTACCCAAAATCTAGATCCATCCTTCAAAATTCGATGTAGAATTGAACAGGCAAGAAACTCATTTCAAAAATTCAAGCCTCTATTATCCAATAACTCATTAAATTTGGAATTCCGTAAAAAGTTTACGTTACGTGTGGTCTGTACTTTTGTATGGATGTGAAACTTGGACTTTAAACGCCGATATCATGAATAAAATCGAGGCGTTTGAGATGTGGTTGTATCGAAGGATACTAAAAATTCCATGGACTAGCAGAACCAGAAACGAAGAAGTTCTTCGAAGAATGGGACATCAACGAACTCTATTAAATATTATTAAGAGGCGTATACTAGAATATCTTGGACATATAATCAGAGGACCAAGATATGAGTTCCTTCGGCTAATTCTCAATGGTAAAATCAAAGGAAAGAAATGGATAGGACGGAACAAACTCTCTTGGTTGAGGAATTTGCGGCACTGGACAGGTTTGACAGCGGACCAATTGCTACACGTAGCGCAAGACCGAGATCAGTATAACAATATTATAAGCATGGTAGTCGCCGACGTTCCGTAGTGATATGGCACTCTAAGAAGAAGAAGATTCCTATCTCAAAAGAGAATAGTCCGTTGTATTGCTGGTATTTCTCGAACAACTAGCTGTATTAGATATATTTTACAAGTTTGTGTTTTTATTCATTCAAATCTTGAGAAATTTAAAACTAATAGTCAAATTCACAATATAAATACAAGGAAGAATCAAAAATTAATTGTGCCTTTTTCTAAAGGAAATATGCGTTTTTACTCACCTGCAATGATAGGTCAAGGAATATATAAGTTATCCGAGCCAATAGAAAAATGTAAGATAATGAAAATATTTAAATTAACTTTAAAAGATTTTTTATTGCAGAATACGTTTTATTCTGTTATTTTGCTATTATATGCTAGTAATTTTACATTTTCTATTTGTGTTAGTTTTGTAATCTTAGGTTTAGCGTAATTTTAGATTTACATTTATATTTACTAATCTTGATTTCTAAACTGTGACGGATCCCATATGAATTGTATTTGTCAAAAAGGAAATAAAGTATTATGGGTCGAAGTTGTAAATTTTTGTAAGCCTAAATGTGTCACGCATATTGAAAGCTTTTGAAAATTTGCTTAAAACACTTTTTGAAATTTCTGTCATACAACGACTATTTGTTATTATTAAAACTTTTAGAAAATATCCCCTGAGTCCGTACATAATTATAATATGTTTTTATTTTTCAGTCCTTATCTTTAACCAATGCTAGACAAGGAAACCATAGTTCTAAATCGCCTTCAATAATCACTTCCTCTCCGAACCGTCAAATTTCTGCCGATTCGAGAAATTTTTCGACTGGTGCTATAGATAATTGGGATTCAGAAAGCGTAACTAGTATAGGTAAGTCATTTATAATTAATTCTAACAGACATAATAAAAGAAAAGTATAAACATTTATTTGCAATAACAGTTTGTGATCATTAGAGCGATTCGCTAACAATAAAATAATTTTGTAACTTTTCAACATTTACTCATTTCACTAGGAACTCAACGAGTCAGTTAATGTTAATAACATCCGGGAAATTACATCAATTCATTGCGAACTTTGTATCTGAGGCAGAAATTGGCACTCTTTCATTGCCTATGCTTACAATCTGACTCAATAATCGAAATCTACTCGTTTTCTTTAATTATACAATTGATAGAAGTCTTAAAAACATCGCTTTTATAAGAATTTTATATTCTCTATTTTCACTGACAGTTCCGAAAATATTGCTAAGGTGTTTAGTTTGATTTGTTGAGCAGATTTTCAAATCGTTTTATGGTTGTCCAGGTTTCTGCTACTTTATATATTTTTATATATATCTTATCTATCTTCTTAAACGATTAATACAGAGCTTTATCAAAAGAAATCAAAAACAGTGCCGCAAAGACAAAGCTGATTACATCTCTCAAATATGCAGATAGATAGACGAACATGGCTGTCGAAATAAACCGAGGGACTCATTTCAGAAGATCAAACTCCTTAACAGAGAATTTAAATCTCAAACGTAGTCTGTACTAGATAAGGAAGGTAATCTGTAGACTCAGACTGACGATATATTGAAAACATGGCGAAACTACTGTGGCAAGTTATATAATATAACGAGGTACCGGCAGAAAATCGATGGCCCTCTTACTACCTTAGAGAACCTATTGTCTTCATCGCTGAAGTCAAAGATGCAATTAAATCGCTAAAGAGAAATACATACCCAGGCATTGATCCAATATCAGGTAAAATACTACAGTAAATAGGTAACAAAGGATTACAAAGTTTCCTTCTTTAACGACACTTTTTGCATTTTTTGTATATATTTGCGATAGCATCCACATACTCTCTACTGAGACCTACTTTCGTCAATGTTTAAAACAGTTTTTTCAAAGGTACTGTATCGTATGCCTTCTCTAAATCTACCCCACTGAGCTGATACCAGTTATTCCCCTATAATTAGAGCATTTGCGTTTATCCCCTTTCTTGAATATTGAGCTGATGTATCCAATATTCCAATCATTAGGGATATTTTGGCCTTTTAAGCATTTGTTAAATAGTTGAACCAACATCTCATGTAATATTTTTGGTCCATACTTTACCAACTCAATTGGGATGTCTCCAGGTCCTGCAGCTTTACCATTTTTGATCTTTTGAGGGCATCGTTTAACTCTCCGGTTGTTATCTCAATTATTTGTATATGTTCGGATATTTCTTCCATTTCGATCTCTTGGAATTTACATCTATCCTCTGTCAGTAAGACCTCATAATGGTGTTTCCACTGTTTCAGATCTATTAACTGTAAGTTAGATTTTTCCTTTCCTTCCCTCCGGAAAGACTTTATTACCTTCCAAGCTTGCCCAACTCTTGTTCCACCCATATACCTATCCATCTCTGCACTTCTTCGATCCCACATCTCATTTTTACTTTTCACTAGTTATCTTTTTACATCACGATTTAATTTTTGATGTATCTTGTAATCTTCATCCTTTCTCGTTGATATCCATTTCTGATAAGCAGTTTTCTTCTTGTTGACTAAAGTTTGCATATTTTCCGACCACCATTCTTAATTTTTTGTTTCATGTTTGTCTTTATAACCCAAAGCTTCACTTGCAGCCTCATGAATGCATTTTTAAGTTGCTGGTATAATTCTTCCGCTGATATATGTTATATGATGTATATATGTTATATGATCAGTGAGTGTCCATGCCTCTGCTCCATACATAAGAACAGAAAATACATAACAATTAAGGATTGTAAGTTCAAGGTTAAATTGCTTTAAGAGAACTTTCTTTGGAATCTGTTTTCGATCCTACATTTAATCTTGTATGAGTGATATATAATAAAAACGTATTCATATGTTACATAGATTTCCAAAAAGCTTTTGATAGAGTCCAACATGGTAAACTCATACATGCATTGAAACACATACACCTAGATTCCAAGGATATTAATTTAATCAAAAATCTGTACTACAATCAAACAGCGGTCGTACGGGTGGAAGATAGTGAGGCAAACCAGGTGGAAATTCAAAGAGGAGTCAGACAGGGATGTGTGCTGTCGCCACAATTATTTAACGTGTACTCCCAACTAATATTTTAGGAGGCACTATGGGAAAGAACTTAAGGTGTAAGGATTGGAGGGAGCATCGTTAATAACATAAGATTTGCAGACGATACCGCAATCATGGCAGAGAATATAGACGATTTACAAACTCTCCTGGAAATCGTTAACAGAGAAAGCGAAAAGATGGGACTAACAATGAATTTAAATAAAACCAAATACATGGTGATCTCAAAAAACCCTGTTGACAACATACAACTGACATTGGAGGGTAAACAGCTAGAGAGAGTCGACAAATATAAATACATCGGAGCAATTATAAACTCACAGTTAGATCAAGAGCAGGCGATAAAGGTCAGAATAGAAATAGCTCGAAAAGACTTTATAAAATACAAGTCAATGTTTACAAATAAGAAATTGAGTATGGCCATCAGATTGAGGTTCGTCGACTGTTATGTTTGGTCGCAACTACTATATGGGGTAGAAGCTTGGACTCTGAAAGCCCAATCTATAAAAAAATTGGAGGCAATATGAGACTGCAAAAGTCTCAAATGAGGAAGTGTTAAGACGAGTTGGACATGGCAGAAAGCTTATGAACACAATTAAAATAAGAAAAACATCGTATCTGGGCCACATACTCCGAAACGATAAATACTCTCTGCTACAAGTCATCATGCAAGGTAGAGTAGAGGGAAGAAAGTAGAAATCTTGGCTGAGGAATATCAGAGATTGGACTAACCTCAGTGTTGAACAGATATTTCACGTTGCAAAAGATCGAGAAGCGTTTAAAGAAGTGATCGCCAACGTTCGTTAGAAGACGGCACAAGAAGAAGAAGATGAGTGATCCCAGTTGTCTGTGATGTTGCATCCTAGGTATGTTATTTTTTCTGTTCTATCCAATACCTCATTGTCGTTTCTCCCAAATCCACGCCATCAGTCGTTTCTCCCAAAGCTTCTCGAAATAGATGTTCAGAGTACGCATTAAACAGCAAAGGCGAGAGTATGCAACCTTGTCGTACTCCTCTTTGTATTGGGACTTCATCGGATAATTGATTGTCTACTCAAATCTTGGCTACTTGTTTTCTATAGAGATTGGCTGTTATTCTTAGCTAGTTAGTAATTGGCTAGAGCCAATTATGGGAACAATATATCTACCCTTGTTTGGTACTTTTAAGCTAAATAAAGCATATTTTTAAACAAAAATAGTTTTTTGATTTATGGTATTTTATTGAATTGTACACTTTATTTATCTTATACTTAGATATACGCGATAAGAGAAATTATAGTTTTCTTTTGTTAATGTAGTTAATTTTTTGTCTCGTCATAATTATTTGTTTCTCTTTTTGCAGGAAGCAGTGTGGCGTCTTGTGACCATTCCAGTGTAGCTTGGAACGGTACAACTTTTTCAGGAAGGAGCATGAAGTGAGTTGTAATTTATACCCCAATTATATATTTAATGACTACTCTTTATCTGCACATCGCGTGTCGTATCACAGCTTCATCAGGACATACACTATGAAGATTAATTTTAAAAAATTACTACTCGCGAATAGAAATCACCTTGAACAATCGTTGAAATGTTTGTTACTAAAGATTATTTTTCAGGTTATTAGTGTTATTATAAACGTAGAAATAATATGTGGTTTGGTAAGAGATTGATAGTTATACTTGGTGGCCAACTTAAACTCCAGAATTAGATTTGTTAAATGAAATAGTTTGTATATAGTCCATTTCACAGACTTTGTCCCATGCGAAAGTAAAATCTGTTTTTCGTGGGCATTCCTCTATTTTAATTAAAAATTATCCTAAATCCTCTGAACATAGATTTGCTTTTAAAGGTAAACTCATATCGCCTGCAATATTATTAATTACTATTAAGAATTGAGTTACTTGTTGAGAGAAGGGGGGTTTAGAGAACTAGTTATTGATTAAAAGCGAGACAAAGTAGTTGAATCCTGTGGTAGTCTATTTTGTATACATTTCGATTTTAAGGTAATTAAGGCGCACTACAACCGGAGGTAGGTCTTGGCTGATTGCACAACTTGATTCCATCTCACACGGTCATCTATGATAGTGGACCAATGTTCATAAGTCTGACCATATGTCGTCTTTTCACCACACGTTGTAAAGGTCTTCATATCGGAGCCTTTAGATCAAGGAAATAGGCATAAAAAGTACCCTATTTGACAGTTTTTTGAGTAGTATGGACCTTTATAACAAGAACCTATATGTTTTTGCAGTCGATTTTTTGGACTTAATTAGGTATTGACAAATTAAGGTCAAAAACGGTAAATGTAAATAAAAAAGTAAAGCGTTTGAAACAAATTTAAGAAGAGAAGAAACTTATAAGTCAAATAAAAACCTTCAAAATGGCATTTTCTAAACGTTCCCATCCTTATTTGTTGCTTAGAAAGTTGAAAAATAAGTCAAAAATTTCAAATAAATCAAATAAATAATAAATAAATAAATAGGTTGCCATGAAAATTTTTTAATTAAGATTATTTTTTTTATTAAGAAAAATCTTAAATTTTTTTTTGAGATTTTTTATTTTTAAAGAAATATTAGTAACTAGGTCATCATCATCTTTGGCTCGACAAATCTCTGTGGATCTTGGCCTGCTCTAAGATTCGTCGCCATTCTGTTCGGTTTCTTTCAACATGTTGCCATCTCCTGATTTTTAATATCCGTAAGTCGGTTTCAACTCCATCTAACCACCTAATGCGCGGTTGACCTTTGCTTCTTCTTCCTACAGGTGTTCCTGTGGTTAGCTTTTTAGCAATCGTATTTTCTAGCATTCGTATTATATGTCCAGCCCATCTAAGTCGCTGTGTTTTAATGAACGTTATGACATCTGGCTCATCAAACAGCTGATACAATTCAAAATTATATCTTCTGCGCCACTGCCATTGGTCGTTTACAGCTCCAAATATTTTGCGGAGTATTTTACGCTCAAATATTCCCAAAAGTCTTTCATCTTTCTGCGTTGGTGTCCATGTTTCTGCTCCATATGTGAGGACCGGCCTCAGCAATGTTTTGTATATAATAATTTTAGTTTTTCTTTGAATGTTTCTTGAGTGGAAATGCTTTTGGAGTCCATAGTATGCCCTATTTGTAAGATTTATTCATCTTTTGATTAGTAAGTAGGTATGTACTTTAAGTAGAAAGAATTGAAAACGATAATTTGTTTTTTTTTATCAAATCTATTATAAATAAAATATTTACTAAGTTTATTGAAAAAGTATATATTAATCATAAATGTTTCTTTTTTACAATAAAAATTACTTTAAATATTCCTGAAAAAAAAATAAAACTTGAAAAAAAATTGAAATTGTTTAAACAAATTAGATGTTTTATTTAATAGCCTAATTATTTAAATAATACATATTCGAAATGTACGCAAAAAGTACATACAAATTAAAAAAAGAAGCGTCGAAATCTATAAAAAAAAGTACATAGATACAATTAACAGCTCCTTCCCCCTCCTGCGCTCTCACTGGTTTCAAAGCCGACCAATTTTGAGGATCACAATTTTGAAGCTTTGTGAATGATTCCATTAAAATGCGCAATCTTTTTTGAATTTTTTAGGTTAAAACCTTAAAGTATTTTCTTTCAGATTATCCTAATTAGGTTTCTTAATTGTTATAAACAAATCTACTATCAATTTATAAAAAAAATGGCACTAACTTCATCCCAGTTAAAGTGTCCAAGGTCAACTTTTTTTCCTTTTAAATTTGTAAAAAAATTCAGGCTATTAAAATGTGAAAATACCAGTTTTTTGCAGTCAAAAAGTTATTTGAATTGTTTATAAGCAAAAAATTGACATGTTTGTGCCAAATTATTTTGCAATATTTAAAATTATTTTTCCTCATTTTTTTTTAATAATATTAATAGAATAAATCTTCTTTTAGAATATATTTGTATATTTGATATAAGTACCTATTTAATTTTCTGACTTATATTGTTGCAAAAAAATTTAATTAAGGATAAACAAAACTCTTTCACCGATCAAATTTTGATCTTATTGCACCACAAGACCCAACAATGTCTGGAATATAAAGGTTATAAGTTTATTTAAAAAAAAAGTTATTACCATTCATAAAAAACCGAAATTTTTGACTTATTTTGCAACTTTCTAAGCAACAAATAAGGATAAGAACCACAGAATACATCATCCAACTGGACTGAGCTAGACTGTATCATGTCTAACAGAGAATTGACCCATTTAATTTGTATTAAATTTTCGTCCAAAGTTGATTTAAATGTCCACCACAGGACCCCACTGTCCATGGTAGACTTTCCGTTTTCAATGCTTTTTATGTGTATCCAGGATCCTATAGTGCCATTTTGACAAAGTCTTCGCGTTTGATTTTTGCCTTAACATATTCGTTACACCTCCACTTTCCATCGATACCATGATCCAATAAGCCGTCGTGCCTCCACAACGAAAAGATCAAAAAATGACCAGAATGGACCTTAGCGATTTCTTATGGGATTTAACATGGGGAAATATGCCGAACCAGTGCTGGTCTTTTACTCATACTATTCAAAACAACTGTCGGTTGCCTGGCCGGACGAGTGTCACGAAAAAAAGCTTATTTCCC
This sequence comes from Diabrotica balteata, assembly GCA_918026665.1. Taxonomy (NCBI): domain Eukaryota; kingdom Metazoa; phylum Arthropoda; class Insecta; order Coleoptera; family Chrysomelidae; genus Diabrotica; species Diabrotica balteata. The sequence continues at coordinate 168,726,203 of OU898278.1, forward strand.
TGGGCTACTTCTCCTAGATTAACTATGCAAGGCGATTATTGGGGCGCCTGTGAACATGTCTGTAAGGTTATGTATTAACAAAACTGTTTATTCAATTCCTGTACAGTATAGATATATCTGCTGTATAGCACATGCACTCTAGACATGTAATATTTGTTGCATATACCTTACAATGACCAACCCATCCTAGACCATCCTTGGGATCTAATTTCGTGGACGACATCGCTAGCGTTATAATATAATCTGTTTGAGCTCGTCGTTTGTTCTCATTCAATTGCGTATTGCAATTTGATTACTTGTAAAGGATTACCATATCCATATTATATATTAAGGCATTCTTAGTTGATGTGTCCTTTCGAAACCGCTTTGAATGGCAGTTAGTAATTAGTTTCTTCTGATAAACATATTTAATTTGTTGTTTAAATCTTTTTGTAGTAGGTAGTTTATACGTATGATTTTTGAGAGGAATTGACCAGTAGTAAAGCGGATTATTGTTTGATTGATATTTTCAAATTGTGATACGTTCAAAATTTGTTTTTTTTTTAATAAGAATCTTTATTAATAGTTTGAAATGTGTGACATTCATAAATAAGTATTTAGTATTGTTTATCTTACAATTAAATAAAACCATGTTTTTCATATTCCAGGTATGTTTTTCATTGCAATCAACACGCCGGAGCAGTAGGAGATGAATACTTAACGCCGACACAAAGAGCTCAAAAGCAAGTAAAGAAACTCAAATACCTCCTGCAGCAAGCTCAGAAGGATTTAGAAGAGAAAGATAGTGATATTTTGAAATTAACCAAAGAAGTAGTTGAATTGAGATTGTATAAGGCTGCCCTAAGTTCGCCAGAAGACAAATCAAATTCGAGGTGAGCACAAATACATTCAGTAAAGTTTTATGAAGGTATCTTAAAAGCAAGGCACAGTGGTGGCTCGTGAGTATTTTACGTGGATGGGCAGACATTTGGTGTATAAAATTAGTAGAAATAAGAAATCTATATGTATATGAAACCTAATCTTACCATTACTTGTAGATAAAATAGGTTCTTGTATCATTAGCACTAACACAAATGTTTATTGCATTTTAATTTAAACTACGAATTTGTTTTATGATTTTATTTTCAATGTACAATGTTGTCATTGCTGTGAACCTGTCATGATCTTTCGCTTCCGACGGATAGTTGTCCTGTTGCCCTGTGTCACAACATTGACATGAAAGCTAGTGTGAAAATCATTTTCTTCTTTTTTCAGTGATGCCGTTACGGTTAGAGAAAATAACAGTAACGAAACAACTCCAGATGATGCTGTAGATGGATTATCGAATCACATAGCGAGCGACCTTCAAACGTCGTTTGCCGATTCCGGCCATTTTGAAGACTGCACCAGTTCGTCCGTTTATTCTAAAGATTCTGTGTTATCAGAAGAATGTAGAACGGTAAGCAAACAAAATTCACTATGTGTATTCAAAGATCTAGAGCTCGATGAACACCTAGAATTTTACTTCCTCTACAAATATGAAGTCGTATGGTCTCTGATTATTGGTCTTACAAAATTTTATGAACCTGACTCGAAAAACAACTATTTTTTCGGAACATTATTTTTGATTGAGTATTATCACGGCCAACTTAATAAAATATCACCCAATTTTTGTTGCAATAATTAATGTTCCTCTCAAAAATCGCGAATAACTCACACATTAAAGCAGTTAGGTATAAAGAATACTTAATAAATAATAAAGTATCATAACATTTTATTACAGTACCAAAATACAGGGTGTTTTAATTAAGAAAACTCATTTCAAGTTTCGACCAATCCTGTACCTATACCAACATTAAATATTTCGCTATGTTAATAATTTTAGACCGTATTAGACTACATTAAAAATCTTTTGAACATAAATATATTTTCTAGAATTCTACAGAGTGTTAATTTTGCTACAAAAGGAAAACGTAATTTCCTTTTAAAATACCTCTGACATATTATGTATGACATATGACATACATATGACGTATGACACTGCAAAGCTTATATTGAAAAAACGAGAACTGTATATTTGAAAATATTTTTAGAGTATGAACCTAGGTATGCTCCAATATTTACCCATATCCCTTACTACTACTACTACTACTACTACTATTACTAATTAGCCTTCTTCGGTCTATCTTTGGACATAGGCCTCCCCAATCCTTTTCCATTCTTCTCTGTCTGTCGCTACAGTCATCCATCTAGAGCCCACGTGCTTCTTGATATCATCTGCCCATCTCATTTGGGGCCTTCCTCTGCTTCGTTTATATTCCCACGGTCTCCAACTTATAAGAATTTTGTTCCATCGGTCTGCTTTTTGTCTTATATTGTGTCCGGCAAATCTCCATTTCAATTTTGCAACTTCTTGTCTAACATCCCTCACTTTTGTTTTCTCTCTTATCCACTCGTTTCTCTTCTTATCCATTAGTCTTATGTGCAACATTTGTCTTTCAATTGCTCTTTGGGTTTTTATGATTTTGTCCATGTTTGCTTTTGTAGATGTCCACGTTTGGTGGATTAAGTAAGAACAGGGAGTACGCATTGATTATATACTTTGGTCTTAAGATGCTGTGGATATCTTTTGTTTTTAAGAATGTAGCTTAATTTGCCAAATACCGCCCATGCCAGTCTAACTCGTCTCTTGATCTCTGCTGTTTGGTTCTCTTTGTTAAGTTATATAGTTTGACCAAGATATAAGTATATAATCCTTAACTTGTTCTATTTCATCTTGTCCGATTCTCATTGTGATGTCTTCATCTGTATTTGTTATAGTTTTGGTCTTGCTGTAATTCATATTAAGGCCTATCTTTCCAGCTTCTACGTCCAGTTCTTTCATCATTTCAAATAATTCTTCTTTTTTATCGGTTATCAATACGATGTCATCAGCGTACCTGAGATGGTTCAAGCGTTGTCCACAAATTATTATACCTTTGTTTTCCCATTCTAATCTTTTAAAAGTATCTTCAAGAGCCTGATTGAAAAGTTTCGGTGATATTGTATCACCCTGTCTCACGCCTCTACTTATTTGTAATGATTTTGTTCCTTCATATACTTTAATTGTTGTTTTGGCTTCCTTATATATATATATATATATATATATATATATATATATATATATATATATATATATATATATATATATATTGGTTATTAGTTCCGTATATCTGTGGTCAATTCGGCTGTTAATCAAAGAACTTTTCACTGCCCAATGTTCGACACTGTCGAAAGCCTTTTCGAAATCTAGTTGTAGTTGTAGTTGTAGTTAATGTTCCGCTCAAAAAAATCACGAATAACTCACAAATTAAAGCAGTTAGGTATAGAATACTTAATAAATAATAAAGTATCATAACATTTTATTACACTACTAAAATACAGGGTGTTCCACCTAATAAAACTCATTCCAAATTTCGACCAACCCTGTACCTATCTTCTTCTTCTTCTTTTGGCATCATAACCCTGGATGGGTCTTTGCCTGTCTGGCTATGTCCTTCCATTCAGATCTCTCTTGTGCCCTTCTTCTCCATTGTCTTATGTTCATTGTTTTCAGGTCGTCTTCCGCGTCATCCAACCATTTCGTTCTGGGCCTTCATTTCTTTTCGCCTTCCTATGGGCTTCCATTGTAACATTTTCTTTGTTGTTTTTGCATCGTTTTGTCTCTGCACATGTCCAAGCTATGACAGTCTTTGACTTTTCACAAATCTTACAATGTCATACCCTTCATTTAACTCATTAACCTCGTCGTTTCTCCTGATTCTCCATGTGCCATCTTCCTCTTGTACCGGCCCATATACTTTCCTCAGTATTTTTCTCCCGAATGTCCTGAGTTGGGCTTCATCTTTTTTCGTCATTACCCAAGTTTCACATCCATAGGTTACTACGGGACTAATCAGTGTTCTGTAGATAGTCATTTTGGTTCTTTTGTATAATAATTTCGATGTCATCAATCTTTTATTAGCATACAATAATAATTATTTCAATAGTTACAACTAATTGTTGTAATCGTTAGAATTTGGCACCTCAAATTAGCGTCCATTTTATATTGCTAGAGGTTCTTCCTGTGTTTTGTTTGCCCATTTGTTTCAGGAGATTCATGTTAGTACCACTTTGTTTCATTTTTGTAGTTGCCCCAATCCAACCCTCTTGCCATTTACTTATCCACGACCCCAGCTCTCCAAAGAAACCCTGAGTGCCGTTCGTATAAGTTTCGATTTGTTTTGCTTGCCCTATCTCCACCCATAGTAACGTCCGCCCCCAATTTTTAACCCCCATAATCCTACTCTATGTGGTAGGCAAAAATATATTTAGTTACAAATCTGCCATCAAAGTTATTGCAAATTATTTATTCATTTCAACGAACACGTATTTTTCTACTTCTAACCATTTTCACTCCTAAAAGACCCCTCTGACCACAGAGGAGGCTTTCTTATACACTTATACTTCTTGTACATCACTCCTTACATCCCCAGAGGCTACTTCTACGGTCCCAATGCCACATACCTAACCATCCAGCTGTCCGCCATCTTTGATTTGAAATTCCCATATCTTATCTACTTTTGCTACACAATTAATAAAAAAACGTAATTTCCTTTTAAACTACCTGGGCTACCTAGAACTACCTAGAACTGTATATTTGAGTTCTATGTATGCTCCAATTTTAACCTAATTAACTTTGTTTAATATCCCTTACTACAAAGGAGTAATTATACTTCCTCGCACTAATGTCACACCCTGTATATGCATATGTTATGCGTATATTGTATATTTCACATTTAATTCCATATTGTCTTTAATTTTAGCCTAGTAAATCGGGAAAATTAGTAAAATTAGATAAATCCACATCAACAGATCAAGAAATCGAACACAAAAAGATAATCGAGGAATACGAGAGGAGATTCCAAGAGTTGATCAAAACGCACGAGGAAGAATCGATTCAATTGAAACAAAAACACAACGAAAAGATCGAAGAACTCCTGCAGAGGATCAGCGAAATAAACGCTAGGTTTGTAAAAAACAACGAGTTTCGAATTCTACAATTTTCAAAGTCGATTTACAGGTATTGGCAGATAGTTCCTGAATTAGAAGAAGCCAAAGAAAGGATCAAAGAGCTCGCTCATCAACTAGAGGAGGCTAGCAAGAAGTTGGACGAGCAAAACGCCGAGGCGGAGAAGAGTGCCAAATCGGAAGAACTTCTTAATCGGAGTGAGGAGTTGGTTAAGCATCACAATAAGGTAAATATTCAAGTGTTTAAAAATATGTTAATTTTATATCTGTTAAATTAAATATTTACAAGAAAACTAAGCTGTTTAATATCACTAATAATGTGCCGCAGAAAGCAATACATATTTCATTCATTTCTAACCAGACTCTATAATTCTGAGTTGGTTATAATTATAGTTACTGCTGAAAATAAGCCATTTCTGAACTCTTAAGACATTCAGATCACAGTACTGGTCTGTTGTATCAGCAACAAACATCTGGAGTAAACCATAGTGATAATATGGTTTATTCCATTCTCGTGTGGTTTTTAAAGCCCAAAATACTCTCTTCTATTTCTGTATAAGTCTGAACGTTTGGTCCCTCTTGGCCATATAAAATATTACTCCGCCGCAGTAATGGGAGTGTAAAGTGAGTCTGCTACCAGTTCATTCTGCTGATTTTGCTCCCCTCCCCTCAGATATTTTAATTCGTAGTACCCATCATATTTGCCAAGATTTTTTTTATCTGTCACCTGGGGCTTAGGAGAACCAGTACAACTTCTCTGAGACTTCATCAAACCTACTTTACATAAACTCTCCTCCAACACTCGACATCGAATCCTTCCACAATAATAGTAAGTTCTGTAGAAGCTGACTTATGTACTAAAATTCTTCCTTAAGACAGTGATTGGAGCCATTGTGACCTATTTGGGGCATAGGCAGAGTCCGTGATCGGGTCCGCCTCTATACTCGTTCCCTTTACATATTTATTTGTATACTCCGAAGAGTCAATCATTTCTGAGTCCCCTTCTGAGCTACATCTTTTTATCACGTATCCACTTTACTCCCACGAATCCAGGTGAAATAATTTCAGAAGCGCCAATGTGTCCTCTGGAACTTTTCTCCTGTTCACATTCATCTCATTAGTCATTGTGACATGCCGTATTGTAAAATAAATTTAACATTAAATACCATTTTATTGTTTTGTAGATAGTGGAACTGGCCCAACATCCAAGCCGAGTATCAGTTCCAGAGCTACTAAATGAACTACAAGTAACAAGAAATGAGCTAGAGAATATAAGAGTAAGTAATGTGTGTTTATGTAATGGGATTTGCATATTGTTTTCCTTTTTTGTTCTTTTGCACTTCATTTCAACTTCAAATACGCAAATAAATGTTCTAAAATTGAAAAAATGATTAGTGGGTATAAAACGAAGATTTTTAAAGTTTCCATACCAGTGAATTTATTATCACAGTACCTATTATACAGGGTGGTGAATCGTCGAACGGGTCATAGGAAAGTCAATGAGAAATTCTAAATTGTTGAATTCCTGCTTCCCTAATTATTTTACGCCAAAAGTCATGGGTAACTATTTGTAGAGGACTCAAATATGTATCGAAAACAATTGTTAAAATTGTTCTACGACTTAAACGTATTCCAAAATTTTGCTAAAATATAATACATTTTTCAGGCCACCCTTAAAAGTCAGGCCAGACGCCGTGAAAAGAATGTGTATTACGTGTTGCGTTTTGTCATATTGACGTTTCTAATATTTGACAATATTTAAATCAACTATATACCCGGTTCGCTATTCCCAGTCCGAACTGTCTAGTGATTTTAGTAATTATTTTTTTTCGAAGTTAGTAACTTTTTGACACACTCGAAGTGGCTGGAAAATACTATACAACCAAGCATACGTGCTCTTAGTCAATATTAATGTAAACAAAAGTAAATAAAATAGAACTTTGCCGACAATCAATATTTATTTATTTACACCGTATAATGTATTGATAACAAATAATAAAATTATTTATTGTACAAAATAAAAGTGGGAATAAATTCTAGAAAATTAAGAAGTCAAAGTGAGGTTAAATAATAATAAGACACAGCAAGTTCCTTATGTATTTACAACATTTACATAATTCGATAAATACATTTTAATGACCAACTTACCTCAACAGGGTTTTCATTCGGTAAAAAAAAATAGTAGGCATTTTGAATAAACCTTTATGCAGTTTTATTACCTTGTAATCTAGGAACAGCATCCTTACTAATCTAAAAATATTAACATTAAAAAAAACTTTTTAAAAAACATTTTATCATATTTATTAAGAAAAACTTACCAACGCATTAGCTGATGGAACAAATGGACAACTTTGACTATCCATAATAATAAAATTTAAAATATAACTAACTAATTAACTGAATAGAACTAACAAAAGAATTAAACAAAGATAATAAAACAATATTAAATTAAATAAACAACCCGAATAATACAAATTTTTACTACAATATTTTAAATTGTAACAATTCAAATATTATATTTTAAATATCAAGGGAAAATTTGATGGGTTTAGTATACACTTCCACTATTTAGAATAATTCTTCTTTTTTCAAAGCAAGAAGTCTGCAATAGTAGTTTACTTGAGCTATTAATACTGAGAAGTAGGAATTGTTGTGTTGTAGGTTTCCTACAATGAGTCTGTCAAAATATGCCCTAGCTAAGCGAATAGACAATATTATATTTATCGATGATTTAAATGGCCAAAATTTTGTGATTTATTATTTAAAAGAAAAAATAAGTTTTTTTTTGTGTGTTTTGGCTTGGACAATTGTCATTCAGCCAGTCTCAATCAAGATAAGTTTATTAATGTAGTGTGTGTGTGTGTGTGTGTGTGTGTTTGTGTGTGTAGAGTAATTGTCTTGATACTTAGCAAAGTCGACGTCATTGTCTTTGCTAAGAGACGCTAATTGTATCCGAACGTCTGCGGTCCCTCCGGTGAGTACCGATCACACAAAGGTAGAAATTATTTTCATTTATTAATTTTTTTTTAATAAACGAAAATTTCCACCCAGGTGAGATTCGAACTCACGACCTTTAGGTTTAAAGGCAGGCGCTCTTACCACTGAGCCACAGAGGGGGTTTAAAAAAAAATAAGTTGATTAAAAAATGTACTCAGTTAAGGAGAAAAGAGCAATAATAAAAATGTTTTATTCATGTTTTATTATAACATTTGTTATAGTTTTATGTTTAGAAATTATCATATATTATTATTAGGAATAAAGATCACAGTAACAGTATATTGGAATTCATTGAATTGTTGTATAACTTAACTTGGAATTAACCCCCTCTGTGGCTCAGTGGTAAGAGCGCCTGCCTTTAAATCTAAAGGTCGTGAGTTCGAATCCCACCTGGGTGGAAATTTTCGTTTATTAAAAAAAATTAATAAATGAAAATAATTTCTATCCTTGTGTGATCGGTACACACCGGAGGGACCGCAGACGTTCGGATACAATTAGCGTCTCTTAGCAAAGACAATGACGTCGACTTTGCTAAGTATCAAGACAATTTACTCTACACACACACACACACACACACACACACACACACTACACCTCAAATTGTAAGATTGGCGAATGGATTTAGTGTCCGCAGTCATTTAAACACAAACAAACAACAACAACAACTTGGAATGGATGGAACATGGAATTAAATTTTAGTGTATTAGAATATCTTACGTTACATAAAGATCCGGTAGTGACAGGAAAAGGTTCGCGCTATTGCCTGAATATAACATTATGCGACTTTTCGTCAACTGAGTACATTTCAATATATTGATCGATTTGTAAACAATATAATTTATTGTTCACAAAGTAATATTGTTCAGTAGTAATATTTAGTAAAAATCATTGTTTATAATTTAAACATAAAATAAAAAAATTGACAATTCAAATTGTCAAACATCTGACATTAATATGATAAAAGACACACGTTATAATATATTCTTGTATTACGTGTGGCCTAACTTTCAGGGGTGGTCTGAAAAATCTATTATATTTTTGCAAAATTTTGAAGTACATTTGATTCGTAGAACGGTTTTTAACATTTGTTTTTAATTCAGAATTTAGTCCTCTACAAATAGTTTTTTATGAATTTTGATCTAAAATAATTAGGGAAGCAGCAATTCAACAATTTAAAATTTCCCATTGAGTTTCCTATGGTCCGTTTGACGATTCACCACCCGGTATAATTCAAAGTAATGTGAATAAAACAAAAATAACATAGAAATAAAGTCAAAGGTAACCGTTCCTCATACTTCGTAGACTTTTTGAACGAAAAATTCCTTTGGACTTAATCATCATGGATCATGAATTTTACCAACTGTCCAAAAAAAAACACTGATCTCGAAATTCGGCAATATAAAGATTACCGAGACTGGTTTTGACTTACCACGCAACACATGGACTATGCTGAACCGAATCAGAATCCAACACGGCAGATGCGGTTACATGATGCACAAATAGGGTAAACGAATATCCCCATTCTGCGACTGCGGACAACCCCAAACCATCTGTCACATTACAGAATAGTGTCCCACCGCATTAAGTAAGTTGTTCGTTTGTAAACATATATGTATTTTGTTTTATACAAAATATATGTAAATTGAAAGAGGTAAAAGAAATAATAAATAAGACTTACTCACAATCAATTTAATTTAACTATCTATACGACCGGTTTCGCTTTCTACAATATGCAAAGCATCTTCAGGTCTCGATACAAAGTTAATTAAATGCTGAAATAATAAAACCCATATTAGGGTGTTGTCTTATAAAGATAAACAAAGATAGATGATATAAATTACAATAATTATGCAAATATTACATGTCTGTGGTTTTTCAAAATGAATAAAATGTTTAAGCAGACAAGGTAAGACCCACAAATTGGTATAAAATAGTCTATTAAATTGTAATAAATTAGTAAATAAATAAATAAAACATTACTTACATGCCGGTACTCTATTAATTGATGGTTGGAAGAACATGGTTCAAACTATCCTGTATTGTTGAATGGAGAACTTTAATAAATATATCTAGTTGACTATTTAGCTCACTGCCCAGGTATATGAAGCTTTGGGAACTCTGAAGAGTGATACCATTTATTTGTATGTTAGGTGTAACTATGGGGGTTTTTGCAGAATACCAGAATTTTGGTTTTGGAAAAGTTAATGTCCAAGCCCAGCCTGTGACTTTCTTCTGATAATATGTTATCAATATTTATTGCGATAGAGCTATAAACACATCAACTTTCGCTTGTCAATTACAACACAAAACCTATGTTTCTTAATAATTGTAGTAAACATTACTAGTTTCGTACTAAAATTAAGCACTATAAGACTAAATTAAAGATTAGAATATAAAACAAACAACGCTTAGGAGAAAAGTCTGTGATAATCCTCACAACTAAAGGAGGAACTGCAATGAGATATGTACAAAAATAGAATATGACATATTAAAAGCCGTAAAAGAAAATATAGATGTCTGGAAAGTTAACTTAAAGACAACAAAAAGCCATGGTTCAACTCCTTAATCAGAGAATCATAATGTGAGCAAGAAATATAAACTTTCTGAGTTATTTTCTGCAGGTAATCAATATTCTCCGCTATTAACGAGATATTATTGTCCGCAGATCTCAAGTTATCGATATAGATATGTTTACTACCTCTCCAACCGATAACATGATAAACTATCGTCGAACATTGAGATTGAACTATGATATAAACTGATAAAAACTAATCAGATATTACATAATACTTTTTTTAAGAATCATTTCCACTTCATTTTTCTTTATCACCTGCACTTAACGCTTTCCCCTTAATCTGCATTTGAGAAATCAAAAAGCTTCATTTTCAACCCATTTCCGTATAAAAATTTAACTACACTAACCAGTGTGTGTGTTTTGCTTAAAATAATACCTTTTTCAGGACGTTGAGTATGCAACAACTTCTAATAATTCACAGCCACTTTTGAGTGCTAAAGAGGCACTTTCTTTGTGGGTACTTGGTGCAAGAAAGGTAAACACGTCAAAAAGTAAAGTTCTGCACCTCATTGGCTTTCAACTAACAGTGTCAGGTTAAAAATTGAAAATAAAAAAGTTAAACAGTCATTATTTAGTACGAAATTTACTCTCTAGGTACAGGTATTCTCTTGAAATTTAAAATCACGTACACTATTTTAATTATAATGAAGATGATCTGCATCTAAACATTACGAAAAGCAAAAACTCTCCCCAGACGCACCGGACATATAATAATACGGAGTAATATCATAAGAGTTTACTATTGTATAGGTAATGTAATGTTTATTTACGGACTTTTCATTTGTTTACAAATCAACTTAAATTTAGCTTAAATTATTAAAACACAATGTGATTACATAAAAAGGTAGTTTCGATCTTATTCATTATTGTTGTCTGTAGAAAGAATATAGACTAACCCTGTGATTATATTGATGTATTCGTAACAGGCTGTAGAGTTGATCGTGGTGCGTCACGACGCAGAGGCTCCATAGCACGAGAATCGTTAAAAATGGGTCCGTTTTGTTCGCTTCCTTGGGATGAAGTGAAGTGTTTTTGAAGTGGTATCTTGAGATCGTCAGGTCATAAACCACCCTATGGTCACGCTTCGAAGTGGTTGTTAGCAAGAGGGTATACCAATAAATCACTCTATTGTATTGCGATTTTGAAGGCGATAATTTAAGTTAATTGTCACAGTAATACGAAATTTTAAACTTGTGTATATTGGCGACACAAAATAACACAAGAAGTCAAGTTCTCCGTACTAAAAACATAATAAATGAGATAGCCAGTTTAAAAATTTTACGAAATAACAGGATGCAATATATTTTAACAAAGTCGTTAGAATACAGCACTGAATTAGATCGCATTATAGTACACTAAAAGAAAAATATTAAATGTAAAAATATGAAAAGAAATAGTAGATACTTTCCCAAACATTCTCCCGCTCCAAAAACGAATGTTTTTAAGAACGGTTGAAAGTATAAGTATAAAGAATAGATCGATATACTAATAAAGAACTAAGTAAGAATAAAATATGAATTGACAAATAAGCGGCAGTCATATTTTGACCTCAGAACATTGTTAGATGTCATCTGAAACTGTGCTCAGATTAACAACGAGTACACTGTCATTAATTAGAAAAGAATAGCGTCGAAACAGTAGAATTTTTTGACCGACTAAAACTAGAAAGACTGTTTCAAACACAATACCGCTGGCCCCCTTTCCGATAAGAATTCCGTGGGGTGCGAAAAAACCAGTAGAAGAACAGCGTCATAATCTCGGCGTGGCGTCGCATTTCAAGTCTGCAATGACAACCGGGAAGTAATGATATTTCGACGAGGTCCACGGTAGGAAAATGTCCGTTTGCTGAAAATTGTAATAATTGTGCCGGTGATAAAACACGACTAACACAATCAGAGAGATATTGATTAGAAGGCATGTAATGCCGAGTAGAGTGTGGTATCAGTTCTTGTATGTGTTTAATACGATTGACAATTTATGGGTAGAAAAATTAGCTTAAGGAAGCGCAATTGTCAAGTCAGATCAAATATCGGAAGATCGGTAGGGGAAGCCTTTGACAAAGGTGACTAGATTAGCCAGTATGGCTGCCAAGAGCTCCAATCTTGTCGAGTCAGAGCGAGCATGAAAATTGGACGAGACTCGTTGACAAAAGTGACTAGATCAGTCAGCAGTATAGCTGCCAAGACCAACATCTTGAGACAAATGTTGTATAGAAATAATACCAGAAATGTTACACATACAAGTACTCAGATGTATCTGTTCAGAGGTTTCATCATCCCAGGATACAGTGAAGTATCACAACGATTGTAGAAAACGTTTGACTAGCAAAAAGACATGCAAAAAGAATAATATTAAATGAAAAATATGAAAATAAATACTACATACTTTCCCAAAACAGGTGTCTCTACAGGGAGTACGGAAGTAAGCCTTTTTCACAAGAGCACTAGCATCAATGCCTTCTCGTATTAATTTATATATAAATGCTACATCTAGTAATATTCGCCTTTATTCAAAAGTAAGCAATTTAAGTAAAGATTGCAAAACAATGTATTCAATTTCATTTACAGCTATTCTCAATTTAAAAGCAATAAATCTTAAGAATTTTTTCTGTACTCTTTCTAATAGATTTTTGTAGCATTAATAATGAGGAAACCAAATATTGCTTCCATATTCCAAAACCGAGCTAATAAAGGAAGAGTAGATATTTTTGAGACAATAAATATTATCAAATTCAGAGGTGCACGTTTCATCAAACCTAAAAGTTTCATGGATCTATTAGAAACGTAAGAAAAGTGGTCCCTGAAACTTACTTGTAGGGTAAAAAATTACCCCAAGATCGTTAAACGTTGTGATTACCTCTAAAATATACGGTCCAATATGGTATTCAAATAAAATCGGATGTTTTAGATTGTAACGACTATTTTGCTTACCACAGGGTAAGAATATGGGGGACAAGATTGGGCAAACAAAATAATCGAAACAAGTGCATACGGACACTCAGTTGGTTGTTGGAGAGCTGGGTCGTGGATAAGTTGAAGATATTGGGGGTTAGATTGGGCAACTACAAAAAAAAAGAAATAAAGGGGTACTTATACAAATCTCTTGGGACAAACAGAATGAAAAATAAACGGAAACACCTCAAGAAATTTAATATAGGGCGCCACTTGAGGTGCCCAATTATACCTATTACAACCACTAGTTGTAACTAGGGAAATAATTGTATAACATCAAAATTATAAAAAAAAATATCTTTTTCAAATAAAACTCAAAAGAGATCAGAGATACAAATTAAACATTTATTTTTGTCTCAAACAAAACAGATCAAAAATACATATTATAAAAGAAACATGTCATATAACATAATACAAATATCAAAAACTTACATGTTCTTTGTTTACTCTATTATGGCCAATTCGATTATCAAAAATTAAGGATCCTTCTTAATGAAAACATATAAATTTAACCTTATATATGAAATATCGTTTCTACATAATAATTAAATTAAAATTGTCATAACAAAAAAACAAATTAAGCTTGCTGTCAGGTATCACATTTAATTTTGATGACAAAGAATGAAAGCAATTATTACTTTAGCCAAAAAATATCTGTCTTTACTTTGAAAATTAATATATTGAATTGTTACCTTAAAATTTACATATTTCGTCACTCAACTAAAAAAAAAAACTTGTTACATCTCTGACTGGAAGCTACTTGTACAAATCCTCTAACTGGGACATAGGAAACATTTCTATACTCAGGAACGAGGTTGGGGCAAACAGATGACACACGAAGCTGGTGGCACACCCTATGTACTGCTTTAAAATTTTACCATGTTCTGGTATACTGAATAAATCCTTTTAGTGGTTTCTCTATGCTAATCCGTCATGTTTACGGAGAGTCCACTGTTTACAGGTCTGATTAATTAACCCATTACACAAAATTACCGGCTGTTTATGAAAAATGCCCAAGTCCTTTCAACTCGAGCTGCCTTACATCACCTGCCTACCTCGTTGCTCTTTTTAATCTCCTCGACCTATTGTCACATGTTTGCCCTGTTTGAAATCTAAATCTCGACTCCCTTGCTTCGTTACATTTTACCAGAATCTAGCCAAAAATTTCCCTTCCGTCTTGCAGCTAACCTGTCCAGCAAACTCAAGAACCAAAACAATATCCCCTCGCTTGTATCGACAAAAAAAACAAATTTTAAATGTTCCTTTATTGCCTAAACAAACAAATATTCTTTTTTTGACCCTCGACTAATAACGAAAAACAACTTTAATATTAGGGGAATTCATGATTTATTGCGTTTTTAACGAAGAAAACAAATAAAACCTTTTTTTATCAGGGGGCATCATAAATTTACATAATACAAATTAACAAAATACGTGCGTATTTTAAACTTGAGTTTTACCTGGCTTATAACAAAGGGTTCGATATTTGAATCTAAACACAGACAAAAAAACATCTATATTTACTTTTGAATCGGTAGAAATATACGCATTTAAAAATCTCGTCAAAAAAAACTTGAAATATTATTTCGATTGTTTTCTCTGGTAAAAACAACAGGAGCGTAACACAGAAATCTTTTCTATACACTTTAAATAAAAAAACGCTACAATGCCCCTTCTTAAAAGAAAAAACTCGGATAATTCTTATCCAGTTTTTGATAAAGGCAAAACAACAAAAACCAAATCAGAAGATGACCTCTTAACTGAGTCGAAACTTCTTAATAATATCTTTTAGATGATGGCTAGCATGGGATTAAACAACAAAAACAAAGTTAGTTACAAAGAATGGGCTAGCGTGCCATCGATCGCCAGACTCTTTAAAGTCGAGTAGACTGAAATTTTTGACTCTACTTGAACTGTAGGTGACATGAGTTTCTATGCCTTGGGGGAAGCTAACCTTATGCCCTGCAGTGAACCTCGCTGACATTCACAGCAGTAACACAAGTGATTTGTCGGGCAGGCATAGCCATGACACCTCGTTGCCTAAACCAAGTGCTATACACAAATCCAAAATAAATTGCTCTACACTTAATATGTAGGCGTTACTATCTCCACTATACGCCTAGCGAGACAGGGAATTCGGCAACGGTTCCACAAAAAAAATTAGGATATAGACCCAAAATCTATATACCTACATATGACAAAATGTGATTCTCACATGTGTCTCCCAAATGGGTTACCTGAATTAAAATTATCAAAAGTGAAACAATATTCCGAAGGGATGAAATCAAATCAACATATAAACTCGAAAATACAGACATGGGATAGGATGAACTAATTACTTAAAGATGACATATTGTCCTCATCTGACACAAAAGGCTTTAAATCTTTAATGTGCCACTTACCAAGATCCGAACCATTTAAATCTGACAAACGATAAACCACTGGTGACAATTTTTCCTTGATAGTTGCTTCAATATACTTCGGTGCTAGTTTGGACATAAACTTGTTGACAGCACAAGACAAAACCTTATTTCTTTTCCAAACTCTATCACCCACTTGAAATTGGACTTCTCTTCTACGTAAGTTGTAACTCCTAGCGTTACGTTCATATCCTTTTCGAAGATTAGCCTTAACCTTTTCAAAAACTTTATCTAAACCTTTGACTTCTGAAGCATACATGTTACGGTCACCTGGAATTATCTCGATATCTTGATTCTGTTGATCCTTATGATCAACACCATAATAGTTTCCACTTAAAGGAACATGACGGCCATAATTCAGGAAAGCTGGAGTATATCCAGTCACTTCATGCTTTGCAGTGTTAATAGCTTGTCTGATCTTTGCTAAATTCTTGTCCCAATCTACGTGGTCTTTAACATACGTACGTATTGCTGTACCAATGGTTCTATTGTTCCTCTCCACAAAATTACACTGAGGTGCATATACTGGGCTAAACCATACTTTCTGAACGTTATACCTATTACAGAGCTCAATTAAGAGAGGATTGTTCAGATTTGAGGCATTATCACAAATCACATATTGAGGAACACCAAACATTAGGAAAACATCATTTTCCAAAAACTCAACAATATTCTTAGCCGTGGCCTTTCTCAAAGGTTGGACTAAAGTATATTTACTAAACCAATCAGCAACTACTAATAACCACGTATAACCTTTCTTTGAACGAACAAAGGGACCTATCAGATCTATTGCAACTATTTGCCAAGGAAACTTGGCCTCTCTCTGCTTACCCATTTTACCTAATGGAGCATAATTTGGTGTCTTCTGAGCACCACAAACTTTACATGACCTGACAAACTTAAGCACATCAACACGCATCTGGGGCCAATAATATCTTTCCTGAATACGGGACAAAGTTTTGGAAAATCCAAAGTGAGCACACGTAGGTGGCTCATGACAAGACTTCATAACTTCAGACCTTTGTGGTTTGGGCACAACAATTTTCCATTCTACATCATTAGTCTTAAAAGAATTTCTGGTAGGGGCAAACTTATAAACAAAATCATTCTCCACCTTCCACTGTGGAAAATCAAGGGGGGATCGGATTATCTTTGATCTCAAATTATCGAACCAAGGGTCTATTCTATCTAGATTAACTTCTAAACAATTAACATGGGGACGACTATCAAAATCTTTCTTTTCAAAAATTGGGTTCACTGATGACCTGTAAGGTCTATTGGACTTAGACCTATTCGAAATACAACACTTAGGACAAGAAGATGTGATCACACCTTTGTGACCACAACGCCAACAAGATACTGACTTACTCCTACAGTCACGGGAAATATGACCTGGTCTATTACAATGGAAACAAATAATCTTTTTCGGATTTCTTGGAGCTTGATAAGGGACTGACTGCATTAATGGAGGTGGGGACGAGAAAGATTGCATCATTGGAGGTGGGGACGAAAAAGACTGATTTCTTATTTCAATATTCTCTGGTGGACTGGGTCTATTATTTTCATACTTAAATTTGGGATTGGGTCTTATAGAAGAATTTTCTCTGTCCTGTCTGTCACCTACTCCACTTCTATCTTGCTTGGTTTGATTATTCACCACATGAACTTGTTCTTTGGGCTTTTCTGAATCATCAATCGAAATACCTGCAAGACCTTTAGTAGTCTGCAACAAGGGCAGGACATTCTGCTCTAAACGTTTTATAGTTGCTACTAACATTTCTACTGTAGCAAAATCTTGAAGGGCTATCAGTGGAATGTAATCCACTAAAATATTTTTCCTCATTATTTTTACTTTTTGGGCTTCACTAGGATAAGTTTCCAAACGTTTAAAAAGGTTTTCCATCACTGCTGAATAAATGGTTATGGATTCATTCCTTTTTTGCTTTCTACTTTTAATTTCTTCGAAGAGATTATCATTATAATCTGGGTGTAAAAAAGCAGATTTGAGTAGGGCTACCAACTCATCCCAACTATTAATTTTATCTCTAACACTCCTATACCAAATAGCAGCATTACCTTCAAATAACTCAAATAGCTGAGCGAAACAGGATGTCTTCGGAAATATTCCGAGACCTAGCAGAATCTTTAACTTTCTCTAAAATGTGGGAAGGGCTTTACTCTCACCATTAAACTTAATATGTAGATCAGAAATAATAACAGGAGTTGAAACCTGTATTATTGGGGCTGGGACTGTACAACTGGGAACTACAGGGACTGAAACTGGGCTACTAGTGGATGGTTTTACCAAATCATCAGACATTTCTAGTTTTTCTAACACATCACCCTGTAACAACAACAAATCATCTTTACACTCATTGACAAACTTTTTAACATCTTCCTCAACATCATTCATAGGGAAATTCTCTAATCTGGTATCTAAATGTGTAGACCTTGTCTCAAAATCTAGCAAAATCAGCCTTATTTGATTCTACATTTATTGATTGAGCACTAATACATAAATCCTCCATAATCAACTTAATCTCACACAACTCTTTCTCAGGATCTACTACATTACTAACCAAATCGACTAAACTTGAAGACGAAGTGGCCTCCTTGGCCAACAAAGCTCTTAACATCTTTCTCTTATCATCAACTGTCTTATTTGGGACATTTTTACCTCTTATGAAAAGCTCATAAGATAACTCTCCTGATTTCAAATGATTAACCTGAGTGGACTTCATTTTTTAAAAATTGGTTGAAAGCAAACACACAAAATAACTGAAATCAACCTCAACAACTAGTAGAAAATATGACAATTTTAAGAAACAACCGTTTCCATTTATCACCTGATAGTAAGTCTCACTTGCACTCCCGCGTACTGAAATCCAAAACTCAATCAGTTTGCTGCAACTTCTGCTCTTGACTTAGTAATCAGTTGGTAAACAAAAATGAGGTCTTTAACCTGTCTCCTAAAAGTTCACACTTCCAGTAACAAGGACTAAAAAAATGGTTTCAAACAACATGGGACAACATGGACACTAACAAGCAACATAAACCGTACATACAAGGAAAGACAAAATACTAATAATATTGAAAACTTGACCTTTGAGTGAGCTACACTAAATAATACCAAAATAAACCAACTCTTGTTCCGAAAACTAAATGAGACTGCTCATAGTCAAAACTAAAACAGCATCTCCTGATCACAAATATTACACCTGTGGTCATTCAGATACAAGAAAGGATACACAATAAACAGTCTACTACTGAGACTAAACTTGTCGAATCTTCTCTACGACTCACAATGACTACCCCTCGTACAACAACATTAATTAACCCTTGGCATTTAAATACACCTTCAGAGACGGTTAATTAGAAGACAAATTGCATAATACTACTTCTCAACTACATAGCTCAAAGTCCTTCAAACGAATACAAACATTTACTCAAAATGACCAAACAAATAAAAAATTACAAAAACCGATTATTCTGTAAAATTTGTTGAATCAATTATAAATAAATGTAACAATAACTGAAATATTTGTTACCGTTTTTAAATTCTTTTCATTATCAATACTTCAATTAAAACTCATATTTAAATATTTAACTCAAATATTTGCTTTCATTTACCATTACATATATGAAGAACAATACATATGTCACTATAAGTACATTACCTGAAAAAACAACAATACATAATGTTGGTACAAAATACATACATTGTAATACAAATACACTACTGTTTGTGAGACACTTTGGGGCACTATTCAAAAGAAAAAAAGTTTCATATAAGTGGCTTGGGAAAAAGGAATCAGAATCTAAAAGAAATGGAAATATTCAAAAGCCCCTAGGTTGGGCACCAAAATTGTAACGACTATTTTGCTTACCACAGGGTAAGAATATGGGGGACAAGATTGGGCAAACAAAATAATCGAAACAACTGCATACGGACACTCAGTTGGTTGTTGGAGAGCTGGGTCGTGGATAAGTTGAAGATATTGGGGGTTAGATTGGGCAACTACAAAAAAAAAGAAATAAAGGGGTACTTATACAAATCTCTTGGGACAAACAGAATGAAAATAAACGGAAACACCTCAAGAAATTTAATATAGGGCGCCACTTGAGGTGCCCAATTATACCTATTACAACCACTAGTTGTAACTAGGGAAATAATTGTATAACATCAAAATTATAAAAAAAAAATATCTTTTTCAAATAAAACTCAAAAGAGATCAGAGATACAAATTAAACATTTATTTTTGTCTCAAACAAAACAGATCAAAAATACATATTATAAAAGAAACATGTCATATAACATAATACAAATATCAAAAACTTACATGTTCTTTGTTTACTCTATTATGGCCAATTCGATTATCAAAAATTAAGGATCCTTCTTAATGAAAACATATAAATTTAACCTTATATATGAAATATCGTTTCTACATAATAATTAAATTAAAATTGTCATAACAAAAAAACAAATTAAGCTTGCTGTCAGGTATCACATTTAATTTTGATGACAAAGAATGAAAGCAATTATTACTTTAGCCAAAAAATATCTGTCTTTACTTTGAAAATTAATATATTGAATTGTTACCTTAAAATTTACATATTTCGTCACTCAACTAAAAAAAAAACTTGTTACATCTCTGACTGGAAGCTACTTGTACAAATCCTCTAACTGGGACATAGGAAACATTTCTATACTCAGGAACGAGGTTGGGGCAAACAGATGACACACGAAGCTGGTGGCACACCCTATGTACTGCTTTAAAATTTTACCATGTTCTGGTATACTGAATAAATCCTTTTAGTGGTTTCTCTATGCTAATCCGTCATGTTTACGGAGAGTCCACTGTTTACAGGTCTGATTAATTAACCCATTACACAAAATTACCGGCTGTTTATGAAAAATGCCCAAGTCCTTTCAACTCGAGCTGCCTTACATCACCTGCCTACCTCGTTGCTCTTTTTAATCTCCTCGACCTATTGTCACATGTTTGCCCTGTTTGAAATCTAAATCTCGACTCCCTTGCTTCGTTACATTTTACCAGAATCTAGCCAAAAATTTCCCTTCCGTCTTGCAGCTAACCTGTCCAGCAAACTCAAGAACCAAAACAATATCCCCTCGCTTGTATCGACAAAAAAAACAAATTTTAAATGTTCCTTTATTGCCTAAACAAACAAATATTCTTTTTTTTTGACCCTCGACTAATAACGAAAAACAACTTTAATATTAGGGGAATTCATGATTTATTGCGTTTTTAACGAAGAAAACAAATAAAACCTTTTTTTTATCAGGGGGCATCATAAATTTACATAATACAAATTAACAAAATACGTGCGTATTTTAAACTTGAGTTTTACCTGGCTTATAACAAAGGGTTCGATATTTGAATCTAAACACAGACAAAAAAACATCTATATTTACTTTTGAATCGGTAGAAATATACGCATTTAAAAATCTCGTCAAAAAAAAAACTTGAAATATTATTTCGATTGTTTTCTCTGGTAAAAACAACAGGAGCGTAACACAGAAATCTTTTCTATACACTTTAAATAAAAAACGCTACAAGATGTAGGTCTGGATTTCATCATCTTTACGTGATGCCCTATTCTTTGTTTTTTTTTACAAGACCGTGTATAGTAACACGTCAAACTGAATATTCTTTTGCCAATTTGTACATATTTTCTCCACCATCTAACTTTTTAAAATATCCATTTTATCTTTGAAAGCTCATGTTTCCGTTTCCTTTACCACTAACATGAACGATATTGAATTTAGTAATAAACAAAACTTTTAAACTGTTAGCGGTTAGTCTATTTATCTACCACCTTAATTACATATTGATAAAACAGTAAAAATGTTGAAGAAAACCAATTATATTAATGATAATTGTTTTTTGTAACATATACGTAAATTTTTTGTTTTTGTTTTTGAAACCTTTCCTATCAGTTTACGAGGTCAAATTAAACAATTTATTACTTTTAATAATAATTGAAACAACAATACTTATATGAGTTCTATCAGGAATATTCTTTTTAAAAAATATTCCATCAACCGTAGTTGAAAAGTAAAGAAGAAGAAGAAGTTGAGATAACATCCCTTTATTCCTTGAACTTCACACATAGTGTACAATATATAACGTAAATTTCACTTATAAGATATACATAGGTATAGTATCAATATATTTTGTTATACTGACACTATAGTATATTGACAGCCAAGAAAAAGCACACATATGCAACCACACCTGAACAAACCCGAATCTTCCACCAAAGAAACGAGACACAACTCGCCTTTTACTCTTTCTACCACTTTTTTTGCGATCTTTGGGCAAAGAATATCCCGTTGGAACGATGACCACGCAAAGTTCATTGATTTTGCGCGTTTTTTCTTGGCTATGGCTATCTTTTAGCCTGCATTTTAGTCATCGAGCAATAAGACAGAAGAGGGAATCTAATCCTTATGAAAAGGAGACAAAAAAAGTGGCCTCTGATGGCGGACATATCCGGAAATGCGAATGCGTGAAATTTAAATTTTCCGACACTTATCAACAGTAGCTATATAATATTTTTCAGAATATGTCTTAGACGAGAAAGTTTTAATTAATTATTAATGATAAGAGTCTAAAATGCGACACAATTGTTAAAAAACTTCAATATAAATAAGATTTCATGTGACATTTGGGACAAACAATAACATAACCCAACTAAATTTGATGTCAAACAAGGAGAGAGACTCTCTTTCCTTGTTTAATGTGGCCTCTAAAGATCGCACTTCCTGTCTAACAATATGTTTGCCCCCACTACCTTTACATTCCCTCTATTGTCTTTTTGCTCGATGATTTTAGTCACCATTACACTGTTGCGTCTTAAATTTTATGTTAAATGGTCAAAAATTATCTTTGGTTTACGAATATAAACTATTAGAATTTATATAAAACATAAAACTTTCTGGAATAGTCTGAATCGATTCAATACAAAAAATATCACTGTCGGAGGTAAGACTATCTACGTATGTCAATAATTTATTTCAGTTAAAGTATAAAATATATTTTTTAACGTGATACTGTTTGGTTGAATGCATAATAGCACTATGTTAAAACTGTAGACAGTCCATTATTTTATTTAAATTTTGCATGTCTCAATATTAGTAAACTTCATTTATATATAGTATAAAAGGCAGCATTTACGACGAGTTTATTGCTGTTAAATAATTTATTTTATAAGCAACTCAAAAAATATGGGCACATTGTTGTATTGGGTAATATCAAACCTTTATGTGGCTGAGTATTAGAACTGATATAGTTGCGGTAAGAAATATGGTAGAACGCTCAGATTTATAAGATTTGATGGTTCTGCTTTAAGATATAGTGTGGCGGCTGGTTGTTCTGGTAATTCAATATGTAATCAAAAATATTTATTAGGTATACTTCATCTAATTTAGATAACGACTTACGTCATTATCTACCCCAGAGATCGAAGTTGACTTAGTTGCCAAAGTATAAAAAAATTCTGACTCCATTTTAAATCAAATAAATTACATAATTATTGCAAAAGTATTATCATCTCTTTACAACGACTATTTAAATTCTTACGTGCCATTTTTAAAATAAAACACACTAATTTTGTTCTAAAAAGAACAGATTTTATTAAATAGTTAAAAATATAAAACAAGAGATATTCACTTTAAAATTCAAAATAATGAAGTAAAAAAAGTGTAAACACCGCAACTGTCAAATAAAGGTCGATTCGGACACATCAGTCCCGTCATAGTCTCGGCGCCGAACCGGTCCTATTTGGTCACAGAACTATCAACTATCTGACAACTGGGAAACTGTTTGTCAACTGATGAGTGTGGATGCCGGCAACATATTTGTATTAAAGAATATTTTGTATGACCGATTGTCCGGTTCGGCGCAATCACTGTGACGAGACGTGACTGATGTGTCTGAATCGACCTTTAGTGCTACCAATTTATGCCAAAATTTTACCTTCGTTCGATTACAGTTACAGTGTGTTCCGAACAAATGTTCTTGATAAAAACGCTTTATAATGCATTTATACAAATTATTGTGTATTTCTTTAAGTTAACATTAATAGAAATTTTTAAATATTATTTCTATGCGTATATAATAAAATATGTCTAGTGGGTAAT
Organism: Diabrotica balteata; assembly: GCA_918026665.1. Classification (NCBI taxonomy): domain Eukaryota; kingdom Metazoa; phylum Arthropoda; class Insecta; order Coleoptera; family Chrysomelidae; genus Diabrotica; species Diabrotica balteata. Next base: position 168,750,338 of record OU898278.1, read on the forward strand.
GCCAGTGTACTCGGTAAAGTGATTCTAGAAAAGAACACACCTACACCCTAAATATTTTGTGTTGGTATCATGTGACGTCACAGGCTATGTCGCCGATGACGTGCATCGTTATATAAATTAGATGAAGTGTATATACCATTAAAACATAACATATTATCGTTTGTGCTAAACTTAATTTGGACAATTTATTTATATTTCACCTTACAGGGACCCTCCCTCTTGCCGCATGCTTGCGTTGATACCTAATGTAGAATAGCTTTTGTAATTACTCTTGTAATTGTTAGAATTATTGATACTAAAAAAACTTTATAAAAACAGAGTTAAACCTAAAATTAAAGTACCATTTCAAAATTGACATACATTAAAAACACTTGCTTTATTTCAGCATTTAAATGTATTCGAATCTTCTTTACAGCCACTTATTTTTTACGAATTACATTCATGCCAGCTTCTTCTTCTTGATGTGCCTATCCATTACGAACGTTGGCGATCATCATGGCAATCGTTATTATAACTTCAGCAGCGCGGAAAAGCTGTACAGATGTTGTATTGAACCAGATTCTGAGGTTCTTAACCAAGAAGTTCTTTTTCTTCCTGGATCTCGTTTTCCAAATATTTTTCCTTGCAGGATGGCTTGAAGAAGAGCATATCTGGATTCATTTGGCATAATATATTCGAAGAATTGTAACTTTCGAGATTTGATGGTGATCAGTACCTCCCGGTTCTTATACATTCTTCTGAAGACCTCCTCATTTCGGTCAGTCCACGGGATTTTAAGCATTCTCCGATATAGCCACATGTCAAATGCTTCCAGTTTTCTGCACATATCTTCGTTCAAGGTCCACGATTCAACGCCATAAAAAAGGACAGACAAGAGAGAGGTTTTGACTCTTTTTGTAAAATAAAAAGAGAGATCCAAAGTGATGAAGACGTTCCTACAAAAACGTTAAGCTAGAAATAAATCTGTTAATTTAACAAACTTAATTGTTGTCTTTTCCACTGGTCTATTCCTAGTGTTGTTATCATTCATTATGTTTCAGTATGTTTCTTAAGATCTTGATTCCATCATTAAAGGATTTCTTTTTTTGGGCTTGTATTTTCACCGCCGGTAATAGATTGTCGGATTATTCTATATTTCAAGCATACAAAAACTAGTTGAAAATTAGCTTACATCGTTTGTAAAGAGGATAGAAAAACATTTATTGCAAACTGATACGCTTGCTACATCTTACAAGCACATTCATAAATAATACGGAGTCATATTTTAGTCTAAATTCCAAATATAAAAAATATTCTTTAAGAGTATATGAAAAATATTTATAAAAAGATAGTACTACTTAGAACATGATGCCCACTATATTTTGAGGAACAGATTTCCTTCATTGCATGATAGATATCTCATTTATTCTGTTGGATAATATTTTAGCATGGATTTGATTTAATTTAATTTAAAAACTATTAAATTTATTTGGATTATTAGAAGTTGCAAATTATCAAAACATAAGGCAATTCAGCTTTTTGTAAGCATTTCAGCCCATGGTAATGAACAAAAATGGAGTGTTTTTTGACAGTCACTGTAACTACTATCTAATAATTGTTTTAGGTTCTATATGGGTAGAATAACAAAAGTTGTGCAAATTCATCCAAATTTTTTTCGTTTATTTTTGTTTATTAACATATTAAGTAAAAGGTATAAAAATTTGTGGACAACGCTTGAACCATCTAAGGTACGCTGATGACATCGTATTGATAACCGATAAAAAAGAAGAATTATTTGAAATGATGAAAGAACTGGGCGTAGAAGCCTTAATATGAATTACAGCAAGACCAAAACTATAACAAATACAGATGAAGACATCACAGAGTTAGGGATTATATATCTTGGTCAAACTATAAAACTTAACAAAGAGAACCAAACAGCAGAGATCAAGAGACGAGTTAGACTGGCATGGGCGGCATTTGGCAAACTAAGCTACATTCTTAAAAACAAAAGATATCCACAGCATCTTAAGACCAAAGTATATAATCAATGCGTACTCCCTGTTCTTACTTATGGTTCCCAAACGTGGACATCTACAAAAGCAAACATGGACAAAATCATAAAAACCCAAAGAGCAATGGAAAGACAAATGTTGCACATAAGACTAATGGATAAGAAGAGAAACGAGTGGATAAGAGAAAAAACAAAAGTGAGGGATGTTAGACACGAAGTTGCAAAATTGAAATGGAGATTTGCCGGACACAATATAAGACAAAAAGAAGACCGATGGAACAAAATTCTTATAAGTTGGAGACCGTGGGAATATAAACGAAGCAAAGGAAGGCCCCAAATGAGATGGGCAGATGATATCAAGAAGCACGTGGGCTCTAGATGGATGACTGTAGCGACAGACAGAGAAGAATGGAAAAGGATTGGGGAGGCCTATGTCCAAAGATGGACCGAAGAAGGCTAATTAGATAGATAACATATTAAGTGAAAAATGACCGATCTTTAGATTTTTCTTCTGTTCGTTAAAACCGTTATATTTTATCAAAAAATGAAAAGAGAATCGGTTAGTTTATTGACAAACGTTTAAAATGAGCTATGGTAAAAGTTTTTTGGTGCATTTGTTTATTAATAAAGGTTAAAAAGAGATAAAAATTTAGAATGTATTAAATTGTTAATAACTTTTGCAAAAATTGACTCCACAACTTTCAATTTTGTGTTAAAACGAGGCTTTTGTAGTGGATAATCTTCTTCTTATGGTGCCTATCCGTTACAGATGTTGGACACTAACATGGCTATTCTGACTTTGTTGACTGCTGCCCTGAAAAGTCCGGTAGTGGTTTTCTGTCTATCTGTTTTGTCTATCCAGGAAATCCTCAACATGCGTCTATAGCACCACATCTCTTCAGTGATGCTTCAGTTAAGGTCCATGATTACACCATATACAAGAACGGAAAATACGTAGCATTTTAATAAACGAACTTTTATTTCCAATTTTATGTCGTGGCTGTTAAAGATTTTTTCCATTTTGACGAAAGCTGATCTTGCCTTCTCGATCCTTATCTTAATTTCCGTCGATTGGCCCCACTGTTCATTTAAGTTTGCACCCAGATAACAAAAGTTGGTGATTTGTGTTATAGGTTGTTGGTTAACTAGTAATTGACCAGGTGGTATCCTATTTTTGCTTATAACCATGTATTTGGTTTTTTTATGTTAAAATCAAGCCCAAACCTGCTACTTACTTCTACCACCCTGGAGACAAGTGTGTGCAGACCTTTCAGTGGATAATATGTGATCCAAATTTTAAAACGATTGATTGAATCTGTTCTAAACAATTTAGTTTGCTTATTCCAAATTTGCAAAAATTAATAATTATTTCAGTTTCTATGAGACAAAAAAAAAATAAAAATAAAATTAGGATTCTATGGCGCTTAAATGAAAAAAATAATAGTTGTACTATTAAATAGAATATTGAAAATAACGTAAAATTAATTTTGAACTCGCTAACTGTCCTAATTAACTTGTCGATCCTTGCTGTCCAGCCTGGCTCCGTCATTCCTTGTGTAAATATTATTTTCTGCCATGACATTTAACGTGTTAAGGCTTTGTCAAGGATTATTTTAAAAGGAATTCTTGTGCAATTTAAGGTACTAAAACTTGAAATTTTCATAAATAAAGCTGTGTCGAATGTAAAAAAGGGTTAATTTAATTCCAAATGGTCGAAGATCAAGTTTATTTTTATAGGTAGTAGATTAGATAGTAGTTACAGATACTGTCTTGATAAATGTGTATTTTCCTGGTTGATTTGTTGAATAAAACTTTTAGATGTAAAAACTTTCGAATTTCTTTCAACCTATTCCCAAGAATAGGTGTCGAGATTGTATAATATATTTATTTAGGGGAAGGTGTCCTAAAATGAGATAATTTATATTTAAGACGTTTTTTGGCAGATACCATTCGAAATATTGAACAGAAAAAAAATATAACTAATTCCTTTAAATATGTCTTATTCATATACTTGAAAACTCCTGAAAAACTATTTTTTAAAAAGCCTTACACTATGGCATTTTACAAACATCTATCATGTTAAACGACACAGTTATGGGTCATGTAAAATGGCTAATATGCTTACAACAAATGGTAAAAAAGAGTGAAATGACAAGAAATCAGTCTTGACAAAGCTTTTGCAGACACCCTTTAGCAAAATTATTGCATTTTATGCAACTAATTGAAATAGATCACACAATATCCGAAGATATACAAATCCGACGAGGAGTGAGACAGGGTTGCGTCTTAGCACCGCTACTGTTTAATTTGTATTCGAAGTCTATATTCAGAGAAGCATTAAAAGAGGTCCAAGGCGGAATTAAGATTAACGGAATCAGCATAGACGACAACATCAGATATGCTGATGATACCGTCTTAACAGCAAGCAACGCACAAGAACTACAAATTATAATAAATGCGATAGTTAACCAAATCTCTGACGAGGTGAAAGAAGAACCTGATATACTCAAAAATGAAGTAAAACAGGCTATCAACAAGCTCAAATATAACAAAGCACCAGGTCCAGATATGATAACAGCAGAAATGCTTAAAGCCACAGAAGAAACCGGCGTAAAGTTACTTCATCTACTCTGTAACCAAATATGGCATTCCAAAGAATGGCCTGAAGACTGGACAAAATCTACAATAACGACCATACATAAAAAAGGCAGCTTCCATAAATGCGACAATTATAGAACTATCTCTCTTATATCCCATGCCAGCAAGATAATGATACATATAATCAATGAGAGACTGAAAACATTCCTTCAAAGAGAAATTCCACAAGAGGAAACTGGATTTACCAAATGTAGAGGCACTCGAGAACACCTACTGAATATAAGACAGATAATCGAAAAATCTAGGGAATTCAACATCCCACTATACATCTGTTTTATAGATTACCGTAAAGCGTTCGACAGGGTCAAGTGGAGACACTTATGGCGAATACTAAAAGAAGTAGGCGTACCATAACATCTAATTACGCTTATAACCGAATTATATGAACACACTAAGTTAAAGTACTTGACACACTTTCGAACGAATTTCATCCAGAACGGGGTGTCAGACAAGGATGTATACTATCTCCACAATTATTCAACTTGGGAATGGGAAAAGGGAATCTCAATAAATGGTCATAAACTAAACAACCTACGTTTCGCAGATGACAGAGCCCTTCTTGCAAATAGTCAAGCAGAGGTGCACTGGTTCCGTGCACAACGAGATGCACGTACTTATTTTTTTAAGCAGAGTGGGCATTCTGATTGCTTATTATTATGTGCTGAAAGTTTTATTTTCGGGACGGCTGCAGAAAAAGTGTATTTATTGGTTCAGCGTATTATTTTTACATATTTAATTACTTTTTTACATTCTATTTGAATGTTGATACAATCTCATGTCTTAATACCTACAAAAATAAAAACAAATTCGAGAGTTACATCAAAGAGTTTTGTTATATAGTGCATAAATGTTTTATATAGATATTTCAACCCAATTTATAGTAATGCAGATCTTGTATGTCCTGATTGGTATTGTATTTCTTTTCTATTTTAGGCGATGTACCGGCAGCTGATGGAAGCCAAAAACAAAAACAAAATAGACCCCGAAATCACGTTACAATTTTTAAAATCAGCCGTTTACTATTTCCTTACCGATAAAGAAAATAGCCAAGGTCATCTTAAGGCCATCCAAAGCATCCTAGGATTTTCCTCCAATGAAATTTCGAGTATAGAACGGGCTAGACAAACCTAACAATTTAAAAATAATTAGTGCCTAAATATAGTTATATATTTATTGAATTTAAATCTTTATGAAATTGTTAAGAATTAAGTATTATTTAAAAAAATGTTTCTAAAGATATAAAACGTAGGTTATTTGCTTACTATTCGACAAACGGAAATGAAAGGTAAGGCAAGGTTTGGTAGGCCATCATTGGCCTCGTATGCCAGACAGCTACCTGCTACAAGATTTCCCGCTGAACCATGAACTATCGGCCGGACTGTTCCAATGAAGACTCAAGGCTCCCTAAAGAACTATCGCATGACATTCATCTTCTTTTTCAGTCTCACACATTTCTACACTCTAGAATATCATATCCTACCCCCTCTCTCACACAAACACACCCTCTGTCACTATTTCTCTCTTTATAGTTTATACCTCTCTCTCTATCTCTTTATACCTGACTTTTGCACCTGGACATTACGTATCTCATTTTTACCTGTCCTTCTATTTTTTTTTCTTTAAATAGCAGCATCTCGTTCACAATTTCCAAAATTAATTAAATGGACCTGACTCCCAGCTCCCTTTCTAGTCGGTCGCCTAGCTACCACATACTAACAAACATAGTCGTGGACAGTGTTCGAAATTGTCGTTTCCGACCTTACCGAACCTTTTTTTTCGTCTTTATAGAGGGGGTCTGGAATCTTCAAAAGACATCTCAGTCCAGGACAGCGCCTGACTGACCAGCTGCCTTTCTTTCTCTTCTTTTTTATTGATCACTGCACGGATATAGTTATGTACGCTACCCCAACCTGTTTTATTTTAAATCATTCTCTCACTGTACCAAAATTCACACTTGTTTCATTTTCCATTCTGTTCCTTTCTACTATCCATCTGTTGCAATCTAACACCGTATGTGTCACAGTGTCCGAGTGTCCACAATATAGGCTTTCATCTGGGTCAACCTTTTCGACTCTAAGGAGGTAGACACTAAAACACCCGTGTCCTGTGACCACCTGATTCAGAAAATAATCCAGTCGTCTGTGGCCATAGTCCACCCAATCTCTTATGTTCGGTATCAGCATTTTCCTCCACTGTGTCAGTTCCTCCGTGTTCCATTCTTCTTGCCATCTTTCAATTGACCTTTCCCTTTCCTGTATTCTCTCGGCCATAGTAAGGTTTGGTCCTCTTCTCTCATACAGCTCTTTTTTTCCACCTCCAAAACATGCGGAAGACATCCAGTGATGGTCCATAAGGCTGCCGCAGACACAATCCTGTAGGCGCATGCCACTCGCAACAGACTTATTCTGTCCACTCGTGTCATGAGCCTCCCATAGGCCGTTATCTCTATGCCAATGTTACGCATCACCCTCCCCAACGCAGCTGCACTATTCGCAAATTTCCGAGCCACCTCCCGCACGTGCTCCCCCTATATTCCATTCTGGTGCAATGTCACTCCTAGGTATTTTACGTGTTTCTTGGGTGTTAAACATGTTACCGTACGTTGTAATTCAACACCTTGCCTGTTCCTTGTCCCCTTCAGAATAATGGCTTCGGTTTTCTCTGTCGCAAGTTTCAGTCCGTGCTGCGTCATCCGTTTCTTTACGACGCAGCCTGCGTTCCGAACCCGGTATTTGAGATCTGGCTCATCCTGGGCCCCTACCAATACAGCGAGGTCATCCGCGAATGCGAAGAGCACAGTTCATAACTCCGTCATATGCCAGGTTCCATAGCGTCGGGCCCGAGAGAGATCCTTGGGGGATCCCCGCCGTTACGTCCACGATCGTGCCATTTTCCACCATGATCCTCTCAAATAGATACTACGTCACCACATTTATCAGGTAACCAGGACATTCTATCTTCTCCATTGCCTCGTTCCAATGCAGCGTATTGGATGTATTCCTAACATCGAATAACAGCAGGGCCCTCCAGCGATGTTCATCCCCTCTGTTACGCAATGAATTGCCTCCGAGATAAACCTGACAAGATGTGGTTGGATAAACGTGTTAATAAAGGAAAGAATATTCGAGAGAAGAAATGAAGATATACCAATTTAACGTCTAAAAAGAAGAATAAGCACGAATAAGTTCACGGGGAGTGAACGAATTCGTTGATTATGAACCTGAAGAATAGAGTGATTTGAGTAACACAGTTTTGATTACTTTCTGACGTAGATGCTCAGACAATATGGATGTTTCGGGTAATATGTAGGCAGGTTCGGTAAGGCATTGGTACTGCATTAGTTCTGTAGGCACTGTCAGTATGGTGAGATGCCTTCTGTACCTTCTGTACGACTATGTTAGGACCTTCTCGTTCCAGACGTGGACCAGGTAGAGCACGATCAATTGCACAACAGAATAAAGAAACCGTCTCCTTTCGGATTTGTTCCTCTCATGTTTCCGGGGTCCTACGAATCATCTCCTGTACGTGCTGCTCTAATCTTCTGTTTTTATTCAGATTCGAATTTCTTTTGGTTTCTGGTTTGTGGTTTCTTGACGACTATGGCCTCGATTTATACATTACATATGTAACCAGCTCATACTCATGTCTCTTATCTACTCTTCGACTTTGTCGTATGTGCACACCCAACTTTCGATAAAAAGTAAAGGGATCTTTAAGAATTACATAATTCAACCTTATATCCAGCAGTAACTGTAACTGATATCATTTGCCCAACGGCTTTACTTTTATATCCGTTTAAAAATTAGATATTTTTAATAAGCTAAATCAACATTTTTGGCTGTATTTCAATAATTACTTTTTATATTTTTTTATATAGACTCTGTTTAGATAGACAAATTATTTCGAAGCAATAACAGGAGCTACTTAACGGATATCATTTCTTACTTCACCTGAAACAGTCTATTTTTGTTAAAAATTTTCAATAAAGTTGCATCAAGGCATTTAAAACTTGTTTTATTTCATTGAATCGCACAAGATAAGATAGTTGTGTTTTCTATAACGTCTACCAATATAAATTGTATAAGGAAAAGCACTACAACCAATATGATCCACTCTAGGATAAATTTATCAACCCAATAGGTAATTAATTAATTATAAAAGACCATTGAATCCAGTATTTATTACTAAAATATAAACATAGATAAATAATATTATAAATTTAATAATTCCTAAAATAGAGGACGGCGCCATCTACCTACAAGTAGTTAAATTAAAAAATTCCTATCGAAAATTTGGCCAATTTCTTTATTTTTACAGCTATCTTCAGATAGCTTTTAAACACAGAAAAGAAGAAAGTTTTAGAAATCAAGCTGCCACCAATCAATGTCATTTTGACAAGCCGAGAACAACTATTAAATTTGTTAAATGGTAAAATAAAAAGTGTATTACTATTTTCGTTCATAAAATATTTTCTTTATTGCAATGGTCAATTTTAAAAAAATCAACTTAACACATGTATTTGATAAATAAATATGTACCGATAAAGTACCTTAGATCTACAAATTTTATATTCCAGGGCATTTAATTGATAAAGTATAAGAATCATTACATTATGGCTTTTAATTATGCTAATATTCACTCAAATCAAAAACGACACAATGCAGTGCCTCCGCCAAGCAGTGGTGTTTCCAAACAAGGATATTCTACTATGAATGCAATTAGTCAAAATGCACTATCTGCAGCTTGGGGTGGTAGCAGGAAGAGAGTTGCCACTGAAGATGAGTATGTATTCACATATTTATTATTGTATTTTCTACAACACCTAATTTTGTAGATATATTAGTATAAATGCAATATTCACAGATTATTTAGACTATATACATCATAGTGTAATGTTTGTTTTGTGTAGATCTAATAAAATTAAATTTTAGGTATTTTGATGATGACGAAGAAGAAACTGTTCCAGATTTGGCTTATATTCCAGCACCAGGTAGTCCTACTAGGTTGGAAATGATGCAAAAGAAAGATGTTGAGGACGAGGAAGATGATCCTCTTGATGCTTACATGGCAGGAATTGAACAACAGGTATTTTATTATGTATTATTCAAATTTTACTGATTACTTCATATCTTGTGTAATTTTTATATATTCTAAGATTGGCGTACCAGTATTTTCCGTTATTACAAGCTTTTCAAGACCAGATCTTTTTCCTGTAGGTTTTTTGTTTAAAATTATTTTTTGCATTTGTTTTTCATCTATTATATTATGGCTTCTCTAAACAATATGAGCTGCTGTAATTTTGTAATATGAGTATTGATTTGCTAATCCACATTTGTAATATCTCCAGTCTGCCATTTTCATCGTAAACATTAACAAATGCTATAGAATTCAGTTAGTAATTGTAATTCATTCCATTCTTGGATTGTGATTTGAATATTTGTAAAATAACCATATCTTGATTTATTTATTTCTCTCCGATACTGCTATTTGGTTCATCAATTTTGTTAATATTTTGACAGATACCATAAATATTGGAATAATAATAAAATAAAGAGGATATTAAAATATATACAAATAGTTGTATGGACTTTTTATTGAAAAATTTATTTCTAATACAATAATTTACAATTGCTTAATATCACATGCATTGTGTTTATTTTTTAAACTAAACCTAGTTAACACATCCACTATACTTTCACAGGAAACACCTTTCCTTACTATATTAAAAATGCCGGGTTCTGACAAATCTACCACAGTGGAAGCATTATTGTCATCCTTTAACTTACCACCATCAAAAATAACTGGTAGCTTTTGCCAGATGTTTTTGAAGTCATCAATTTCTATAGCATTCTTTTCATTACTTAAATTGGCACTTGTTAATGCCAATGGCTTCCCTAATCCTGAGGACAAACTTCTTATGAAACTGCAATCAGGTATTCTTACCCCAACTTTTCCTTCAATACTAAGCGAATGGTCCAATGTTTTATCGACACATGGTAGTATTATCGTGATAGGTCCAGGAAGTAAGGAATCCAGGAGGTTTTGTGGTAGGTGACTAACATATCCAATCTTTTTAACATCACTGACTTGGCTTAAGCATAACGCTAGTGGTTTGTTTTCATTTCTGCATTTGATATCATACATATTACCTATAGCTGATTTATTTGTGGCATCACATGCTATGCCATACACAGTATCTGTAGGAACTGCTATCACATATCCATTCTTCAAATACTGAATTGCCAGTGCTGTTGCAGATTTGCTTGTGACAGGAATGTGTAGACTCATTTTTGATTTGAGTTGAGGTATTTTAGTTGAAAAATGAATTAGAGTTTGGTCACAGTTATTCTACATATTCTGTAATAAAAAACAGACTGTTATATAAAGAATGGGAAATAGGATATCTATTAAATAAACAAGATTTGAATCCTGTAGTATGTTTTATATTTTGTTTATTTTCAACACATCCCAATGTGATGCAATGTTTAGATCTAATTATCTCTGTTTTGCTATCTGTTTTTATTTTAGATTTTAAACAATAGTTATATCTAGATTATCAATTTGTTTTTCTTTTAAACAATGCAAAAGTTTTGGTGTCTGAATATATCAAATCTTCATCTTTTCTTGGAAAGTATATCTATAACATAACCTAACTTTTTAATGTTGCATCATGTTTTGTTAAATTAATCAATACTGTCTAAAAAGGCGTCCTTAATATTTTAATAATCAATTTTATTCAGTATTTACTTTTTATAAAAAATGTTCACATTAAACACATTGTATTGGTACTTACAGTAAAAGAATCGTTAGTTTCACACTTCCATACTACCTAATTATTTTTATATCGTGAGGCAAAAGTTTTTCTTATTGATAAATTACTTTTCTAATAAATCAACATTATTATTTATTTATTAAAAAAGTGTATTTATTTAAATTCTACCATGCTGACAGTAAGCCTAAATGTCAATTAATATAGACAGTTGACAGATGACCAACTTTTGAGTCTTCTTTTTTGTGTAATAGTTTGTATATGTGTGCATCTATGCTGTGATGTTAAAATTTTATTTATTATTTATTTATTTCTGGTGATAGTTGGTGGGATTTTTGAAAGTTTGCTAACTGTACAAAGGGGAATTTAAATCGTCAAAAAACATGGTTCTTGAAATAAAATATCTTTGGACATGTTGTTTCCTTATTATTGAAGGTGAAAATATTTTATTATTCATCATATTCTCTTTTAATATGCATATCATATGCAAGGGACTTACACATAGGAACTTACATCTCTAGAATTTCCAAAAAAATTATCTTTTAAATTTTATGACATTTTTGACTTTGTTTTAAGTTGATTAAAGACATAATCTGGTGAATAAGGAGGGTAATTAAATAATTTGAACCCTAAATCACATTTTTTTATTTAAAAAATTTATGCCAATTGTGAACATAATTGACAAAACACTTTTATGTGCAGGTCCATAGAGAATCTCTTCAGAAATCAGAACCAACTCAAGGCATCCGTAATGATTTAGAAGAAGAAGATGTAGAAGAATCGTATTATCGATATATGGAAGAGAATCCTAACGCGGGAGTTCCACAAACAGATGATGACTACCCTGAAGTAGAATATGATGAGGACGGGAACCCTATAGCTCCAGACAAGAAGAAAATAATTGATCCTCTTCCCCCTATAGGTACGGTTTAATCTTTTTCACGTTAGCGTTAGTGGAAATATTGAGGTACTTTTTTCTAGATCACTCCACGATCGAATATCAACCGTTCCAAAAAGCCTTTTATGAAGAACACTCTGACATAAATGAGCTCACTGACGAACAAGTAAAGGAGTTAAGAAAAGTTTTGGATATTTCTGTAACAGGTAGTAATGCACCCAAACCTGTATCTTCTTTTGCTCACTTCGGCTTCGAGGAGAAACTTATGAAAGCTATAATTAAGGCAGAATATTCGACACCGACGCCTATTCAAGCTCAAGCTGTGCCTTGTGCGTTGCTAGGACGAGATGTTCTAGGCATAGCTCAGACAGGTAAGTGCTTTTAAATTGTTTCAAAATATTTCAACATTTTCAAATGTACAAAAACTTCTTCACGCCCTCGAACAGATACTTATCAATGAACGTATCAATTACATAATAGGATTACATAATGCATTATGGTTAGTATTATTTGTATCGCAGGCAGTGGTAAAACCGCAGCATTCCTGTGGCCAATGATGAAGCATATAGCGGTTCAGAAACCTGTCGAGGAAGGAGAAGGTCCCATAGCTCTGATTTTGGCACCAACCAGAGAATTGGCTCTTCAGATCTACAACGATGCTAAGAAATTTGCAAAAGTATATGACCTGAGAGTTATATGTGCATATGGTGGTGGCTCGAAATGGGAACAAAGTTTGGTAAGAAAAAGACTATGTTTTCATAAAATCCCTCGTAAATCGTTTACAGAACAACTAATTCTAAAATTTTTCTATTAAAGGCATTAAAAACTGGAGCAGAAATCGTGGTGGCCACACCTGGTCGTATTATTGACCACGTAAAAACCGGCTCAACCAACCTCCAAAGAGTCACATTTTTAGTCCTGGACGAAGCTGATAGAATGTTCGAGCTCGGATTCGAGCCCCAGGTCCGTTCAGTCTGTAATCACGTTCGACCGGATCGTCAGACTCTACTCTTTTCGGCGACTTTCAGGAAGAGAATTGAAAAATTGGCCAAAGACGCTTTGTCCAATCCAGTGAAGATTTCCCAAGGAACCACAGGACAAGCAAACGAGGACGTAACGCAGCATGTATTGCTTTTACCCAACCAGGAATCTAAGAGGAAGTGGCTGTTTGATAAGCTCGTGGAGTTGCTGTCTGCCGGATCGGTTTTGGTGTTTGTTACAAAAATATTGGATGCTGAAATGGTAAGTTGTTCTAGATTATATTTCCATAATGATTATTTAAACATGATATTATTTGCGAAAAACAGTCTTTTTGGCAACTTCGGTAATTCTTCGACGCCAACTTGAACTACTAACTCTCCAGACCAGAACAGTAGATCTAACGCTATCAGTCTGACTAATATAGACCGGGGATAAATAAACAATCAGAAGGTAAACATACAAATGCTGTCTCTGTTCTTTGTGACACAAGATCAATATTTTAGTATCCACCTCAAGATAAACGAATATTTTCAAAACTGAGAGAAAAAATATTGAACTACATAATATGTATTGTCTATTTAAGCAAGTTGGTTTATATGTCACTAACATGCTCTATAACGTTAAAATACTGAACTTTTTTTATTTAGATAATCGCATCGACCAAATGAACAATAGCGACAAATTAATGGATTACACATGTTTATTAAATTTTGTGATACTTTTGTCTTTTGATTTGTCTTTCAAGAAATTTAGAATATTGTTGAAACTACAGACTGCGCCTAAAGCTTCTAGAAGTGTAGATAGTATTTTGTTGTTACTTCGTTGATTATTATAGAGGGGACATTCACGTAGTATGTATTTTATTGTTAGTGCTGTATTACAAGTTTCACAAGCACAAGTATTTTATACAAGCTTTTATGTTCGTTGATACCGATGTGTTTACAATTTCGGAAACATCACTCAGTATTGCGTCTTTAGTACTATAGTTAGCAATTTCATTGCCTGTTATTCCTATATAGGTTCGAATCTAGATGAAATTTATCTCATTCTGATTGATATGTGCCTGATAAAACAGTTTTAATTTTTTTAAAAGCGGATTTTGTGGAAACAGAAACAGTTGTCGGATGCTTTGTATGGCACTGTAAGTGAGTCTGTAATCAAATTGGTCACTTCTATGGTGCGATAGAGAGCGTAAAGTTCAGCTGTGTAAATAGTACTAACATTAGGTAGTTTGAATTTAAGCACCTTCCTGGAGTTACTACAAATGCTCCCACACCTTCAGTTGCTTTTGAACATCAGTGTATATCTGGGTATGAATTTTATAGGGACTAAGAATTTTTCTAAAATGGGAAATAATTAAATCATGATTAGTGGAGTTTTTGTCAAATGACGTAAGTTCAAACTGATATAATGGTATGCGTTGAATCCAAGGTGGATTATGATCGTGTGTATAAGGAAGACATTGAGGTATGACAGTCTTGACAATGTCAAATCGATGCAAATGGTATGAAATTTGTGTATTGACTTTGTCAATACACAAATGACTATGTCAAGATTAGTGTATATTTAGTTTTAGTTGTTGAAAAGATCAATCCAGTTTCCTGTATCCACTATTCAATATCCAATAAGAACTTATGTGCAAGTTGTGAGAGGTTGGTTAAGTTTTTGCTTTGGTCATATAATTGGCCTATAAATGGGAGTTTTAGATTTCGTAGAACATCATTTATGACAATTATAAATAGCGTAGAACTTATAACAAATCCCTGAGGAATCCCATTTTCTACTTCCACTTTTTACGACAAGTTACCATTTACTCAAACTTGCCTATACCTTTTATGTAAGAAATTTTTTATAAATGCAAGGCACTGTCCTTTAATTTCTAAATCGTACAGTAAGCTGATGATATGGTGGCGCCAGGTTGTTTAAAGGCTCTTTCAATATCAAAGAATATTGCAATACATTTTTAATTAAGGGAGAAAGCTTCATGTACACTGCTTTCTAGGCCTATAATATTGTCTAGAGTTGATATATTTAATCGAAAACCGCTTTATTCTGGAATAATAATATTTCGATATCCAAGTGTTGAGACGACGGTTGACCATTTTTATAATAGTTTGTATGCAGTACCTGTTAGTGCAATTGGTCTGTAAGACTCAGGATCTGGTTTGGAATATTTTGGTTTTAATATCGGTATTGTAATAGATTCTCTCCACGCTGATAAAACTGTCTGTTCTGTCCAAATAATATTAAATATATTAAGTAGATAATTATGTGCAAGGAAGACCATTGGGATATTATCTTTACCCTCACTAGTCTATTTAAACGTGTTTCATGCATTGTTGTGTTCATATATATTAAATTTTCAGTTTAAAGCATCTGTGTTATATACAAAGGGTATCATTGCGTTGCTCGTTCTGTTTCAAATTGATAAAATTATTGTTATAATTACTTGTATTAGATCTATTAAGTTTTTATTGTTAACTAAACTTTAGCTTTAAGTTTCTGAAATTCAATTTTATGTCAAGTGTTTTATATCTTTTGTATTTGTTAAACGCTTTTTTGAAGCTTCGATCGATGCCTTACGTTGTATATTCCACGAAGGAGCTGTTAAGAGCTGGGAGTTTTGTAATAATGACGTTTTCTTCATGGTTGTTCCCTCGGCTGCATCTAAGATGATCTTGAAAAAAGCTCCTACGTCTGTGTAAACATTACTGGATATTTTCCAGTGTTTGATATGTTCTTCTATATTTTAAAAAAATTACCGAAGTTGCTTCATTGTTTTTCCGTTGAGCGGCGTGTTTTTTCATTTTTGGACTTATTTGTGAATATTATTGGATGATGGTCATTGTAACAAATACTGAACTAGTATTAACCTTGGTGTGAAATTTGTTGTTTTCAATTTAAAATTAACAACTTGAACACTCCTTGAACTTAAATACTTGAGTGGTCTTAAAGTTTCTTGCAGATAAAAATTTCTGCATTCACAAGGTATTTTACAATTGCAGTTTTTTGATCTCTTATGCGTCTTGTTGGGTTTGGTTTTTAAAAAAGTTGATCTTAATTTATTGGTTGTTTTAATTAAGCGTAATGATTAAATGTATTTATTTCCTATTTATTTTACTTTTTTTGATAAGAAATTTACCATTTTGGTGTTGTTTTTTTATTAGTGAAAATGAATTCTGTGTATTTTCTTTTATATATGTGCATACATTCTAATGAAACATCTTTTCAGGTAGCCAAAGACATAAAAGTTAAAGAATTCGACTGCCTGCTATTACACGGTGATATGGAACAAGCAGACCGTAATAAAGTGATAACAGCCTTTAAAAAGAACGAATGCTCACTACTGGTAAGATGAGCCTGTAGACAAATGACATAAAAATCTTTAATACCGTATTTTACATCTTTTAGGTAGCTACAGATGTGGCTGCTAGAGGTCTGGACATACCACACGTTAGAACTGTCGTAAATTATGATTTAGCGCGAGATATTGACACGCACACTCACAGAATCGGTCGAACAGGTCGTGCTGGTACGCAAGGAACAGCCTATACCCTACTAACTGTCGGCGATAAGGAATTTGCTGGACATATAGTGAAGAATTTGGAATCGGCGCATCAGAAAGTGCCGCAGGAGGTGTTGGAGCTGGCTATGCAAAGTTCATGGTTTAAAAAACAAAGGTACACTTATTTTTCTTTTCGCGCATTTTGTGATTATTTTTTATTTTGATGTATATATAGACTTTTCTTTTTAGACTTAGGAATAAAAAGGATTACAATCCCAATGTTGGTGGTATAGGTTTGGGATTTAAAGAAAAACCATCCAATCCGTTGCAAGCCAGTGGTCCAAGCTCGGTAGGCCAGTCACAACCCGCCAGAGGTCCGGCGACTGATAGATTAAGTGCAATGAAAGCTGCATTTAAAACGCAATATATGAATCAGGTAAATTTAGAACCAGAAAGATACATGTTGCAAATTTTTTTAACCACAAGTCCATAAACAATAAATTTAATGCTCCGCTTATTTCCAGGTTCACAAAATTCATATAAATCCCATTTCGTATGCCAAATACTAACTTGGCATCGCTCTTGACAATTTAATCGATCTATTTCTCAATTTCCTTATCCGTATAAATTAATTTTGGTGTCCAGATCTTTACTATCTATGAAAATTCGACCCACTAGTCGGACCGGATCCGTTTTTTTTTCATGTCCATACAGGAGATGTACAGTTCAATTTGATTTTTTCTTTGACAAAAAATAAAGTAAAAAGTGCAACACTTTGAGTAGAAATTACGCAAACCTTTCTCTACACTTCGCTATTTGTTATGCGGCTTCACTGTATTCGCCAAATATTTGTTATTCGTCAGGGAATAACCAATACGCTGCTTCATACTTGTGCCGGCGGACCAAATATTTGCGTCATGCGTGTTTGGCAGAACCAAAATGGACGTAGACGTTTGATGTCGCTGCAACTTATTTTTCTCTCTCTCTCTTCAATCCTGACCCCCCAGGGGGAGTGTAGTAGTCGACGTGATGTCGTGTATTGTCCGTCTCCAGAGATCTCTGTCTTTGGTCATTTCTTTTAATTCATGCATAGGTCTTTGGCATATTCCTGTAATTTGATCTATCCATCTTGTTGGGGATCTTCCTCGTGATCTTCGGCCTTCTACCTTTCCTTGTATTATGAGTCTTTCCATGTTTTCTATGTTTGCTCTCATAACATGCCCAAAATATTTTAATTGTTGAAGATGGACTTTACTAGAGAGTCGTTGGTTAACTTTTAGCTCTCTTAAAATTGAATTATTTGTTCTGCGGTCGGTCCAGGGAATTCGTAACATTCGTCTCCAACAGAACATTTCAGTGGCGTCTATCTTTCTTCTCTCCGATTGTCTCAGGATCCAAGATTCACATCCGTAGGTCAGTATTGGGAATATTAAGCAGTTGATCAACCTCATCTTTATCGCTCTTGAAATTTGACAGTCCTTCCATATTTTGGTCATTTTTGCTGTGGCAACTTTTGCTAGATCACATCTACGTTTAATCTCTTCTTGTAATGACCCTGTGTTTGTGATTAATGATCCCAGATATAAGTATGAGCTCACAACCTCGAACCGGTCAATTGTGGTTATGTGTGGATGATTGTTGTGTAGTCTATCTACTATCATGATCTTTGTCTTTGATATGTTTAATTGCAGACCAAATATTTGACTTTCGTTTTCGATCAGTCGTATAAGTTCTATCAGCTCTGCTTGACTATTTGCAAGAAGGGCTGTGTCATCTGCGAAACGTAGGTTGTTTAGTTTATGACCATTTATTGAGATGCCCTTTTCCCATCCTTCAAGTGCTCTTCACATAATATACTCCCCATATATGTTGAATAATTGTGGAGATAGTATACATCCTTGTCTGACACCCCGTTCTGGATGAAATTCGTTCGAAAGTGTGTCAAGTACTTTAACTGATCCAGTAGTGTGTTCATATAGTTCGGTTATAAGCGTAATTAGATGTTGTGGTACGCCTACTTCTTTTAGTATTCGCCATAAGTGTCTCCACTTGACCCTGTCGGACGCTTTACGGTAATCTATAAAACAGATGTATAGTGGGATGTTGAATTCCCTAGATTTCTCGATTATCTGTCTTATATTCAGCAGGTGTTCTCGAGTGCCTCTACCTTTGGTAAATCCAGTTTGCTCTTGTGGAATTTCTTTTTGAAGGAATGTTTTCAGTCTCTCATTGATTATATGTAGCATTATCTTGCTGGCATGGGATATAAGATAGATAGTTCTATAATTGTCGCATTTATGGAAGCTGCCTTTTTTATGTATGGTCGTTATTGTAGATTTTGTCCAGTCTTCAGGCCATTGTTTGGAATGCCATATTTGGTTACAGAGTAGATGAAGTAACTTTACGCCGGTTTCTTCTGTGGCTTTAAGCATTTCTGCTGTTATCATATCTGGACCTGGTGCTTTGTTATATTTGAGCTTGTTGATAGCCTGTCTTACTTCATTTTCGAGTATATCAGGTTCTTCTTCCACCTCGTCAGAGATTTGGCTAACAAGCTCTTGGCGTTGATCATCTTTATATAGGTCCCTGCAATACGATCTCCATGTCTCTGCTATGTCTTCTCTGTTTGTTCTCAGGGTTCCAGTGTTATCTTGAATGGCCCAAGTTCTGGCTCTAAAGTCTCTTGTCAGGTAGCGTATTTTTCTAAATAGCTAATAAGCTTTTTCTAAATAACTTATTTTTACTTAAATGCAGTTTACCAAAACTTGTGTAAACACAAAGTGACTAAAAGACCGCGTAGAAGACTCATATAACTCATAGAAAACGAACTCTAGGGTAACTATTTTTTGGATCCCAGATGCAAGACTGTATCTGGTATAAATCCATAAATTTGCTTACCATTTTATTTGTCCACTCCATTCCACGGTAGCTACACCACAAATCAAAGCATAATAGGTACGATAGTTGTATATAAACACACAAATTTTTCGAATTAATGGTTCAAGAATAACGAAAATTACAATAAACTATCATGATGAGATGGATGGTCCTATATTTGAACAATGGTTTAAGGAAAAACTGCTTCCTAATCTTCCAGAGAAAACTGGTGAGGTTATGGACAACGCTTCGTACCATTCGAAGAGAGAAGTAATTGCGACACAAGCTTTCTATAAAGATCAAATCAAGACATGGTTGCTGGAGAAAGATATTTTGAAGAAGATTATTTAAAATCAGAACTCATGGAAGTCGTAAACACATACAAAGAAAAATACATAAAATATAAAATCGACGAGATGTGCAAAGAGAAAAATGTTGCTATTCTGAGACTACCTCCATACCATTGTGAGTTAAATCCAATTGAAATGGTATGGAGTCAAGTCAACAGACATATTGATTCACACCACACAGAGTTTAAGATCGCCGCTATGGAACAATTAATAAGAAATGCATTTGGTGTAGTAACAGTGGAAAACTGGAAAAACTATTGTAAACTTGCTATTAAGGAAGAGCAAACATTAGATATGTCGACGATACCTTAGTCCTTGCCAATTGCGGAGAAGACCTTCAAAATCTAATGAACAAAATAAAACAGACTTGTGATCAGTATGGATTAAAACTCAACGTTAAGAAAACTAAATATATGATAGTTAGCAAACAAAATTATATACATGATGACGGTATAAAAGTCGGAGATGCCACACTGGACAGAGTAGAGAAACTCGTGTATCTCGGCAGTAATATCAATGAGAGCTGGGATCCAACCGCAGAAATTAAAAGCCGAATAGAACAAGCCCGAGCTGCCTTTGTAAAAATGAGAAACGTACTTTGCAGTCACGATCTTAGCATTGACCTTAGAGTTCGTATGATATCTTGCTACATCTTTCCTGTCCTGCTGTATGGAGTAGAAGCGTGGACCCTAACTGAGGCTATGCTTAAATGCTTGACAGCCTTTGAGATGTGGGTATATAGACGACTACTGAAAATAAGCTGGGTCGACAGAGTTAGAAATGAGGAGGTCCTTAGACGACTGAACCAAACAACACAACTGGTCAATATAATAAAGAAACGCAAGCTGGAATACTTCGGTCATATTATGAGACACCCTGAAAAATATGATCTTTTACATCTGATCATTCATTGAAAGATCCAAGGTAATCGTGGTCCTGGTAGAAGAAGAACATCATGACTGAAAAATCTAAGGCAATGGTATGGAAAATCAACTACATCGTTATTTAGAGCTGCTGTCAATAAAGTCACGATAGCGAATATGGTAGCCAACATGATCCAGCGATCGATAACGGTCATGGAACTAGAAGAAGAAGAAGAAACATTTTGGGTTATTGACGGGTTGATGGACGATATTGATCCTGTGGTAATAAATGTAACGGTGGACAGTGACAGTAATGAACGTGATAGTGATGATAGAGAAGATGAGGATGATGTTAATATGCAGTGAGTAAATTATGTGATAGTATGCAAACCGGCGGACAAAGTGCGAAATCCGCAAAGTCTGTAAATAATAGTCCGGCAAAAGTGAAAATTATTGGGACACGGAAATTTATTGGAACACTCTGTATATTTCAAAATAATTTTAAGTGTAGCTTTTATCACCAGCTATTTAAAAAGGCACTTGAGAGACAACCACATGGAATAAAAATCAACGGGGAACTACTTAATGTGATTAGATATGCAGACGATACAGTAATTCTATCAGATAATATTGAACGTCTTCAAATTCTGCTTGATCGTATTCACGAGGTAGGAGAGGAAATAGGCATTAAAATAAACTCTAAAATAAACTCAAACAAAACCAAATTTTTAGTGTTTCCATCAGGACCCACATCCCGATGCAAAGCTTCAATTGAACGGAGTCCAAGTTGACAAAGTTCACAAAATGACATATTTGGGAACTGTGATAACGGACCAACTAGATCCAGACATAGAAATAAAACGTATAATAGCAATGACTAAAACTACTTTTATGAAAATGAAGTCATTTCTTTGCAATAACCATCTCAGTTTAGAACTAAAACAAAAAATGGTTAAGTGTTATGTTTGGTCTGTACTTTTGTATAGTGCCGAAATGTGGACGCTAACAGTATCGATCATGAACAAAATTGAAGCATTGGAAATGTGGGTTCATAGACGAATGCTGAAGATACCTTGGACAGCAAGAAAAACTAATGAAGAAGTACTAAGGAGCGTCAACAAAGACAGAGAACCGCTAAAGACTGTTAAACATCGAAAAATGTCTTATCTGTGACATATAGTAAGGGGAAGTCGATATAAAATTTTACAACTGATTCTTAAAGGCAAAATAGAGGGCTGCAGAGGTGTAGGAAGAAAACAAGTTTCTTGGTTAAAAAACATTCGTGAATGGACTCAGATGCCAAATGCAGAACAATTATTCCATATTGCAGAAGATCGAGAAGCCTTCGCAATAGTGATC
The DNA here is from genome assembly GCA_918026665.1 of Diabrotica balteata. Taxonomy (NCBI): domain Eukaryota; kingdom Metazoa; phylum Arthropoda; class Insecta; order Coleoptera; family Chrysomelidae; genus Diabrotica; species Diabrotica balteata. Next base: position 168,772,591 of record OU898278.1, read on the forward strand.
GCCAGCGTCGGATAGTTCTGATATGGCACGAGAAGAAGAAGCTTTTATCAATTTACAAACTAATAATTTAAATTTTTTTAAATTTTTTTACTCTTTCGCTTTAATCTTCCGTTCCGTTAGTGGTGATTCACCCTGTATACAAGGAAAAAATTTTATGTATTTAATTGTTGTTATTACTTACATGAAAATAAAATTAAAGCTGCACTTGTTTTTTTTTAGTTACATCTTATCTAAAGCGTTAATAAATATGTAATGTTAAAATTTAACTATTTTTATTAGACCTACATCTGTCAAAACAAACAAGTATTTATAATGCATTATTTTGTATTCAACATTATAAGTGAGAATACTTAACTACAACTACACAGTGCTGAATACGGCTCTGATTAGAATGAATCATATATAGACAATCTAATATCAACACGTGCCTGAGAGTTTTGCTAACACTGATCTCCATAACTACTAGATATTATTAAAATACCTGCCGATTTCTTGCACTGCATAAAGAGCCGGATGAGATCCATTGCTCACATTTATATACTTAAGGCCTACAGTTTACCCAATGTCATTTTGTCCCTTAGTTACTCAAGGAAAGAAAACCGTGTTTCGCTAATTTTTCTCCTCAAAAAAAAACCAGATTCGATACAGTTCAAGTACGTATCTAACACAACCAAGTCTAATGAGTGGAGACCATATATCATGTAAAGTTTTAACATATAAATTTCTTTTTCAGTTTACAGCGAGTTCGGATCAGCCACCTCCACCTCCCCCACCTACACGGAAGAAATCTAGATGGGAATAAGATTAAGTAACTTTTAATTGTGATTAGTCATAATTTTCCTTTCCAGTTCACGTTCAATTATCAAACTATTTTTATCGTCAGTTCACTGTATAGATTCAATACCAAATGTTCAATTAAAATCATTATTTGAAAATGCTTGTAGTTTGTTGTTCCTTATATAAATTTACGCCCCTTGGTAAGTAAACTTAAAAAGCCATGCAACCAGCGCGCAGTGTGACATGTGATGTGCTGTATCTGATACTGTTTATTATATATTCAAACCAATCTGTATGTATAAATAAAAATGAATATCCAAAGTGTTTGTAACTTCAGATCGACTGCACCAAATTGGATAATTCTTTTTTTGTTGTGTTTATTATTATCTGGGAAAAGTTTATATAAAAGATATGTTTAAAAAATTCTACGAAAAGACGTAAAAAATAGCTTTTATGTCATCTTAAATCGCAATATTACTAATAGATGACGCCATAGGAAGCTATGATTAACAAAATATACAGTTAATATCTCAACCACACACACGCACATTGACCTAATGACACAGCTGTAATTGGTATTGCGGCTCCAGATAATAACAATGCACTTTCAACATATCACATGGAAAGATATATCAATGAAGCGGTTTAGATAATCTGTCTTCTTTTCCAGACACAAACGGCATTTTACTGAAGTTAATTTAGCTGTTCACCTGATGAATAGACAACGACTTTATTTCACGAGAGAAAACGCAACGCAAAGAGCTGAACGATCACGAACGACAACGTTGAAATGTCACCTTTTCTCAAAGGGAGACTTGACAACATGTATATATTGTTAGGTAGATTTTAAGTTCAGCGATAAGTCAGAAACTGTTGATTAAAGTAAAATAAAATGCAATAGAGTAAAATAGAATAAAAAAAATAAATATCTTTCAAAGAATATTTATGACGCACCATTAATATCTGACAGTAAATAAATGTTATTCATTTCCTTTGTGAAAGAGAACAACAGTTTTGAACATTTGTCGAAATAGTTCATACAAATTTTCTACAATTAAATTAACAACATAGCAACAAGGATTGCGTACGATAATATGATAAAAGCTGTGAACAGTGGATCTGGTGATATTCCTTGGCAGAAGAAACATCAAGTTTCGCAGTAGTTCTGGCGTTGGCTTCATCTGGAATATCTGCAACTTTATTAGAAGGAGGAATTGCACATTTTGCCTTGAAATTACCATTAATGAAACACCAGATTGCAACATCGCCAAAAATAGAGCAGTTGCGAAGATATTACAGGTACGCAAATTAATCGTTTGGGATAAATGTACATTGCCCAGAAGAGGTCATTATAGGGACTGGAGAGAACTTTTAGATATTCGTGACAATCAAAAACATTTTTGGTAGAGCTGTGATTCTATTGTCAGACTGATGCTTATTTAATAATTATTTTCCAATTAGCTGCTGCATGCGAACTAAACGCATGCCTAACATCATCAAATTTGTGGCGGCATGTAAAGACGCTTCAATTTACAAATAACGTGAGTGTTTTTGCAACAAGATTAAAGTGCAATTGTGTTTTTGAAGCAGTTATTAGATATTAAAAATGTTAAAGTCGCTATTGACACCTCGACCGGATTTATTTAATTACCCAGAGATTTCTGTTAATTAACAGACTCGAAAGAGAAGCTAACTAAATTTTGATACATTATATAGTCAGCTAGTTTTTTATAAGACGATCTAAAACGTGAAGAAGGGAACTGTAAAGTTTATATCAATAACTTTATATGCATACGACACAGCTATATATTAGAGAGATACAGCAAATTGTTCCCAATAAAATAATGGATTTGCTGATTCTATATGCAAATAGTAATGCCAATGAAGCTAAAAAGGAAGACCTTCCGTTGGAATTTACACTTCCCATACATTAGGAATTTTACATAAATCTGAAATCTTCAGCTCAAGTTACCTCAAGTAAAGTAGTAAATTAATTGGCCCAATTGACGACGACAAGAATTGAAAATTATAATTTCTGATATTTTTTATTTCCACTCTGTTGAATAAAGATTGGGCAAAAAGTGACAAAAAAGATAAAAGTGACCAAAGGACTTCGCCAAGGCTGCAGCATTGCACCTACACTCTTTAAGATTTATTTGGAGGGGGTTTTGGATATTTGGAAAAGAAAATGTGAACCTGTACAGCTTGCATTTTGCTGATGACCAAGTAATTCTTGCAGAAGATCAAGATGATATCCACTACATGTTACGAAAAATAGATGAAGAATATACTAAGTGGGGCTTATCAATTAATACATCGAAAACACAGTACGTAGTAGTGGGAGGTGAAGGAAAGCACTTAGAACTAGGAAGCAAACAAATTCAAAATACTGATAGCTATAAAAATCTCAGTGTAAACATTACAAACAATGGTCTGAATACAAAAGAAATAGCTACTAGAATTGGTCAAGGAAATTCAGCAATACGTCAACTGAATACTACTTTGGAATAACCACATCACCCGAAACACAAAAATTAGGATATACAAAAGTATCATAGGACGCATTGCTACATATGGTTTAGAGCTTTGGGTAATAAATAAAAATGACGCATCCAAAATAAAAGAAATGGAAATGAATTATTGGAGAAGATGTTGCCAACTCACTAGAAGAGATAGAGTAAGGAATACTGAAATCAGAGAGCGTATGGGCATAGACATTGACATCCTGGAAACTATAGAATGCAAAAGGCTGAAATGGTATGGCCATGTAGAAAGGATGAATGATCAACGATGGCCAAAGAGAATGTTACAGTGGATCCCCACCAACCGCAGGAAAAAGGGAAGACCAAGAAAATCGTGGAGACAAGAAGTAAAAGGTGCAATGGAAGATAGGGGTCTACAAGTAGATGACTGGAACGATCGCAAGCGTTGGAAGCTAGGTTGCGAGAAACGACGGCAGCTGTAATAAACTCGTTATAATATATATATATATATATATATATAATATATATATATATATATATATATATATATATATATATATATATATATATATATATATATATATATATATGAAATAAATGAAGTTATTGATATAATATAAAGTAAATATTTTGTGATAACTTACCAAATAACTGAAAATATTGAAAGTGGACCAACGCATACTAAAAAATTAAACTAGGGTCTATGTCAAATTTTGGATCAATTTCTTCAAACTTAAGTAACTCTTAATATACTACTATCATTAATTTATTCTTCCTGGGATTCATCATTAGTGTATATGTAGTCCAGTAGACTCATAAGTTGTTGTTTGTTAAAATCTCAACAGGTGTACATGATTGATCAATAATTACTAATTTCCATTTTTTATTTGATTGAATTCCGTAATTATGTCAAATAGTAGTGAGATATTGGCGTGTAAAAAGTAAGGGTAATCTTGTCAATTTTGCCTTATTTATTAATTCAATTGAATATTCTATGCCTCATTGAAAAATTGCTCATTATAAATCTGGATATATATTTAAGTCTCACTTAATGCTGGACATTGTGAACTTGAGTTAAGAAATAGAATAAAAAAAGGTAAACGGTGAAAATCTTATATATTACTCTGTAAAAATATACACTTAGCTTAAATAAAAAGTTTTAACAACTAAAATCTTTGTACAAATGCAAATATCACAGTAAATCAACATCTTGTCATATTTCCATCCTTAATTAATAGACCAAACCAACGGTTCGTCACTCCTTTTAGTCTTTTTCTTTTTCTGCTGATACAATTTGACTCCGTTAGATGCTTCTTCTTTAAAATTCCTGTAAAGTCCTCCCGATTTCACCAAATCACTAGGCACTTTACTCTGCTCTGATTTTCTTCTAGGACTACCCATGCTACTTAGAAACTTCGTATTTCTTCGAACTAGACCACCAGCCGTATCTTCGCTTGAGTTCTGCTCTGCTGGCGGGATGTAGTCTGCTGGTAAGATCGGCGGGTTTTTAGAAACGTATTCCAACATTTGCTCTCTGTATAATTCTAACGGGTAACGGAACGACGTGTGATAGAATTTTATAAAGTGATCTTCATCGGCGACGTTTTGCATGACGATCCAAGTGTGCACGAGTAAAAGAGGAAACCGGCTGAGCCAGTATGTTGTGAAAGACTCCGAGTCTCTTCCGAGTATCTTTTGAGCTTCTGGGGACAACTCTCTAAAGTGGTGTTTCTGAAATAAAAGAAAACATAAAAGTAAGACAAAAACATTTAAAACCATGTGTAACTAAAGTGAATTGCCATCTGGCCATTAATACCAAATACATATTCAGTATTATATAATCAGAAGCCGAAAAAGTGAACGTATGGTTCACTATCGCATCTTTTCCTAAAATATTTTTCATAATATATAAAACAGTACATCGTGAGGCCCTTCACAGATAGGACTATTAAAAAAAAACATCTATCACAATAGGTAAAGAAATAATAAATAAGACTTACTCACAATCAATTCAATTTAACTATCCAGACGATCGGTTTCGCTTTCTACAATATGCAAAGCATCTTCAGGTCTCGATACAAAGTTAAATAAATGCCGAAATAATAATAAACCCATATTACTGTGTTGTCTAATAAAGATAAACAAAGTAGATGATATAAATTACAGTAATTATGCCAATATTACATATCTGTAGTTTTTCAAAATGAATAAAAAGGAATAAAAAGTATAAAAAGTTTTAACAGACAAGGTAAGACCCACAAATTGTTATAAAATACTCTATTAAATTGTAATAAATTAATAAATGAGCAAATAAATAAAACATTACTTACATGCCGGTACTCTATTAATTGATGGATGGTAGAACATGGTTGAAACTATCATGTATTGTTGAATAGAGAACTTAAGTCTGCTATTGTAGTTGTTTGACAATAAACGGGAAGTTCTTGAGGAGATATATTTGATCCAATGAAGTAGAGATAGGTGTAATGTGATTGTTTGTTAAATAAAAGTGATGTTCTATACCATTGAATTATTTAAAAGTTATTTATACTTATTCAAGAGATATATTTATGAAATGCGTGTTATTTATTGAGATTTTATTTTATGAAGGTGACAGTTTTATGACAATGAATAAGATTGTCACCAACACCCTAATATGGGTTTATTATTATTTCAGCATTTATTTAACTTTGTATCGAGACCTGAAGATGCTTTGCATATTGTAGAAAACGAAACCGGTTCGTCTGGATAGTTAAATTAAATTAATTGTGAGTAAGTCTTATTTATTATTTCTTTACCTATTTGAAATGGACTCACACATGCAACACATTCATGATCTATCACAATATTTCCTACTCACCTTATTTCTTAACGCCCGCAGCAAGTCTCTTACAGAATACCCTTGGTAGGATCTGTACTTTTTGAGATCAGAAGAAACCTCTTCGTGAATGTGAGCTCTCCAATCTATTTTTACTATATGCGAGCTATCAGCTTCGAGTTCTAGTAGAATACTGTCTTCGGGAAAGGACTTTTCAATTCGATCGCTAACTTCCTATAAAAGAAAATTAAATCAAGAAACGATATACAGTATCGAGAGTATGAAAGAGAATATGAAAGATATTATAAATATCGAGACATGCCAGAAGTATTCAATATGATTTTATATATTTATAAGTTAAAAATGGCAGTTATTCTGCAAAAAGATATTGCGTTAAAATGAATTGTTGCTCACTTTTTTTTATACATACTGATGACAAAACCCTTTTTCATATTGTTCCCGTAAGATTACCGTATCTCCAATATTTTCTGACTAATTTTATTGTTACTAGCAAAGTGAATAACTTTTAAGGTGGTATGTCACAATGTTAAAATTTATATACTTTTTAGGTACAGTTATTATCACTATTTCAAAACAAATCTTCAACTTATGACTATGTACGTAAACTGTAAACTTTCTATTTTAAAGATATCTAGTTTAAATTTCCAAAGAAAGCAGTAATTTTTTCATAACTGTACTTAAATGAATCCATGTCATAACTTACGTGGTAACGTGCCTAAAAATTGGTATTGTGTAATAAGTTTTGAACTTAGCTACAAAATAACTACTTTAAATGATCTAACAATCCAAAAACCAGGGTTGGGCTGTTTTAAAACAAGCTTTTTAAAACAACATTTTTAAAACATGTTTAAAAACACTGAAAAAAAAAACAGTTGCATTTTAAAACACCGTTTTAAAACATAGTTTTTTTTTCGTTATTGTTTATTATTATTTTGTTTATTAACATTTGTTATAAGACATTTGTGTTTGCTAATTTGCAAAATTACAAACATAGATTATAGAGTAAGTAGGTGCAATAACAATATTAATGCTAAGTAAAAAGTAAAACTCAAAAAAAGTAACTGACTAAACTTTATTTATGTTCAGGTAGCAAGCATACTAGTACTGTTACGACAGTGCTGTAGTAACATTAACTAAACCAATACTCCTAATAAAGTTAAAAGAAAAAGAAAATTAAGAAATTAAGTAAATAATTATTGAATTACAACAGCATCTATTACACAGTCCTACATCATGCAACTGATATGTGATACAAAAAATAAAAATAACAATGAATGTTCCTTAAAAAAATAAAAACTATAAATATAGACCTTTTACGGTTAATAATGTAACCTTAAACATTTTTATTTAAATGTTGAAATATTGTTACTAGCTTAGCAGCTTTGTCACTTCCTAACCTATTCCTCAATTTTGAGTGAACTAGACCATATGAAGAAAATAGCCTCTCCACTCCAGCACTGGATGCAACTGCTGAAAATAATTGAGTTGTCAGCTGCAACAACTCCGATGAAATAAACTGTTTTTGAGATAGCCACCATGTTAAAGAACTTAAATTGTCTACTGTATTTTTTGCAAACAAATATTGTTTATTAAATGGCGGTGCTAAGGCACGAAATGACAGTATTTCGGGCATTACATTTGGGTGAAAATCCGAAATAAATAACAATGCTCGTATCAACTTCCACCTCAGAGAGTTTCTGACCTAAGTACTGAGGGTCTAATAAATAAGCTAAATAATGCGCATCTGATATAGCCAGTTGAAAACGTGCTTCTGCTTTATGAAGTTCCAACACGTTGCTACAACCGTTAGATTGAGCTTCACTTTCACTTTGGAAATAACCCAGTAAGTCCTTCCAAATGTCTGTTGCATCTGCTATGGTGCAGGTATTTCTCTGACATTTATCCAAAGCCCATATGTGTGCCAGTTGAGGTTTATGGGAATCCCCTATAGAAATCCAGTGAAGTACGTAATTATTTTAAAACGTTTTTTTTTGTTTTAAAACAGTGTTTTTTTGTTTTAAAACAGTGTTTTTTTAGATGAAAAAAAAAACTGTTTTAAAACAAAAAACATTGTTTTTAAATAAAAAAAACATGTTTTTTGTTGTTTTTTAAAAAAAACATTTTTTTGTCCAACCCTGCCAAAAACCTTTATTTTAAGCAAATGTTCGTTATTCATACTGCCGTAATTTTTAAATTAACTGTACCTAAAGATAAAATGACAATTAAAAGCTGTAAACTAGAGATTTTATTGACGTTACCGTTATAATTTGGCATTTTGATAGTGAGAAATTATTTCCGCTATCATTTAATAGATGTGAAAATAAGTTTTAAAAACTTTTTTAATGTTTTAAAAAACAAGGTTTGGAATATTATTTCAAATTCTTACCTTCTTAATGGTAAGTAAAAAATTCGAAGAAAAAATATTTGGTAGTTTATACAACTCAAGCAAACTATGTATAACCTTCTTACTTGTCTTACCTGAAAGAAGTTAAGTATGTAGTCATACTTCCAATATATAGGATGATCCAAAGCTGCTCTACAAGACGGCCTCAAGTCCGGTTCTGCAGAAATTAAGGCTGATATGAGATTAATGTGAACGTTTCTCATCCAGTCTGGACCTTTTAGTTCTGATAAATCGTATTTTCCAGACAAAATATTTGCCTGTCTTCGCAAACTGTCACCAAAGGGATGTCGGCCTCTGGATAAGACGTAGTAGTATAGACAGCCCAATGAAAACATATCTACGGCGTAAGTCTAAAAAAAAATTGAATTACTAAATACCTTTAATAACATGTATTTAGAAAAAAAAATTAAAATGAGATGAGGCTTTAAATAAAGGCAGGACTATCGACTTGAGATAATTCAACAAAGCGTACAACAATGGCTGATTGGAAGAAATTTTCTCGGCCAACCAGATGTGTTGAAGGAAAAGGTTTAATGTTTTTTCTTTCTGAAAGCAGTCCGTTGTAAATCAGTCGAATCGCAGCCAGTTGGCTTATCGTACATCTTCCACTTATATTTCAGAATGCTGGAACCCTGTAGCATATGCATTTGGAGTCACAAAGTAATCTACAAATGTGTTTGGTCGAAGTAAGTCGACATTTTCTGGATGTTGTATGTTTTTGATATCGAGGGTCATTCAGGGCGTAGATTGTCTTCAATACTTTCACAACCCTCTTTAAACTAAATATATAGGTACTCTATAAACTTTCGATGAGTATTCACTTCTCTGAGTACCCTTCCTTTATGGTTTCATGATCTGCTGCAGCGGTTATACTAGTTTCACAAGAAACTTAATCTGAACACTCGTAACTATGCGACGAGACTCTAGTGCAAGGATTTTAACGAGAGATTGCTACAACGAGTCTGATCGGCGAACCACCATGTCCATTGCGATCAGAGTTGAGGAAGCATCCAAAAACACAGAGATGTTTAGATTGTGTGTGCTTGGTTTGTCAGTAGCAGTACTAATATGGATATTTAATTGCTATGCCTTATATAAATAATATTATAAGATCATATTATTTCATATCAGTAGTTAGATATCACTTGGAAACAGAACAATTTGATCGAACGTAACGTTTCTAATTAATCGAGCGTTTCTAATTAATCGTAATATTTATGAGACATTTTATGCGACGCTTGATGTGAGATTTTACGTTTCATGTCAAACGTCATACTTTTATTTTACCTCCCTCTCATACAAAACATAACGTTCCACGTCAAATGTCACGTAAATCTAACGTTCCAAATCAAATGTGACGTACAATGTCACGTCTCACATCAAATCTCGCATAAAATAACACGTATATATGACGTTCTACGACAAATATCACATTTTACGTCGTAATAGTTAACTTGAGGCTGACCGGGCTAGGTTTAGTTGGATCTAAAGTGTTTTGTTCCCAAGTAATATACAATTATAATTTTAACTACAATAATAGTCTTCTTTTTATTTTTATGATCTGTCATTCGGCTTATATGATCGTTCCATTCTACTCTTCTATTTCTTACCTACTTGCCCCTCTTAACTACTTCTTGATGTTCTTAGTTAGCTCTGTCTTATAATTATAGTAATAATATAAAAAGTTAACATAAAGAAGCAGTGAGTGGTAGTTGCAGCTACAATACTGCAGGATAAGGATACTGGTATTTATGTTTTACTGTGTAAGTAGCTGAGTTGTGCTAGCATAATACCCCGCAAATTTGACAACATAACTTGTACTAAACGCAAAAGCATTTCCGGGAAATGCCGACTAATATAATACGTTACAAATATCTTACGATTATACAACAATGTATACTTACAGTTCTTTCTGTGCTATTGAGCATCTCTGGTGCTATCCAACCATCGGTACCGGTTATTCCAGATCGTCTGGAAAACGACACTCTACCTACTTGCAGCTTTTTACACAGACCAAAATCGGATATCATCACTTTAACTTCTCCTTTATTATTCGGCACTGATATTAAGACATTCCGGGGTTTAATGTCTCGATGCACTACAAAGGTAAGTATTTTAAAATATATACTAGCAATTGCAGATATGAAAAAGAAATACAAAATTGATTAGAGTTGACTTAGACTTTATTAGTATGACTTAGACAGTTAGTTATATAGGAAGTTACATATGATAGCTGCATTGTTGCCAAGCATACGTTGTTTACGAGCATGACATAGAGTAGCAGCTCTGTCACTATTGCACTGGGACTGTATGATCCATACAGGTCTATAGAAAATGTCACACTGAGAGTGCAGTACGGGTAAGATACGGCAATGCTTTTCTTATGGAGAATAAACGCGCAGGGTTGTCGGTTTTCTCCAGCTGTTGATTGTTCATTGTCTCACAGGACCGGTTTGGATAAAATGCATCTGCCGGCAGTACGAGTAAAATATTTTATTTGATGTATACGTATACAGTAGAATAAAAATGCACTGATGAGTTATTGACAACGAAAACTATGAATTTTGCATATAAAACGTCAACATGAGATATACAATTGAATCATACTCATAAGAGTAACATTTGAACACCTCTTTACAAGAACAACATACAATAAATGTAGTTTTAATGTTTTACATAAAATAGAAAAAACCTACATAATTTCTAGGAAAGAATTTGGAAACTTGGAAATGATATTATTTATAGATATTATATATAATATTCAAATTTCCAATTCTTTCATAGAAATTAGATTTTTTTTATTGTATGTAAAATATTAAAAATACAGTTATGTTGTTTCTATAAATAGGTATTCATTTCTTTTGTAAAACTTCTGCTACAAATTACCATTATTAACATAATCACCTAAATATGGCCATAAACTTGTTTGTCATAATTAGTATTTGATAAACTCCAAGCTTTCCCTATTTCACGTGCTTTTAAAGATCAATACGATAAGTAGCATCTTGATGAGTATGCTTTATAACATAAAGTTTATATTTTAAGGCTTCCTCCATATCACTGCGAATTGAATCCTATAGAAATGGTGTGGAACCAAGTTAAGCGATATGTAGGTACCCATAATACCACTTTTAAAAACGTCGAGGTACGCCAGTTGATCGACGACGGTTTCGCACGCGTCACAGAGCAAAATTGGCGCAATTATGTCACTCATGTTGTTGAGAAAACGGAAACTGAGATGTGGACTGCGGACAACCTGCAAGATGACGTAGACCAATTGATAATACACGCGAACACAGGGGAGAGTAGCGAAAGCGAATCCGACATCTCGGATGTAGAGGACGACTTTAGTATAAATAATTGAATATCTGTGAGTAACCTCGATTATTTTACACTGTATAACCAATAAAATGCATTTACCAGTCCAATCAGAGTATGGGCATTGCGGATATTGGACTGGGTGCACGGAAATCGAGTTCCCGGAGGTTCCACCCTGTATATTTATAGCTATCAAGAAATGTAATTTAAAATACATTTGTTAGTTTAATAAAGTATACAGTTTTATAATAAAATTCTCGCTAAAAACTTAAGGTCTTTTTATTCAAATTCATGCCTCTTATTTGACTACTTGAAGGCAATTATTTTATCAATATATTATTTTATAATAAATAACAGAGCCCGGCCTAGAGATCTGGGTACGGTTCTGTGACTACCACTTGGACCTGTTTGTATCGCCAAGCACAAGGCGTGAAATCCGGCAATTGTGCATTCCTATATTAGCCGTACTGCACTTTCGGTGTGACATTTTCTATAGCGTAAATTACTCACAGACGATAAAGTTCAACCGGCTGTGAGATTGCGGTCAGGCAGGCAACGGAAAACCGCCTGATTATCTTCCCAGAGAGCGTTATGAAATGACGACTAAGCAAGAACATTCTGTGCTCTGCAATGGGTCGAATAGTGTGAAATGGGCGACCGAGCAGATGATTGTGGACGACCAGGCAATATCTGCGAAATGGGATACTGGAAGATCAAACTTAACATTACATAAATAACACCGAATCGCAACATGTAATGTTAGGGTGCTATTAAAGCCAGATAAATTGTATATATTAGAAAATGAACTTATCAAGAAGAAGATAGATATCAATGGGATATTATATATCCTCTACAAATTATTTATTTATACTATATATTGGTAAAATAGAGACAGATACGCACAATCCATATTAATTTGTTGGGAACACCGCTCAACAAATCGGAAGTGAAACATATCCACGCTCTTTCTTGATGGATCAAGATCGCGGTTAAACTCAGCTTTGTTGTCTATAGTAAAATTCATTAAGCGGTGCAGGAAAATATAAACATTAAATCGTGTCCGAACCGGTATGAACCGCCGATAACATCGCCAGACGAAATAAAGATGGACATTCCGGTTAGTTTTTAAATATTTTTGAAGAACTGTTACTTGCATTTATGCATAAAATATTCATTAATTTTATAAATCGGAGTATTTTTTCACTTACTTTGTATTCAGTGATAACATTAATTTATATACTATGCAATAAACACGAATATTTGAGAAAAGAAAAAAAATAATAAAGTGTCATAATTATACTGTTACTTATCGGAACGAGTAGACTCATTTGGAACATCTTTAACAATTATCTGTTAAATCTATCGTTATTTATATGCACTGCACCGCTTAATGGAATAAGGAAGATTGTATAAATCTGAAATATTATGAATAAACTTACCTATATCCAACGAATGCAGATGACACAATCCAGAAGTAGCTTGTCGTAATATTTCCAAGGGAGCGATGGGACAAATATCACAATTACCTTGGATGTATTCCGTAACAGTAGCTTGACATAATTCCAAAGCGATGTATCGGAACATTCTGTCCTGCTCCATACAGTAATAACGAATGACGTTAGGATGGGCGTCGCTTTCTCTTAACAGGGATACTTCACGGTCGGCGAAGGTGAAACATTCCGGCAAAAGTCGTTTGACGGCTACTCTTCTGCTGTCAAATTCACCCCTAAAAATAAAGAAAAACCATTTTAATGTAACGAAAATTCCAATCCGGATATTGTATTCCAAAAATTTTATTGATTTAAATTAAGATTAAAAATTATTTGACAGTTGACATACTTATAGGTATCAGCTAGATTTTTTGTGAAATTCTGAGTTATTTTCATTTATAAACAAGAAATTTCTTTTAAACACCACAAAATGAACGTTATAGATGTTTTCTCGACGAGAATCAATGGCACGATAATAATTAGGCGGTATAGATGGTCTTGAAAAGTGTATCAGTAAATTATATTTAGTATAAATATTATTATACGGGGTGACGCGACGCCGTCAGGCCTCTATATAATCATGAATGTGTTGCTTGTGTGAGTCCATTTCAAATAGGTAAAGAAATAATAAATAAGACTTACAATCAATTTAATTTAACTATCAGACGACCGGTTTCGCTTTCTACAATATGCAAAGCATCTTCAGGTCTCGATACAAAGTTAAAAAAATGCTGAAATGATAAAAACCCATATTAGGGTGTTGTCTAATAAAGATAAACAAATTAGATGTTATAAATTACAATAATTATGCCAATATTACATGTCTGTGGTTTTATTTAAATGATTGAGTTGAATAAAAGGTATAAAATTTTTTTTAAGAAGGTTAAAAAGACAAGGTAAGGCCCACAAATTGTTATAAAATCTCTTCTATTGTAATAAATTAATAAATGAGCAAATAAATAAATAAAATAAAAATTACTTACATGCCGGTACTCTATTAATAGATGGATGGTAGAACATGTTTGAAACTACTTTATATTGTTGAATGGAGAACTCAATACTATTATTGCAGTTGTTTGACAGTAAACGGGAAGTTCTTGAGGAGATAGATTTGATCCAATGAATTTGAGATATGTGTGAGATTGTTTGTTAAATATAAGTGGTGTAATATACTATTGTGTTATTAAAAGTTATTTATACTTATTCCAGAGATATATTTATAAGAATATATATAAATAACTTTTAATAACACAATAGTATATTACACCACTTACATTTAACAAACAATCTCACACATATCTCAAATTCATTGGATCAAATCTATCTCCTCAAGAACTTCCCGTTTACTGTCAAACAACTGCAATAATAGTATTGAGTTCTCCATTCAACAATATAAAGTAGTTTCAAACATGTTCTACCATCCATCTATTAATAGAGTACCGGCATGTAAGTAATTTTTATTTTATTTATTTATTTGCTCTTTTATTAATTTATTACAATAGAAGAGATTTTATAACAATTTGTGGGCCTTACCTTGTCTTTTTAACCTTCTTAAAAAAATTTTTATACCTTTTATTCAACTCAATCATTTAAATAAAACCACAGACATGTAATATTGGCATAATTATTGTAATTTATAACATCTAATTTGTTTATCTTTATTAGACAACACCCTAATATGGGTTTTTATCATTTCAGCATTTGTTTAACTTTGTATCGAGACCTGAAGATGCTTTGCATATTGTAGAAAGCGAAACCGGTCGTCTGATAGTTAAATTAAATTGATTGTGAGTAAGTCTTATTTATTATTTCTTTACCTACCTCTATATAATATCTAAAAATTTTAAATATTTTTTACCTGTAAACAAAGGTTCCATCGCATCCTTTACCAAGCACCTGATCTGGATGGAAGGTTATTTTACCAACTTTGACCAAACCGTTTGGTAATTCCTCTGCTAGAGTGGTTGACGTACTAATGTGCTTGAAATTTTGTTGGCTCGATTGTGAGTTGTTTCGAGATTGACTCTGAAACTCACGTACCTAAAAATTATAGATAATTCCATTTGTACAGCTTGTTCAAAAATTTCACCACGCGACACCTCATTTTCCATAAAATATTTCATAATTGAAGGGGTTAGAAGTAAAACCGCCTAAGTAAAATTTTCACCAAAACGACTTTAGTGATGTTTCACGTTCTGAATATCTTATATTGTTTGGTAGTAAAATCGACTACGCTCTAACCCTACTTTATCACCATCTTTTGATGAATAGAAAAAACAACCAAAATGAAATTCACCAATCGTTAAGAGCAGAAATTGCCTTAGCGCACCTAGGCTGTTTTACCTCCACACAAGCGACTGGATAAATATATTTTTATTACTTATGTTGTTTGGGTTCCACTCAACGGTTTGGATGTGTTTATGTCGTGTAGGTTACACTTCTTTAGTAGATTAACAGCAGTGTTTCAAGTGATACTATTGTTTGCAGAAATGATATATTTTGTCATTATAATATTTGGATCATGTTTTTTGAGTTTCGATATTATTTTTTGAGTCAGATAGTGATCCATACGCTACAGATGGAGAATCTGATTTTATTCCGAGTGAATATGAAGAAGATAACGACAGCGATAATTCTATAATATCTGCCGAGGAAGCAACTATAAGCACACATGTGGAGTATAATATTTGAGTAGTAAAAGTTTGTGTTTTAGCTTGTTAGTTTTAATTTAAGCGTAATATCCCTAATAAAAATTAATTTATTATGTAAATATTAAACTTGTAAATACCGGTAAATTTAGTACCTACCTTACAGTTATGTACTTTGAGAAATTTCGAAGTTAAGTTCAACTTTAAGGGTTTAACATATTTTTCCTTTTCAGTAATTCCTAAAATTTACCGAAAAAGGAAGCGTAACATACATGCATGGAAGAGGAATAAAATCACAAATAAGGGGCTTGCTGGCCAAGAATATGAAAACAGACAAAAATTGAAGAGAAAGAAATGTGTCCAGGAGTATATGCATACGTGTAGGTACCAATGTGGAATATTTAACGACATTGAAAGTAAACGACTCTTCTCTAAGTTGGACAGTTTACCAACCTGCAGACAGCTTTTTTAGCTTCATATATCAGAAAACCTGAACCTAAAAAAAAACTGGCTAATAGCAAAAAAATTACAGTACAGAAATTAAACTTCTTGACCGCCGAGTATGCAGACTTTTTCCTAAAAACTTTTGATATCAGACACAGTCGCTTTAAGGTTATGTGTAAAAAAGTTAACAAAAACAATTTTGTGGAGCCTGATAAAAGAAGAAAATATGTCCCAACCAACAAAGTATCAGAGAACGCAAGAAAAATAGTGATTGAATATATCAGATCATTACTACGTAATAGGAGTCATTACTCTTATAATCAAAATCCAAATACGAAATACCTTTCGTCCGATTTAAACATTCGCAAAATGTATGGTCTTTACAAAGATAATAATTGCACTGATAACGATAAACCCCCAGGAAGGGATGAGGGATTATATTTTCAATACTGAATTCAATTTAAAATTTCACCATCCTGAACCAACTGAAGACGAAAAAAGAAGTACGAGACAATTTAAGTATCAAAAATGGCAAAATTTATAACAGCTGCTAGAGTTCATACCCCCATTTACCATCAATTTTATAATGATTTGCCGCAGGAGTCAAAGCAGAAAAAAAACACAATGAAAAAAGGAAGCACTACTGTTAAGTCTTCCAAAGAAGATGCCAACGTCGAACAAGACGACTACATAGGTTTTTTCTCAGATTATGAGTAACTATGGTGTTATAAAAAAGTAAAATTTGTATTTTTTTTTAAGAAAAAATAAATATTAATTGAAAATTAAGCTTTTGTTTAGTTCTTTTTGTGTATTATAAATCCATTTTTGCTTAAAGGTAAAACAACCTAAGTGCATTTTTTTGTCGAATGAGGTAAAAAAAACTAAAATAATTTCTCACCAGAAGTATCTTTAAAATTTTATACTTATTTTGAATTGTTTAATACTTTAAAATTTTTAATTTTGAACATCCAGAATTTTTAAAAGAGCAAAAACTTTGATGCTTTATTTCTCAAAATGTGTATTTTGCTACTTAGGCGGTTTTGCTTCTGACCCCTTCAATTATTGTATCGTAAGGAAGACTCGTGGCTGGAACCATGCGTCACCGATGATTTAGAAAATTTGAATTTTGAATGATGGTTTTTAATGAAAAAGAGCGAATTACTATTAATTGATGTTCGGTATTATTTGGATCGGAAATTTCCCGGACGATGGATTGGTAGATTAGGTAGTATTGAATGGTCTCCTGGTTAACCCGATTTGAATCCTCAAGATTATTTTTATTGGGGATACTTAAAAAGTAGAACTTATAAAACTTTTACCATTTTAATGTCTTTAATATGCGTGGAAAATATTAAATTATGATAAGAATTACTTTGTAATTATTGTAAGTCTTAGAGGGCAGTTTTTGTAACAAAAACTTGTATTTTGAACACAGTTTTCAATATGGAACTCAAAACGTAACATAAAGAAAATAAATGACGGTTGCGTTTCAATTTAATCTGAGTCTCTTACCATTCTCTTACACATAAAGTCTAACACTTTACATAAAGAGTTTATTTTATAATTTATTTCTAAACAGTATAATTTCTAAATAAAGACCAGTAAACAATCCAGTCATATCCACAACAAAACAAATTAAACAAGAAAAAACATATAATTTGATAATAAATTAATAATTGAGAGCTACTTCATTAAATAAAGTCCACTAACCTGTATTTGAAGATACCAAAACATAGCTATAACACATCCAGCCATTATTATAAGAGAAATTTTCAGCCCCTTATTCTCCTGTTGGTTTATCCACAATTTCAAAGCTTTGTGCTGAGTATCGAACCAACCCCAAACGCTGCCCGACTCTTCATCTTTCTTCTCTTCGATAGTAATAAAGTCTATTTGAGGTCTATGTGTTCTTTCGCCATCTTTATCGTTGTTCTGGTCGGAAATTTCACCAGTGGCGTCTTTAAGAATGATTATTTCTTTGTTGTTGGTTAAGAATTTTTGATTGCTAAAGCTGGGTACGTTGTAATGTCCTACGACGCTTTGCATGAAACTGGGCAAGCTTTGGAATAAGACCTGACCGTTACTTTCGGCGCCTGGAAAACATTTTTGTTAGATACAGAGTAGGAACTCCACGAAATGAACATACAACAGGTATAACTTACAATGCTGCTAAATATTTAACTCTCTACCACAGGTGTACAACTTTGAATAGGTATTTGAACAGTATGAAAATAGTAATGGCTAAGCACAAAATCGATTTGACTGATGTTGACAATTTACCAGATCTCCGTCGAATTGTGAAATATTGTCTTATTGGTTGTTAAATTTGTTCATGTCGTGAGTGATATAGCGTAGCACTGTTGCCGCTATAAAATAGATGTATATCATTAAATATCATATTAAAAAGCACATGTTCTCCTCTTCCTGTAGCGTATAATAATGCTCCCAAAACAAATAAGGTGTAATAAGTACAAGCAAATAGTAATTTTTATTTTATTTGCTCTTGTTTACGTTAGACTTAGACTATAGATTTGTATGTACTTGATAATGTTTAAACCTAATTGGGATACGGAAAACTCACTGTATAGCCATCTTTTAGGGACCAAATGGATTTTTCTATCCCACCTCTATAGTTATACCAGGTTATCATCTATTATCAAACATTTGTACGATTTATAGTTAAAATGTCAATATTGGACGTGTTTGGTCAACATGAAATCTCATAATGAGTCAAATATAGACCAAGAATATTTCTTATCACTTTCAAATGATTTCAAATCAATGTGTTAGAAAGAGACATACCTATTAGGTAAGTAAGAGACTAAGAACGATCTATGTTGCCGTCACAAGCCCTGTCCCAATATGGCCGCCGCCAGCAATTTGCCATTTTTAAATTATTTTTAGAGTTTTTCTTGTCGTCCTCATCAGCAGAGGACGACAATAAACACGCTGGATTTACGACATTAAACGAATATCCAAGAAATAGCAACAAGGCACACAAAACCGTGAAGAGTGGCGAAAAATGGAAGAGGCCTATATCCAGCAGTGGACAGAAGAGGTTGCATGATGATGATGTCTCGTTTTATATCAAATGTCACCACAACACAAGTAACTAAAGGAATGCCGAGCTTCCAATCGTTTCCGGTCAGTGGAAGTTCGGTAACTCCTCAAGGCCGATAACTAAGGCCAATATACATCATTTCGCAGTTTGCTGTAATTAATTCTCTCGTATAAACATATCGTACTCGCCTACTCACTAGTTCTTACCGTTTGGTAGGTGATAATTATATCCTGGAATGGGATAATCAGGATGAACGACGTGATCCGGAGCGTGAGGACCTCCTAACAACAACGGTCCATTGCTGTTTCCTATCGTAACGTAATTTTTGTCTACCAAAGACGGTAAAGCGAACAACCCGTGCACATGTTCCCCGATGTATATTGTCGGACTGAAAAATATGAACACAAATAATCAAAAAAACATTTTGAGTAAAATAACACATATATAACTAGAATTTATGTTCTAAGACGCGACAATATTGACTTTTGAAAAGTTAATAATAACTCTAACTGAAGTACCTGATTATTATCTTTAAAAGCCTATTTTAAATCCTTGAGATACGCCCATGGATTATCTTTAGTTCATTTTACCTCTATCCATTGTACAAAAATATTTAAATGTTAATTATTTGTCCCTAACTGTACGCTAATAACATTTAAAATGTTAAATTGGCATAATAAAAAAATCAAAAACCGTCACATATATATCCTACCCACAGGAATTTACTAGATACAGTGTATTGTAATATTTTAATATAGAACAAAATAAGACTTACTACAGTTTCATGTGATTGGCTCTTTCCAATAATCCTCCATTGGTGACTAATTCGGTTTGCAAATAAGATAAGGTTTGGTTAGCTAAAGAGGTGAATGGGAGGGATAACAGCCCTTCAGAATCGAGCAAATATACACCTATAACAGGACTGCCAAGATCTTTATCCCATAGCAAATTACCTAATCGGCGGTTTAATGTTACTACCTGTCCTGTAGACGTAGATGTGAAGTGGACATAATCTGAAATAGAAAAAGTAAATTAAGTCATTTCAAATTTTTTTTTTTGATACAGACATTCAATTTGAAACATTGTGTAGTTTCGGGCTCTACAATTTCAGCCTACTTTAGGTTCCCGAAAAAAGATTACTTAGCCCATAACGGTACAGGGCGATATGTTTAAAGTAAGCACTATATTTGCTTAGTGAAGGAACCACATTACTGCACATAGATGAGGAGGTAACATACAAATAG
The DNA here is from genome assembly GCA_918026665.1 of Diabrotica balteata. Classification (NCBI taxonomy): domain Eukaryota; kingdom Metazoa; phylum Arthropoda; class Insecta; order Coleoptera; family Chrysomelidae; genus Diabrotica; species Diabrotica balteata. The sequence continues at coordinate 168,793,299 of OU898278.1, forward strand.
CCTTAAGTCACACAAAAATCAAAATTGAGTTAGATGTGCCAATGTATTGTTCTTTTGTATCCAAAGTGGTTTATTTTATCTGATTCATACAAAAAAAAATTATTACCAATCGTAAAAGCATTTTAAAAATCAGATTTACATGCAAAACAGCTTATTTCCGCTATACTGGTCCATGCTAACCAGCTTATTTTAAACCAACCAATAGAAACTCTGCAACTGCCACTCAGCTGACCCAGTGAATCTTACAAATTTGAGGTTATGTGAGGGTTTATTGTCAAAGTATTTAAAAACAATTAGCAATTACTTTATTATTTAAAGGATAATAAATGGGACAGATGGAAGTGTAAGTGTTGGTGAAGGAAATGAAGGGGCTAAAAAGAGAAGAGTTACAGGAAGAAAAAAGAAAAGTGAACAAATTACCATATATGTAGCTCCTAAAAGAGCCCTAGTTTTTGTACCGTTTAAGCACAAAAATAAACGTTGCACGTGCGTAAAAATAGCGCCTATTTACATCAATGCTTTCAAAAAAGAGTTTTATAAAGTTCCAGAGACGAAAAGACAAGACAATAGAATTGCCAGTCTGAATTATACAACATAAATCATGTTATGGAATACTATGCGTTTATTTCTTCTCCGGACTAACTCTTTGTTTTGGAATTAAACAGAATATATTGACATGTATAAATTTATTATATTAGAGGATGAAAATTACACTGCCTGTTATTTCTTAAAACTATGAATTTATAAGTTCTGTTATCTACAATTATTTAACGATGTTTCTGGATGGATTTGAGTACAAGAGATTGGACTCAAATATTAATATTAAAATAGCAAATACGGATAGCTTATCGAACAAAGAAATAAGAGAAATAAATTATTATTATTCCATAGATACGAAGTATTAGGCGAATAAACTAGCGAAACTTATTTATTCTAAATAGGAAAATATTTATGAAGAGTATTGATTCTGATTTCTAACAGCAAATAATTATTAGTGATTATACATGAGAACTTTTCATAATTGTAAATAACATATACCAGGTGACTAAAAACTATATAGAAATACATAGATACTTTAATTATCTTACATGTGAGTAGGTAGGTACATTACACCTCCTTTTGTAAGAATGAAAATAATTGTAAAATGAATTTTCATTTAAATGGTATAAAACATTTGTATACATTATTATTTTATTTTAACACATTTAAATAGTTTCTTTTAGTCTCGATAGTCTTTCACTTCGTCTTATCGGTGTAGTCTCTGTGAAACTAGTCTCTTCACACTTTTTTGGATTCACTATAATTATTGTCTTTATTATGTTTACAATCTATACTTAAATCTGTCTCATGTACATGTTTTCGTTTACTTTGACATATATTTAGTGTTAAACAATTTGTAATTTGTTGACAACTATGTGACGGATTTCTACGAAATCGTCGGTAAAAATATTTAATTATCCTGTATAAAATATAAAGTAACATACATTTTATCAAAAATAAGATTGCATAAGTGAAATAAGAACTATTTTTTATTGTGTCTGAAAAATTAATATTTGTTTCTGAGGTCATTTTCTCTAAATTATCTAGTTTATGGCTTGCTAAATTTAATGCATCTCGATCGAGATTATTTAATTGTAAGGGAACAAGGTGTAATTTGGATTCATTATTTATCTTAATATCATCACAACAGACTTCTGGAAGGGATAAATCTGGAATGATAGACTGAAAATTACTTTCTTTTGGATTTGAGACAGATATCAAAATAGTTGATCCGGTGTAAGTTTTGCAATTATTCGAAGTAGAAAAAATACCTGTGTTTGAAAGAACAATAGATATTGGCGTACTAGTCTGACAGCTTAAGTTAAATCTGTTGGTTTGGGTAAAACATATATCCAAGAATTTGGTTTGTTTAATTTATGCCAAATTTCATATTCTGTTTGAATTATACGAGTATCGCAACTAGATGGTATGTTTGTTATTGAAGTTAACAATTCAGTTTCACAAATTGGATTAGTGTGTGTAAATCGGAAAGTATCAGGATTTTTGCAAATAAGTTTTTTCTTCATCTAATGAATAACAGTCTTCTAATGTATCAATAGTAACATAAATGTTTCTATTTTCTGAAAGAACAAGATATTTGACAGATGGAAGAATAAAGGTAAGTCTCTTTAATGTTGGATGAATTATAGGAAGAGATATTAGTTTAAAAAGAGAATAAGGAGTATTACTAACCAAAGGTATACTAACCGTAATTAAAATCTTGTTATCAAAATATATATATTTAAGTAAAATGATATCGAAATATTTATGAGCATAATCGATAGTCAATGGAAATGGATAAGTCGATGTACTAGGTAAATGCGTTTACCGTTTTAGATAATTCTTGAATTAGTTGCTCAGGTGTTATAACAGAAGGATGAAGGTTATTATTTCTTGCAAATAGAATAACGTTTATTAAAGTAGAATATTCTTGTTGTAATTCTGTTATAAAGAAAGTTAGTAAAGTAAAATGTTCTTCAATTTTTTGTTTTAAATCTAAATTAAAATATTTATTATTCATTTTATCTGTGTAATTGGTATATTTCTTGTGAATTTGTTCACTATTTGTCAGCCATATTATTGCATACCTGAAACAAAAGCATGTTTCAATCTATTCATGTGAACTTTTATTGGTTTTTTATTTACTAAAATTGTGCAATTGACAGGAGAATTTATCTCTAGAATTTTATAAGGTCCATTATAATTTTGTGTAAGTTTTTTGGTTTGACCCTTCTTTGTTTGCTCATTTTGGAGATATACTAATTGTCCTTCTAAGAAAACGGTGTCATTAATCTTTTGGTCATAATATTTTTTACTGACTACTTTAGATTCTAATAGATTCGTTTTTGCTAACTCATGAGATTTTCTAAGTTTAAGTGTTAAATTATCTAAATAATCTTCATATGTATATTTGAGTTCTACTGGTCGTATTATACTGCTAGGTAGATTAGGTGTATATCCAAATATTAGTTCATATGGTGTGAATTTGGTTGAAGTATGATTAGTTGTATTATATGAAAACATAGCAAAATCTAGCCATTCGTCCCAATCGGATTGATCAGCTTTAATATAATGTTTAAGGTAGTCTGCTAAAGTAGCGTGACTCCTTTCTAATGCAGCATTTGATTCTGGATGATAAGCAGTACAATTTATATGTCTGATTTTAAAAAGCTTGGCGATTTGAGAAAATAATTTGGAAGTAAAATCTCGGCCTTGATCAGTAACTATTATATCGGGTTTTCCAAACTTGCAAATAAATCCACGAACCAGATTTTCAGCGATAGTCTTGGTTTCATGATTCGGAATTGCGTAAGCTTGAGAAAATTTTGTTAAGTCATCTTGTAATGTTAATATGAACTTATTACCTGACTCGGTTAAAGGTAAAGGACCTACTATATCTAAAAATATTTTTTCTAATGGATTTGAGCTTGTTGTTGTTATCTCCATGGGCTTTACGAATTTTTTTCTAACGAGTTTATTTTTCTGACAAGATTCACAGGTTTTTATAAAGTTTTTAATATCATTTTTCATATTATTCCATTTGAAATGTTTTTTTATACGATTGTATGTCCGATGAAAACCAGAGTGTCCAGCCGTAGGACTAGTGTGATTCTCTTGTAATATTGTAGTTATTTCCTCAGGTTCAGGATTTGTTAGTATATCATGATAAATGATAATAGATATATCAGTTTTTTCTAAAAATAAATCTAATCATAGATCTAATTTTTCCCCAACTTAATTTATCGTAGCTAAAAGTTATTCTGGGTAGGCAAATTTTTAATATTTTATCGTTTAATAACCAGTCTCTTAATTTTATTAGGGAATTAAATATATCTTCATAAGAGGTATTGTCCCAATAATTATTTTTTATAAATATGTAATAAAAGTTTTTATTTTGATCAGAAATATATATAATGTCATTTAGTCTTGGATTTTTGGCTTTCAATTTTTCTATATGACTGAATTGTTTATTTATTTGTTTCTGAACGATCTCATTAAAATTTAAATCTACGGAAACAAACAATGCTAAATTTTGTGAAAATGATGTAATCTTTTCATTTGTTTCTTTTATATTATCATTTGTTATTAATATAGTTTCGGATTTAGATAAGAACTGTGAATAAGTGTCATTATTTTCTTTACTCATTTTGTTTATTTGTAACGTGATTGTTGCCGGGTTTTTGTTTTCTTCGCAAATATTTGTTTCAGATATGGTTAAAGGAGGACGACTTAAACAATCAGCATTTTGATTTAATTTACCTGGTTTATAAATAATTTCATAGCTATATTCTTCTAATGCTAATCTCCACCTAACGAGTCTTGATCCGGGATCTTTTACATTAAATAGCCATGTGAGTGGTTTATGATCCGTATAAATGAAAAATTTATTTCCGTACAAATATGGTCTAAAGTGTTTAACACTCCATACAATTGCAAGTAATTCTTTTTCTGTTGTGCTATAGTTTGATTCCGCTTTGTTCAAGGTACGACTAGCATAAGCAATAGGTAAATCATCTGGTACTTTACCTTGAGAAAGTATGGACCCTATTGCATAATTACTAGCATCCGTTGTTAAGACAAAGGGTTTGGTAAAATCTGGATACTGAAGTATTGGTTCTGAACAAAGTATTGATTTCAGGTTCTCAAATGACTGTTGTTGAATGCTTGTCCAATTAAATTCAACATTTTTCCTCAGCAGTTTTGTTAAAGGTTGTGTTAAAGCACTGAAATTTTTTATAAAGCGTCTATAATAACCAGTGAGACCCAAAAAGCTCTTAATATCTTTTTGTGTTCTGGGTATAGGAAAATCTGTAACAGCACATACCTTTTTTTCGTCCGGTTTGACACCAAATTCAGTTATTAAATGTCCTAAATACATTACTTCGCGACGAAAAAATTCGCACTTATCTGGTTGTATTTTTAAGTTGAATGTAGACAATTTTTCGAATACTTCTTTTAATCTTTTATTATGATTTTCTAATGTATCGGCATGAATGACTATATCGTCGAGATAGACAAAACATCTGTAATTTTGTATTCCTGAGAGGACAGTATTCATTAGCCTTTGAAAAATACTGGGAGCATTTTTTAATCCAAATGGCATTCGTGAATATTGATAATGTCCAGACGGAGTTGAGAAAGCAGTCTTTGGAGAATCCTCAGGATCCATTTTGATCTGGTGAAATCCTGATGTTAAATCTATTGTTGAAAAATATTTTGAATGACCCAATTGGTCTAATATATCGACTATATTCGGAAGTGGAAATGAATCTCCTATAGTAATATCATTTAGTCGTCGATAGTCTATAACAATTCGCCATTTCTTCTTTGCTGAAGCATCGGCCTTTTTTGGCACAACCCAAAGGGGCGAATTCCATGGCGAAGTTGATTCTTCGATAATACCTTGATCTAGCATACCTTTTATTTGAGTTTCGACTTCATGTTTGTGTACTTCAGGATACCTGTATGATTTAGTGCTAATAGGTACATTAGAATTTAAAGGAATTTTGCAAGTTATGGCATTTGTACTGGTAAGTTGATCTCCTTCCAGATAAAAGATATGATTGTACTCCTTGCAAATAGAAATTAAAGATGATTTTTCTTCACTATTTAAATGATCTGTTCTCAAGGCATTTTTTAATTTAGCAATTCTGTTAGAATTCGTATTATCTTTATAAGAAGACATTTTTCGTATATTTGCATTGTTTTGTAAATTTGGAATTTTTTCTATTGCTACTTGAATATCGTTTAATTCAACATCCGTTTCAGTAGTGTTTACGATTGAGGTTAAAAAGAAATCATTTTTTACTTTAACAACACTAGGACATAAAAATACACCTTTAAAGATTTCGCGTTCGGGACATAATCCTTCGCTTAATTCATTATTTATTACTTTAATTTGAACAATTGTTTCAGTTCTTGCGGATAGAATAGTTTTATTACTTCTTGAGTTAGAATTAGAGTTTTGATTTAGTATAAGATCGTCTGAACAGGATTTTTCTTCTGAACAGGATTTTGATTTATGATTTCGTGAAGAGTTACAAGTTTTATTTGTGCATATCTCAGTGGATTTTACACATTTTGGACTTGAATTTTCTTTGGATTTAGAGTTAGATTTAGATTGAATTGGATTGGATAGTAGTTCTTCACTACTTAAGGTTATTTGGATATCATTGGTTTCTAAATAAGAATGATCCTCTATGGATTTAGCATCATAAGGAAATATTTCATCGATATTAGAACTTGTCTCGATATTTTGATCTCTCAGAAATTCGTCATTGTCATTGTTTAATGGAGATTTTATATATTCAATTGGAATAGAACAATTTTTAAAGTTTAATTTATTTTCTTTATAATCAATTTGGCATTTATTTATTTCAAAAAAATCGCTACCTAATATACCGTCGAAATGAAGAGGAAAATCGTCTTCTACGACATAGAAAACATGAGTTTGGACAAAATCTTTTATCTTGAAATTTACGTTACAACTACATATAGTTTTATTTGGATTTAAGACATTTTTATCAATGCCTCGTAGAGTAATAGACTTAGAATAAATTTTTGGAATGTTTAGTATTTTTGAATATTTAATTAAAGAAATATCTGCGCCTGTATCGATTAGAAACTTGCAAGAGGATGGATTAGAATTATTTACTAAGGGTAAATCTACATAGGAAGTGACTGAGAAGTTGATGGTTGTGATACGGCCTGAACTGAACGAACTCCTCGAGAATCGACCGTTGGTTGTCGAGGATTCTGGAAGTTTAAAGAATTTGTTGGATTTTTGTTTTTATTGTTAAATTCGCGTTTTCTACATTCTTCTATAACGTGACCTGGTTTTTTGCAGTATCTGCAAAAACGTTGGGAAGTGTTGGTATTTTCTTTTCTTAAGTTTGGAGGAAAATCAGAATTGGAATTTGAATTTGAAGGTTTATAATTTTGATTTTGAGAATTTGACCTTTGAAGATTTGAATTAGGATATTTTGGGTTTTGAAAACTAGAATTTTGAAGATGTCTAACATTTCTATCTGAATTGTTTTTATATCGACAGTTATTTGAGGAATGGTTATTTCGTTTGCAAATATTACAGAATGGTCTGAAAATTTCTTGTCTTGATAACTGTTCTTGTTCTTCGGCAATTGCTATAGCAACAGCTCTTTCTAAGGAATCTGGATTTCGGGCTTTGATTAAAATAGAGAGGTCTTTGTTTAATCCTCTAATAAAGACATTTAGTGCTTGAGTTTTTAAGAGTTTAGTACATGCATTTCTTGCATCTGGAGATAAGTCTGGATCAAGTGTATTTATTAATTTTATATAGCAATTTTCAACTTTATTTGCAAATGACATTACATTTTCACTGGGCATCTGACGTAAGGAATGTAATTCCAATTGCCACTGACCTTCAGTTCGGCGTTCAGAATAAGCATCTAATAAGAAGTCTTTTAAATCTTTCCATTCGTCAAATGTTCTGTTTCTAGTTATGGCCCTAGCTTTATCGGTTAATTTAGTTTCTATAATGGCTAATAAGATGGGTTTGGATTGCGGATTTACTAAATTGTATGCTTTATCACAATTGTCTATGAATTCGTATAATTTTGATTTTGTACCATCAAATCGAATGAGAAGTTTTTCAGCTATTTCAATTGATACTGACATTTTATTTGAATTAGAAGTAGAAGAATTTGAAAGAGAATTTGAGTCGGGAGAAGGTATTTGTTCGTCAAATAAGTTACTTATATCAGGATATAAAGTAGACATACGTTTACAAGATTTTTAAAATATGAGACAGAATTTAAGATAGAATGTACTTACAAGTAGAATATTGTTGTTGGTCGCATAGTCTATTATTCCACGGGTTCACCTCTACTTCCGATGGAACTACAATTGGGTTATGACTGGAACTGGATTTCGAACTGGATGTACTGGACCCCAATGTAATTAGTTGTAGTGGCGATTTTTCCACACTGACAGTTTTTTTTGAATGATTCCTCGAAGGAAACAAGTCAATTCAAAAATTCCTCAGCTCTCCTTCTATCAGCAATCAGAGGAACTCTGCTACTAATATCCCACGTTCTGACACCAAATTTTGTTATGGAATACTATGCGTTTATTTCTTCTCCGGACTAACTCTTTGTTTTGGAATTAAACAGAATATATTGACATGTATAAATTTATTATATTAGAGGATGAAAATTACACTGCCTGTTATTTCTTAAAACTATGAATTTATAAGTTCTGTTATCTACAATTATTTAACGATGTTTCTGGATGGATTTGAGTACAAGAGATTGGACTCAAATATTAATATTAAAATAGCAAATACGGATAGCTTATCGAACAAAGAAATAAGAGAAATAAATTATTATTATTCCATAGATACGAAGTATTAGGCGAATAAACTAGCGAAACTTATTTATTCTAAATAGGAAAATATTTATGAAGAGTATTGATTCTGATTTCTAACAGCAAATAATTATTAGTGATTATACATGAGAACTTTTCATAATTGTAAATAACATATACCAGGTGACTAAAAACTATATAGAAATACATAGATACTTTAATTATCTTACATGTGAGTAGGTAGGTACATTACAATCAAAAGACATACGCCTAGATCGGTAAACATAAACAAAAATTAAAATCCTGGATCTGAGCGAAAGTACTCAATACAATACTTTTTTCCAACTGTCTGGTGCTAAAACTATTGTATATTTAAAGCTTTCTCGCACTGTTATTGGTATTGGAGAAACTACACTAAAAACATATCCAAAAAATGCATTTACGGTTTGTTGATAAAATGAAAGGAGGTGACTCTATCAAAAATAAGAACTATCTGAAGAAGAAAACTGTTAAGAGTAAAAAGCCCAGAGGAACTAAATCACATTGCAGAAGATAGAAGCCAAATGTTTATATCTGAATAGTGAATTAAGTATTAATAAACTAAGTAAAATATTAACTTAGGTTTTAAGTCACCTGCCTCCGATACTCACAGTATGTGCTGCCTTCTCAAAGAACAAATTAAAAGTGCTCCGCACACTCTGCTGCAAAGGCGTAGCTAATGGCTGAAAAGCGGATTCATTCAAGAAGAGCAAATGCATTTTATGAGTACATGGAAATGGATGTTTCTCATTATCTTAGCCTTTGCTTTGGTCAGTGGAAAATACGGGAAAACCGAATAAAAGAATTGGAAACAAAAAGAAATAAAAGTTTAGATATAATGAAACAAGGATATGAGGAAAAAAATTCAGTTGCATTCACTTGCTACTTGTATTGTTTATTAGTTGTATGTATATTGCAAGTATCTGATTTAATTATTAGTGCAAAAACCTTGAACATTTTATTGGTTCGAATCTTTTATTTTTATCACACCAATCACAAACGCAATATTATGCCGAATACTGATAATAACTAAATATAGATAACATCAACTTATTAACTTTTTGCGAAAAATGCATAAGCTTAATCAATAAGAATAAAATACTACCCACTTGTTCGTAATTTTAATTGCTAACTGCAACTATAGGAAGTAAGATGATTGTTTGTGTGAAAATATCGATGCCAATAAAAATTATATAATAAATTTAAATAAAAAATTATAAAATACCTAAAACAAAACTAACAGTTATAAAAAACTAAACATATATATACATCACTGGACAAAATCAACACGGCATTAGTATTTTTTAAACAAATTCTGATATAATCATAACTTTCAATGCAGTAACTGTTTTATAAGAAATTTTGGATCTCCTCAGATGTTTTACGCACATCCTGTTGTATTTTTAAATTGCTTAAGCCTGCTAGTCACTGTGAAAACGTCTTCTTCCTTCTTTTTCTGTGTTACCATCGCTTTCTTGGCTTTTCCACTTTTAATTGTATAATATTTTGGAAAGTAGTAAATTAGTAGCCCTATCATGACCATAAATCCAATGACTTGATGTGTTCCCATACAAAAATCATAGGTTGACAGAACCGGTGATCTCGCTGGTCACTAGATAGTTCCTTGTCTTCAGCATATTGAACGATTTGAGAAGGTAGTATCTAAATACTTCCGCATCAAAGCATTGTTATGTGAAAGGCACCCATCTTGTTGGAATCAGATGCTCCAATACTCCAAATGATCCACTTAAAAGACCTCCAAACATTATTAAACCTGGTCAATAGAAAAAGTTGCCAAAGGTGTCTTAAAATTACCATTCACAAATAAAGTGGATGACAGTTCTGAACGTGAATGTAGATCAATATCAGCCTTCGTGACTGATGAAAAGATAATATATTAAAAATTTACTCTACTGTACTACTCTAATAAGCAGAATTGAAATATTATGGAAGGCTTTTATGGCATGTAACAGAAACTACAATGTTGAACAATTAGAAAGCATTTGAATTGTAGTGCTGTCGAAAGATCCTAAAGATGTCGTCAATCTCGTACACATTCAATGAAGATGATCTTTGAATGATGAACAGAGGAAAATAAATAAAATACTTTAGCCCCATGATTAGAGGACCTAAATACCATCTACTTCGCGATATAACACAAGGAAAAGTGGAGGGAAAAAATTGATAGCTCACGGTAGAAGAATTATTTCACGTAGCAGTCAATAAAGATTTTGGGAAATTGTAAACATGATGAACCCAAAAAAGAAAAGTATGTATTTGTGATTGCTATGATTTAAAATAAAATAAATAAAACGTCCATCGCAAAGTTAAGATTCAAGTGTGAAAAATTATTTATGACAATGTAATTTCATTCAGAACCTTTTAACTAAAAGAGGCAATTTAACAAACCACCATAATATGTTCCTGATATAGTGTTTAAAGGATAAATTTAGTATTTGACTAATAATATACCTGCTTGCATTATGTCGAAGAAGATCTAGCCAAAGCACATATGTTCTAATGGTTGTTTCATCGGGTGTAAAAATAATATTCAACAAATGTTCTAATGCTAATGATAACTAAATAAAAAAGAAGATTAAGATAAAGGCTTTCATGTAAACTTCATATTTCATTTGCTATCATAGTTATTTTAAGAAGAAGACTTGTACCAATGGAAATATGTGAATATTAACAAAAACAATTCTGTCTTAACAAAATTAAGTCTGTCTTAAATTAAGTGTAATCCTTGAGAGTTATTGTAATGGACACTAATTAGTATAACTTACCATAATTATTTAGTTCTTCCATACCCATAGGTCTAGCTGTATAATCATAAAAAGTAACATTCCACTTATTATCTGCTTTCTTCTCATCAACCATTCTTAAAGTATACTGCGTCCTGCCAATGTAGACAGAACTTTTCGTGTCTATAGGGCATGTTGGGCTGTAATCATCCCAGCCCATGATCAGCTGTTTTTTGCCAGATTTTGGATCCAATTTGAACCATGTATCTTTTTTCTTTCCTAGAAAATAATTTACTGGTAAATATAAGTGTATTCAAGATACTGTTTTTATAAATAATAATTTTTATTAAATAACTAGACATAAACACAATAAAAAATAGACATAATTAGTATATTTTCAAAATTGAAGGAACTAAATTCATAGACATTACATTGAAGCTTATTACAGATTTTCCAACAGCCACTCACAAATTAAGAAAATTCTGTTGTCAGTATTGACAATTCGTTGCATCAAAATACACAAATTTAGTCCCACCAAAATTAACCTTATAGTGCTAACATCTGGTATCACTGTTAACCTATTCATACCAATAATTAATGATTTGTTCCGGTATTTCAATATCGGAATTCAATATTGGATATGCAATATTGGGCTAATTCAATAGCTTCATATTTTACTTAACTGTTTTTAGTTTCAATAGATTGTTGAACTTAGACAGTTCATTCGTTACACAAACATTCAGTCTCAGAGACAGACGTTGGCTTTTGTAGTTGTAGTAAAGGTAGGGATTGAATCTTTCAGTGTTATATTTTTAGTGAATAAATTATTTTTTACTTCATAGAAATAAAAATGAACTGTGAGGAAAAGCAAAAATATTTGCAGATACTTCTAGAGGAAGTTGATAGTAATGATGAATTAGAATGCAACAATTCTGCGAATAGTTCTGAAGAAGATGAAGTTGAAATACAAAATCTTGATACAGATAGTAAACAGGATATATTAGAAACAGACAATTGTTTTGCATGAGGCAAAAGCGAAAAATATTTGCAAACGAATATTCCTATTTTTCTATTCCTATTATGCATACAAGAGCAGAAAATTTAGAAACTAATGCATTAGTTACTAAGCGATTCAAATTTTTATTGGCATTTATTGAAAATGAATTATCCCGAGGTTGTCAAGAAGAAACTAAAAAAAAGTGAAAAAATTGGGGATGGAATGTTGAAACGTCTACACAAAGGCAAAGAAATTGAAAAGCCCAAAATGATTGTTGATTACAATAATTCAAAATCCTTAATTGATCTTTCAGATCAGAAAAAAGCGTATTCACATTGCTTGAGACAAGGGAATAAATGGTACAGAAAATTAGCCACAGAATTATTGTTTGGTAGTGCCTTGGTGAATGCTTATATTGTATATACATAGGTTACACAAACTAAATTGACTATGACAGAGTTCAAAACAGAAGTCGCTATAGAACTACTTGGTGAAATGTCCGCTATTGAAACTAATATCAATGATAACACGGATGTTGGTCATGAGTTTGTAGAAGAAGGAAAAAACAGATGTGTGGTTTGCTACGTCTGAATGAAGAATGAATTAGGGCAGAAGGAAGATCAAAACAAGTGTTCTCGTTCTAAATTTTTGTGCAACCAATGCAAAAAACATTACTTTGTGTATTTCTTGTTTTTTTCTCAACACATAATGCTATTTTAAAATAATATGTTGTTATATTATTATAATTATTTTTGCACATTCTGAATAAAATCTTTTATTTTTTTTTATAAAGTTTTATAATTTCCATATCTTTCATAAAAATCATCTTACATCTGATTCGGAAATATTATTTTGCTCCTTGGACCACCCTGTCCAACTTACAATGTAATTTATATAGCTGTGGAGGCACAGTTGATGCTAGTGTCCCAAATACAAAACTGTAGTGTGGCATTAAAGTGATGCCTCACTGTCCCAAGAGTACTATTTAGTGAGGCATCATATTGATGCCACCTGGGCTGAACGCGTTAATATTAAAATATTGTGAAAATACTAAATTTAATTCAAAAATTTATTTTAGTATCTATGTCTACATATAAGGTAAATATTTTTTATTTGCTTGAAGTAAATGCTTATCTATTATGTGAACCTTATTTTACACAAATTTGAGCCCCAGAGAAAAAAATACAGACACATATGAGATATAATTTTTCACATATTAATCACCTGAGAGATGTAATTTTGTTTTTTGTGAAATCTCAATCTTTTTTAGTTCTAGTGCATTCCTTTGACCTTATCAAAATACATATTAACAAAGCTACCTGTATATAGAATTCCATCTGAACTTCTACAAGGAGATGTTGAAACTAACTGTGGAATAGTAAATGGTAATTTTTTCAAGGGTTCCCTGACATCTCCGATTAAATAAAGTGACCCGTCTCTTGGATCTGGTAGATAAAAAGGAACAATTGCATTGGAAACATTCAGTGGCACTTGAACAATAGGTTCTAAAATAAGTTATCAGTCATTAAAATTGCAATTTAAAAATAGAATGCAAATTTCTGCATGAACTAAAGATAAAAGCTTGTTTTATTTCATACATAAATATTTAAATTTACATACTCTCTTTAACTGTCCATTTTACATTGCCTGTCTGCTGTTCAATTCCAGTCAAAGTACCATCCAAAGTTGAAAAAACCAATAATCTAGAATCTTTGTCTTTTACTAGTTCTAAACTAGACAGTCTTCTTTTCTACAAATAGATTATACATTAAGTAATAAAAATTCCCGTAATTTGCTATATTATTAAACACAAGAAATTACTAACATCGGATAGCTCACACAGAGACGTAGACAATAGCAGTAGTAATAAACAGGTGGTCCTCATATCTTAAAATAAAAATACTTTGTTTATCATTAAGGGAGTTCATTCAATTGAGTATTGGTTTACAACATCATCAATACATTCAGCTAAAAAATCGAATTCACTATTTTGACTTGACCTCACTTTATATCACCTCACTTGGAAGTTTAATCAGGGTTGCCAGGTGAAAATTTTTGTCCTCCCTAACTTGAACATGAAAATATCCCTAGAAATCCCTAGATTCGAATAAATGTATATATAGTTGCCTAATTCTGAATAAAATGATGGGATGTATTGATGGTTGCCTAATATAATAACATAGATATAAAAAAATAATTGTTGTTTTATCCCTTTATTTAAAAAACATTACATTTTTACACGGTACACTAGCGATGATTTGAATAAATTTAACATTATTTTTATTCCCAGTCCGAACTGTCTAGTGAATTTATTATACTAATTATTTTTTTGCGAAGTTAGTTACTTTTTGACAGACTAAAAATGGCTGGAAATTACTATACAACCAAGCACACGTACTATTAATACGTTTACTATTAATATTATTGCCAATATTAATAGTAAATAAACTAAATAGTAAATCAAATAGAACTTTGCGAATTACAGACACTCAATATTTATTTATCTGCACCATATAATAAATAGTTGATAAATTATAATAACTAAAATATATTTTTTAAATATATACTACCTAAAATTTGATGGGTTTAGTACTTCCACTATTTAGAATGATTTTTCTTTTTCAAAGAAAGAAGTCTACAATAGTAAGTATACTTGAGCTATTAATACTGAGAAGTAGGAATTGTTGTGTTGTAGGTTTCCGACAATGAATCTGTCAAAATATGCCCGAGCTAAGCGAATGGAGTATATTATGTATTATTCACTTAATAAAATTAATACAAAATACAACTTGAAGAGAAATCAGACGGTGAAACATAGAATTTTATTTAGATACTTCCACGAATCCTGTAATTCACCCGATTCCTACTGTAAATCCCCTAATTGTTTATTTTATAAAACCTAAGATTTTTGTAAATCTCCTAATTTCTGCTCCAGAATTGGTTTCTCCTTTCTGAAAATATATAGGAATCTATTTTTGGCAGAAATCTATTTAGCATAAAATAAAGATTCCAAGGACGTGGACAGTAGCGACATCTGATAATAGAATCCTTAAGTTTATAATACTGTTAATACGAAGGCGTTTTATACCTGAATTAAAGAAAATGTTATTATAATAGGCCTATATAGGTAAATATTTGAGCCGGTCAAAAATCCCTAGATTTTACACTAAATATCAAAAAAATCCCTTTGTCCCTTTTATACTGAAATATCCCTAGATTCGGGATAAATCCCTAGACCTGGCAGCCTTGAGTTTAATTACTGTGTTACTGTACTGAACATTTTCATTTTGACAGCTGTCACAACCTTGATGGTTGATGCAATCTTTTGGATTATCAACCTATTACATTAAAGTCCACAATTAACTTTGGCGCCATCTGTCATTGTATAAAGAAAATAATTAATATACCAGATCTGGACTAGCACAATTTTCAATTTTGATTTAATATCACACAGATTATAATCAATATTTTTGTTACCTACTAATCGAATTGTGGAAAGTACGGTAAATAAAGCTCCTGGTAATTTAAAATTAATAAGAAATCCTTATGACTGGGACGTATCCAAAAAACAGAAATAATTTTACATTAGCAGTATTCTTCTTTAAGTTCCATCTTCTGTCGAAGATTGAAAATCATCATGGCTATGGCACAGAATAATAAACAATTGTTTATTATTATTATAAACAATTGTTTATTATTCTGTGGCTATGGACACTGTTGACTGCCGTTCTAAATAGTTCTACACTACTGCTGCAGAATAATAAACAATCTACTGCATTCAAGCCATTCCCTCAAGTTCTTAAGCCACGATATTCTTCGTCTTCCCACATTTCGCTTTCCTCGAATTTTGCTTTGCATAATAAGCTGCTAATAATCAGTATCTTTGGCCTGTCATAACATGGCCTAAGTGCTCAAGTTTTCTTCTTTTGATAGTCAGCATTATTTCAGCCTAATTTCTGCGTTTGATATCCTTTGAGTCCATGAAATTTGTAGAATTCTTCTGTAAGACCAAAATTCAAAGGCGGTCAAATTCTTTGGCGTACTCCTAACCTTATGTCCCGACAACAAAAAAACTTGTTAAGTTTAACAATCATCACAAAACTTCTATATTTTAATATTAAAGCTTGTTTTCTTACATTTTATTAAAGCGCCTTTAAAACATCAAAATCCATGATACTATGATAAGAAGATAAGATATTGCGCATAAGTCGTGACGTCATTGGAGAGTTGCACGTTCGAAATGTCAGTTTTTTGTATGTGTCAATAAATAATCTTTAATAAATAGTTTGGAGATATCCTTATGTGTACAATTATTGTAATTATTGAACTTTTTAACTTATTTTCATCTAGTAATTTCATCACAGAATGCATACAAATCCTATTTAATTTTAACAAGAATTCAAATTCTACTCTCCAATGACGGCATGCGCGAACACGACCGATTTGGGGCAACGGGAAGATCCTATCTCGTTATCATCGAGCAAAAAGATAAAAGAGGGAATCTAATCGTTATGAAAAGGAGACCAAAAAAGTGGCCTCTGATGGCGGACATATTCGGAAATGCAAAGGCGCTAAATTTAAATTTTCCAACACTTATTAACAATAGCTATAAAATATTTTTCAGACGAGAAAGTTTTAATTAAATATTAACTATAATAGTCTAAAAAGTAACACAATTGGTAAAAGATTTCAATATAAATAAAATTTCATGTGACAGTTGGGACAAACAATAACATAACCAAACTAAATTTGACTTCTTAAACAAGGAAAGAGACTGTCTATCCTTGTCTAAAGTGGCCTCTCAAGATGGCACTTCCTGTCTATCAATATGTTTACCCCCACTACCTTTACATTCCCTCTTTTGTCTTATTGCTCGATGCTTGTTATTCATAGTATCATGTCAAAATCTGTTAAACGCAATAAATCTGAAACAGGTCTACAAAATTATTTATTGAGAAAGTTATTGTAAATAATTATTATGCTCCTTCTCATCACACATTTGTTTTGTTTTTTTATTGATTTGTATTTAAAAACGATGTTTACATATATTAATTGCATTACAGTATAATGTTGCTGTGTTGAACAGAGTAGCTGTTATAGGTGAACCATTGAGTAGTAAAAGTGAACTTTGCCGAGATTATTATCAAAATCACATCAAAAATGTGTTTACTAATATGGTGTATTGAAAATGCTTTATATAACAAATTAAAGTGAAAAACAATGTTTCAAATTTTTGTAATTTTTAAATAAGTATAAAATCATAAAATTCTTAAAAAAGTATTAATAAATTAATGACAGATTGTCATAATGGCAAGACCAATACTGTTTTTAGAACACCATGGCAATTCCTTTAATAAGCATAATTTAATTTAAACTGTTAAGTTGTTATTTATAATCACTTAATAATTAATAAATAAAATCCAAATTTAAACTATTTAATTTAACTTTTTTTAATTATCTTATTTATTAACCTCTATCTGATTTGAATGTACTATAAAATATTACCGTTAGATGGCAGCATCACTGAAATTTATCGACTTTAAAATGAATTTTTTCATTTTGCACTAACCAAAAAAACAGACAAATACAGGGTTAAAAACAGTGTGGGATTTTCGGTTTATAAATTAATTCAAGAAGCAATTAAATATGAGTAGCATACTAAAACTTCAAGCAGCATGTGTAAAAAATGTAATAGGAAATTCATTCAAGGTAGGTTATTCAGTTTTTTTTATTACATAATCTTAAAATATGTAATCATAATTAGCAAAAATAACAAACATTTTAATGATTTTATTTTAGCGCTTAGGCTCAGTAACAATGAATTGTGCCATAATAAGGGCTAATTTTGCAATAACTTGTGGTTTGCTTATACAATTTTATCTACCATGCCTTATCTATTGTGGGGACATGCCCACAATTTTAAATCCACCATAAATAATTCATAGAAACAACTGTTTGCTAATAGTATACTAAACAATTTGTTTTCCAAATTACAGCTAAATTCCTTGGTTAAGCCCATAGCTGCTACCAGGAAGCTTCACATCCAAGTCGACAGAAAAAATGCCAGTTCAAGCGACTCAGTCTCGAAGGTTTACCCCATTGTAGACCACACATATGATGCAGTGGTTGTTGGTGCAGGAGGGGCTGGTCTTAGGGCTGCCTATGGGTTGGTACAAGAAGGATTTAAGACTGCTGTAATCACAAAATTGTTCCCCACGAGGTCACACACTGTGGCTGCTCAGGGTGGTATTAATGCAGCCCTAGGTGAGTTTTTTAATGTACTATTATCAAACATCATTAAGTATAGATTAAATATTGTTTAATTATTGAAAAATACTACTTTTGTTTTTGTATACACTTCTGACAAATAAGAAAGAGAAAAGAAAATTATTTTTGAAGTGTGTACAATATTGAATACCTAGCTGAGCACTTTTGGCTTAACAAGCCATTCTCAAAGCTACAGTTAAGTTTATAAGGTACCACTAATTGAGAGCGATTCCATTGTTGAAAAATACAATTTTCTTTTAAAAGTTAAAATTTCAAAAGTTCTCTAAAAAAACACATTAAAGGCAGCACATTAGACTCCACAAAAAACACATTAACAAATTTTTTCATAGTATAGGTGTAACCCTACCATCTAGATGGAGTTGAAGCTATAGGCTTGTGCTTCTTTTGAATGCCCTTTTTGGAGAACTTTCGTTTTCTTTTTCACTTTACTATAATATAGTTGGTTAAAAACCTGTGTGATTACAAAACTAGTACTACCAAAATCAGAAATTTGACATATAACATTAAATGCTACAATCTATTAAAATATTATTCTGAAATATCAATTAAAATATTTATTGAACAGTACCTACCTGACCATCTGGACCAGAAAATTTTATCTTATCAAACAAATCTAACCAAATACCAAAACTTACAAAGTCATTTAATCCTTGCAAATTATGTTACAACTGATTTATACTCAGCTTACCACCAAAACTTAAGCTACTTAATTTTTAGATTCATCTAATGTTTAACCTATCAACAAATTATTTTTCTTAAAAATGATATAGGTGACTTAACAGAATCTTTTGATGACATGACAGCACTGTAAATCTTTAAATATGTAACTTACAGTCAGATGTTTATTAAATAAGGTACATTATCTACCTTTTTTATGAAAAATATTCTAAAATTACTACACAAATTTAACATAAAGTTATATATTACATTTGAAACAAATATAATAATATATTCTGCGTGTAGTAGTTAATAAGATGCTTAGAGGTAATCATTTTTGCTCCTCATAGTTTATTTTAAGTAATTTGTTGTATAACAAAATCTGTTCGGGTGTAAGATATCGCAAATGGTTCATATAGCTGTATTCAGCAATATATTTCTAGATTATTTATTTATTTATTTTTACACACAACAGGCAGTTAAGGCCTAGGGTAATTTATGTAAACATAATTCTAATATTAACTAATTACAATTATTCTAAACAAAACTTTAACTTAAATATATCTATACAACATTCTTAACTACTCTGAAGGACCTGGTGGACAAAATTTCTCCAATCACTTCTATTTTATGCTTTTCTTTTCCAGTCCCACATCTTCACATGTTTTAGGTCTTCCTCCACTTTATTAATCAACCTTGTTCTGGGTCTACCTCTTCTTTTGGGGCTGATTAGTTTTCTGGTTATTACTAGTTTGGGCATTCTGTTTGCTTCCATTCTTTCCACATGTCCCAACCATCTGATTCTTTGTGACTTGACGAACTTGGTAATGGTAGGTTCTTTATATAAAGCCATTAATTCATTGTTGGTTCTTCTCTCCCATATTTCTAGATTAGTTGTGTAAAAACTTTTTGCATCACATAATGCAAATATTTTTACCTCATATTTTATTTATTTATTTATTTATTTACGGGATGTCCCCATTTTTACAAAATTTAACAAAAATAAAGTATGCTAACCATAATACAAGTACATATTAAACTAAGTATTAAATAATGATTTAATTATTATAGTTAAACAAATGATTAAATTAAGAAACTTAAATTAAATTTTCTGAAGATCTTAATAAAATGAAATGAAATGAATACTCCAAGTTAAATGTCACTCATCTTTGATTCCTAACATACTCAGTCAAACAGTACTAAAATCTTACAAATTTTATATCCACCAGATCGTAAAATTTTCTAAGTCATTTCCCAGGATCTAAATCCTGTTAATAGGAGAGAATTTGCCTTAGTGTGATAGTGTTTTATAGAAAACAAAGGCATGTCTCTAAGAATTCTAGTGTTACTTCTAAAGTTGATAAGACTTAATAAATCAGAACAGTCAGTGGTATGGTCAAGAAGAGTAATTGAGAAAAACTAGATCACATTTAGTTCTGTAGTCTTCTAAGGAACTGATATTTAGCCTTGACCTTAGTTCTACTGAAGACATGTTCCTTAAGTTTAAACTATATCCCCAAATCTGGAGAAACTTATTTTGAATTTTTTCAAGAATGTGAATATGGTTAAAATAGTATGGTGACCATACTATAGAAGCGTAAGACAGGATGCTACGGATGAAAGTAAGATATAAAATTCTATATGTGGGTACTGAAAGATAGACGAAATATATGTATATGAGCTGCAATAATCAAAGCAGAGACAGAACCGGTCAAAACATTACCATCGATGACTTTAACTTTGAGCGCGTTAGAGAATTCAAGTATCTTGGAACAACAATAACTGAAGACAATAACGGATCACAAGAAATAAACAACAGGATTCAGACCGGCAACAGATGTATTTTTGCCCTCCAAAACCTTATAAAATCAAAACAACTAACACGACGTACGAAGATACAGGTCTATAAAACAATCATACGACCCGTTGTGATGTATGGAAGCGAAACGTGGACGATAACAAAGGCAAATGAAGAGAGACTACGTGTTTGGGAAAGAAAAATCCTAAGGAAGATCTTCGGTCCGGTGCTTGATGAAGCATCAGGACAATATAAGATAAGAACTAATAAAGAGCTTGAAGAACTTTACCCAGACGCCAACATCATAAAAGAAATAAAGTCCAGAAGACTCCAATGGGCAGGACACCTCAGAAGACATTCTGACGAACGAACAGTAAGACTGGTGTGGGAGGAAGTCCCAACTGGAAGGAGACCACGCGGACGCCCTCGTCTCCGGTGGCGAGATAATATAGCAGGAGACCTAAGCACTATGGGCGTGGAGAATTGGATGGAGGTTGCTCAAGACAGAAAACAGTGGAGGCATGTTGTCGAGTCAGCTAAAACCCACGAAGGGTTGTAACGCCACGGAATAAGTAAGTAAGTACTGAAAGATCTCAAGAGTTTCTTGTGATAAAACCTAGATTTCAGTAAACTCTATTTGACAAATTGTTGATGTCGTGTTGATGAAGAACACTCCCAAATCTTTTATTTTAGCCACTCTTGATAGAAGGCATGTATTAATGTGATAGTCAAACACAACATTATTTTTTACCCTGCCTAAATCCATGTTGCTCATTAATTAAGAGATTCCTACAATTGCCAAGTAAGATATTTTTTTAGAATTAGTTCAAAAAGTTTAGGGATGGCAGATAACATAACAGGCCTAAATATAGGAGTTATATAACTGTCACGCCACTTACTAGGGAAGGTGTGTAGTCTCAAAGATAAATTAAATAATACATGTAAAGGTTTGGATAGACTGTATCACATCTTTTTAAGAAATATGTAGGAATATTATCAGGGCCATAACTCATTTTATCCTTTAGACCATTTATAGACTCAAAGACTTCAGAAAGTGAAAATTTGATAAATGGAATGTCAACAGAATTATTTACTTTACAATTGAAGTTACTC
Organism: Diabrotica balteata; assembly: GCA_918026665.1. Classification (NCBI taxonomy): domain Eukaryota; kingdom Metazoa; phylum Arthropoda; class Insecta; order Coleoptera; family Chrysomelidae; genus Diabrotica; species Diabrotica balteata. Next base: position 168,815,317 of record OU898278.1, read on the forward strand.
AAATTAACTTTGTCTGAGCAATAGACTCTAGAGAAATGGCTCGCAAACAAGTTTGCTATTTCCTCACTTGATTCAGCAACAAGTCATTAAAATGCATGACATTTGGAATTCCAAGATCTGTAGCATTGATCTGTTAATGTTTTGCATTGTGTTCTAAGATCTGAAAATAAGGTATAATCAGCTGCTAACTGAGTATGTTTGAATATAGCATGAGCAGTTTTTTTTGAGATAATAAGTTTTTTTTTAAATTTAGAGAAAACCAACGAGGAAATTTTAAAGGTTTATATGTTTTTTTCGGAACAAAGAGTGATATTGCTTCAGAAAGAACTTCATAGAAATTATTTACTGAGATATTAATAGTTGAATCATCAAAAACAATATTCCAGTCAACTGAAGAAACATAATTATTTAGACCTACAAAATTTGCATTACGATAGTCAAAATATTAGAATATCAGGCTGTGTTCAGCCTGATTGACTGTGATGCCAGTTTTGGCATCACATAATGCAAACATTTTTACCCCATATTTTGCCAGTTTACTAGAAATATATTGGATGCAGCATCTTATGGATTGTAGTATATATTATAGATAACTATCATTATTAACCATTATTAACCAATTAATTATTTCATAACAGAAAAAATACTGATCCATTGTAAAACATGTTTTCTTCTACTTTATTTACAGGTAACATGGAGGAAGACAACTGGCAGTGGCACATGTATGATACAGTGAAGGGTTCCGATTGGCTTGGAGACCAGGATGCTATTCATTACATGACCAGGGAAGCCCCGAAGGCTGTCATCGAATTAGAAAATGCTGGAATGCCATTCTCGAGAACTCAAGAAGGAAAAATCTACCAAAGAGCTTTTGGTGGCCAGTCCTTGAAGTTTGGAAAAGGTGGACAAGCCCACAGGTGAGTCAGTCAAATTATTTTCAGAAATTTATTGGTAACATACTTTTAGTATGAATATTAATAACAAGTTTTAAAACTTTTGCTGTTATATGGAATATTTTTTATCAAACAAATTGTTTGTATCCGATTTTCTATGGTAACAAATGAATATCTTCCACAGTTTTATTTCAAGTGCATGACAAGATGATAATTCGAGAAGTGTATTAATATTTTATAGGTTGGATTTAAAATAGATTCTTGATTAAAGGATAGTTTATAACAAATTCTTGTTCTTATCTATTTATTGCTTTTAAAAGATTTTTCAAATGTATTTTTTTTTCTCTTTTCTGTATTTTTAAAATTGATTCAATATTACATTCCAAGAATAATGCAATATTTGCATAGTTTGATTGATACTACTATAAGTGCATTTTCATTTAGTTGTAAATAATATAGTCAGATATTTAAAATTTATTTTTTTGTTTTATTGTTTACAACTAAATGAAAATACACTTATAGTAGTATCAATCAGACTATGCAAATATTGCATTATTCTTGGAATGTAATATTGAATCAATTTTAAAAATACAGAAAAGAGAAAAAAAAACAAATTCTTGGTTGTTTATTGCAACAAAGACTGCATAAGTAGTTGTTATTATTTTCAAGCTCTACCCTAGATAAAAAAAAACATTAAAATCGGTCCATTATTACTGGAGATATCGCTTTCGAGTAAGCACTTTCGATGTGAAGTCTTCATATTCACTTTTGAACATTGCTAGCTGATTCCCCCCACTAATTTTTAGATTGAAGATTCCTTTCCAGATGGGACACCTTTTTAAATCGTTATTTCACATAAAAAAATTAACTTTTCTCGTATCTGCAAATGGGGATTGGTAAGATAAAGGGTTGGATTAATAAAAATTTGTTGGAACAAAAATAGCAATCGCGTTCGGCATCAGCGCATAACTCGTGTGACCAGAACGCATCTTAGGAACTGTACCCACATTTCTTCTCTTAAATCATCTGTAAAACGTCCTGAACAGCAATTGGCCTACTGCCCACATTCGGGAATTCTTCCTCATCAGTTGAGTCACCTAGCGGTAGGATACTTTCATTTAAATCATCTGAAGATGTGTCGTCTTCTACCAGTACCTTTCTTGTTTTTTTATAACACAACTTGAACTTGCTGCCACAAAATCCCTTTTGCTGCTACCAGGTTTTGCATCGTCAGTTGTTTTTTTCTTTTCGTCGAACCCAGCTTTTCTTTTAATTTGATTTTTTCAATTCTCAATACGATGGACAATTCTAGTTCATTTTTTTATGAGTTGTAGTCAAAATTTTGGCTGTGATCAATTTTCGGCCTCTTGTGCCTTGTCGTTTTTTAAGAAGAAGAATGGGAAGTATGTATTGTGATAAAGCTGGTTGTTTCCAATTTGTTGTTTTTTAAACTAATATAAAGGAATTTGGAATGTTATTTCCTCTGGCTAACTGGAATCCAAGATTACAGACATCTTGTCTGGATAATCCTAATAGGTTTTCTCCATTTCTAGACAATGCTGCACTAGTTTCCTTTTCGGATAATCTGGCAAAATAGGTTTTCTCTCTAGGTAGTTTTGTTTGTCGATATGTCGTGGAATGCAATTTTAGATTCCCCATGTCTGGTTTGCTTTGAAAATTGTAGAAGGCAAAGATTTAGGTAATAATCTGAATTTTGGTTTCGAACATCTACTTGCGTAGCGCGTAACTTGAAATATTTGTAACGAAGATTTGTCAATGTGGTCGCCAATATCTCTAAAAGATAGGCACATTTGGAAGAAGCACTTGTCTGCTATCTGTGCAGATTATTATAGCTTTCCCGGCTATACCATTTTGGGTTATCTCTTTTGCGGCTTAGGAGATACCAGCCAGTTCTGGCATTTTTGCCCATACCCCACTCTATTCTTAGGTTCAGTGATCTGGAGTATATCCCGCATTCTGAGCCTTCTTCCATTTTGGTGCCATCGGTGTATATAAAATACGCATTTGCCACGTTTGTCTCCCTATACTGTCTTGTTTCGATTTTGTAGGGTTTGTCAAAGACAAACTTTGGTTCCCTTGAGTAGCAGCCTGCTTGTAGCAGGGGTAGCGCATCCAACTCTCTCCGCCAGAAATGAATTCTCGATTGTCCCATTCCTACATCCAGGTTTGCACCAGCTGAGCGCAGTCGCATCATTGTTACCAACGCCACCTATTTGACATATGTCTAAAGGTGTGATGCCAATGACCAATTCCATTGCAGCAATTGGTGTTGTTTTCATAGCACCTGTTATATTTATGCAAACCATTCGCTGAATATGGTTTAATTTGTTAATCGCTGTTGCCTGTAGTGCCTTTGGTACCCAAGCAATAGCAGTTTAGACCCAGGCGATCACTCTGGGCGAAAGGCCCCAGGTCCATCCGACTGTTCGTCGACATTGCTTATAGGCAATATATGTTCTTCTAGCTCTACTATCTACGTGTGAGTTCCATGTTAACTTCCTGTCAAGGGTAATACCAAGGTTCTTCACCTCGTTAGAAAAGTTTAGACAGTAGTATAGAATCCTTGGGGTATTAAGCACGTGATTCTTCTTTTTCTGGTGAAGAGGACCATCTCTGTCTTCTTAGGATTAAACAAATACGATAATTTGAAACTAATTATTATTTTAAGCAAGAGAACTTTTGAAATTATTTTTACATTTTTGTTTATTCTAAGACCAATTCTAATTTCAACGTTTTTGTTTTAATTATTTTCTAACTTAAATTGATTCTGGATAGTATGAAAGGAGGTCCAGAAGTTATGCTCTTTCCAGGAAAGCTTTTGATTCAACCACGTACCGAGTAATTTGACTGAGGTATTGAAAGTCAGGATGTTGTTTAAAATCATTTTTGTGCAATTTCAGTTCTTATAGAATTTTAAAGTTTCATTTTGTCTCTTTATCGAGTAGCTGAATTTGATGTATATTGTAATTTCAACCGATTTGTTTTAAATCAAGTTCATATCGTATTTATTTCAAGACGAGACTAAATTTAGGAGACTCCAACAATCAACCTTTGAAATTATAATTTGAAAGTTACATTGTATGAAAGTGAGTGCAATAAAATGATTGCATACACATGTCTCATATATTCCAACGTAGAAATAATTGGCGCGATGCCCTTCATATTTTTGTATCTTAATTAAAATTTCAAAAGTACGTATAATGTTTTATTTATATATGGATAGTTTTGTTCGCATGCAACCAGACTGAAGTTTTTCTAAATTTATATTGCGGCTATTCCAGCACGTTTAACTTTCCTAATACTAAGTCAATTTTAAAACACCTACTACCGGGTGGGGCGAATTACAGCCCCAGTGTTGTTTTGTATATTTATACAAAATTATTTTTAAAATTATATAAAAACGGTAATATTTTAAGATGTTATAATTTTTTGAAGACTTTTTACCAATAACTATCATTAGCAAAAATTAAAACATTAAGAAATATAATTTTATTATATATATATATATATATATATATATATATATATATATAATAAGATTATATATATATAATAAGATTATATATATATATATATATATATATATATGTATATATATATATATATATATATATATATATATATATATATATATGTAACAATTATTTTTTTGTATAATACGAATTACAGCCCCGTGAAAATCATTCTAAAATAAATAGACCGAATAAATTGAGTGAAACAGCTTGATGACATAATTGCCAGGAAACTTGTGCATATTAACCATAATAGTTTCTGTCAATTTTAGTAATCGGAACGATAACTTTGTCCTTGAAAACAAAATCTATTTCACATGCAACACCTCATTATATTTTCAACGGATTAGTCAGATTTTTATGATTCTTTTATTCACCAAAATGAATTATTATTCTCTTAATGAGCTGATTTATTGCTCATAAATTTTGATAAAACAAGTAGGTGAATAAGTTAAATAAACAATTGTGTTAATTAGCAACAAGATATTTGTTGCAAATTACAAAAAACATGTACAAATATCCTACACATCAATAAAGTTGTAGTTGTTGTAATTGTAAATTTGAAATCGATTTGATATGCTATAGCAAGACATTTTGAGTTTTCTGTTACAATTTCTCGTGCTTTTGTCAATAATCTTAGTATAAAAATAAATATAAAAAATAAAAATAAAAACGTCTATTGCCTTAATAATATTTTAACTTGTCACACTAAAAATATTTCACACTTAAGATACTTTAGCCTTTTTTCTTCTGATGTTCCGCATGCTCTTCGGGTAACTGATTATTTCTGTCGTTTACTCCTTGGATTATTTTTCTCTAGGTACATGTTTTGACTTCGTACCTACTTTCTTGAATGAGATGCATATGTTTTCACGCAGGATCCAGGACAGGCTCTTGTTCCGTCCCGCGTCTTGCACTTTTCCATCTGTCCCGTCCTGCGTCCCGCTCCGTATTTTTATAATAATGGTATAGACAAATTTAATATTTATATTTTTTTGACAGATTTTATTTTTACAAATTGTCTTAACATATAGTCAAAATTACATTATTAGACCAATTTAATAATTACTTCAGTTTCTACAAGTGGCACCTTTTCCTCTACAATGTATTGTGTAAAAATTTCTATTTGTTTCGAGTTTTTCCCATTTAAATTGTTTCAAATACTATACTATATAGCAGCGTTTACTAATTTTTTTTCCGTGGCCCAGTTATTTTTGTGCTTATGCTTCGTGACCCGCTAATTTTTTTGCATAACCTGGTGTTTGTGTACAAGAAAACATATTTAAATAGTAATTATAGTTTTATATATTTTAATAACGAATCATTAGCTCAAAGAAAAATGTAATAAAACAAAATAAAAACCAAATACTTTAATTAATGGGAAGTATGCAGTTGTTTCTGGTTAACTAAAAACTTCACGTTTGGAGGAAAATATGTTAATTTTATCCCAAATTCCCAAACGGTTCCTATATTTATTTTTGAGGAAAACCATTGTTGAAAACCCTGCGTGCTTTATCAGCTAGTTACCAGAAATTGTGTTTAAAATGCTTTACTGTTTACTGCCAAATGAAGGTACTTAAAAGAGTACATGAAATTGTTAATAATTTAAAAATCCATCGAACCCACCACAGAGAGGTTTTAGTTATTGAGGTCCATAAAACAAAAAAATCTGGTCAGATTCCTGCCTGACGCGATCAAAGTTCCGGAAATAATTTATTTCTCTAAACTAAATCTATAGCTAAGTAAGTGAGATGATTGGGATGCCATTTCGGGGCGTTCCAACCTATCTAGTGTTTTGTAGGAGTTAAAAACGTATTAAATATTCACGTCACTCAAAAATATGAAAAAAAAGAACAGTTTATTCAATACAAAATAAATTTAATGAAGTAATTTCTATGCCAGGAAATGTATTCTGTTAGTGAGCCCTGCCGAATAATTTAAACTATTGTCATACTAACGAAAATTTACTGAAGTTTCAATTCAAAATACTGTTAACTTTAATGATAAACCAGTTTACTTGGCCGTATCATTTTATATTTCAGTAACGAGCATATTCTTTTTAAAAACGTCATTCCGTTGATTAGACTACCAATAATTAGCGGCACGAATAGTTTTATCTAAAGTTTTATAAAATCGAGCTATTAAAATGCCATCAGCTGGTTTCATCGTTTGAATAGTTTGGTGACGAATATCCTTGAAATCCGTTTATTGTACCAGTATCTACGAAATTATTATTACGGATGGAAAGTTTAGTAATTATACGAAGGTAGAATAAAAAGTTCACGGTCTGTAAGAAATAAAAAAATTTTTATTGAAATTTTTTTTTTTCAATGTGGTTTATCTTTACTTCAAAACAGTTTGTTTCGTATTTTTCCATTAACGAAGGACATCAAAATTTCCGTTCGTTTTGCTATAGCCTCTTTATTCGTGTCTCCTATGAGAATGAGGAAAGAAGTTATTGTAGAAAGAGATATAGAGAGTCATACGATGGCAAAGAACGAAAATGAAAGATCTGATAAGAGCATATTGCCAAAAATAAATAGACTACATAAAATATGGCGGAACATAGTTAATGCAGCAGTTACTAATCATGTTTACTAAAGGCATAAGATTAAGACAAATACCTGTGGAGTGAAGGACCAGTATTATTATGATCCCATTGTTTAACCGTTTCAATGCCACTGTCGCTTGATTATCATAATTCAGTTAATCGCGTCCATTGCTGGACATAGGCCGCCTTCAGTTTCTTCCTGACAGTTATCCAATTTCCCGCTACTCTTTTTACGTCGTCGGTACATCTAGTCGATGGTCGTCCTCGGCTTCTTTCACAGTTTCTGGACTTCCATTCCATAATTCGTTGGATTAGGTAACATGGCCATATTACCTAATCCAACGGTAACTTTAACATCTTAACATATTATAAGAAATACTGTAAACCAAATGTAACTAATTATTTGCTAACGGGTTTTCACCCTTATATTTAGAGGCTACATTCATGTACTCCTAGACACTGATGATGGAATATGGATTTCGAAAACGTTTTGTCTAATTAGCCCGTTTGGGTTTTAAATATATACCTTTTACAAAGGTTTTTAATAAAAAAATTTTATGTACTTATCAGTCTATCAGGAAACGTTTGATTGAGAAAGTCAATAGTTGCTTTAGAGTTGTGAGCAACAACGAACACCCATCCTGTTGGAAATAAACCTCCTGAAAATTAACGGGAAAGCGTCGAACTGCCGGAATGATGTCATTCTGTAAAAGTTGTTAATATTTGGTCCCGTTTAAGTGTCCATCGATAAAAAATGGACCGACAATATAGTCGCCTAACATCCCAGTTCAAACATTTAACTTTTGCGGATGCTCCACTGCAACACTGAGATGCTTATTTTTCCGAGAATAATATTTTGCAACGGATAGATTGTGTTTTTTATGTAATGAAAATGAAAATTCATCAGAAAATAAAATATTTTTTAAAAAGTGTACATTTTTATTCTGTTTATCTAACATAAATTCACAAAATTCCATCCGCCAAAAGTTATCTTCCGAAAACAGTTCTTTTGTTGGTTGTATCTTAAAACAGTGATACCCATTCCTTTTGAGAACTCGCTGGATAGTTCAAGCATCCACGTTAAGTTCCCTAGCAATTTGTACACTATTGCAGGGTTCACTAGCTTCCACAAAAGTACAAATATCAATATCTCTGTTTTGACGCTTATCATCGACAGATCTAACACGTGGTTCATTACTTTCATGACACTTTTTACAACTGTTTCCACATCCCGAAGTTTGAAAATGTTAAATGGTATTTTTAACTGTTGTAACAATTGGTGGAGGTCTATTTTCGAAGGCAACAATAAATAAATCAATTACTTCGCGTATCTAATGACTCTGAAAATACCAAGTTGCACTTTTTGTTGGACGGTATACAACGTAATAGGCACTTAATTAATTATTTGTTTATTCTTTCAGAACTACGTTTGGAATTTTTAATGTCAATGTGACAATTACGACAATTCGTACCTACCATGCCCCGAAAACTTATATGCCATGACCTTGAAACATTCCCCCATCACTTTGACCCCAGGCAGTTAATAAAGAGAAATGACAGTCTATCTCTCTCACGAAGACTTTAACCAATCATTTATTATAACACAGTCTCGGGGTGTCAATAAAATAATCAAACGAAACTTAATTCCAATCTGTGAAAAGTAATGACAGATCTTCCGTTTGTTTACAAGTTTTCAATTTTATTTTATTATCTTTAACTTTCGTTTGCATTTATTCTTAGTAATTTTAATTTAAGTTGGTTACTTAGTTTTTAAAGTTTAGTTTGAGTTTTTTGTGTTGAAGAATGTTTTGTGAAGAATTTTTGTGTTGTGCTAGTAAAAAAACTAAACATGGTGAATTATTGTATTGTTCCGTTGTATGCAAATCATGGAAAAATAAAAAAAAGATAATGATAGTAAGTTGTTAAATTGTAAATGTTATGTAATTAGTTATCGATAACTGTTTTATCTTAAACAACAAATAAATATTGGATTATCTAAAAAAATTGTGCATTTCTTATATATCCTTTTATTTTTTAATAATATATGTGAGATTATGTCATCGGAAAATAGTAAGATATTTTCCAGTAAATTTTAATTAGTAACGAAATAGACCGCAAGAGGCGCTAACGGATATGAATGTAACGGGTGTCCATTTGAATTTCCCGCCAAATGATGATTATGGTCTGTTTTTTAACCAGGAGGAGTAATTCAAATTTTCCGCGCCGTAATTCTTGTTTGTAATTGGTCCAACCGCAGGCAAGTTTACTCCACTAAATTATGACATATTGACACTAATGACATTTGTGAAATTTTAAAATTCAAAATTTATATCGACGATTTTTTGTATTTTCTGCGTTATTCCTTACATTCATAGATTTTTCGTTTGCATTTATATAAAGAACAGTTCTTTTCAGAACTATTTAGTGTTATTAAGATAACAATATGGATTCAATGCCAAGTACTAGTGGTAATTATTCTTCTCCACCTTAAAAACGCCGAGTAGATTTGGGTCATTTATCAACAAATAAGAAACAATGTTTTATAAACATGTATAAAAAAATGAAAATTGATAATTCTGGATTGAAAATAACAGCCACGGTAGCAAAAGTAAAACAGGCAGCAGGTTAGTTTTGCAGAATAGTTATTATTAAAATCAAAACTTACTAAAGTAATGTGGTAATTTGAGGTGTTGCGAATTCAACTATTAACCAAACAATTAAAGAATATAAGCAGACTGGTGATATGCGAATATTATTTAATGTGATATTTTTCTAGATGATATTTATACTAAATATTGTTTAAAGTATTGTTTTTTCATTTGTTTTTATCACAATAAAAGAACATTAGTAAAGTAATATTGTGTTTTAGTTTGATTTCATTGATGCAGATGATTTTGTTCTTCCTGGTTGTAGATAATCACAAGAAAACTGAAAAATTATGCTTGAATGTAACATAATAGATTGAATTTGTTAACTTTAGTCAATTTTATTTATTGATAACAAGTGTTACAATCTCAAGAATCCAGCATTAAAAAAATTGGAAGTACACACTTATTTATACAAAGTATCTTTTTGCATTATAGTGCTTCAAATAGAACCTCAAGATATTGTTACATAAGTTAAACAAATCTATCTAATGAGGTAACTCATTACCAAAATACCACACCTATATTTGAACCATAATTTATTCTGTGATGGGAAATATGAAAAAGTGAATTTTAAAGCAGTGAACGGGAAGGAGTATGTAAAACAAATTGACTGAAGCAATTCAGGAGTTTGGATTATTAAGCTTAAAAATAATGATCAAAGTCAAAGTTAACTCTTCTGGTAAGAAAAAAAAAACCTATATTCAAGAAATTAATCACATCAGAATAAAAATATGGTCTACGCAGTTTAAAAGAACAGTATTTCAGAAATCTTTGAACTGTCTCTAACTTTTTGATACATGCATTTGCATAGCTTTGTTGCATACTTATTAGATCTATTTGCAAATTAAAAGACAAATTTATGTGAAAAACCAAACTTAGATGAATGTGAAAAATGTGAAAACGTCCTTTTTTTTATTGTAATAATTGTAATATCTATTGGAAGTGAATTAAAAAAAATTATAATTCAAACAAATTAGCAAAGTTAGGTTAGAATTGACGTGGAAGGTTGTCCGATATTGATTACTCGATTACCGCAAGGCCGAGATAATCAACAAAAAAGAAGATGTATTTGGTGACTTTTCTAGTAACTTTCTTGAGTGTGAATCTGTCTTTTTGGTTTACTCCTCCTGGTTAAAAAACAGAGTATAGTAATGACGCAAGGGGTCCTAATGAACGAAATTTATACATTAAGGCCCAGTTTTTCAGTGAGAGGTTAAAATTTTGGTTAACTAACCTAGGTTAAATTTTAACCAATTTTTTAACCCTTATATCGTTTTTCAGTACTTTAAACCAGGTTAAAAAAATCTGGGTTAGCTAACCACTTTTTCTCTTCTGTTGGCTGCAGTTATTGTACTTGCGCATGTGCAATTCGAGACCTTTTTTGACAGAAAAATAAATAAATAAAATTTCATAACCTAATTAATAATAATATTAAAAATGATTAATGCAATATCAAGTTCAGAATCTTCATCTGATGATGAAGATGTAATTAACTTTATATTGCACTTAGGACGACCACGTAGGGCACCTCGATTTCATAATAGAAGAGACCATTATAATTACTGGGACGATTTAGACTTTTTTTGCCGATTTCGTTTGTCAAAGCCAACGGTGGTATCACTATTGGAACAGATTGACCAGGAAATAAGAAGTCCAACTGTTTGGTAAATAATTATTTTACTGTATAGACAAATATAATCTAATTAAATTTATATTTCTAGGAATCATGCATTAAATCCTATGGAAATGCTATTAATCACATTGAGGTATTTTGCTACTGGTAGTTTTCTGATAGTAATGGGAGACTTTGGTGGTGTACATAAAAGTACAACAAGCAAGGTAATATTTAAGGTAGGTAATACTTTTAAAATATGTTTATCAGATTTCTTACTATATAAATTACAGGTAACCAGAGCTATTGCTAATTTACGCAACAGATACTTGCAGTTTCCACATACTGAAGATGAAATAACCAACATACAAGTGGGGTTTTTCAACATAGCCAAGTTTCCTAGGGTTATTGGTGCTTTGGACTGCACACATGTTAAAATAATTTCTCCAGGTTTGGTTAATTACTTACATTTGTTAATAAATATAATTAAAATGTTTATTTGTAGGAGGAGACCGAGCAGAAATTTTTCGAAATAGAAAAAATTTCTTTTCTATTAATGTTCAAACCATTTGCGATGCAAATTTAAAAATTAGAAATATCGTGGCAAGGTGGCCAGGTTCTGTCCATGATTCAACCATTTTCAATCAATCCCAAATAAATAGGCAATTTGAAAATGGAGAATTCGGAACTGCAATACTTGTAGGAGATGCAGGGTATGGGGTAAAAAATTACTTACTTACTCCATTAGCAGACACAAGAAATCGTGCAGAAAATTTATATAATGAGTCCATAATACGTACTCGGAAACTGTGTAGAACGCTCATATGGAGTGTGGAAAAGGAGGTTTCCAATATTGAGCAATGGTATAAATTTGAAATTAAACAAGATTCAATGGGTGATAGTTGCTACAGCTGTATTGCATAATTTAGCAATAGATAGCAATGACTTGGAGCCTCCTATATTAAATGCAGATGATCAGGCTGCTTTTAATTTTGTTAATAATATGCCTGCGGATGTTCATATTGATCGGAATATTAACATGATGACTAGAAATGAAATCATTGCCTATTTCAGTAATTTGTAGTTTTATTTGTCGTAAAAATGTTTTTTATTATTTGTACCATTTGTAAATAAATATTCTTTTAATAGATTTGATTTTTTGCATTTTATAAATCTACCTTTAAATGTGAATTTTAGGAATATATTTTTGTGACTTAACTTTTGTTATTTTAATATCATTTTTTTCTTCATAAATATTGTTTTAAATAAATGAATGAATAATCTTACCATAAATCATTGCAATTTTTAGTAAATAATTGTTTGGTAAAACTAAATATAAATGTTTTGTATGTTTAATTTTCTTGGCCTTTTTTCTCAGCACTAGATATGACACAAAAGTAATTTGACTTATTTGATTTGTAAAAAATGACACCTAAGATGTACCAAATACTATAAACTATAGTCTATAGTATTTGGATGTACTTTTTGAATATTTAATTTGAAAAGAAGACAATGCAATGAATGAAGCTACAGTAAATATGCAGACAGGAAGTAGTTTAATAGAAGGATTGTCAAATATAAAAACAGGCAAGGCAGGAGGAGGACATGATGAAATTGAACCGGAAATGGTCAAATACATGTGAGAATAAGGTATAAACTGGCTATGGAAAATACATAAAGTGGGAAAACAAACAGTCCCTAAAGATTGGTCGAACTATTCATTCTGCCAATTTCCAAAAAAAGAAAACATGTAAACTGTGATAATTGTAGAGATCTTTGTCTCTCATTAGTATTCTTTAAAACATATACAAAAATAATAGAGAAATGACCAAGACAAGAAGTAGAAATGAGATTGGGAGAAGAACAAGCAGCATTTAGACCAGGAAGACAGACAAGTGACAACATATATATCAATAGGAACCTTATGGAAGGAAGCATAGAAACAGGGGAAAACTAGTATTTGCATTCATAGACCTAACAGCATCATTTGCTACAATATACATGTACCAAATATATTCATAAAAATATAGAAAGTTCTTACAAAGAGGTAAAAGAAAAAGTACAAATAAGTGGAAAATCAAAAGGGATGTATTAAACAAAGAGATATTCTCAGCCATTCATAATAGTAGTTATGAACGAATTGATATGAAATACACTAGCAAGAACCAACCACATACAGAAAATATGGGATACAATAGATTACAACTGGTAATAGAGTCCTTAATGTATGCGGTCAACATTGTACTAATAGCAGATTCCGATACAAATGCAGAAACCAATATATATATATATATATATATATATATATATATATATATATATATATATATATATATATTGAAATGATTTCAATATGTCAAAGAGGATATAACTTAAAGGGATTTTTATATGAGTTTGTTGTTCATGAATTTCATGAAGCCATCACAATGTGGGGTCGACTCTGAAATAAAAGGGAGAAAAGATTAGTAAATTGCTAAATAAATTAATTTTGACTTACCTGGTATAGTGTTAATAATTTCTGAATAGTATAGTTGCCTAGTGTATAGGTGAATCGTCTAAACCTTAAAAGGAATAAAAAAGAAGAATTCTTAAAAAATTATTTAAACATAGAAATTTTAAAAATAAACGTCAGAAAAATAAACTGTCAAAAGTCTGTGGGAACTAAATTAATAGGGGTTTTGTTAAATAAATTACAATGATGTGGAGATGAAAAGAATAAATTATATTAGTATTGTTAAGTTTTATATCTGAATTTTTTTTTATAAATTCCCAAATTAGATGTGATTAAAGTGCTTATGAGAAATTAATGTGGTTTGACAAATATGTCAAAACAGGACAGTTTTATGGTTGAATAAAATAGAAGACGGAATGAAAAAAGAAAGGGGGTTGCTGTTGGCAACGAATAATTTTGGTGGTTGGTGCTAGCTATGGCGGTTAACAAGGAAGAATAGGTTGTTGGAGGCGACGAAAATTTTGGAGGAAGAGCCCTAAAAAGGTGGAATAGTCCGGGAGTGCTTTAAAATCGTTTAATTATAATTTAGTTTTTCCACATTTTCAAATAGAGATATCCAGAATTTGTTCCAGAGAGTAAGAGAAATTTTGACTTATAAATTATAATTGGAGTGCAGAAATGTCATTTAGATTGAAAAAGTAAAAATTCATGAATTAACTAATTGCGATAGGCCTTAAAAATTGAAATATTAATGATCATTAAAATAAAAATATAATAGTACGTACCTTTAACTTCCGAAGAGAGGATAGATATTCCAGTATCACCGATTATTTTGCGAGTAGTTAGTTTTCTTTAAAAAAAAAAAATCAGAACTGTTTGAAAGTGAGTTTGGATAATAATTTTGGGGATCATTTGAAATTTTGATTATATTTTAATGCTAGTTATAAGTCAGCGGCATAAAGTGTTCAGTTTTCTTTTCTTTATATTTCATTTAAACACTTTATAAAGTTGCAATAGTCATTTAGATTTAAGGTAATTGTAGAGAGTTTCCACATTTTGTAATCAAATTCTATTTTCACGACACATTAAGGTTTACACGATTCCTATTTTTGTAAATTTTTAAAGGCAACCCAAGTTGCAGACTAATTTTATTGTTTATATTAAATTTGTTCAATATTAATAAATAACGTGCTTCATTTGGGTTAATTTATCAAAAATATAAAGTAAATTTTGGTTTAATTTCTTTTTGAACTCTACCAGGAGACTACAGAGTTGACGTCACACAGTGACAGATTGCTTAGAACAAATAATTGAGCTAGCCGAGGTATAGTATATTAACAACGAACTACATACTTTTAAAATTCACTTCAATTCAATTAAAATTATATTTATTAACAATAAAACATAAAAATAATAAAAACAAAACTATTACAATTGGCGCTAACAACGTGGAGCCTCTGGGAAAACAGAAATAAGGGTGTTTTTTTTAAGCAGATTTATTAATAATACACAGATTAAAATAAAAACAAATTGGTGTGATTAGAGTTGTAGAGATTCTGGGGTAGTTAAAGTTAAATTTGAGAATAAATAGAGATAAGGATAAAATGGCAGACCGAATGACTTTAAGAAATGGAAAAGAAATCGTACCGAAAGAGAGTGAAGGAGAACAGGTGTTAGAACAGGAACAGGGTATACAGGTAGATGAAGAAAGCAGAGGAGGATCAGGAGAATTTGTAGTACAATATTTAGAGCAAGGCAGACAAGAAGCAGGACAAGGTGATAGAGAGGGAAGTCTAACAGATAGTTTGAGAGAGGAGTTGGATGAGACAGTGAGAGATAGACGTGATGAAAGTGTGGATGAATGTAGAGTGCAGGAGGAGAGACGTAGGGAAGGAGATGTTGGAGAGTCAGGGATGACACAGATGGATATGAGGCAAATAATGCGGATGTTACAACAGATGGATCATAATATTAGGGGAGATATGCACAAAATGGATAGTAATATTAACAATATTAGGGGGGATATGAACAAAATGGAAAATAATATTAAAGGAGAACTTAGGGAAGAGTTAATTAAAATGAGGGAAGAAATCAAAGAAGAAGTGAAGATAGTCAGGGAAGAGATGCTACAAATTACCCAAGGTTTAGAAGAGAAAGTAGAACAGGTCAGAGGAGAAAGTGAGAATTTTAAGAGGAATGTACAGGAGGAGATATCCAGAGAAAAGGCCATAATTAGAGCGGAAATAGGACAGGAAATTGGGAGCAGATTTGTAGAGTTGGGAACAGCCATTAAAGAGAATTTACCAATGGAAATAAACAAAGAAGTTAATAAGCAGAATAAAGAGATTGTTAGGGAGGTAGAAAGTGTTAAAAGGCAAACTCAGGATTATGAGGAAAAAATTACCATTATAAAAAATAATATAAAGAAGGGATTGCAGAATTTGGAACTGGAAATGGGTATGCATGCAAATCAGGCGGAAAAGGGAGATAGAGTATTACAGGGACAAGTTGAGGAATTGAGAGAGAAATTTAAAAATGCAAGTGAGGAGATTCAGCGTTTGGAATCAAATCTAGGACAAACAAGAGTAGTGAGTACTGTGGTGCCGAGTTATAATGATGGGGGAATAAAGTTTGATGGAAACCTGAATCACTTACATCCTAGAATATTTGTAGATATCATCAAAAATAAGGTAAAGAATGTAAGGGATCCAATAGAAATGAAATTGAATATTCGAAACATGTTAGTGGGCATGCCATTATTATGGTTTTGCAATAATGAAAATTCCATAAATAATGTGCAGGAATTTGAGGCCAAGTTTATTAACTATTTTTGGGGAGAAAACCAACAGGCTAGTTTCAGGGAGCGGTTGTATTTTGGGAAATTCAATTATGAAAAAAGTACCAACTACAATCTGTACGCAATGCAGTTATTCCAGACAGCACAATATTTAGAACCGGCTATGCGAGAAGAGGAGATTGTCCTATACATTGCCAGGCAATATAACCATAACATGGCAGAAACAATAGCTCTCCACAATATAAAGACGATGGAAAGTTTGACAGGATATCTTCAGAGGATTGAGAGGAGTGTAGGGACGCAGAATCGAAATGGACAAGAGCAAGTGACATATAGGAATAACACAGCAAATAGACAGGGATATGTGAATCGAGGGAATAATTATAGGGAAAGAGAATTTGAGAGACAAAATAGAAGCAGGGATTTTACAAATAGGGGAGAGAATTTGAACAATGTCAGGAGAGATATCGGACGATATAACTGGGAACGTAGACAAGGGAATCCAAACAATGATAGAGAGAATAACTGGAGACAAGGGAATGACAGAGGCAATAATTGGAGACAGAACCAGGGAAATTATCCACAGGAGACGAGAAATAGGGAAGTTTACAGAGAAGGGAATCCAAGATATAATAGGGGGGAAAATGAGGAGAGAAGACAGGTGAATGTAGTTAGAACAGAGGAGAATAGGGGGGAAGCAAGTGTTGATGTAGAAGGGAGAAATTTTGCTTAGACCGCTCCTATGTGCATAATATTGTCTACTTATCAAAGTATGAACATCCAAGGGAGTTTATTAGAGATACTGGGGAATTAAATAAAAATAATAACACTAATACTTTAAAGTTTATTGAAGGGTACATACAAGATTCAGTATACAAGTTATTATTAGATACAGGTTCAGAAGTAACTCTAATCAACAAAAACATTGTAAATAATTTAAATAAGGACAAATGTAAAAACCGTAAAATACTATCTAGAAAAATACATAGAGGAAGTAGGTACTCCAGAAACAATTATCTTAGATCATGCCACATATTTTGAAAGTCCAAGATTAAAAAGAGTTTGTGAAGAAAAAAAAATCCAATTAAATTTCATTAGTATCAGAAGACCCGCATCTAATCCTGCAGAAAGATATGTCAAAGAGGTGGTAAAATTCTTAAGAATTTTGTGTGCTAGACAACATTATTTATGGCAGGAAAATTTGCCACAAGTTGAAAGATTTTTAAATGAGACACCACATGGAATCACCAAACAATGCCCATATTTCCTAATGTCTGGAAAGTATCCAGAAAGACCTTGGGAAATCAGTAATACAGGGGACATTCAAGAAGTAATGAAGAAGGTGAACCAAAATTTAATAAGAAATGCAAGTCGTTATGTAAATAGAATCAATAAGAAGAGAAAGAAAAGAGTTATTTTTGAAAAAGGGGAGAAGGTACTTATCAGGTCACTACAGGTGCCTAAAAGGAATGAAAATCTGTGTGGAAAATTACTTTTGCCATTTGAAGGACCTTATGTCATTAGTACTGAACATGGGGTAAACAGTTATGAACTAAGACATCCAGAAACTAATAAAATTAGAGGGATATTTAATATAGAGGGAATTTATAAGTATTATGAATAAACATACAAGGGTAGGCAATATTATGACACGAATTTTATATTATTAGATATAAGTTTTGTAAATAGAAGGATAATTAATACATAAGCATATCTTGAGATAAATTTGATAATAACATGACTCAAATAATTTATTGGGAACAGATGTACAGAATAATGATGAATTTATATATAAAAAAAAAGAGGTTGATTTATTTTCAAGTAAATTTATAGGAGTTACAAGTATAAATAAATGAGCAAAGTACTATGGACAAATCGATATTTTGTAGAAATTGGGAAATAGGGAATATTATAATGATAAATAGTATATGTGAAAATATGTGGGAAATAAGATGAAAAATAGAATTATAGGAAATATTGAAATATGAAATATAGAGAGTTATATGTAGAGATGATGAAATGGATATTATATGCGGATACAAAAAGAATAAATAATAATGCGGCAATGAATAAAGATACTGAAATAGTATATGCGGAAATAAATGAATAAAGATATAAAATAAAGAGGGGAACAATTATAAGAATTTCTACGAAATTAGTACGAGAAATAAATAGTACAGGAAAAGAAGTAATGAAATTGGGAAAGTACTTGGAAATTTGATTCTGAAGTTGATATAATTAGTGAAAGATTTGTAGATTTTGTTTGGAGAAGTCTGTATTTTTCATAGAGTAAATTATTAAAAAAAAAAAATATTCAAGAGATATGCTTATTAATAAAAGTCAGTTTATTGTTATGTTAATATTAATAAAATGTTTAAGTTTATCGGTAAGAATTTAGATTTAGTAAGTGCTGATAGTTAGCACTGAACAAAATCCAAATTGGGGGGAAGTTGAAATGATTTCAATATGTCAAAGAGGATATAACTTAAAGGGATTTTTATATGAGTTTGTTGTTCATGAATTTCATGAAGCCATCACAATGTGGGGTCGACTCTGAAATAAAAGGGAGAAAAGATTAGTAAATTGCTAAATAAATTAATTTTGACTTACCTGGTATAGTGTTAATAATTTCTGAATAGTATAGTTGCCTAGTGTATAGGTGAATCGTCTAAACCTTAAAAGGAATAAAAAAGAAGAATTCTTAAAAAATTATTTAAACATAGAAATTTTAAAAATAAACGTCAGAAAAATAAACTGTCAAAAGTCTGTGGGAACTAAATTAATAGGGGTTTTGTTAAATAAATTACAATGATGTGGAGATGAAAAGAATAAATTATATTAGTATTGTTAAGTTTTATATCTGAATTTTTTTTTATAAATTCCCAAATTAGATGTGATTAAAGTGCTTATGAGAAATTAATGTGGTTTGACAAATATGTCAAAACAGGACAGTTTTATGGTTGAATAAAATAGAAGACGGAATGAAAAAAGAAAGGGGGTTGCTGTTGGCAACGAATAATTTTGGTGGTTGGTGCTAGCTATGGCGGTTAACAAGGAAGAATAGGTTGTTGGAGGCGACGAAAATTTTGGAGGAAGAGCCCTAAAAAGGTGGAATAGTCCGGGAGTGCTTTAAAATCGTTTAATTATAATTTAGTTTTTCCACATTTTCAAATAGAGATATCCAGAATTTGTTCCAGAGAGTAAGAGAAATTTTGACTTATAAATTATAATTGGAGTGCAGAAATGTCATTTAGATTGAAAAAGTAAAAATTCATGAATTAACTAATTGCGATAGGCCTTAAAAATTGAAATATTAATGATCATTAAAATAAAAATATAATAGTACGTACCTTTAACTTCCGAAGAGAGGATAGATATTCCAGTATCACCGATTATTTTGCGAGTAGTTAGTTTTCTTTAAAAAAAAAAATCAGAACTGTTTGAAAGTGAGTTTGGATAATAATTTTGGGGATCATTTGAAATTTTGATTATATTTTAATGCTAGTTATAAGTCAGCGGCATAAAGTGTTCAGTTTTCTTTTCTTTATATTTCATTTAAACACTTTATAAAGTTGCAATAGTCATTTAGATTTAAGGTAATTGTAGAGAGTTTCCACATTTTGTAATCAAATTCTATTTTCACGACACATTAAGGTTTACACGATTCCTATTTTTGTAAATTTTTAAAGGCAACCCAAGTTGCAGACTAATTTTATTGTTTATATTAAATTTGTTCAATATTAATAAATAACGTGCTTCATTTGGGTTAATTTATCAAAAATATAAAGTAAATTTTGGTTTAATTTCTTTTTGAACTCTACCAGGAGACTACAGAGTTGACGTCACACAGTGACAGATTGCTTAGAACAAATAATTGAGCTAGCCGAGGTATAGTATATTAACAACGAACTACATACTTTTAAAATTCACTTCAATTCAATTAAAATTATATTTATTAACAATAAAACATAAAAATAATAAAAACAAAACTATTACATATTGAAATCATTTCAACTTATATATATATATATATATATATATATATATATATATATATATATATATATATTTAGAACAAATAGAAAAACTAAGAATGGACATAAACTAGGAAAAGGTAATAAAAGGAAAAGATAATGATAATCAGTGTCAAAGAAGAAATAACTATAAAATGTTCATAATTTGCCTTGTAAATTTAGAAACATGATGACTATTAAGAGAATGTCCAAACCGATAATAAATAAAATAGCAAAGAGACTCATAAACTAGTATGAGCATCTGAAGAGGATGCATCCTAACAGAACTACAAGAAAAGTCCATGAAGCAAAGAACATTGTAAACAGAAAAAGAGGCAGCTCAAGAAAAATATGGATAAAAGTAGTATGAGACACGAAGAGTTTAACAAGAATCACACTAGGAATTGAAAATAATGGAAGAGACAGGTGAATGGAAATTAAAATAGCTGTCCCAAATCCGACAAACTGATAGGTAAAAAGAAAGGAAAGAAAGATATTCTTTTTATTTATTTATTACATTTTATTAGTTTGTGTCTGGTGCTCCCCTCGTAATAAGCTCATTTTTAATTTGTGCTCTTCTTGAAGGTATTTCATTTGAAGGTCATGCAAGTCCTTCTTTCTCTTGTTATCTTCCATCAGTGATTGCTTCTTCAACTTATATAATTCCAATTTGGCATCAGCCACCTTGCACCATTTTTCGTTTGTGGTACTCCCAGTTACCTTTTCTGTAATTTATTGATTTCATTAAATTCATAATTTTATTTTTGTCAACTTACCTTTTTTTTCCTTTAATTCCTTCGCCACTGGTTTTTTTAGTTTCGAAGGTGTATAATCAGACCAATCTACAAAATGAAAATATATGAAACACATTTTAATATGTACATTAAAATATTCACCTTCATCAGTATTTAATAAATCTAAAAGTGATTCATTTATATTTGCTTCATTTTGAAGTTCTTCTTCTTGTACTTCTATTTGAAGTACTTCTACAACATTTTCATTATTTTCACTTCTCTCTAAGTCCTCTGCCACAAGATATTCTAAAAAAACTCACAATTAAAATGGCTAAATTTTGAAAGTCATACAATACTTGCCTGTTTGAATCAAATCAGAATCACACTCTGATGGCATTCCTGTCCTTCGCTCACCCAATATATCATTTATAATACAGTCAACTGGGGTTTCCTCAGCTGGCTTCGATGGACCCCCACCTGTAGCTGTATAGTATCTCCTGTCTTTGCCGTGGTTTCTTACAGCAGTTTTTTTTAAATTCGTCCACTTCTCCTTCAGTATTTTAGCTGAACGTGGTATTCCAGCAGTGGACTGTGCATTAAACTGAATGGCAAGTTGTACCCATTCACAGGACTTTTGCCTATTACTAACAACTCCCGTTTCTTTACATTCCAGTATCTTCTTATATTTATTTACCAGCCCCACCAATAGGGTGATTTCGCATTCTGTAAAGTTTTTGGACCGCATGGCAACATTTGTTTGTCCGTTCATACTGACTAAAATTACACGTAATTAAAAAATCAACTTATACCAATATAAGACAATGAAACCAATCTAAAATACAATAATGTGAACATACCTGTTGCAGTTATATTTATTTCCTTCCTAGATAATGATAATAATAATTTATAAATTTGGTAATAATATATAATACGGAGGTAAAGTGTATATTTCACGCGATAAAAACAATTCTAGAATATATTTCCCGAGATAGACACAAAATAACATAACCTAACTAATCTCTTCTCTCAGGCAATTGTAAACAAAAGACATCTGATGCACTCTGACTCTGCACCTATGCGCAAGCGTAACCAAAAAATTCGGGGTTAAACCATCTAACGAGTATGGGTTAAAATCTTGGTCAACTTAAACTGGTTTAAGCGCTAACCTAGTACTGAAAAACAGATTAACCATAAATATTTCGGTAACCGAAAAATAAATAGGTTAACCCAGCACTGAAAAACCGGCCCTAAGTTGCCTATCTATTTCTAATATATTATTTATCTATGGTACCTACTGTGGAATGAATATAGAGGTGGAAAGTACGTGATCTGTATTAGTAAAATAATATACCGCTCATCTTTATGCTTCAGGTGCTGTTGTGTAGCCGATAGGACCGGCCACAGTCTACTTCACACCCTGTATGGTCAAAGTTTAAGATACGACTGCAATTATTTCGTAGAATATTTCGCCTTAGACTTAATTATGGAAGGTGGAGAGTGCCGAGGAGTTATCGCTCTATGCCTAGAGGATGGTACTTTGCATAGGTTCAGAGCCAAGAATACAGTAAGTTATTCATGTTTTAATATTGTCATTCAGTACTTAAATATTGATATTTTGGACGTGAATCGTTTAGTCTGATTACAATTAAATCTTCTAAGAGACGAGAGAGGACTAGTTACTCAATATTTTCTTCAAAGTCGACCTCTCTAATTTTATTTCTCCATAAGAGTCTCTCCTGGTTTCTGCCAATACCAATTTCCTTTAAAGTATGTTCTGCGTAAGCGTTCCCACCTGCTTTTTTTAAGTCTCTCTCCTATTCTTTCTAAGATCTTGAAACTAAGCAAATCTTTAATATATCCATTCTTAATTGTATTATTTTTTGCACTCCGCTCATTTATCTTATTTACCCATTCACCCATTATATTCTTATCTCCGTCACATGCATTCGTTGTCATGCTTTCTCAGGGATATCATCTGGTTCATTTGCTTTATCTTTTTTACTGGAGTAACTTTTCCTTTCGCTTCTTAGGCACTAGCAAATCCAACTATTGCGTCTCTTAAAATAATTAAGAATAAACTAAGCTAAGCCCAAGAAGGCTGGAAACCTCAAAAATATTGAATTATAGGAATGTATGGATATGGGAGTAAAAAGGAAAGGAAAATAATTGATTTAACACTTCTAATATCTTTTTTTTCTTTTATGCTTGATGATTTTTTCTTATCTGATAGTCATCATCAGTGGGTGTTACAGCCTTCATGAGTCCTGGCCTGCTTCAAAACATTCTTCCATCCTTGCATACCTGCGTTGTTGGTTTTTACGATATCTCTTATCTGATGGTAACCTTGACATATTCGTTCTAGATTTTGGCTACTGGAGGATATGGTAGAGCATACTTTTCGTGTACTTCTGCTCATACATGTACTGGTGATGGTACTGCGATGGTCGCTAGAGCCGGCTTGCCGTCACAAGATCTCGAATTCGTACAGGTAAATTATAAATTTCATAAACACTGAAATGAACCTACTAATATTGTCTTGGAATATTCCAGTTCCACCCTACTGGTATTTATGGTGCTGGATGCCTAATGACCGAAGGGTGTAGAGGAGAAGGAGGCTACCTCATCAACTCTCAAGGTGAACGATTTATGGAACGATACGCACCCGTAGCTAAAGATTTAGCTTCCAGAGATGTAGTATCTAGAAGTATGACCATAGAAATCAGAGAAGGTAAACAATATTTCAATTTTTTCAACGTTTTCAAATTAAATATTTCAAATGTCAAAATTTGATCACTATGTGTCAATTGTCAAATTTTGAAAGACGCTACAGTGTTATAATTAATTTTTTTTATTTTATATTTTTTATTTTATTTTTAATTTTTTTATTTTTTATTTTTTATTTTTGCTCTAAAATACCTAAATATTCTTTTAAGGCCGTGGCTGTGGACCTGATAAGGACCACGTATACCTACAGCTCCATCATTTGCCAGCTGATCAGTTGGCTCAAAGGCTGCCAGGTATCTCAGAAACTGCGATGATCTTTGCCGGTGTCGATGTCACTAGAGAACCTATTCCTGTGTTACCAACTGTACATTACAATATGGGAGGAGTACCCACCAACTATAAAGGACAGGTAAAGTAAAAATACCTCTTCTTTTTCTTCATATAGCATTTGGACAGTTCTTAATGGTGCCAACATCAAACTTTAGCAAGGTAATTTAGTCATCTTACATTACTCAAAAGAGGACAAGAGGGAGTAGGTCGCAAACAAATGGCTACGAAATATAAAGAACTGTATAGGCATAACACTTGGGAGCTTTTGCATGCCGTAAAAGATAGACGTCTGGCCTTAAGATGATTCGCCAACGCACTACAGGTCCACGGCAAAAGAAGAAGAAGAGACATTACCCTCTTACTTAAAAAATATGACATTTATTAGTTAATATTTCATAAAGCAAAAAAAAAACGGAATTAGTTTAAGATAATGTTTAGTCTAAACACAATAGAAATATTTTTCGTAATCCAGCAAAACTTAAAGATTCTGCATTTTTTATTCTTACATTTTGCAGGTCAAATAATCATTACGCACTTAAATAATTCTTAATAATCCACAATTATATTGAATTTTGCCAACAAACATACACTGAATGAAATCTGGAATTACACATGTAATTCTGGTAACAAATATTTTGATTGTAGACCTTTTTATTTGGGTAGCACGATCTATTTTTTTACGGAAGACTTTTGCAGCTTTATAAAACCTTAATTGTTTGTATTTTTCAGGTATTAACTACTGTTAACGGCGAGGACAAACGAGTGCACGGACTGTACGCTTGTGGTGAAGCTGCTTCTTCATCTGTACACGGTGCTAACAGACTGGGTGCTAATTCTCTTCTTGACTTGGTCGTCTTCGGAAGGGCTTGTGCTTTAACCATTGCTGAAGAACACAAACCCGGCGAATCTATTGGCAGTATTAAAGACGTAAGTTAACTATATACATATTTTCCTAAATCGTAAATCTAAACCTAAAGACATAAGTAAATCCGACTTTAATTGTTGTAGAAGGCAAATGAGCCAGGTGCATGTAAAATGAACTAGATTAGACAAGGCAGAATTTTTACAAAAAAAATGTTTTAAATATCCTGTTCGAAGGACCAAAATAATCATAGAATAAATATCATTTGAGGACGATATAGGGTTTAAATTTTGCTATGACAGGTGGCGATTCCTTAGAGGAATTCTAAGGACTGAGGTTCCGATTATTATACAGTCCGGGTGCTGTTCGGAAAAATATGTTAGAAAGAGAAATTAATTTCACGACATGCAGTGAGATACCAAGAAAAGCTGAGAAGCTGTAGGCGGGACTTGGACCAACCTACATTCTTGTTGGTACAAGGTGGAAAAAATCAAAGACAGTAATCGAAATATCTACAAAGAGCCGTAAAATAGTATGGTGATGAATTTAAGGAAAACATAGACAGAAAAATAAATAAAGAAGGCATTGAAAGAAATGAAAAACAACAAATCGCCTGGAAAAGATGAAATAGCTGCAGAGATGCTGAAATATGGTAGAAAAGTGGTAATTAATACTCTACATTCCCTTTTTAACAATATATTAAAAGAAAAAAGAATCCCAAACAACTGGAAGGAATCAGTAACCATTATCCTACACAAGAAAAGGGATAAAGCAGATATAAAAAACTACCGTCCTATAACACTCCTCAATGTAATGTATAAACTCCTAACAAAAATTTTAACCAATAGATTGACGACAAAATTCGATGGATACCAGTCGAAAGAACAAGCTGGTTTTAGAAAGGGATTCAGCACAAGTGACCATTTACTAAGTATGAAAATACTTATAGAACGAGCAAATGAATACCACATTTCTCTATATATGGCGTTCATAGATTTCGAAAAGGCTTTCGACAGTGTCGAACATTGGGCAGTGAAAAGTTCTTTAATTAACAGCCGAATTGACCACAGATATACGGAACTAATATAACCAATATATATAAGGAAGCCAAAACAACAATTAAAGTATATGAAGGAACAAAATCATTACAAATAAGTAGAGGCGTGAGACAGGGTGATACAATATCACCGAAACTTTTCAATCAGGCTCTTGAAGATACTTTTAAAAGATTAGAATGGGAAAAAAAAAGGTATAAAAATTTGTGGACAACGCTTGAACCATCTAAGGTAGGCTGATGACATCGTATTGATAACCGATAAAAAAGAAGAATTATTTGAAATGATGAAAGAACTGGATGTAGAAGCTGGAAAGATAGGCCTTAATATGAATTACAGCAAGACCAAAACTATAACAAATACAGATGAAGACATCGTAATGAGAATCGGACAAGATTAAATAGAACAAGTTAAGGATTATATATATCTTGGTCAAACTATAAAACTTAACAAAGAGAACCAAACAGCAGAGATCAAGAGACGAGTTAGACTGGCATGGGCGGCATTTGGCAAACTAAGCTACATTCTTAAAAACAAAAGATATCCACAGCATCTTAAGACCAAAGTATATAATCAATGCGTACTCCCTGTTCTTACTTATGGTTCCCAAACGTGGACATCTACAAAAGCAAACATGGACAAAATCATAAAAACCCAAAGAGCAATGGAAAGACAAATGTTGCACATAAGACTAATGGATAAGAAGAGAAACGAGTGGATAAGAGAGAAAACAAAAGTGAGGGATGTTAGACAAGAAGTTGCAAAATTGAAATGGAGATTTCCGGACACAATATAAGACAAAAAGAAGACCGATGGAACAAAATTCTTATAAGTTGGAGACCGTAGAAATATAAACGAAGCAGAGGAAGGTCCCAAATGAGATGGGCAGATGATATCAAGAAGCACGTGGGCTCTAGATCGATGACTGTAGCGACAGACAGAGAAGAATGGAAAAGGATTGGGGAGGCCTATGTCCAAAGATGGACCGAAGAAGGCTAATTAGATAGATAGATAGACAGAAAAATGTCTGCTTCCCGACAAGCAATGCTACAGGGAGATGTAAAACAAAGTAGTGATGAAAAAGGTAGGAATGTCTAAAGTAGACTCCTGCGAAAAAAGAAACCTTTTTTGTTGACTGCCAGCGTATTGAAGATATTGGAAATCTTAAACCAAAAGAATGACGCTAGGAAGACCAGTTGTTACCTTTGCTGCTGGAACTTTTGGTGCATGACAAAACCAGATAAGTCCTCTCTTCGAATTTTTGAAAGAAAAATACTTCGAAAAATGTACGAATTAGTCTTTAGTAAAGAATAAAAAGTAATTTTAAATTGGAAGAGTTAATAGAAGGAAAGGACATAGTTTTTAAAGCCAAGAAGTCACGTAGAAAGAATGCCCTGGAAGAGACCCCAGAAAAAAGAACGGAGGGTCTAAAAAAGAAATATAAGTGAAGTTTCTTCATTTCCTTTGTAACAGTTTAGTAAAACAGGGCAAGAAAGAAATTGAACGTTGTCTTGATATCTTTCTTACAAATGTGGGCTCTTATTTTTTAACTCGTGTTTAATTTTTACCAATTTTTAAATGATTTTAAAAAGTGTGTTGTATCTGAGGTTGTACCACGTTTATGTAATTCTTTTCAGAATGCAGGTGAAGAATCTGTCGCCAACCTGGACTGGGCCCGATTCGCAAATGGTGGCATCAGCACAGCCGATTTAAGATTGCAAATGCAAAAGACCATGCAAGTCCATGCTGCAGTATTCCGTACTGAAGACACACTGAAAGAAGGCGTTACCAAAATGGAGAATTTGTACGGAAAAATGAAGGATCTCAAAGTTTCTGACAGCAGCTTGATATGGAACACAGGTGAGTCTTTTTCTTTTATAGTTTTTTACAGATATTTACACATAAAGACGACAACCATCAGCCAAGTGTTACCAACGTGTTACGTTCGTAAAATAGAAAAAGTTATGTCAGTTGTGTAACATTTACCTTATAAATTGTTTTATTTTAGATTTGGTAGAAACATTGGAGCTTCAAAACTTGATGTTAAATGCCGTACAAACAATCGTCGCTGCAGAAAACAGAAAAGAATCACGAGGTGCTCACGCAAGAGAGGATTACAAGCTACGTGTTGACGAATACGACTACAGTAAACCATTGGAAGGACAACAAAAGGTATCGTATATACAGCAACCTCTTCAAATGTTTCTTTATTTATGTTTTCCACCTTTTCGTTTATAATTATTTATTTGTAGAAACCGTCGTCAGAGCATTGGAGAAAGCACACCTTGACCACAATCGACGACAAGACAGGTAAGGTCAACATCACCTACAGAGAAGTCATCGACGATACCTTAGACAAGAGCGAGTGTGCCACGGTACCTCCAGCAATTAGATCTTACTAGTTTATGCAACAGCGCAAAAATTATATTAAACCGCAACCACAGCTACTCAAGAATTTGTCAAATCTATTATAGTATCTGAAATTATGGAAACCTAACCTCAATTATATGTCAACAGTGTCAAATAATTTGTCACTAAGTATGACAAGTGACATATGATTGATTATCATTTTACTTTTCTTTGACTTGTGTCAGGCAAGTTTGTTTTAAAATGATTTATCATAGAAAACGAGTTTTCTTAATGTTTTTTTACCACATAGTGCCATTGATTAGTACAAATACAATATAAACTCGATTTTCTTAAGCTTTTAAGTCATTTATTTTAGATCAGGTAAGTCTGTCATGTATTGGCGATCCTCTATCTACAGTTCTTCGTGACTTTTGTATTGGAACAGGTACTTGCACACACAACGGGCAGAAAAAGTACTTCGAACGTCCATAACTATAATGGTCTACAAAAATGAAGATGTTATCACTTTTTTCAAATCGAAAATCTGTTAGAAACGTACAGAGATTTCCTAATACCGAAGTTATCAAATCAGATGTATATTATTACATCTAATACACTAATGTGCAAGCTAACTTCAAGCCTTTTTTAGTATGTGAGTTATGTATGTCCGATCGCAGAACCCCGCCGCATCAGGTTTGAAACGAAAACTCACCGGTCCCAAAAAGAAACAACATTTTACGACCATTGAAATTACACCGTTGCCATGTTTCGCACTTTACACGAAGTTTCATATATTTATCCTCAAAAGCTAATAATTATATTTTTAGTGGTTCCATAATTTCAGAATTTAGTATATTTTGTCTTTAAGCACATTTAATCATAATCTAAGGGGCGCGTACTTAAAAACGAACAAGAATGACGGTTGTGTGCTCTTTCTAGTTATTTTTCGATTGAACAAATCAAGTCAAGTATTTTATTTTTGTGATATATCTACAGTATATTCGATAATTTATTTGTTGTTCATAGTTATATATCTATTTCCAAAAATATTTGCAATAAAAAACAAGTCTTTTTCAAAACTTCAATATTTTGAATTATGTATGCATTAGCATTGCGTTAATTTTTCAATTAGGCACAGGGAATTATAGTAAGTGCCAAATGCGGCAACATTAATGACTCTGAACCCACACTTCCAGGCCTACAACCGGATGAGATGACCGATTCTCGAAAAATATTTACAGATTAGAAGTGAGCTTAATTTTGTGAACGTTATCTACATTTCAATATATACAATGTTGCCATTCACTTTAAATATGCCTAATTTTAAAATTAATGCACCGATATACATTTTATCAAGGCTGTTCAGACTCAATTGAACGGAATCTAATGAGAAACTATGCTTAAATATTTCTTTGACAGAAATACCAAGACCAATATCAGCTACAAATGAAGTTGCCATATACAGAGTGGAAAATACCTAATATACTTTAAAATTGAAGTTAGAATTGATCATTGAGAACACTCAAATGAATTTTTGTGCCACTCTGTATATGTTTGAACTAATTTTGATTAGTATGGTAACTGTTCTACGTATTCCAGTCGAAACAATTAATATATGTTTATGTTCATAGCTTGTTTTTTATTGTATCTTAATAAACTCCCGTTCAAAATCAAAAATAATATTCTGTTACAATAATTTTAAGCAGTTTCGGTCCAAAAAAGACCTGGTAACTCGAACGGTATGATTTTTCGCCGTTAATTGTGGGATTTCTGTTAATATAAATTTATAATAATAAAAAACTCATCGAGTGGATGTTTTTGAACGAGGGTATATTAAGTTTTCTTATTTAAACTTGCCCCATCAAGTATTCTAATTTATTTTGTACTTAGTTCAGATTTTGCGAATGAATGAAATCAATACAAAACTTTCATATGCGTTGCATAGTGAAGATTTTTGTACTTTTATGATTATATTCACTAACAAAATCTGAAAAACATTGTTAAAATTATCCGATACATCCAAAATTGTTGTTACATTTGATCAAAATTCATTGAAATTATTAACATTGATTGATCTGATAATTAAATCAGATATGTTACTCAATGATCTATTTTTGCTTTCTGTGTGCTTTTTGGAAAATATTTGCTTACTTTTCAAAAGCGCAATTTTGTTCCTGACTGCTGACATTCGCTGATATGGTCCTTCGGACCGGATCGAATGGTCCAACAATGAATATTGATCGATGTATATTTTGTAAATAGTATTTGTTTTTTTTTTAACTTATTTTTTATTGTGAGTTGATTTTTGGGAGGCGAATATTGTTCATCACAAGATTAAAATTAGTGTCATACTGGTTCTTGAGTTACCTCATTATTTATTAATTTTCTTGATTACATCAACGAATCGTTATTTGAAATGCGCAATACTGGAATGTCCCAAAAATATCTTTGATGAATAGTTTTGTTAGCAATAAATTTTTTGTTGTGATTTTGGGACAGTGAAAAATATGTCAAATTCTAATAAGGACTAAATTCTTAAACATTAATAAGAAAATCGTCGATTTTAAGTTTTATAAAATTCTAACCAATTGGTATAATAAGCAAAGTGTGTATAGTGACTTTTTCACTGGACATTAAGTATTTTGTAAGAAATATATTGGAGTTTGTTACAGATGCGATATGAATGTAAATATATTGTTTTTAAAAATAATTGGTTTTTTTATTCTCATACTGTATTTTTCCTTTCTTGTTCTAAGATAATAGCTATAATAAAGCCAGGCAAACCCGCCGACAACCTAAAAAACTACAGACCAATTGCGCTTCTCTCTGCCATCTACAAACTATTAGAGAGGCTTATATATAATAGAATCAGTACAGGACTGTTCCAGGTAATCCCAGTCGAACAAGCGAGTTTTCGACCAGAACGAAGCTGCGCAGGCCAGGTAAGACTTAAAACTTCAGCTGCTTGATCTCTCGGCAGCTTACGATACAGTATGGAGAGAGGCCCTTATATACAAAATTCTCCGTGCAATCCCCTGTAAACCAATAGCACGCCTACTAGATATCATGCTCAACGACATAATGTTTCAAGTAGTGATGACCAAAGAAACTTAAGAATGGCCTACCACAAGGATCAGTGCTCTCTTCACTACTATTTAGCTTATACTTAGCAGATATGCCGGAAACACAATCAAGAAAGTTCGGATATGCCGATGTCTGGGCCCTCACTACACGATGCAGAACACTAGAAACGTCTGAAGAAGTTCTGACGGCAGACACATATATTGGGCAAATTTTTTCGCAAGTGGCGACTTCAACCAAATGCATCCAAAACAGAAGTTAGTTGCTTTCACCCGAACAATAAATTTGCTGGAAAGGAACTCAACATAGGGTTTGAAAATACCACACTTACTCCGTGGCGTTACAACTCTTCGTGAGTTTTAGCCGACTCGACACCATGTCTCCACTGTTTTCTGTATTGAACAACCTCCATCCAATTCTCCACGCCCATAGTGCTTAGGTCTCCTGCTATATTATCGATCTAATACATCGATTTATTACGAACTAACCTTGTGTCGTCACGTACCTATTAAAAAATATTCCCATAAAAAAAGTGAGTTGTAAACTTTAGTTCTCTTTGTAATCTTCTTCTTCTTTTGGTGCCTATCCTCTGTGGTTGTTGGCAATCACGTCGGTCCATACAACTTTGTTGATAGCTGCTCTAAATAGATGTATGGTAGTCGTTCCTGCCCACTGCTTGATGTTCTTCAACCACGATGTCCTTCTGCGCCATTGAGATCTTTTGTCTTCTATCTTGCCTTGTAAAATTAGTTGATACTTCTCATTGCGCATCACATGCCCCAAGTATGTCATCTTTCTGATTTTCACGATACGCATAATTTCAAGATCTTTATTCATTCGTTGGATCACAGTGTTGTTTGTAACATGATGTATATAGGAAATTCTGAGCATGCGGCGGTAGCACCACATCTCGAAGGCTTCTAATCGTTTGGATGTTGCCTCCGTCAAGGTACAGGCTTCAACTCCATATAGAATGGTAGAAAATACATAGCATCTCAAGACTCGTGTTCTTATATCAATGTTCAGGTGCATATTACATAAAATCTTCCTGAGGCGATTGAAGACAGCTGTCACCTTTTCTATACGACATCTTATTTCCTGTGAGTGGTCCCATTCCTTATTTAGGTTGCATCCAAGATATGCCATTTTGTCGAAAAAATTCGAAGGGTTCATTATCAGCTGTGTATTTGGTTTGGTCCTGTGTAGAACGGGAGTCGCTACAGTAAAATCAAACAAAATAGACAAAATGGGGAAAAATAGACCAAGATGATGTGAGCTGTGACTGTGGAGAAACACAGAATAAGGAACATCTTCTTACATGCAGAAACTGTTCTCATCTATGTGCTCTTGAAGATTTGTGGCTCGCCAACGAAGATGGAATCGACGTAGCCCGATACTAGGCCGAAATTGTATGAATGACATGTCTGGACACGATAAAGTAAAGTAAGCTGTGAATTGGTGCTGTATTACGTCGGTTTTTTTTTGTAATATGGGTTTTAATCCAAGTATCTAAGTTGAAGAACTATTTATTTTCGGCAGTTTCAAATCACAATTCAAAATTGTAGAGGCACATGTTACCTACTGTTTACAATTTTACAATAAAAGTGATTTCTAAAATTTTCACATCTCAATAAAAATTTTTATCTAGAGCTATAAACTCTAGGCAGATTTTGTAACTCTTATTCAAGAACAAAACCCAATTTTAATAAAACCTCATTTTAATAAAAAAAAAGCCACAAAAGCTTAAATAAACACAGATTTCACGATTTTAAAAACGACCCAGTACGTCTATAGTGGCCACAGCACACTAACAGACGCTAACTTTTAAAACAACTCTTAGAGTGACGTAATCGCGCCAAATAGGAACCGCCAACAAATGCTCAACATATTATCCATCGAGCAAAAAGATAAAAGAGGGAATCTAATCGTTATGAAAAGGAGACCAAACAAGTGGCCTCTGATGGCGGACATATCCGGAAATGCAAAGGCGCTAAATTTAAATTTTCCAACACTTGTTAACAATACCTGTAAAATATTTTTCAGACAAGAAAGTTTTAATTAAATATCAACGATAATAGTCTAAAAAGTGACATAATTGGTAAAAAACTTCAATATAAATAAAATTTCATGTGACAGTTGGGACAAACAATAACATAACCAAACTAAATTTGACTTCTTAAACAAGGAAAGAGACTGTCTTTCCTTGTTTAAAGTGACCTCTCAAGATGGCACTTCCTGTCTAACAATTTTTTTTTCCCCACTACCTTTACATTCCCTCTTTTATCTTTTTGCTCGATGATATTATCACAGAATAATAAACAATCAGAATGTCCACTCTCAGATGCCGCCTTTGAAGTTTTTCAGCACGCGCGCCATGTTTTAGAAGGACACAGACATATGATTTGTAAGGTTATGTAATTGTTTATATTCAATGACGTATAATATATAGACTCGGTGAACGCTTTAAAAAGTGTCCAAAACATGAATACCTTTGTTATTGTTTATTGTTTTGATACGAAGATGCACGAAGTTCATGATTTCTTACGAAGCATCACGAAGTTGATCTTGTGTTTGAAACCATCATGGACGTACTCCATTTTGTGTAACAAGCAAATTTTATTTTAAATTGTTGATAGTTATTTACTTACTATTTTAGTAAAATGCCATACTATTTTATCAAAATAATTATTTCTCTTATAGACGGGAACAAAAAGAAATCATAAATATTTAATTTTAATTAAAAAAATAATTATTGTCATTAACATATAAATGAGCACGCCGCTGTTCTAATAAACATACCTTCAACCTTGAGCCACAGAATAATAAACAATCAGAAGGGCCACTCTCAGATGCCGCCTTTGAAGTTTTTCAGCAATGACGTATAATATATAGACTACGCAGTCCCCTATTCTCGCTATAGAATCAAGTGTCCGAAAGATCTCGGCTCAAGGTTGAAGGTATGTTTATCACAACAGCGGCGTGCTCATTTATATGTTAATGACAATAATTATTTTTTTAATTAAAATTAAATATTTATGATTTCTTTTTGTTCCCGTCTATAAGAGAAATAATTATTTTGATAAAATAGTATGGCATTTTACTAAAATAGTAAGTAAATAACTCTTAACAATTTAAAATAAAATTTGCTTGTCACACAAAATGGAGAAAATGTTTTCATACGTCCATGATGTTTTCAAACACAAGATCAACTTCGTGATGCTTCGTAAGAAATCATGAACTTCGTGCATCTTCGTATCAAAACAATAAACAATAACAAAGGTATTCATGTTTTGGACACTTTTTAAAGGGTTCACCGAGTCTATATATTATACGTCATTGTTTTTCAGCATGCGCGCCATGTTTTAGGAGGACAAACATATGATTTGTGAGGTTATGCAATTGTTTACATTTATGTTTAATTATATTCGTTTGCGCGAAGGAGATGCGCGTACTTAATTTTCCGTGGAGAGTGGGCATTCTGTTTGTTTATTATTCTGTGCTTGAGCCGAGATCTTTCGGACACTCGATTCTATAGCGAGAATAGGGGACTGCGTAGTCTATATATTATACGTCATTGTTTATATTTATGTTTAAGTCTATTATATTTATGTTATTATATTTAACAATGTTAATATAATTGTATAGTATATCTATGATTGCCGTAAGTCAATTAAACCGGGTTAATTTTGTCTATACACACCACATAAACAACACTGGTTCCCTCCAGTTCCCTCTAAAACATGGCGGAAGGTCTGCGCGAAGGAGATGCGCGTACTTAATTTTCCATAGAGAGTGGGCATTCTGATTGTTCATTATTCTGTGATATTATCTTATCTTTAATTGAGTGTATCGTGATTATGTGTACGTGTAAATACTATAAATTTCTACTAGAAAAAGAAGAGGAAAACTTAACCTCCTATCAAACCTATGTATCAAACTTCATATCGGTCTTTTAGGTTAGGGACTATTATTTTGTAAAATTTCAATGAATAAATAAATGAATTAATTTGTTTGGTGTAAAAAGAAATGTATTGTCCTTTGTGTAATACTGAGTTACAGTTGAAGCAAATAAATTTTACAGAAGCAATTTATTTATGCACTAATATCTCTTGCAGCTATCCAACAAACAATAAATGCACTGTAGTTAAACGAAGGCTGGAGGAAATAAAACGAATTCGAAAACATCCTAAAACCAACAAAGCAAAATACAAATCTTGTCATGGAAGTGACAATAATAGTGATAACAACACAGATTTTGATCTAGATGAACTGGTCTCATCTACACTTATGCATTTGAACCCAAGCTCTTTAGAACAAGCAAATATCGATAATGAGAATGGGAATCACTTATCAGAAAGTGTCAAGAATGAGCAAGTATTTGATAAGGAATTGGAAGAATTTCTAAATGGATTGGGAAATAGCTGAATTGGCTGTAAGATACATGTTTCTTGTGCCTTTGATATGATCATTTTAAGAGCTGTATGTAGATTTTGTATGCTAATAAACTATTATTTTGTATAATGATGAGTTAATTTCTACTGTTGTCTATTTAATTATTTTTGTTGATAAAAGTGATTTCTGAAAAGTAATAAAGGTATACTGAGTTTGCTGAGTATTTAACTGTCTTGTCTAGTAATTACTTTTTGCTAAGATGAATAAATTTTCACCAACTAGGTCTAGCAGAGGCTGGAAATTACGATACAACCAAATGTATATGCTCATAGCCAATATTTTAACAAAAACATGTGTACATGCAGTTTACGAACAATTAAAACAGCATCAAATAAAACAAAAATTTATTTTTGAAATTTTGTAATGGTATATAGATTAGTATTTACAAATGGAAAGTTTTTAATGAATATTTACTACCACTATTCATGACTGTTCTTCTTTTTTCAATAAAAGAAGTCTACACCAATAAGTTTATTTGACCTATTAATACTGAGAAGTAGGTATTGTGTTGTATAACAATGAATCTATCAAAATATTCACAAGCTAAGCATGCAGACTATATAGATGGTTCTCTAATTGTGGGAATATTTAACAGTCATTGACATTGAGTCATAATTAACAGATTGTTTAAATTATTGTCAGAAACATATATTTCACAATCATGAATACTAGTAGTATACAATAATTGTATACTCTACCTGTATAAATTTATTATTTATTTTTTAAAAACATAAGTTGTAGGTGATTGAGAATGATTTCTGATGTGGAAATTGAAATGTGAAAATAAACTTTTACAGTAAATTATATACATGTTGTTCGTACTTTCATTCTTAGAATATCTTTAGGAACATTTAGTCAAATCAATGCTGCAAAACCACTGATAGGTATCGTGTAGCAACAAGAAACCAAACAGCTATTTGTCAAAAAAAAAATTAAGGATTTATAGTTTTTATTACATTTATAAGTAAAATAATATCCAGAACTATCAACTACTTTATTCATCATGGCCACACATATTTTTCGATCCAATCTACAAATTGAGAGACTCGAGTATATACACCACAGCCTGCTCCATAGGATACAATTCCAACAATTGAGAATGCTGCATCTTCTCTGATTTGCAGAGGACCTCCTGAGTCACCCTAAAATATAATTACAATTTAAGTTTAAAAGAATATACACTAATTATGCTACTATTAATAAGGATTTCCGTAGTTTTCACCTGCACAATAAATTTTTTTTTTACCTGAATCCTGATCTTGCTAGGTTTTTCTGTATACTGCCTCTTACCGGACTCTTCTTCATACCAGACTCTCTCTATTCTGTAAATTGTTTATGCAGTGTTCCTATTTACTCTTAAGATGTGCTTATTAGGCTAGTCTTTTTTACTATACATGATAGATTACATCATGGTTCATTCCCATATGTTTTTGTTTTTTGTTTTCCTATTTTGTCGTTGTGTTTGTTATTATATTTTTCTTATATATTTGATTTGAAACTCGTAGTAAACTTCTTGTCATGGTAATACTCATGGTGTCAAATCAGACTACCTTAACTAATAGACTAACTTTAGTTGAATGTCCCCATCGACAGAGTCATAAAACAACAACAGAAAAGAAGCCTATAAAAAAGATGATCTATATTTAGAAGAAAGCACAAAAAATGGAAGTTCTTGTCCTTCTTCTTTATTAGCAATTCTGTTACATTTTTTCTTGTGTCGTTGCTCATCTTTGGGTATCTCTAAGTATTTCCTGTAATTATTCTCAATATTTCGCCATATAGTCAGAGAACTAGTTCTCTGATATAGTGTTCATCTAACGAGATTTGGTAAAAACAAATAACACCCTTAGACAAAAAGGAATAGAGAATAGCATTTCTTTAAGTAATAATCAATAATGTAGTTCGCGCTAAATCAATGCCAAACCTGCTAATATATTTAAAGTAAACGTACCCAACAGGCGTCGGAAGAATTTCCAAAAGCACAAATTTGTGTGTTTCCAATTGTTCGAATACCCAAAAATATACCAGAGTATGTATTATTACATGATGAAACAGATACAGGGCTCAATTTGGCTTTTTGTAAAATGATACTTCTATCATCTTCGTTAACTAAAATTTTAAAAGCAAAGAAGATTAGCATTGTATTTTTAAGGTAAAATTTCTAAGGTAAAAGCCTAATTACAATACAATACTTACAGACAGACTTTTTTCCCCACCCAGTTACAAGCAGTTCTAGAGGATCGTCATGTTTCCAGTATAGACACGCTGGCTTCACGCTATCGGAAAAAGTGGCATTTCTTGTTAACTCGACAAGGGCAAGATCACCGTGTTTCCCTAACTGATCGTAGGATTCGTGTATTCTAATTCTCTTAATATCGATATCTTGATGATGGCTATCGGTGATTTTCGTTACTCCCAAACGGGCTTTTAAAGGTTTCTCTTTAGATACACAGTGGGCCGCTGTCAGCAAGAAATTGGAAGAGATTAGAGTTGCTCCGCAATTCCAGCTGAGTTCTCCTGATGGAAGCATGCTGTCTTCGTAGCCAAGGGCTACCTGAAAACAAAATTTACTAAGTCGAATAACGTAAATTGGATTTTTGGTTCATGAACCAATACATTTTCCTGTATATTAATCCCAATTGCAGTCGCTTTGTCCAGATGAGCTTTTCCATTGTCCTTTCACTGTACCTAAGTATTTAACATCACTTCTGGGTATTATGATATTGTTTATACGCACAGATGGTACACTCTCCCTATGTAAAGTAAATGTTATATTCTGATTTGCTACCATTTACTTTAACTCAAAAACAAAGTTTTACAAAGTTAAACAAAGTTTTACTGTTAAGATGCGAATATGAAGCAACTGTTTTTTAACCGTCTTATGAACTATGAAGTGACCTCGATTTTCATTTACTAATAGTAAATTTTTTACTCTTGGGATTATAATTATATTATTATATACAATATTTACAAAACTAATAAACAGTATTTTTTCATTCTTACCATATGTGGGAACTCCTTGTCCATAGCGTCTTCACCAAATGTGATATACTTAATATTTACTCCATCTTTTTTAATTTTATCGCAAGCTAAAATAATAAAAACTCTTTTACTATTTATCTACAGCAATTTTAGTTTCTTTAACCATGATTACTTAATATTAACTAACGGAATAGCAATTCGGGGAAATCAGAATATTACAATCAATAATTACGTTGATAACAGGTCTCTGGAAGAAATGTCGAGCTTTAATTATTCGAGTTGTGATTTATCTTTTGGCTATGACCAAGATATCGACAAATAAATTAAAAAATTTCCAAATAATGTGCGAAAAAATAAGAAAATCCGTAAGAAAACACTGGAAAATAGATACAAAGATCAAATTTTATAAAACAATGGTGATTCCAACAATTATGTTGTTCTTTGTCCAACTCAGTAAGATTCAAAGTTTATTCGACAAAAATGAAACGAGGAAATATTTACAAATCCCTAAATATTAGCCGTCGAGAATTTAAACCATGATTAAAAATTTGTCTTGTTGAATCTTCTAGATACATTTTCGAATGTTTCATCAAATCTTTTGGAAATGTTCTCTAATTTATCATCATTTTTTTTAGAAGATTCTTCAATCATTTGCACGTTTTCAAATTTACTATCATTTTTTTGAAGTTTCCTCAATCACTTGCGAGACATTTTCAAATTCCTTATCATTTTTTCTGGAACTCTCTTCGATCTTCATTAAAACTGCTTCTTCTGCTGATTAAAATGGAATGTCTCTGGGTCATCTTCGTTCTTGTTAAGAACATTCTTTAGTCGTTCTTGGAGGATCTTCTTGGACCCGCTGCAGTCTTCATCGCGTTCTTCTAGTTGCTCACGCAACTGTTTTACTGAAAGTTGCTCCCATACAGTCTTCGTAGACACACTGTCTCAAGACTAGCAACTTCAACGTGGAGTCATATGTCGCCATGTTACCTAATCCAACGGTAACTTTAACATCTTAAACCATTATAGGAAATTTTGTAAACTGAATGTAATTAATTATTTGTTAACGGGTTTTTACCCATATATTTAGTGGCTACATTCATGTACTCTTAGACACTGATGATGGAATATGGATTCCGAAAACGTTTTGTCTTTTTAACTTAGCCCGTTTGGGTTCTTGATATATACCTTACAAAGGATTTTTAATAAATTTTTTAATATATGGTATACAGCCAACTACAGGAACGTAGATTCCTTGTGAACATATTTTATATTTGGTATTGATATTTTGATTTCCAATCTAGAAGTCGTTTTCAAAAACATATTAATTAAGAAATTGTGTTAACCTATATGTTGGAATACTTGGTTGATCTTGTAGGTAAATAGACATGTTTTAAATTAAAAATGCGCAAGGAGAATGATCCTGGATCGGTCTATTGTTGGATACTAGAATTTTTAAGACTGTGACTCAGAAAATAGTAGTAAAAACAGTAAAAGCAAAAAGAGAAATGTGGGATAAGAAGTGCCAGGAAATTAATACCTACCTGGGAGGCAGAAAATGTACAGAAACATGGAAGTTCCTCATTAAAATAAGAACTAACGAAAGGAAAAGCACAAACATTCAAATAATATCCACACAAAAATGGGAAAAGTACTATAGGGAACTACTGACAGACAATAGGGACGAATACTTAACTCAATCACCAATAGAGGTTAATATTGAAGAATAAGATATAACAATATAAGTGACAGAAATTAGAAAAGCTATAAAAGAACTGAAAAACGGTAGGTCTCCAGGACCAGGGGATATCCCAGCCGAACTAATAAAATGCGGATCACAAAAATTGTTTGAAACCGTCACTTGGTGCATAAATCAATTAATAAATGGTTCTCCCGTATCCGACGAGTGGAAAATTGCTTATATTTCGTCGATCCATAAGAAAATAGATAAGCTTAAATGTGAAAACTATAGAGGGATATCAGTCACTAGTACATTCAGCCGTTTGTATGGACGAATAATTAGAGACCGCATTGAGAAAGAATACAAAGACAAAGAGGAAGAAGTACAATCCGGTTTTCGAACAGGAAGAAGCTGCACTGATATATCTTCTGCCCCAAACAATTAATAATAAAAAAAATTAAGCTCAAATCAAGAAACCCACATCATGTTTATTGACTTGCAGAAGGCCTACGATACAGTTCCTGTAAACAAACTCTGGAACGTGTTACGACAGACGAATATTAGTGTCACCTTAATAAAACCTTAAGAAATTTGTATGAAGAGTCAACATCACAAATAAAAACTGGAAACAGACTATCGCAAAGCTTCCTGGTTAATGAAGGTCTACGTTAGGGGTGTTGTGTATTACCGACCTTATTTAAAATATATGTTGCAAAAGCATTGAAAGAGTGAAACGAAAATGCAGAGGCATGGGCGTAGACCTTGGAGAGATTTGCTTGTATACATTGCAGTTTGCTGATGACCAGGTTGTTATAGCAAACGATAAAGATGATCTGAAGTACATGGCAAGGAAATTACAAGAAGAATATAGAAAGTGGGGACTAGAAATTAATACAGAAAAAACACAATACCTCCCAATAGGCACTAACTATCAAACATCACATTAGAAAATAACGAAATCATCATGCCCTGCGACCATTACACATACCTAGGAATCGTTTTTGACACAACGGGGAAAGATGATGAAGAAATAAAGAGAAGGATAACATAATCCAGAAAAACAATAGGATGTCTAAACAGTGTACTGTGGAGTCATAAAATAGGAAAAAGAAGAAAACACAATATCTACGAATCTCTTATTAAAAGCAGTCTATTGTACGGAGCAGAAACTTGGCGAATAACCGAAAACAACAAAAGAAAACTGGAGGCAGTAGAAATGGACGCTTTTAGAAGATCAGTAGGAGTGTCACGCAGAGAGAGAATACTTATTGCCGAGATAAGACAGCGAATGGAGGTAGACGGCTCTCTAATAACAGACATAGAAAGAAAACAGCTGATATGGCACGAGCACGTCCAGAGGATGGATAACTCAAGACTCCCAAAAATAATTATGCAATGGGTACTACCAAACCACAGAAAGAGAGGGAGAGGGAAAACCCAAGAAATCTTGGAGAGAGGGAGTAACGAAGGCGATGAGCGCAAGAGATCTTAGAGAGGACCAATGGGATGATAGAGTGTATTGGAAATTAAGCATCGGACAAAGTCGCAAAAAGTTTTAAAACCGAAGAAAATAACCTAAAACTACTCCATTACTCTTCCCTAGTATAATCATCAAGAAAATTGAAATAAGAGATAAGGCCAGGGAGGAATGTAAAAATTTTAAAGGGAACGTTGGAAAATTACATAATTTAAAAAAGAAGTGACCAGTGAATTACTGATTTCAGATGGCCAGTTAATGCCTATAATAAAGAGTATTGATGTTACAACTTCATATTCGTAAAGTTAAAATGAATGTAATACAAGTCTATTACAGCTCTACTGCTCAGAATGAAGACAAGGATATTTTACTTTCATACTGAACAAGCATTAAAATATGCCAAAAAATATTGTTAGCTACGTTTCTTACCTTGCTGATATTTTCTTTGTTGATCTATCTCTGTAGGCCGCTTTTCCACACTGTCGGGACAACATATGATTTCAACCATATTGTCAAAAAAACATCTCTTAAAATTATATTTATGATGTTTTCGTATCGAGTTTACTGCTTGTGGGCAGTCTCTGACTGTTTTGCAAACACCAGGGACTCCTGAGGTATCGCATTTACTGCCAACTGCAACAGAGAAGAAAATTGATTACAATATTATCAGAATATTTGAATTATTACTAATAATAAGTATAGAGAAAACTTTTCCAGTGATTTTATTGATATTAAAACAAAATCTTCGAACTACGAGAAAGTGCAACTTATGCACGTGAAGGCATAGTGAGTTAGACAATGATGCCATACTCTCTTCACTACTATTTAATCTGTATTCCAAGTATTATTAAATGAAGCTTTAATCACATTTAATGATAAACGGAAGAACATATGCCCTACTTCAGCTGCTTAGCTGCGGGACAAAATAAAGTAAGCGAGAATAAAACGAGAAGTTAAGAAACCTCTGTGAACGGTTTGGCATCTTGATTGCTTGTTCCGAGAACGATCAACCTGTCTCTTCAAAACAATTGAAAAAGCAGTAAAAAATACCCGAATCAGAAATGATGCCCGAAATAAGCACAGAATAAATAGAAATGTTAATAATATCAATGATAAGAAATAAAGCATTACAATTTCAAAGTCTTTTTTTTTCAACTCCGCGGCGGAGGTCGGCAATCATCATAGCTATTCGGACTTTTGAGACGGCTGCTCTGAAAAGTTCATTTGTGCAACCTGAGAGGCCACTCTCAGGTTGCGGAGCCATGACATTCTACGCCTCCCTAGACTTCTCTTTCCTTGTATCTTTCCCTGCATAATCAATTGGAGCAGGGGTATTTCTCACCACGTGTAATATGTCCAAGATATTCTAATTTTCTTGTTT
Organism: Diabrotica balteata; assembly: GCA_918026665.1. Taxonomy (NCBI): domain Eukaryota; kingdom Metazoa; phylum Arthropoda; class Insecta; order Coleoptera; family Chrysomelidae; genus Diabrotica; species Diabrotica balteata. The sequence goes on from OU898278.1 coordinate 168,858,924, forward strand.
TTAATCTCTAATTTAAAAGTAACAAATATAAAATAGTGAATGGTAGCAGTGTTTGGCATATGACCTCCTTTTAAGAAGACGTTTGCAGTATTTCTAATTATAAAGAATTTTCCACTGCTCATCGTGAGACACATAGACAAGGGATAGACTATATATCTTGATATCCGAGGTTTAAAGGCAGCCAAAGGAAGGGGTATGAATGATAGTTTAGTCAGGGAAGACAAAAACAGGGATTTATAGTTTTTGGTGTATTTAGAAGTAAAACAATATCCAGAACTATTAACTACTTTATTTATTATGGCCACACATATTTTTCTATCCAATCTACAAACTGAGAGACTCTAGTATATACACCAGGGTGTTTACCACCACAGCCTGCTCCATAGGATACGATTCCAACAATTGAGAATGCTCCTGTCTTCTCTTTGATTTGCAAAGGACCTCCTGAGTCACCCTAAAATATAAATACAATTTTATTTTAAAATAATACCAATTATACTACAAGTCTACCACTAAGGCTTTCCACGGAGTCTCCATTTTCAAGAATACTCATCTGACAAAGTTTTTCTTTCATTGCCGTGTACTGGACTGTAACGATGAGTCCAAGCCATCACCGTTAAACCAGCGTGCGCGCGAACCAACCCATGAAGTAGGAGTGTATCGACAGTAGAAAGGGCAAAACTAATTACCAAGCTCCGCTATATAAACCGCAACATTTCCTCATAGAGGCAGAATCGACAGGTGTTGACTGAAGGTTCTCTTCTTCCCTACGCCGGCTTGTGGACGTGTTGAGTTCACAAGTTGTTCCGTTCCATACCGCCGTTACCCGAAGAGCGTGTTGAGCTCTTCATTACCCGTACTCTGAAGCAGTCGTGTTGAGACTGTCGAGGAGTGTCCTTTTGACCCGAATCACTTAAGGAACGTGTTGAGTTCCTTTCCTTTCTTTGTACCTATCGTCCGCTGTTATTAAATCGATACAACGTTCACGTAAACTTTCAAATACACAATATGACAAGGTCAAACTTAATTTGAATAAATAGGCCAGGTACTGAGAAGACTAAACCAAATTGTAAATATGTACATAAGATTTTTGTCAATTTAATTTAAGGAAGACAATAAAGTTTTATTTTTATTTTGAACTCTGTCTCTGACTGTCCAAAAGCTACCCGGATAGTGACTCCTACGAGAGGACATCACAGGACTATTCTTTTTCATACTGGACTATATTCGATAATTTGTTTGTGCAGTGTTCTAAGTCTGTAGTTTCCAATCTGTTGTTGATATCGTCCTCTAAGCTTTTTCTATTGATTGTTACTGTTTTCAAGTAATTATAAGTTTTGCACTGTCTAGCTACGGAGATGTGGAGAAGGAAGTGAAAAATCAAGTACAAAAGGCTAATAAAATAGCAGGTTGTCTTAATAACACGATATGGCGCAATCCCCACATTAATACCGACGTGAAATCAAGAATCTACAAAGCAACAATAAGACCAATAATGACATACACTTCAGAGACAAGACCGGATACCTCCAAAACTCAGCAACTACTAGAAACAGCGGAGATGCGTTTACTGAGGAGAATTACAGGAAACACACTGAGGGATCGAATGAGGAGTTAAGAGATCAGAAGAAAATGCAATATACCAGAAATAAATGAGTGGACACTGAACAGAAAAAAGGAATGGAACGAACACATAAACAGAATGGAAAAGACCCGATTAAATAGTCAGAATAGCGAGGGACAAATCACCAAAAGGTAGAAGAAGTATCGGGCGACCACGCAAAAGATGGAGTGATAACCTCCAATAGAGGCATTAATCGACATTGAACAAGCATTTTGCTTATAAAAAAAAAGAAGAAGAAGCTCAGTGTTAATGTAGCGTTCTCCTTCTTCTTAAGGTGCCTTCTCCATTACTGAAGGTTGGCTATAACTACAGCAAATTGCTCTTTATCTTAGTATCGAATATGTGTACATGCCTGTCCAGTCTCTTACATTCTTCAACCAGGAGCATTTTCTTCTTCCTGGACATCTTCTTCTGTTTTTCTGTTTTTTACAATATTTAGGAGTTCTCTCTCAGTACCCTGATTCTCTCCTCTTAGCACCTCGTTGTTGGTTACGTGATCTGTCCAAGAGATCTTCAACATCCTTCGAAAAACCCACATCTCAAAGGCTTCTATACGCCTTATATTTGTAATTCCGAGACTCCATGTTTCCACTCCGTGTAGCAATATGGAATAAATAAACGTTTTTATAAATTGGTATCGGATATCCAACGATAACGTAGAGTTTACTAGGAATTTTTTCATTTGTTGAAATGCGGAGCTTTCTCCATATAGTTTTATTAAGTTACTCTGTCCGTTTATTTACTTTTTGTACCTGATCTCTCACTTCTCTATAGTTTTCATAGCCAAACATTGTAATCTCAAAATTTTTTATTTTCATTATTTGTTCAATGGTGACTCCATCGATTTCTAATTATCATCTGATTGTTTCTAATGTAATTACTATTTTTGGCTTACTTTGTGTTTTGAGTTAAGATGGTCATTTTGAACTTTGTATACAACAAGATGTAAGAATAAAGTTCACCCTCAGACAAACCGGTATGGAGAATGGCATTACATTTACTATAGTGTATTTTTATGTATGAGAGAGTAATAAAACAATAAATTATGTATGCAAATCCCTAAACTGTTGATACGGGTGACTCAATGAAAAACAGATATTTGTCAACAAGTTTACAGAAGTATATAGGAAAACAATTTTAAATTGAGTATGACCACCAGGTATAAAGGTTGGAGCAGAATAGAATACAATAGTTGTGAGGGTTACTAATCCCTAAATAAGGTTGCCAGTGTCGGAGTGATGGAGGTTAACAGGTACTAATGAATTTGCAAGAAATGTAAGATGTTTATTTTATTGGTTATATATAACCAATAAAAGTTTAATAAGTACCTACCTATTTGCAAAATAAAGTTTAATTCTTTAGATAAAATAAAACGTTTTATTTTATCTGAAATGAGTGCATTCCACGAAGTAAGAGTTTCAACAATCAAACATTTAATTCTTTAATTCCAGGAATCTACGACAGTAATTGACTAGATAATTACCTTCTAAACTTATTCCACAGAAAATGTGATAGTGGGTTTTTCCATTTTGTAGGAAGGTCCAAGTGGCGTATTCAAAATTCTTAACAGTTCACTAAAAGTAGGTACTTCAGTTGCAAGGTGCAGTTTATTGTGTATACTAGTGTTATGGAAAATTTGGAAGTGCCGTGTAAACGCCGAAAAATTGGTCCTTTAACAGTTAATTAAAAAACATTAATATTTAATTGTTTTAAATCATTTACAGACAAACGTTTATGTGAAAGTGTTGATGAGACCGTTGAATTAGTTAGCAGTACACTTGGTGTTGGGAAATCTACGATTTACAGAGTTATTAAAGAAGAGAAATGTGGTAGTTTTCAAATGCCACGTAATGTTCCAGGGAAACCAAAATTTCAAATAGAATATCATTTTAAAGAAGGACTTCGACGGAAAGTGCATGAATTCTTCTTTAGACAAGAATTTACAACATTGGATAAAGTTCTTGTCTCAGTTCAAGATGATAAGGATTACCCAGAAATGAGTCGAAGTACGTTATGAAAACTTTTAAAAGAAATAGGCTTCCGCTGGAAAAAGAATCCCAGAAAGTTCATTTTATTAGAAAGAAGCGATATTGTCATATGGAGAAGACATTTTCTAAGAACCATAAAGGAAATGAGAAACCAAAAAAGAAAAATATTTTATCTTGATGAAACATGGATCAACGAGGGTCATACACCAAATAAATTTTGGCAGGATGAAACTGTTACAAGTCAAAGGCACGCTTTTGTAAATAACTTATCTACTGGTTTAAACCCACCATCAGGAAAGGGACGCAGGCTGATAATAGTACACATTGGCAGTTCAGACGGTTTTATTGAAGGTGGTTAATTAACTTTTGAATCAACTCGTACCGGTCACTACCATGAAGACATAATGTAGTGTATGTAGTTAATGTAGTAATGAAGACATAGTGTAATAGTAATGGATAATGCAAGTTATCACTCCAGACTTATAGAAGGACTGCCCACAACCAAGTGGTTAAAAAAAGACTTGCAGAATTGGCTGAATTCAAAAAATATTACGTACCATCCCGGATCTATAAGAAAGGAACTTTATTCGTTGTGTGCCCTTCATAAAGAAAAATTTTAAAAATACGAAATTGATGAAATTGCCAAAAATCGTGGAATGACAGTACTTAGATCCCCACCATATCATTGTGAATTAAACCCGATTGAACTGGTATGGGCACAGATAAAGAGTGAAGTTTTAAGAAAAAATACCACTTTTAAAATTCATGATGTTAAACAGTTGTTTTTGGAGGCCGTAAATAATGTAAAACCTGAAAACTGGGAAAAGGCAGTAAATCACACTATTAAAGAAGAGGAAAAAATGTGGAAGCTGGACAATATTACTGATAAAATGATCGAGCCAGTTATTATAAATCTTGGTTCTGAAAGTTCATCTTCTGAATCTGATTTGGATTTGTAACAAGTAGCTGTAAGTTTTATATTAATATTTTTATTCATCTATTTAACATACCTTAGACGGTTTTAAAAACTCTTTTTCTCTTTTGTAATTTTTAAAAATTAAAAAAAATGTGAATTTTTTAAAACCCTTTTTAATGTAGGCCAGTCAGTTCTAATATAGTGTGTGATAAAAGAGGTCACTTTTGTTTACATACACATAACACTTTATAACACTGAACTAATTCATTTATTTTTTACAATTATTCAAAGCAATTTTTCAATTAATCTTGAGCACGCCCATGGAGTGGTCGGAGGTACCAGTTAAAATTATGCTAATTACTCTCTCATTCATAAAAATAAACTATAACAATAGATAATTTAATTTACTCTTAATCATTGGTTAACTTGCTAATATATTTAAAGTAAACCTACCCAACAGGCGTCGGAAGCATTTCCAAAAGCACAAATTTGAGTATTTTGAATTGTTCGAATACCCAAAGATCTAGTAGAGTATGTATTGTTACATGATTTAATAGATACAGGAACCAATTTGGCTTTTTGTAAAATTATACTTCTATCATCTTCGTTAACTAAAAATTTTTTAAACTTAAAAATACTAACATTTTCTTTTTAAAGTAAAATTCTAGTAAAATTTTTAAGGTAAAAGTCTAATTATAGCATAATATTTACAGACAGACGTTTTCCCCCATCCTGTTACAATTAATTCTAGAGGATCGTCATGTTTCCAATATAGACACGCTGGCTTCACTCTATCGGAAAAAGTGGCATTTCTTCTTAACTCGATAATGGCAAGATCACCCTGTTTCCCTAACGGATCGTAAGACTCGTGTATTCTAATTCTCTTAACATCGATATCTTGATGATGGGTATCGTTGATTTTTGTCACTCCCAAACGAGCTCTTAAAGGTTTCTCTTTAGATACACAGTGGGCCGCTGTCAGCAAGAAATTGGGAGAGATTAGAGTTGCTCCGCAATTCCAGCTGAGTTCTCCCGGTGGAAGCATACTGTCCTCGTAGCCAAGGGCTACCTGAAAACAAAATTCACTAAGTAGAATAATACACCTTTGATTCTTCTAGTTATAATTGATGGATTCGACTAAATTATATTCTTTCATTAAACTACACAAACCGGATCACCCAATAAGACCTGTAGTTTCTTTTTATACAGCTCCGTCATATAAAATTTCAAAAAAACTGTTAGAGATTATTTTAGACCATTATTTATCATAAAAAATACAATAGAACTAGTTAATAAAATACAACATTTTCAATTACCTAACAACTCCAGATTAATTTCATTTGACGTAAAAAATCTTTTTCCTAGTATCCCTCCTACAGAAACTTTTATTCTAGTAAAAAAGCTTTTAGACCAAAATAGTACAAATCCAATAATTACATCTGAAATTTTACATCTTCTTGAAGTTTGCATAAACCAGGACTACTTTGAATTTAATAATAAAATATATACAAATAACTGTGCAGGACTTATAACGGGTAATCCTCTAAGCCCCTTGTTATCAGATATTTTTATGGATCATCTAGAGACAAAGATTTCAAAACATCCCGTATTCAAACAGTTTTTATATTGGTGGAGATACGTAGAAGACGTACTGGTATGTTTCACAGGAACTAACAGGCAACTCGACCAATTTTTATTATATATTAATTCACTTCATAGTCATATTGAACTTACAATAGAAACAGAACAAAATCAATCCATAAATTTTTTAGATTTAAAAATTAGCAGACTTCAAAACAAACATGACTTCTCCATATTTCATAAACCTACCCATACTGACACGACTATACACAATTCGTCATCCCATCCAACACAACATAAACTGGCAGCTTATCATAGTATGTTACATAGATTAACAGAAATTCCGATGTCAAAATACAACTTTGAGACAGAATTAAATATAATTAAACAAATAGCAGTAAACAACGGATACAACGAACAAACAATTAATAAAATGTTAAATCAAAAACTACACAAGAAAGCCCTGAAATTAGTATTTCCACCACCAGAGAAAAAACCCAGTACCTTCTGCTAGATTACATATACAGGCAAAATAACAACAAAAATTGGCAAACACATAAAAAAGAAAGGAATAACACCAGCTTTCCGAACAAATAACAACCTAGGCAAATATATTAAAAATAACAAGAGCCAAAATAAAAAACACTTAAATAGTGGTGTGTACAAACTTCAATGTGGCGACTGCCCAAAAACTTACATCGGTCAAACTGGTAGAAACTTTGATAGACGAATAGCAGAACATAAAAGGGCTTTCAAGAATAGAAAAACAGATTCAACATACGCACTTCACCGTCTAGATCATAATCATTCTTTTAATGACAAATTTAAAATTCTTCACATTCAAAATAAAGGTCTTAAGCTATCCTTGTTAGAATCTATGGAAATCAACAAATTAAAAAACACAGATATAATTCTGAACGACCAACTTGAGACAAACAGTTCTCCCCTCCTTAACCTATTTCATTAGAGACTATAAATTTGTAAACCCAAACCAAAATAGATCACTTGAGAAAGGCAATCAGCCGAAACAGCTGTAGTGATAATATTTAAAATAAATTTTGTGGAAGTTTGAAAACAAAGTTTTCAGTGTTTTATTGTCTTCTAGTTATATTAAAGATAAGTTTATTTTATTTTATAGCGAATATGATGACTCACTGGTTGTCACTTTTCATAGTTTTCTCTCGATCCAGTTATTCTTTGCAGATCTTTGTTTCTTAACTATTCCTTAATACGCATCTGAAACCATTTTCTTGTGGCATTTCTATTATATTGAATGAGAATAAACAACAATTTTAATTGAAAATTCGTTACATTTAAGATCTTGATTTCCACCTCGAAATTCGTATTTAAAATACGTGGATTTTCGAAAAACAACGACACTAAGGATGATGTAGCCAGGTCATTGTTTTCTTCTCCACATTTTTTGACCGGTAACCTTCCCATAAGAATCCGTGTGGAGTGTTAATATACCATAAGCGTTCTTGTATTTTACTAATATCCCACTAAATTTACTCATTTCAGAGAGTAACGGTATTAAAAAAATTAAACTATGATGGCACTCTTTTAGTATTACTCAGGCCTATATGACACAATATACTAGATTATCTCCCAAAAATTTTCGTACGCATCTAGACTTATAAAGAAGTTCACTCAGACCGACCTGTTTTATATTTTCTGGGAAAGTTTTTTTGACAAATACCAGAAGCAGAGAAAATAATATGTATTGTCTGATCTCTTTTCATTCTCCACTGTCTCCGTATTTGGATTTTCAGTTTTTTATACTTAGCGATCTTTCTGTTACATTTGACACGCAGATTATTACCAAAGAATATTATCTATATTCTTTGTTATTACTGTTAGGAATCGCCACGTCAATTAGTGAGACTACCTTATACCTAGCGGGGTACATTTGCTGTACATTTGCTGTGATTGGTGGAAGGGCGTGTCTTAATTAAAAATTTAGCGGGTTTAATGTTTATTGACTTATGATTTGTGAGGTTATGTTTCTTATATTGGCTTGGCCAATATTTACTTTCAGAATAAAGAGAGGATTAAAATGTGGGCCCATTGCTACAGAAGAAATTCAGGAATAAACACCAATATGGCCATCGAATCTTTCAATAACTTATTAAAAACGAACCATCTAACAAGAAATGCTGCAGTGAGAATAGAAAAATTATTGGACACAATGGAAGATTTAGTGGATATTAAAATGTGGAAGAGAATTATAGACATGGAAAGACCAAATGCCAACAACTATCAAGACAGGGTTATAGCAAAAGCGCACAAAATAGCAGTAATGATGAAAGAAAAAGTGGAAGAATGTGAAGGTGTATGGGCAATTTCAGGTAAAATCCTTTAGGGATCCTAATAAATTATATAATGTAAGTATAAGACAACTGTGTGAAAATGAGTGTAAGACATTGTTTTGTAGAGTATGTAAAATTTGTATTCATCGATACTAGTGTGATTGTGCTGATTATGTGGTGAGGAATACCCTGTGTAAGCATGTTCACTTGGTAAGAATGTATGAGAAGCGTGTGGGTACTAACTCTGTTTTAGATGATGCTGCAAGGTGTTTGAGTAAAAAATTATCAAATCAAGTCATGATGAGGAAATTAATGAATTTATCACAAAGAAGCTGGAACAGAGAAATGCGATCCAGGAAAACACCATCCAACAATGTCTTCAAAATTTACAACACTTAAAAAATGTCATAGACAGCTTAGTTGACTTAGATGATGAAAGTTATACACAAGCACAAGACAAAATTATAACATTTGTTGAAGAAGCAAAGTGTAAGGCGAAGGAAAAAATTCAGGAAGCCACTAAGGATATTACAAAGAAGCGAAAAATGGAAAAGCAGCAATTTTATCCTTCCAATAAAAAAAGAAACTGATTAAATATTAAATTTGAACAATTCTTGTAGCTCACATGTATTTTTTGTTTTTGTATCTGTATTGAATTTTTATTATAGCTTTTTAGGCTTATTTACAAGAAACCTCATCACTTATTTTATATATAAATAACTAAAAGCACCTAATAGAAAAAAAGACTATATATTAGAGCTCAATAGAAGTAATAGATTTAGGATAAGATTGTATAGGAAACAATGACTAATTAAAAAATGAGTACAAATTGTAAGATTGGCGAATGGATTTAGTGTCTGCAGTCATTTAAACACAAACAAACAACAATACCCAAATTACATTTTAATAAACATCTACCGATCAATCACAGAAAATTTACCTCGTTATTTTCAGTGTAGGAAAATTAAAGAGATTTCAAATATAACTGTAATAAGTCTGCTTAATCCTAAAATACGAATATTATCCTCTTCCTACCAATAACTTATTTTCAGTTCAATAAACATTAAACCCGCCAAATCCTAAATTAAGACACGCCCTCCCACCAATCACAGCAAATGTACCCCGCTAGGTATACGGTAGTCTCAATATTAGTGTTGTTTGTTTTTATTATTACTCTATTAAATAGTATGATATCTATTCTCTTATGCGCCACTGGTTAGTCTGTAAACACAGTGCGGCTTCAGTATAGCTTGAAATTGTCATTCCCAACCATACTGTTAGGGCCGAATTTATAATAGGGAAGATGGTTCCCACTTTGTTAGCTATCTCTTGATGAAGGATCTTTTCAGCTGAGTTCTGCCATTACTTCTGATAGCATCCGATAAGATGTTGGATGGTTTCTTGTGCTTGAAATTCTTATCGGCATTTGTCGTTTTGGACCTGAGAATATGTGACAATATATTTTAGGTTTGGAAAATGAACTGATCCTAAATGGCAAGTAAGGAACGTTGTGTTTCAGAAAATATCTTCCCTGATGTCAACCAATAGTTTGACGCTATATTGTCGACACAGTCTTAGCTGACTTTATTAAATGTCGCACAAGCAATGATTTTACCATGCATATGCGTATTTTGTCGTCATTAAAAAGGTGGTTTATATGCATTTCTGGAGTCATCAGTTTAAGAGGTGTCATGTCATCTACTGTATCGATATATTGTAAATAGTACCGCCATCCCTAATTCGTGTATCTCGGACTGCCTTTTCTAAGGCAATATTAAATAGAAGGCAAGCCAGAGCATCTATTTGTCTGAGTCCATCCTTTATCTCAAAGGATCTAGAACTCTCTCCCTGTATTCTAACAGTGGCTTCTAAGTTAGACATTGTCATTCTCGTTAGTCGGATAAGTTTCTCTGGTATACCAAACTCATGCATTGATTGGTATAGCACTGTTCTCTTGACACTGTCGTATGCGGCCTTGAAGTTGACGAATAGGTGATGGGTTTCAATATTGAATTCTAATGTTTTCTCGAGAATCTGTCTTATTGAATGAATCTGGTCAATCATTGATTTTTCTGGAGTGAATCCAACTTGATATTTACCAACTATGCCCACTGTGTAAACTTGCAACCTTTCGTAGAGAATATTTGCTAGTATTTTGTAAGCAGTTGTTAACAGGGTTATACCTCTATAGTTGTCACACTGGAGCTGGTCACCTTTTTTATGTAACGGGCATATCACGCCTTGAGACCATTCACAAGGCATGGTCTCATTATGCCAAACAAGAAGTAAAAGCTTATGCAGTGTCTGTAGTAGGGCATCGCCACCCTTCTTGTAGAGCTCACTGCAAATTACGGTGGTACTATTTACAACAGATCGATACAAGTCTTAGCATATGCTGATGACATTGACATAGTCGGGCGTAGCAAGCGAGATGTTGAGCAATATCTCCTAGAATTGGAAACAGCGGCGAAACAGGTCGGCCTAGTCATCAACGAAGACAAAACCAAGTACATGTTGGTTACAAAGGATCCGATAGCAAATGAGGAACGAGAAACAGTCTTTGGAAGTCATACCTTTGGACGTGTTGACAACTTCACATACCTTGGGTCACTATTGACTGCTACCAATAAAACAAGCGAAGAAATCAAAAGACGAATAAATCTTACAAATAGGGCATACTATGGACTCCAAAAGCATTTCCACTCAAGAAACATTCAAAGAAGAACTAAAATTATTATATACAAAACATTGCTGAGGCCGGTCCTCACATATGGAGCAGAAACATGGACACTAACGCAGAAAGATGAAAGACTTTTGGAAATATTTGAACGTAAAATACTCCGCAAAATATTTGGAGCTGTAAACGACCAAGGGCAGTGGCGCAGAAGATATAATTTTGAATTGTATCAGCTCTTTGATGAGCCAGATGTCATAACGTTCATTAAAACATAGCGACTTAGATGGGCTGGACACATAATACGAATGCCAGAAAATACCATTGCTAAAAAGCTTACCACAGGAACACCTGTAGGAAGTAAAGGCCGACCGCGAATTAGGTGGTTAGATGGAGTAGAAACCGACTTACGAATATTAAAAATCAGAAGATGGCAACATGTTGCCAAAAACCGAACAAAATGGCGACGAATCTTAGAGCAGGCCAAGATCCACAGAGGATTGTCGAGCCAAAGATGATGATGTCATCTACTGTGCAAATCGACGATGTAGATCCAGTCTAAATTCGAAAATACCTTCTTAAATTAGTAATCTGTTTTTCTAATTGCACATCTATATTCATAAGTCTTCCCTCTAAATACCGTGGTAATGTCGTTCTTTCTACTGCATTACGTGGATGAGGTTTTTGTGCCGCTGTAAAAAATGTTCTAACTTTTAGCTGAAGATTGTCTCTTTTGTTCTCTTAACAATATCAAATGAATAGCTAAGCGCGGAACAGGTGTACGTATTTAGTGCCTAAACAAAGTTTTACTGCTAAGATGTGAATGCAGCAACTATTTTAACCTTCTTATGAATATGAACTATGAAGCGAACTCGATTTTCATTTGTTTATGGTCAATTTTCCGCGGTTGGTCATATAATTATATAATTATTTATCTTGCAATATACAAAACTAACAATAAACAGTATTTTTTTATTCTTACCATATGTGGAAACTCCTTGTCCAAAGCGTCTTCACCGAGTATGACGATGTGAAAAGTAATATTTGGTCTAGGTTCTGTTTTAATTTCATCGCAAGCTAAAATAAAAAGAAAAATGCTTTTCCTATTTATCTATACAAATTTTAGTTTCTTTAACCATGATTACGTAACAACTAACAGAATCACAATTCAAGAAAACTAGAACATTGTAACGAACATATTTTGCCTACCACATAGGGTATTATTATGGGGGGTTGAAAATTGGGAACATAAATTATTGGGGTGGAGATAGGACAAGCAAAATAAACGATACTTATGCGAATGACACTCAGAGTTTGTTTGGAGAGCTGGGGTCGTGGATAAGTAAATGGCAAGGTGTCGGATTGGGGCAACTACAAAAAAATAAACCAAAGGAGTACTAACATGAATCTCCTGGAACAAATGGACAAAACAAAACACAGAAAGGAAACACCTCTAGCAATTTAAAAAGGACGCCACTTTGAGGTGCCAAATTATAACGATCACAACAACTAGTTCTAACCATTAAAATAATTATTAAAAATAAAAAATATATCTTTTTTACATGAAACTCAAAAAAGGGGGTTAGAGAGATAAATAAACAAAATGGTTAGAAAAAAATTAAATATTTATTGTATCTCACCACAAATAGTTACAACAATAAATGGCACACATTTCTATATAGATAGTTACAGAGTACAAAAATAAAAAAGAAAAACTTACATGTGTCCTAGGCGTTTACAAACTAGGAGTTGGAGATACTACAAAAACTTATAAAAAATTGTTGCTGCATGTAGGTTAACCTTATTTAAAAAGAAACTAATAAAAAAATAATAAAGCTAGCTGTCATATATGTTAACATTAAATTTTAAATCTGAGAACAAATAAATTGACAGCTAGAGTCAAACCCTAAAATTTACAATTTTAAATTTTTAAATTTTAGTGGCCTGCGTAGCGCAAGCGGTAGTGTGCTTGCCTCGCATGCCGGTGGTCGTGAGTTCGAATCCTACCGCCGGCAAGAACAACTAGGCATTTTTAAAATGTCGATAGGCCCCAGGTCGACTCAGCCTGAATAAAATGAGTACCTTGGGTAAAACCAGGGGTAATAATAGGCGGTTGAAGCGTAGCACTGGCCATGTTACCTTCCTTGTATACCGTAGGCCCTAGATATAGCAGACTACCCTGCTATACTCCCAAAGCCGCGTGCGGTATAAAACGGGAGACTATTATTATTATTAAATTTTTAAATTTTAAATACGGCTCAGCTAAACTGTGGGAAATGCTCAAAGATCTGTTCCAACGATGCCTGAATGGAGAAGAGACCCCGTTAGAATGGCGTAAGGCCTATATAACCCCAATATACAAAAAAGGAGCACGAAACAATGTCATTAACTATACAGGAATTGCTGTCATCCCCACTATAGGACGACTGTACTACCGAATACTTAGAAACCTCATAGAAGAAGACATTCGTATGAAACAACCAGAAGAACAATGCGGATTCAGAGCTGGAAGATCGACTATAGATAATCTATTTACACTTAAAATATTAATCGAAAAGCGACAACAAAGAAACAAAGAAACACATATAGCCCTGATAGATCTTGAAAAGGCATATGATAACGTGCCGATAAATAATTTATGGAGTGAAATGCAAAACATGGAAATAAAACCTTCGTTAATAATAGCAACTCAAAAGTGGTATGTAAACAACACCGCATCAATTAAAATAGGTGGCAAACTTAGTGAGAAATTCAACACTACGAAAGGGCTACGACAGGGATGTTATTTATCGCCTACGCTGTTTAAAGTATATCTGGATCGATCTCTACAAAAGTGGTAGCAGAAGATATAGACGATCTCAGCTATATGGTTAGGAAACTACAAACAACGTACGAAGAATGTGGACTGACAATGAACTTACAAAAATGCGAATATCTCTCAGTGGGGAAAAATACAGTCGAAGACCTGACATTGGAGAGTGACAAAATCAAAGGAACAAATAGAGTAAAATACCTAGGAGTAGTGTTTACAAAAGACGGAAATAGCCATGAAGAAATAAATACAAGAATAAACAAAGGCAGAAACATTACCAAATGCCTAAACTCCATTCTCTGGGAAAAAAAATCACAAGAACGACGAAAAAACGAATATATAAGACGATGGTTGAGCCGGTGGTAACATACGGAGCAGAGATATGGGACACTAGTGAAAGAAACAGGAAAAAATTACAAGCTACCGAGATGGATTTTATAAGAAGAAGCTGTAGATTGACAAGGATGGACAGAATCCGCAATGAAGAAATAAAACGTAGAATGGAGCAAGAAAAAGACATTATAGATGAAGTCCAGAAAAAACAACTAACTTGGTTCGGTCATGTAAACAGAATGGCAGACGAGAGGTGGCCATAGAAAATATTAAAATGGATCCCAACCGAAAGAAGGAAAAGAGGGCGTCCAAGAAGAAGCTGGCGAGATGACGTGAATGAAGCCATGGAAGGAAGACAGCTAAATGAAGCCGACACCCGAGATAGGAAACGATGGAAACTATTGACAGGAAAACAACGACAGTTGTAAACAACCTGTACTATATATATATATATATATATATATATATATATATATATATATATATATATATAATTTTTAAATTGTATAAAAGCAATTATTGTTATTAAAAAAATGTCTAATTTACTTTGAAATAAAACACAAAAAAAGTTACCTTGATTTTCACTAAAATTACACTTGAGTTGTAACAAAAGGAAGTTGGAACACAAACCTTGGAAACTAAACTGGACTTGGCTTTTTAAAAACAGGAATAGGTACGACTGGATACAATGGAAACATTTAAAAACTCACTTAAAACTGCAACTGAACCATTAAACTTTACACTGCTACACATTTTCCATGAAAAGGGGCAAAAACAGGAAACTTTACAAATTCGACGTGAAAGGACAAACGCTAGAAGCAGATGTTAACGCTAACAACGCCTCAACGAGAGTGATGAAATTATCTTTAAAATTAATTCGCATAACTTGGTATAAACAAAACACTTAACCGGAATATTTATTTGAAACACAGAATATGAAACGCAAAACAATGCCGAGGAAGTACACATCTATAAAATATATAAACAAACTCTAAAAATGTGTTTATTTTCGACCTCGGGACGCTAAGATGAATTGAAAGAACTCGGTGTTTTAATACATACGAATAGGAAATGAAATACATTGAAATCATTTTCCGGTTATCTTATTTTAATACATATATGAGGAGATTTCAATTTAATACATATACGAGGGAATTCCAGTATATAGGAAAATGTAAAGGCTACAATATAACAAGTAATAATTGCATTGATAATATTTCTCTCGAAAAAATATCATGTAAATACCTAGGATCGATGTTACAGAGTAATGGCGAACCATATGAAGATGCGTACAGTAGAATTAGAGTTGGATGGATGAAGTGAAAGAAAGCGAGTGGTGTGTGACAAAAAATTTAAATTGAGGATGCCGTCAAGATTCAAGACTTGAATTTCAATTCGTCTCGTCTTGAATTCGAGACGAGATCGAGACAAGGCTTTTGTATTAAGGTTCAAGATGAAACAAGATGTTGTTTTATTATTTTTAAACTAATAGATATTTTGAAAATGATAAAAGGTAACAAAATTTTAATTTCAAATTAAAAGGATTTTTTTAGTTTAAAAATTATTTTGGAAAAATTCATTCAAAGTTACAACGCACAATTTTCAAATTTTAATATAAATGTAATTGTCTTTATTATAATTAATTAGAAATATAAAAATACGTATACTAAGTGTATGGCCAGGCTTGCGAGCGATTTATCGCGCGAGATATATCGTTCACGACAATGTAGCAAGCGACAAGCGAGAAGCTGTCTACAGAAAAGCGATTCAAATATTAGTTTTCGTCATGCCTCTCACACGAAAACGTCGAATTGCTCTTCTTTTAGATGATCCATTTATAGAGTGTTTGTTAAAAATCAAAAGGAAGTATGGTGTACATCCCATTACTAGATATAGGAAAGCATACGGGAAATTTCATCATTTATACAAACAGTTGCGAAAATACGCAGAGAGATTTTTCCAGTACCTCAGAATGAGCATAAATACATTTGATCTATTCCTAAATAAAATTAAAACAAGTATTGGAAAGAACACTACCAATTTTGGAAAACCAAGTTCTACTGAAGAAAGATTAGTGGTTACAATAAGGCAAGTAAAAAACTGTTTTATTAACATAAATAATAACGTAAATAAAAAACTATTCGAATGACATAGTAAGTAAGCACTATTTTAAAGACATATGGTCAGAGCCTGCGTTGAACTTTTTTTTTGGTATGCATGGAGCAGTAGTTGTGTGGTAGTGACTGTTGTGATGGCTGACATGACAAAAGTTCATGATATGTTAATGTTTCATCATATTCAGATAAAAAAGACTCATCAGACAACCATTCTAAAATATCCTCATCTTTATTTGCTCTTAGATTTCAGATATTCATCAAGTTATTTATTCCAATCGTTATTATCAGAAGTATTCCCATATAATGAATTTATAGCAATATTATGTGGATCAGAATTAGATGTAAAATTGTTTAAATGGGACGATTTATCTGTATTAGATGATTCGAAATAGTTATAGTACTTGCAAGCACTCTTGACCATGTAGCTGCGCGAAGGTGGAGTCAAAATTCACGTAAAGGCAGAAAGATTCTATTGTAAGTGGAATTATACTAACCAAACTAAAACGTTCTACCTTCGACTGCAACCTCGAAATTGTCGAAATAATTACAGTGTTGGAATGAGTAATAAATAAAAAATTGCACGGTGCATAACCAAAATGGTTTTTATGTGCATTTCGTTTATATTTTCAATGATTTTTGTTTAAATTTTTTTAAAAACTGGCTTTAATTTGGTATTTTAAACTCAACTTTCGGTATTAAACATGGAAAAAACACTATTATTTATTGTAAAATTATTGTTTATAAGTTTATATTTTCAATCTCTTATTTTAAGTTGAGACATATAACTAATATTATGAGATGAATAACTAATACACATTTAATTTACAAAATTTATTTTTAAAATTCTTAAACAGTTGTACCTACTTACAATTTATTTACAAATTAACTAATTTTTTATTTATTTATAAGT
The DNA here is from genome assembly GCA_918026665.1 of Diabrotica balteata. Taxonomy (NCBI): domain Eukaryota; kingdom Metazoa; phylum Arthropoda; class Insecta; order Coleoptera; family Chrysomelidae; genus Diabrotica; species Diabrotica balteata. Next base: position 168,876,188 of record OU898278.1, read on the forward strand.
GTATTTATTACGGTAAATTAAACGATATTCAAAAAAGGGTACAGCGAATAATTTTATTTAGTGATAGTTTGTTTACTGATTTGTTGAATGCTAATGATTGATTTATAATTTGTTTGTAATTCTCCATACGTCATATCTACCAGAAATCAGAGATTACTAGGAATTGCAATGAGGTTAGATAAGAACAATTAGAAACAATAGAACAATAATGTTCACATGCTGCTGTGGAGATACGTTTCATCAGTGTAGATAACATCATAACTCTCAGCTCTATATTTTTTTTAGATATTCGGTTTGTTTGGCTCGAATATCCGTTTTTTCCAGTATTTTTCGGTTGTCATTTGTTTTTTGCCATTTAAAACCTAATTTCTTTAACACTTTTCTGAACGACGATAGTGTACCTTGGAAATTAATCTTATTCTTAACAGCGTTGTAAACAGCTGACATTGTAGGCCTGCTGCCATGAATCATTGCAAAAGTATGCACTGTGTTTCTTATAATTTCTCCCTCATAACTATCGACGTTGGTTTTCGGTTTTGCCTGATTAATTTTTTTTCTGAGAGATTTAAAGACATTTCCCAAGCTGCCTGAAGGAGATGAAAAATCGAAAACTCTCTCTCCTTCTTTAATGATTCTTTGGATGCTACTTTTATAAATTTCAGTGGCTTCCACAACCATATTTAAAACCGAAGATTTTGTGTTGTTTTTTGTAACCCAGGGCCGACACATTGTAAACAATATGTCGGCCCTGACTGTGAATAACACGCTGTTATTAATTGTGATGGCACTGTGAAGAAAATGAAAATATAAAAATATTAAAAAAAATTTCAAAAAAATATTTACTTAAATCAACATATATCGTAACATATGAAGTAGTTAAAAAAAAAAAAAGATTTTCCAATATCAAATAACCGATTAATTAAAACAGACTGCAAGTAATTTTTGTTTTGCACCAGTCTCAAAACAAAAAAGAAATGAAGAAATTTTATTAAAATTTCCTTAATGCGCCCCTATGTATTTTAATTTATGATAAAGTACCTACCTTTTGACCGCTTTTAATAAATTTGAATACGCAACAGGTAAACGGGAGAAAACACACAAACTTATTGAAGTTAACACCTCAAAGTCAGAAACACAACTAAAAATTTTCAAGTCGATATTTTTACGTTGCATAGTATAGTGCGTTTCGCATGGAAGTGGAAACTAAACCAAATTTCGTCTACTGCGCCATGGTCAAGAGTGCTTGCACGGACTATACATAACTTTTTTCTAATTATTATATTTAATATATTTTACACTCAAATAAAATTATTTTGTGTTGATTAATCATAGGATAAAGATTCTTGGATACATTTCTTACCTTGCTGATATTTTCTTTTGGGAGATGGTCCTTTATTGTCTGTGTTGGGTCTTTTGGTAGGTACTTCCGTACCACCGTCCGGATAGGGATAAATCTTTGTTTGTTTCTTTTCCACACTTTCGGGACAACATATGATTTCATCCGATTTGTTCCAACGACATCTTTCAAAATTGTGTTTATTGGCTTTTCGTAACAAGTCTAATGCTTGTGGGCAGTCTGCGACACTTTTGCAAGTACCAGGGGTTCCTGAAGTGTAGCATATACTGCCAACTGCAACAAAGCAAAGAATTGATTACACTATTATCAGATCTACAGGTATTATTCCAACGATGCAGAGATATGACTTGCGACGTCTACACCTGCTTTGTGGACTACCAAAAAACATTCGACACAGTTTAACACCGATTAACACAGTTTAAATGATTCACTAATGTTTGTATTTTGAGTTTGTATTTCCGAAGTGGAAATTTAAACGTTAATAAACTTACATTAACGTTTAATTGTGGCTTATTCCCATGAAAACAGTAATGCCACAAGAAAATAGCTTCAGAAAAATAAACAAAACAAAAATAGTTTTGTTTTCGACAAAGTCAAAGGAATAGTCACAATTTAAATATTACAAACAAATATTTATTGCTAGCAATTTATGAAACGACAAATGCACTAAATAAAAATATAAAAACATGAAAAATATCGTCATAATATGCAAATACCCTGACCAAACTAGTACTATTGTGTAAAAGCTGTAAAAAGTACTCTGTGAAAAGAAACAATGTTTTAAAATGTGTAATTTGATTTTAAGCTTAAACGATAATAAGTAAAGAGTTTTTACTTCATCTGTCAAAAAGTTATATAAACTAACATCAGTCGAATTTTTTATGAGCTTTGTCAACCTAAAACGTTGTGCTCTAATAGAATCTCCAGATCTTGTATCATGATCATGGAAGTTGAAGTTTATGTTAACCTTACCTTCGTTCGCATGAACTTCAATCAACGTCTCATATATTATAGGTTGAAGGTAGTAGCATAATATCTAAATCCAGAAATAAAGGTTTACAATGTCCCCTATATTCTTCTCTTTCAAGTATCCTTACTACTTTTTTTGTAGTTTTAAAAATTCTATCTGCGTGACAAGAATTACTCCAAACAGTAATAATACTCTAATAATAGTACTTTTAGGAATCAAATAAATTAAGTTGCGTATTAAAAGTATACTTGTAGCAATCCTGGAACTTAAGTAATCTGCATGAGCACTATAATCCAAATTATCATCTAGAAAGATTCCTTGAAGGAATTGAAGGAATACAATAACATACCAGCAAGCGAATGGGAAAAATACCTGAAGGAACTGTTTAAAGCTAAAGTTTAGAAATAGCCATAAATGCACTCAAAAATAGAAAGTCACCAGGACCAGAACGAGCTTCTAAAACATGGAGGAGAAAGTATAACCCTAGAGATGACAAAACCTATACAAAAACTAATATTCCACTGCAAGATACCAGACGCATGGAGAAGCAGCATAATGATACCAATGTTCAAGAAAGGAGATAAAGAAGACCCCAACAATTATAGAGGTATAAATCTACCGAACACCGCACTTAAGCTTACCACAAAAGTCTTAATACACAAAATCAATAAACTAACAACTTTATCAGATGAACAAGAAGGATTTAGATCCGGAAGATATATTTGTACTAAGACAAATCACAGAAAAGGCCATCGAGTACAATAAACTGGCATATCTATGTTTTATAGACCTGACAAAGGCTTTCGATCGCATCCAAGTCGAAGACATCTTACACCTACTGTATAAAAGAAACATACCAATCAATATTATACAAACCATCAAAAACATCTACCTCCATAATCGAATACAGGCAAAGATAAATGAAAAACTACCACAATGTATACCAGTATAAAGCGGAGTCAGACAGGGTGACTCGTTAAGCCCACTTCTCTTTAATATAATAATGGACGAAATAATACAAGCAGTACGTAAAGGTCATGGCTACAGAATGGGGAACAAAGAAATCCAAATATTTTATTATGCAGACGACGCCGCATTAATCGCCGAGATAGAAGACGAGCTCCAAACATTAATACATATCTTCAATACAACAGCTAATAAATACAATATGATAATATAAAGAGAACAAACGAAATGTATGACAACATCTAAATACCCACTACGTGTAAAATCGAAATTGATGGGAAAATAATAAAGCAGAAAGCAAGGTTTAGATATCTGGGAATAGTTATAACTAGTTACGAAGATGTTGAAGAAGAAGTACGACAACAAAGCTTAAAAGCAAGTAAAGCGGCGGAATCTCTTAATAACACAATCTGGAAGAATCATCAGTAAATATTTATCACCGTACTAATATAATCGAATTAACAAAAACACCAATATATATTTTTTTACACTTTATTTGCATTAATACCTAATTTAAAATATTTAGATGTAGCAACTAACTTCATGCTGTGAATATGCGCGTACTTCATACTGTGAATTTTATAAAAAATCACTCTCATCAATTTTTTTCTAATCGCGCATAAAGAAGTATAACTTAAAAAATAGTTTTTAGTTACTTACATGTCACATGCGATGCCAAAAAAGTGACCCCCTGGTTTTTTTACTATTATAAAAGCAACTTCGGAAATTCACATTCATTTAGGATTTTCCAGTTACGGACATGGTTTTTTAACTGAGCTCATATAGCAATTCTATGGAATTCAACATGCAGTAATATGGAGGTAATCTTAAAACCATATGTTCATTGATAGTGGCTAATTTGTCTACAATATGTTGTTTAGTTACGACTTTTGTATGAAGAACCTGGATTAGTTGATCTTTGGTGTAATGATCCTCAAAATATAGATCTTCGGCTATTAAAAATTCTTGAATTTCATCTTTCCCACTCTGTTTGGTTGGAATTTTTTTAATGGATCCATAACAATCACGCTATTTTCTTTTAAATTTTGGTGTAAGGTATTCTCAAACCACGATTTAAAAAGCGTCCCTTCGATGTCTTGGTGGTAGTCTAGAGAACTCTCTTTAATACTTTTCGAACTCAAAAATAACGCATCGTTCACCGATCCATATTGTCAATATTTAGTGTTAAATAAAGTTTAGAAAAAAGATAACCGCAAGTATTTTTTAAATAGTGTTAATTGCGAGATTGTTTATTGCTAAAAACCATTGTTCTGATCAATTTGTAAAAACATTTCAACAAACTAATAATTCAAAATTCAACACTTCTCCGGTAATTTTCTTTGAATGTTGGATAAAGGTTAGTATAACTCTGTAATGTCTCTGTAGGAGTCTGTGTTACAGCAGGTATCAATAGCGGATTATCAGTAGGTTGGTCTTTAAAATTTCAAATAGATCTTGTCCCTCACTATACCCAAAACGAGGGCGATAGTGTTCACTCAACCATAGAGGAAGAAAATAAAAGGATGCGTAAGAGTAACTCTATCTATGTTCCGTCTCAGTGGATTCTGTTTATCGCACTGGCAAAGAAAAAGAGTAAACCATATTCTATCATCCAAGCCCAGACTGAAAATGTTTATGATCTAAAAAACTAAGTCAAACAATGATCTATTGACACAAAAGGGAAAAAGGTTAGCTGAAATGAAATAAAAATATTGAAAAATTTGAAAAATGTTATTCAGAGTCGATATTTTTTAATAAATAACATCATAAAAGAAATAAAGTCCAGAAGACTCCAATGGGCAGGACACCTCAGAAGACATTCTGACGAACAAACAGTAAGACTAGTGTGGGAGGAAATCCCAACTGGAAGGAGACCACGCGGACGCCCTCGTCTCCGGTGGCAAGATAATATAGCAGGAGACCTAAGCACTATAGGCGTGGAGAATTGGATGGAGGTTGTTCAAGACAGAAAACAGTGGAGGCATGTTGTCGAGTCGGCTAAAACCCACGAAGGGTTGTAACGCCACGGAGTATGTAAGTAAGTAAGATATTTTATAAAACTAACTTTGATAACAATTAATTTTCTGAAATCTAAATTGAAGAAAAAGCTAGAGCCCCCAGAAAACAATAGCTGATATTAGTCTCGTTCCTGTTATTAACGTACCTTCGGCAATAACAACTACGAAAAAGGCTTTGTGTAATGCTTTGGTCATTCCAAAAGAACCAATATAGTTAGAGATGAAACGAAAGGAAGTGTGATAAGTGACAACAAATTGCAACTATAAGACCATCTATAAGAACACAAATAACTTATACGAAATTATAATTTTATAAAAGAATGTTGCAAAAATAACAGCCAATTTAGTTACAAATCTGATCTTGTTTATGACTTTTTTATTTGAAATTGATTCGTTTAACATTTCTGCAAATGATATATAGTCACAGTCGTAATAGTTGGAAATCCCCAAGGCCCACAAGTTGTTTCTGTTGTCTAGATAGAAAGCCTTTCTAAAAAATATGTTTGAAGAATATTTTTCTAGTAAACTAGCAAATAGTATCATAAATACTTAATTATTGTATATATTAATATTATCTCAAGCCGAAGTATTGAATATATTGCTAGTATTATCTTTATACTTCTCAAAAAAGTAATTTTTGGTTACAAAAATAATAAAACTTACTTTCATAATCTTCATAAGCAGACGAAAGGCTTAAACCACAGATAATAGAGACTGCACACCACACAATAAACACCAGGTTTTCCATCACTTCTAAATCACACTTCTCAATTAAAAATACAAAACATTCATGTTCATTATCAAGACCGATTTGATGACCGCTAATCAGGATCCAAAGCGGCTAACATCTGTACCGCTGCTTCTCTTGTTTAGTTAACTTGATTATAATTATGAATAACAAAAGTTACTGGGAATTATCTGCGCATACTCATCGGTGGCAACAAATTATTAATCGTAGTAATAATTGGAAAAACACATATTGTTATGCTAATCATACTAGAGATAATTTAAGTATGTTCTGATTCAAGTAATAAAACACTAAAAACTTTTGTTTTCAACACTTCCACAAATTTTATTATAATTTAGGTACTATCCCTACAGCTGTTTCGCCAGAGTGCTTTCTCAAGTGAGCTATTTTTGTTATGCGTCTAACACTTCATATTCTTTAACCAAATAAGTTGAGGAGGGAGAACTGTTTGTCTCATAATATATACATATATTCTAATAATAATAGTTTAAGGCCTTTATTTTGAATATGAAGCACTTGTAATTAGTTATTAAAAGAATGATTGTGATCTAGAAGGTGAAGTGCGTAATTAGAGTATGTTCTTCTATTATTGAAGGACCGTTTGTGTTCTGTTATCTACTTGTTAAAGGTTCTACCTGTTTGACCGATGTAAGTTTTTGGGCAGTTTTTGGACAGCATTTGCACCATAAGAGTCAAATGTAAACTGCATAACGTGACAATGGTTAATGTATATGCACCGACAGAAGAGGCTGATGAAGACGAGTTTGAAAGATTCTATGGAGAACTTCAGGAAGTATGTGATAGAATCCAAAGACACGATGCTGTTATAATATTCTTCTTCTTCCTATGCCGTCCCCATTAACGGAGGTTGGCGGCCACATTTCTAAAAGTTTCTCTGTCTTTTGCAACGTGGAATAATTCGTCTACAGTCATGTTTGTCCAGTCTCGAGTATTTCGCAGTCATGGCTTCCTCTTTCTACCTATTCCCTTCTTGTTATCGACTCTACCCTGCATGATGACCTGCAGAAGACTATATTGATCATTCCTAATATAACATTAGCCGACTTTAATGCTAAGCTGGGGAAAGAAAAAACTTTCGTAAACCTATTTGGGAAACATAGTTTGCATAATGTAACCAGTCAAAATGGACTTAATGTTGCACAATTTGCAACAGCAAATAATTATGTAGTCGACAGCGGTAACCTCCAGAGAAACGATATGCATAAAGGAACATGTAAAATACCAGGAACCAATGAAGTCAATCAAATTGACAAGATCCTCATTTAAAAAAGATGTGCAACAGACATAACTAATGTCAGAAAGTATCGCGGGGCGAACTCTGACTCGGATCAGTATCTTGTGGGGCAAAATTGCGGCAGAAAATCGCGACAGTTGCAAAAGGGAAAAAAATAACCGAATTAAAAATGGAATGTTGAAGGATTTAAAAGTCCAACAAAGACACAAGAATATCAAAATACTCTCCAAATAAAACTCGACGGAATCAGAGAGGAAGATATTGCAGAGGAAGAATGGAGACAATTAAAAACAATAATAACGGAATCTGCAAAGGAAATTGTCTAAAAAGCCAAAAGGCAAAGAAGTACGGAATGGTATGATGATGAATGCGGAACTGCAGTAGAGGAAAAAAGGCAAGCTAGACTTAACCAACTTCAAAGGAACACAAGAAATAGCAGAGAAATTTATAACGAAAAGAGAATACAAGCGACTAGAATATCCAGAAGAAAAAAAGAGAGGCTTTGGAAAAAACAAGAAATCCTAAACCATAACAACAGACACGAGAGTAAAAAATGATATAAAAGAATAAAAGAAAGTACATTTATACCAAAATTGACAATACGCGAAGGAAAGGATGGAGAACTACTAACAGAGAAACAAAAAATTATAAAGAGATGGAAAAATACTTTCAGGAAAACCTAAATGTAGAGAATAGAAATGATCAAAACGAGACAATATATTTTACGTCTGAGCCGCACATTGAAAATCCGAGTTATGAAGAAGTAATTCAAATAATAAAGAAACTAAAAAAGAGTAAAATCAATATTGTCAAGTTTTTAAGGGAAATCTAATTTTAATCTTATGACTATAATATTGACTTTCATAGTTGTTCAGTTTTTAGTGAATTCATCAACGAATTCCAGTTACCACAAGGTTACATTTTAGTCAGTTTTTATTTTATTTCACTGTTCAGTAACTTACCTCTGTCTAGTGTACTCACTTGCTTAAATAAACATTGGAGCTTTATAAAACCCCACTCTCCTGTTTTTGGGATGTGTTTGCACAACTATTGGATTTAGTTTTTGATATAAATTTCTTAGTTTTGATAAATTCTTCTTCTTTAAGTGCCGTCTCCCAATCGGAGGTTGGATATCATCATCACTATCTTTAGTTTATCTACTGCTGCTCTGAAGAGTTCTATAGAACTGCATTTAAACCATTCCCTTAAATTCTTTAACCATGACACTCTCCTTCTTCCTATACTCCTTCCTCCTCTTATCTTTCCCTGTATTGTTAGCCTTAGCAGTTCATATTGCTGTCCCCTCATTACGTGTCCCAGATACTGTAACTTTCTTATTTTTATTGTGTTCATTATTTCGCATTCTTTGCCCATTTCTCGAAATATTTTCGTGCTAATTTTCTTCTGTGTCCATGCTATTCTAAGCATCCTCCTGTAACAGCACATTTCAAAGGACTGTAACTTATTTCTGTGTTCTTGCTTCAATGTCCAACTTTCAAGTCCATATTGCAGTCCCTAAAACACGTAGCATATCAGTTCTCTTTACTCTCAGTTCTAATCTAAGATCTTTGTTGAAGAGAATTGTTTTCATTTTTACAAACGCATTTCTTGCTATTTCTATCCTAGCTCTTGCTATTTCGGTTGTTTGATCATATTATTCAAAAATTGGGGAAGGAGCTGTAGATCACGTAGTTGGAAAATATGGTCTTGGTCAGAGAAACGACAGAGGGGACAGATTGATACAGTACTGAAAAGACAAAGATCTAGTCATAACGAATACTTGGTATAAGTTACCACCCAGGAGGCTTTACACATGGAAGTCGCCTTTAGATGGACATCAGGGCATTATAAGGAACCAAAAAGATTATGTGACAATTAATAGAAGGTACAGGAATGCTATTACTAAGGTATCTGCATTACCTGGAGCAGACATAGGATCCGACCACAATCCCTTAGTAGCAAATATCAAACTGAGGCTCGCTACAGCTAAAAGAAAACACCAGAAGGCATCAGTAAACATTAGAAAACTTAAAAACAATGAAACAAATGAAGCGTACACAGAGGAAATAAACAATAGGTTCTCTAATATGACAACTGAGAATAATGTTGAAAAGTCATGGACCACCATAAAAGAATCATTTGATGAGTTGAACAACACTTTTCTACTCGAAAGTAAAACAACTACCAAGAATGAGTGGATGACAGAAGAAATATTAGAGATGATGGAACAACGCAGGCAGTGTAAGATCAGGCAGGACGAAGTAGGGTACCGAAATATACACAGTCAAATTCGTAAAGAAATTATAGCGGCAAAGGAGATCTGGATGACTACACTTTGCGCCGAGGCTGAAAACCTATATAAACTCGGCGACAGCTTCAATCTTCACAAGAAAATTAAGGAAATTGCTGGTGTCTTCAAGAAAAAACAAATCACTGGTATACATAATGACCAAAATGAATTAATAACGGACCCTAGCGATATACTTTTGGAAAATGTACACAGCCAATTTGTTCAATGATGACAGAACACAAAAACCACCACAACTGGGAGACCATTTGTATGGCCCAAGTATTTTGAAAGCTGAAATTGTACACGCTATCAAACTATTAAAAAGTAACAAAACCCCAGGACCAGATGATATGTACGCAGAAACAATCAAGTTACTTGATGAAGAAAACCTAGACATTATTGTCAAGCTCTTTAACGACATCTACGATACGGGCCAGATTCCAAAAGATTGGCTTCGATCTACATTTATCGCCCTACCAAAAACACCACGTGCGAACTTCTGCAAGGACCACCGACTAATAAGCCCAATGAGTCACTTTTTAAAACTTTTCCTGAGAATACTTCACACTAGATTGTTTAAGAAATGTGAAGAGGTCAGTGGATGGAGTCAGTTTGGTTTCAAAAATGGACTTGGCACGAGAGAAGCGATCTTTAGTATGCAAACATTGATACAGAATTGTTTAGATCAAAGAAAGGATGTTTTTATCTGTTTCATCGATTACGAAAAAGCATTCGATAATGTAAAACACGAATTGATGATAAAATACCTACAAGAGTTGGGATTGGATGCAACGGATATAAAAATCATCGCCAATCTGTATTAGAATCAGACAGCAACAGTACGTCTTCAAAATTCCAACGAAACAGAAGTAAAACAATTTATACGTAGAAAAAGCCTTCGCAGAAGCAGTGGAAGACTCTAATAAGGGTATTAAAGTTAACGGCATATTTATTAATAACATCAGGTATGCCGATGATACAGCCATAGTGACAGATAACATCGAAGATCTTCAATGCCTTTTAAATGATCTAACTTTTGCAAGTGAAGCTCGGGTTTGAAAATAAATATCAAGAAGACAAAATCAATGATTATAAGTAGAAATGATTACCCCAACGCAAAGATATATGTCTCTGGAGAAGAAATCGAACAAGTCAGGCAATTCAAATACTTGAGATATTTGCTGAATGAGGATTGGGACCTCGAGAATGAAATAAAGAGTAGAGTTGCACAAGCCAGAAATGCTTTTTTGAGGCTTCGTAAGTTTTTGACTGATCGCAAATTGGACTTCAACCTCCGATACAAGATGCTTAAGTGTTACGTGTGGCCTGTTCTTCTGTACGGAATGAAAGCATGGACGTTAAAGGCCAGTTCCATTAACAAACTTGAAGTGTTTGAAATGTGGTGCCTGCGTCGAATGCTCAGAATATCATGGACGGACAGGGTCAGAAATGAGGAAGTACTCAGAAGAGCGGGCTTACAGGATAGGGAACTTTTTAATTATGTAAAAAGTAAGAAGACTGCATACTTGGGGCACATTATACGAGGAGAACGATACACTTTTCAGCAACTGATACTCGAAGGGAAGATAGAGGGTAGGAGAGGTCTCGGACGTAAAAAAATGTCATGGCTGCGCAATATTCGACAATGGACAGGAATCCACAGCTATGAAATGCTTCGCAATGCTGCTAAAAACAGAATTATTTAATCCAGAATATTTAACATCTCATCTGACAAGACGATGTACGGTGGACGCCTACGTAGAAATGCACGGCACCTTAAGAAGAAGAAGATCATTATTTTCTGAAATCCAGGTTCCTAGGTATTTGTCTTTATCAACCTTTATCAATCGGTACATTTCCCAAATATATGTTTGTTGGTATATTTATTTTCTTTGTTATTATCATGTATTTGGTCTTTTTTATATTCATTTTTAGCCCATATTTTTCACAGAAACTGTTTGTTTTGTTTAGCAGTAATTGGAGTTGGTCAGCAGAGCTTGCCATAATCACGGTGTCATCTACATATCTTATGTTGTTAATAGATGTTCTGTTAATTATTATTCCTTCATTTTGAGATATTAATGCTTCTTCAAAAATGGCTTCGCTATATACATTAAATAGTAATGGGGACATAATACATCCCTGCCTAACTCCTCTCCTGATTTCAATTTCTGTTCCCTATCTATTATGATTTGTGCTCTTTGATTCGAGTAGAGGTTTGTTATTATTCGTAAATCCCTATGGTCTATGTTTTTGTCTTTATAATTTGGGCTAATTTTTAATGTCTTACTTTGTCAAATGCTTTTGCAAAATCAACGTAACAAACTTGCACATCAACATTCACATCCATGCATTTTTGAGCTTTTCTGGTTTCTAGTCCGTTTCTGAACCCAAACTGACTATCATCTATTCCTTCTTCCAGTTTTTTATTTATTTATACGACCATGTATTATTTTCAAGAATAATTTGAGAATGTGACTTATTAGTGATATTGTTCTGTATTCACTGCAATATTTAGCGTTTGTATATTTATGGATAGCACAAAAGGTGGAGAGTAACCATTGTTTCGGTATGTCTCCTGTTTTGTATAATGAGTTAAATAAGTCTACTATAATGTCTAAGGTTTCATCATTCATGCATTTTAAGATTTCTATAGGGATTTGGTCTGGACCTAATGCTTTACCATTTTTGCTGTTTTTTAATGCCATTTTAATTTCCTCTTTTAATATCTTTAAAATCATATCCTCTTCTACTTCTATTTCCATCTGTTTTGTTCTATTGTCTTTGAACAGTTCATTGATGTATTCTGTGCATCTCTTTAATTGTCGTTAGTATTCAACACAAGTTTCCCATTTGCATCTTTCAGTATTCCCGGTTTTCTTGTTCTATTGTTGTGAGTTAATTCTTTTATTTTTTTTATGCGTGTTAAAACTATCATGCCTTTTCTGGTATTCTTCTATTTCTGCGCATTCTTCTTTTAACCATTGTCCTTTCGCTTTCTTAATTCTGTATTTTATTTGTTTATTCACTTTTTTGTACATCTGATTATCTTTGTTCTTATATTAACGTATTTATTCCAATACATCTAAAATTTCTTCCCTCATCCATTGCTTCTTTTTATATCTGGTTGGTATTAGAATTTCTTTTTGACTTTTATCTATTTCTGTCTTTATTAATGACCATTTTTTCTGTGTCTTAGTATTTTGCAGAATTTTTAATTTAACATTCATTAATCCGTTGTTGATTTCATCTGCCATGCATTGCCTTATGAGTGGGTTCCTTAATTTACTTGCATCGATTTTTGCATGTGTTTTTCTTCGTTTTATTATTTTCATGAAAAATGGATGAAAAGCAGAAGCTGTAGGGCCTGATAATATCGAAGCTGAATTTTTAAAACTCTTGGAGGAAGAAGGAATAATTTGGATCACGGCTGTCTTCAATAAAATATACAATACAGGAATCATCCCTGATAAATGGCTAGAATCAGAATTCATAGCGATACCTAAAAAACAGGGGGCTAAAAAGTGCGAAGAATATCGAACAATCAGCCTAATGAGCCATATGTTGAAACTGTTTCTTAGAGTCATCCATGGAAGAATTTATAAGAAGTGCGAGGAACAAATATCGGACAGACAGTTCGGCTTCATTAACGCAGTGGGTACCAGAAAGGCACTTTTCGGAGTACAGGTACTGATTCAAAGATGCAGGGACGTTAACTGCGACGTATACGCGTGCTTGATGGACTATGAAAAGGCATTTGACAGAATTCAACATCAAAAGATGATAAACATTTTAAAAGAGGCAGACCTGGATGACAAAGACCTCAGAATAATTTCAGAACTCTACTGGAATCAGACCGCATACATGAAAATTAACGGAGAAGAAACAAATCACATAAAAATACTACGTGGAGTTGGACAGGGTTGTATCCTATCGCCGTTGATATTTAATATGTACTCAGAGAAAATTTTTAACGAGGCTCTTTACGGAATAGACGAAGGCATCCTTCTAAATGGTGAAGGAGTAAACAATGTTAGATATGCCGACGACACCATGGTGATAGCAGATAGTTTAGAGGGACTTCAGAGGCTAATAGACAGAATAAACGAGTACACTCAACAGTACGGACTAAACATTAATACCCACATAACGAAACAAATGATTATCAGCAAGGAGAATATAAACGGGGCTCATCTATATATTAATGGGACGCAGATAGAGCGAGTAAAACAGTATTGTTACCTGGGAACTATTATTAACGAACAGTGGAGCAATTTACAGGAAATAAAGTGCCGCATAGGAAAAGCAAGAACGGTCTTTAACAAAATGATCGCCATCTTCAAAAGTCACAACATATCCCTTGATACAAAAATGAGACATTTGAAATGTTATGTTTTCTCTGTGTTGTTGTACGGGGCGGAGGCATGGACGCTTACAGACACCACTATTAAAAAACTTGAAGCATTTGAGATGTGGCTTTATAGAAGAATGCTGAGAATATCATGGACAGCAAGGATCACGAACAAGGAAGTTCTAGGAAAAATAAAGAAGGAACCAGAGATTGTGTTTACGATCAAACGCATAAAATTGCAATATCTGGGACACGTTATGAGAAATCAGCACCGTTACTCTCTGCTACAGTCTATATTGCAAGGCAAAGTCAAAGGTAAGCTTGGACCCGGTAGAAGGAGAATATCATGGCTGCGGAATTTAAGAACATGGTTTAAGAAAACCTCAACGGGGCTGTTTCGAGCCGCAGCGAGCAAGGTTATGATTGCCAATATGATTTCCAACATCCGAAACGGATAGGAACCAGAAGAAGAAGAATTATTTTCATTTTGAGTCTAATTTTTGTCACTACTCGGTTGTGGCCTGATCCTATGTCGGCACTTGGATAGATTTTAGGTTAGGTTAGGTTAGGAAGGAACATAAAAAAGGGATTTATAGTTTTTGCTATATTTATAAGTAAAACAATATCCAGAAATATTAACTACTTTATTTGTCATGGCCACACATATTTTTCGATCCAATCTACAAATTGGGAGACTCGAGTATATACACCAGGGATTTTCCCACCACAGCCTGCTCCATAGGATACGATTCCAACAATTGAAAACGCTCCTGTTCTCTCTTTGATTTGCAAAGGACCTCCTGAGTCACCCTAAAATATAAATAGAATTTTAGTTTAAAACAATATAAAAATTAATTATACTAAGTACTAAACATTTCCACAAAGCCTTCATTTCCAGGAATGCCAATCTTACAAAGTTTTCTTTCACTGTCTCGTAATGGACTTTTCTTAAAAACATTTATTTAAAAAATCCTTTATAAAACGTATATTTCTAAAATTGCCCTTTCGGATTACATCACAAAACGTTTACGGATTAATAAGTACATCATCAGTGCAGTTACCAGGTATACATGAGTGAAACCACTAAATATGAGGGTAAAAACCATTTAATTGATTTTACTTTGTTAATGAATACATATTAGTAGTAAAATTTTAATGATGCAGTTTTAAACAGATTTACATTATGGTCATGCAAGACTCCCGGGGGCTGCCAAGCATTTAAGGCAGCGTTTCTCAACCTTTTACTAGTTACGACAATTTTCTTTAAATATTTTCGGTGAATTTTTTCGGTGGTATCGAAATTTTTTTAAGGCACTTTTCACACACTTGAGCACTTGCCATAAAGACAATCAAACCTTATAAAGTATATTTATTTGTCAAATTTTTTAGCCCGTCTCTCTGGATCCGCCCTTGCACTGAACTTACAGTAAAACGTGATAAAACCTTAATTACCAAATTACTGAGAATAAGTAAGTTTATTGATATGCGGCAACACCAATTCAAAACCGATCGTCTCTCTTCGCGAGAAGTTCCAAGTTCTCCTCTCTCCTCCTCAGACCCAGATAGTCGGTTTAGTCAGTCTAGTCAGTCCTCCTGCACCTGTTAAATTTATTGTGAATGTTTATGTTGTAGTTTGCGTGTAATAATTGCAGTTCGCGGTATTAAAATATTCCAAGCAGTAGGTAAATCATCATCACACAGCCAAATTTGTCCACTGTCGAACATAGGCCTCCTCAAGATGTCTCCACTCTTCTCTGTCCTGTGCAGCTGCGATCCAGTTTGTCACTATTCTTTTAATGTCGTCCGTCCATCTGGCAGGTGGTCTTCCACGATTTCGCTTGTCTGCCCTTGGCCGCCATTCTAAAATCTTCTTTGTCCATCTGTTGTCTCTCTGTCTTGCGACGTGTCCTGACCATTTCCGCTTCAACTTCGTAATCCGTTTTATGACGTCTTCCAGCTGAATGGAATAATTCTATAACGCTCCTCATGCATAAGAAAGGAGATCAAACAGACCTCGAAAACTATAGGCCAATCAGTCTTCTAAGTCACCTGTATAAATTATTTGCTCGAATTATCACTGCCAGAATTGAGAACAAACTAGAAACATGCCAACCAAGAGAACAGGCAGGTTTCCGCCCTGGGTATGGTACAAATGACCATCTAACTTGTCTAAAGGCCCTAATTGAAAAAACCATAGAGTACAACCGGTCACTAGTTCTAGTATTTGTTGACTATAAAAAAGCCTTTGACACTATCGAGATGGTAGCTATCTTAAGAGCTTTGAGAGATTGTAGAATCGACTACCGATATACCAGCATTATTCAACATATATATGCAAATGCCACAACAGCAATAAACCTCCACACCCCTACTCAAAAAATAAAACTAAAAAGGGAGTTAGACAAGGAGACAACATGTCACCAAAACTATTCAATGCCGTAATGCAGCATGCATTCCAGATGTTAGAATGGGAAAACAGAGGTTTGAGTGTCGATGGCGAAAGGCTGAACCACCTACGATTTGCAGATGACATAGTTCTAATAACCGACGACTTAAAGGAGGCCAACGAAATGCCACAAGATTTACAACGAGTCTCCCAAAAAGTAGGGCTGGAAATAAACTTTGCGAAAACTAAAATGATGACCAACTTAGTACTTAGTGGACCATTGAAACTAGAAAACTGGTATATTGAAACGGTTGACAAATACATATATCTGGGCCATGAAATACAAATAAGTAGAGACAACCAAACATGCGAATTATCTAGAAGAATAGCTTTAGGATGGGCAGCCTATGACAAGCTAAAAGACGTGTTTAAGGAAAACATCCCAATAAAGCTAAAGAGAAAAGCATTTAACCAGTGCGTACTTCCGGTGCTCACTTATGGAGCTGAAACACTGACATTGACTAAAGCATCAATAAAAAAGTTACAAGTAGCACAACAAAAAATGGAAAGATCTATGCTTGGCGTAACTTTGAGAGACCGAATACGAAATGATGAGATACGGCAAAGAACTGGAGTGAAAGACGTCAAGTAGGTAAATACCTATACTTAAATTTATACAAAATCATGGATAAATTTTTAACTGGGCGTAAGCGAGCATTCGATACTAACGAAGCATCAACAAGTGTACAGGCGAGAGTAATTCCAAAAATAAAATCAAGAAAATATTACTTAAATTTTGAGTTTAAGTTTACTAAAGTAAATGAAGAAAAACGGCATTCATTCATCATTTGCTCAAAAATTTTAGCAGCCGACAGCATGAAACCAAATAAACTTAAAAGACATTTGGAAACGCTTCATAGTGAGTGCATTAATCAACCCCGAGAATTCTTCGAGTTAAAATTAAAATAACATGAAAAACAAAAATCATTTATAAAAAAAAACTTTGACTGTGAATTAAAACGCTTTACTTGCATCTTATAAAACCTCCCATCAAGTAGAGTAGGATCAGCTACTCGAGAAGTTGCGTGAAAAGCTGTTTTCGATTCAGCTTGATGAGGCAACAGATAGCAATAAAGATGCCCATTTTATTGCTTACGTTCGATTTTGTGATGGCATATCATTGGTAGAAGAACTACTTTTTTGCAAACCAATAGAACTGAAAGCAACGTCGCTCTCATTATTTGCTATCTTAAACGATTATATAAATGAAGCAAAAATAGAGTGGAAGAATTGCGTCGGAATATGCACAGATGGTGCTCGTATAATGTCCGGAAAATTTCATAGTCTACAAGCGCTTGTAAAACAAAAGTCTCCAATGTGTATATGGACACACTGTATGATCCACAGAGAAGCTTTGACTTCCAAAGAAATGTCTCCTGGCCTGAATACTGTGCTAACAACGGTTGTAACAGTAGTTAATTACATAAAAATAAGACCTTTGAAAACCAGAGGGGGGCGCGCCCTAGAGGTTGAGAATTACTCATTTAAGGGATTTTACCCTCATATTTATTGGCTTACCTTACGTATACCTGGTAACTGCACTGATAATGCACTTATTAGTCCGAAAACGTTCTGTGATGTAACCCGAAAGGGTTTTTATATTAATATATACCTTTTATAAAGGATTTTTTAAATAAAAGTTTTTATGATTTATGGTACCTATACAGCCAATTACAGAAATTTCATTTTCCTTGTGGATTTTGGACTATTCTTCTTTATACCAGACTATATTCGGGAATATATCCAGTATACTAAGTCTGCTTATTTCCTTATTGATTGGGTCTTCCATACTCCCTTTACTTGTCCATTTCTTTTTTTGTATTGTGTCCAGAAAAAAATTAATTTTGAGCTTTTGTTTTGTTGATATCATCCTCTAAGCCAGGGGTGCTCAAACTTGAACTGCTGGCGATCTACCTCAATATTTTTAGACTACTTACGATCGACTCTGAGACACTGCAAGTGTGTGTGATGCAGGGTTGTCGTACATACACGATACACCCTACCTACCTAGGTAGGGCGTACCGTAGCATATATAGATATTAGCTTTCTGCACAATATAGGTACATTATTTTAGTCAAGGTTTGGGTTAGGTTTAGTTAAGTTCTTCTCTACAATATCAATGAAAAAACTCATGGTTATTCAAAATTGCGAGTTTATTTGTTCTTACAAAACAAAAGAGTTACATATGGTGTTAAACTTAACTAAGGAGTGGCTTTGGATGTTGAAGCGTGGCACTGCATGTCCTTAGCATACTTTTCATAAGATGGTACGTAACCACTGAGTGCTAATCGCAAGCATGATGTCATATGATCGTCAGTTAGTCGATTGCGATATTTTGACTTAATTATCTTCATTTCAGAAAATGCAGACTCGCACAAGTAAGTTGACCCAAATAATGCCGTCAGTTGAAGGGCGATTTGCCTTACATTCGGATATTTATCTTCAGATATAAAACGCCAGAAATTTGTATCAGATACTGTAGCTTTGAGATGTATATCTGATATAATCTGCACCAACTCATTTTCAACAGAACATGAGTTCATATTAAACTGACTTGCTATTTCAGTAGCTAATTCCTCAATGTTTTTACATGAAAAAGGATAACTCATAAATGATGCTATATTTTCCAATTTACTGCAATCATAAAAACGCATTTCGAATTGTCCCAAAATATTTGATAATTCAGCCTTATATGTATCATAATTCAACTGAGGAATCCTTGCTTTCAAAGACGGAAAATATTTCAGATCCTTTCTTTTCAGTTGATCTATCAAAAGTTGCAATTTACTTTTGAATGCGTTTACTGCGCTAATCATCTCAATAATAATTTTTTCCTTTACCTTGAAGCTCCAAGTTAACGGTGTTTAGGTGCATTGTGATGTCAGTCAAAAATGTCAAATCATTTAGCCATTTTTCGTTTTTCAAAATCTGAGTGTTATCACCTCTTTCGTCTAGAAAACCTGTTATTTCGGGCAATAATTCTTGAAACCTTTCTAGGAATTTTCCGCGACTCAACCACCTGACGTCCGTGTGAAGAACTAAATCAGTGTGCTCAGCTGACTCCCTATCTTCCAACTGCAACTGAAAGAGCCGCCGTTGCAAGCTACGTGCACGGATTGAATTCACAATTTTTGTTGCAATGCCCATAATTTCCTCCGTGTTTAAAACTTTTGAACACAAAACTTGTTGATGTATAATGCAATGGAATGAAAAAAATGAAGGGAATTCTTCATTAGCTCGACACAATGCCACAAAACCGTTTTTGTTTCCAGTCATTGCTAGTGCTCCATCGGTTGTAATGCACATTAATTTATATATTGGTAGCTCGTAGTTTTTAACAAAATTTAAGAAAACGTCATATATATCTTCGCCACGGGTCTTCCCCTTCAGAGAAATGATTGTCAAAAATTCTTCCTTAGCCAGCATGTCATTGAATACCATCCGAATAAAAATACACAGCTGGGCAGTGTCTGTCATATCGATGGATTCGTCGAACTGTAAAGAAAAGTATGTACATTCCATGATATCATGTTTTAGTTTATCTGCGATGTCTTGACTCATGACTTCAATACGCCCTGTGACAGTCGGACGAGATAACTGAAGTTCTCTAATAGCAGACATGATTTCTGTTTTATTTTTAAAATCTCCAAATAAAGTCTCACCTGCTTCAATAAATGCTTCCTTCACCACCGATTGTTTGGCTGGTCTTGTGAACATGGATTATTCTTTTTTCAAACAAGATATCAAATCACTTACTTTTCGTTTTCTTAATTCATTCTGTGGCGGAATATCCTTTTCATAGTTTTTATAAACCGTTTTATGATGCCTCTCTAAGTTACCACGCTTAGGTATTGCAACTGACGCACGACAAATAACACAAATGCACTTATCCTTCACCATAGAAAAGAAAAATTCTTCCTTCCAATCCTTATTAAAATGATACGTTTTAGATTTCTTCACTGCACTCATTTTCCACTATTTAATAATAAACTTTGTATCGACGTAGGATCGCTATCAAGTTAAAATTCAAAATAACTCCAATTCCTGCAGGTGCAACATTTATATCGGCGTGAACGAAAGTCTCGAATGTTTCCGTCAAACGCGCCGCCCGAAACTAGACTGTACTGTCTCTCGTCTAGAAACAACATGGCTTTTCTTTGACAAGTGCCGCGCGTTCCTTTGATAAAGCCACCTTTTGCCGCAATCAGTGTAATTTTATTACGTAATACATTTTTGTAGTTGATAGAATATCATCCCAAATTTGATTAATAATTATAATAAATATTGAATTAATAAAATAATTAGTATAAGTAAATATAAAATATGCTGTGTGGACAGTATTTTGTTGTCCCCACTTCTTTGAATTGCAATGATGCTTAGTCAAGCATTCTATGTATTTGTATAGTTCAGTATTAATAAAAACGTTTCCGCTGACAGTAGTTTAGTTACCTACCTACTTATTAAAATTTTTTTTCTTCTCGAGATCTACCCAAAAAGCACTCGCGATCGACCAGTCGATCGCGATCGACCGTTTGAGCACCCCTGCTCTAAGCTTTCCATATTATTTATTGCTATTGCCCAGAAACTTATAAGTGCTTGCCTATATTCTGTATAAATCTTTAATGTTGAATCTGTTACTCATCTACAAGATGTGGTACAAACAAAGAACACTCTTCGACAAAAAGGCATAGAGAATAATATTTTTTTAAGTAAGAATAGATAATGGAGCTCACTCTAAATCAATGCCGAACCTGTTAATATATTTAAAGTAAACTTACCCAGCAGGCATCAGAAGAATTTCCAAAAGCACAGATTTGTGTGTTTTCGATTGTTTGAATACCCAGAGATCTAGTAGAGTACGTATTGTTACAAGATGTAACAGATACAGGAACCAATTTGGCTTTTTGTAAAATTATACTTCTGTCATCTTCGTTATCTAAAATTTTTAAAATTAAAAGATATGAGCATTTTTTTCTTAAGATAACATTCTAATAAAGTTTCTTAAAGTAAAATTCTCATTACAGCACAATACTTACAGACAGAAGTTTTCCCCCACCCTGTTACAAGTAGACCTAGAGGATCGTCATGTTTCCAGTATAAACACGCTGGCTTCACCCTATCGGAAAAAGTGGCATTTCTTCGTAACTCGACAAGGGCAAGATCACCGTGTTTCCCTAACTGATCGTAAGATTCGTGTATTCTTGTTCTCCTGACATCGATATCTTGATGATTGCTATCGGTGATTTTCGTTACTCCCAAACGGGCTTTTAAAGGTTTCTCTTTAGATACACAGTGGGCTGCTGTGAGCAAGAAATTGGGAGAGATTAGAGTTGCTCCGCATTTCCAACTGAGTTCTCCCGGAGGAAGATCGCTATCTTCATAGCCAAGAGCTACCTGGAAATCAAAGTAATGTTTTAGTAAGTACACTAACGCCCTTTTGATTATTTTAGTTAAATTAAAGATAATTCTATTAAATTTCATAGATAATATAATATGTGTCTGGTTCTCACTTTTCATAGATTTCTGAAATTTATCTTTTCAATAAAATTGTGATTAATTTGCATTAAATATAAGGGTTAACTATCCTTTATACACAAAATACATCATAGTTCTTTCTCGCTTCCCAATTGCTATCGCTTCCTATCTCTATACTCTTCATCCTAAAGATTTCTTTCGTTTATCGCTTTTCTAATGGTACCCTAGCATGTTTTTCTTTACCGTCTGCTTTTTATCCAGTTTTAGACAAAAGAGGCTATAGAATAAAACCTTTCTGCACGAAACCACTTAGCTCCTGCTTATATATAACTAATTCACTATTTTTTTTATAAAAGTACTTACTGTAAGACAGAGCTTTCTTATATTCTTCTTTTATTTATAGTACTATATTTTATAGTTAGAGCACTTTTCTCTATCGCCATTTTGATGAATTTTTGGTACATAAGCTGTTTTCCATTCGGATATCAGTTCTTCACATTAGGAAGCAATTCAAAACTAAGGCAAGAAATTGTAATAATGAGTCTGGTCCGTATTTTAGAAGTTCTATGTAAAGTCAGTTAGATCCCGAAGCTTGATAATTTTTCATGGTCATTAGGATTTCCTTCACTTCACCATGGTGTTATTGTCTCTAATTGGAAAGACTCGCCATTATTTTAGAAAAGAAATTCCGGACGATCTTCGGTAAATAGATTCCGATAATTTTTCTAATTTTTTAACGGTATTTTAGGCTGATATAAATTATTTCCTTGATATTTGTTCTTACGGATGTTATTTTTTTCATGTTTTGCTTGTTCTGCTATAGCCTATATTTTGACATATTTGTTTACATTTATTGTCCCAAATCCCGTTTTTTTGGCCTTTAGTACTACTTTTTTGACATCTTTATAGCATCATGTGAAATTTTTTCAGTCCTCTGGGTCTTTTGCCATTAGCCATATATTAGGAACTTTTTTCTTAGCTACCTTTACTTTAATATCTTCATTCCACTCTTCAGTTGTATTTCCTCTGTCTAGTGATTGTTCCACGAAATGACATTAATATTAGTATCTACAACAAATAGATAGAATTCGTACAAAATTTCAGCATTTTGCTTGCTGGATAACAAACGATCTTGACTACGAAGTTGAAACACGTGCTCGTATAGAGTATACTAGGCCCGCTTTTCAAATAATGAGACAGACACGTGACCAACAACGAGGTGCTGAGAAGAATGGGGACTGAGAGAAAACTCCTAAATATTACAAAAAACCACAAAAACCAGTTATCTAGGACATATCTACAGAGGAGAAAAATACAACTTCCTACAACTGATAATGGAAGGGAAAGTGGAAGAAAGAAGAGGTCCAGGAAGAAGAAAATGCTCCTGTCTGAAAAATGTAAGAGATTGGGCAGGCATGGACACATATTCAATACTAAGAATAGCACAAAATAGAGAGCAATTTGCTGTAGTTATAGCCAACCTTCAGTAATGGAGAGGTCACTTTAAGAAGAAGTGATTGTTCTCCTAACACTTTCATAGCAACTTCGTTTACACATTATACTATATTTCGATAAGTATTTACTGTTAGGCTAAAGAAAACTAAACTGTTCATCATCATCATCACTGGCTCGACAACCCTTTTTGGGTCTTGGCCTGTTCAAGGATTCTTCTCCATTCTGACCTGTTTCGTGCTTTTTTTTCCAGTTTTTAATTTTTAATGTTGTTATATCATTTTCTATTTGTTCTACGTATCTCAGCTTCGGTCTTCCTCGTCCTGTTCTTTTTCCTACTGGCACTTGTTTGAATATTTTGTTTGGTATTTCGCCTTCTTCCATTCTTTCCACATGTCCAATCCAACGTAGCCTTCCTATTTTAATGAATGTTATGATATCCGGATCCTGGTATATGTTGTATAGTTCAAAGTTATACCTTCTTCGCCAAATCCCGTTTTCTTTTGTGCCCTTATATATGTGTCGCAAGATTTTTCTTTCAAAGGTGGCTAATAACGTTTCCTCCCTTTTAGAGAGTGTCCAGGTTTCTGAACCGTATGTGAGTACCGGTCTTATTAAGGTTTTGTATATTTGGCATTTTGTTTTTCTGGAGACGTTATCTGATCTTAGTTGCCTAATTAAGCCATGGTAACATTTATTGGCAATAAATATTCTCCTCTTCACTTCCTCTGCAACGTTGTTATCAGACGTAACTAGGGATCCTAAGTATGTAAAGTTTTTTACCGCCTCAATGTTGTATTCTCATATTGTTAAATTTGGCAGCTGCCTTATTTGTGCGTTTTTATTTGCAGGTATATATTTTGTTTTTGTCTGATTGATTTTAAGACCACTATTTTTTGCAGCTCGTTCTATTTGAGTGAATGCCTCTATCATTTCTCTTCTTGATCTTGCGATTATGTCAACATCATCTGCAAATGCTAGTACTTGCACGCTTTTATTAATTATTGTTCCTCGGGTATTAACTGTTGTGTCTCTTATTATTTTTTCAAGTATGATGTTGAATAATATGCATGATAGAGCGTCTCCCTGGCGTAGTCCCTTCTTCACATTTATTGTTTCCGTTAATTCGTTTTTTGTCCGGATTTTACTTTCTACTTTTAGTGTTTCTTTTATCAATTCTATTAGCTGTGTTGGTATATTAAATTCTTTCATTGCTTTTGTTAGGAATTCTCGGTTTATATTGTTATATGCGCTTTCGAAGTCTATGAAGAGATGATGTGTGTCGATGTTATATTCACTTGTTTTTTCAAGGATCTGTCGCAGAACAAATATCTGGTCTATTGTTGACTTCTGTTTACAGAAGCCACATTGGTATTTGCCAACTATTTTTTCAGCGTATGGTCTAAGTCTTTCATACATTACGTTGGACATTCTTTTGTATGCCGCATTCAACAGCGTGATTCCACGGTAGTTTTCACATTCTAACTGGTTTCCTTTTTTATGTAGTGGTACAATAATGCCGCTATTCCACTCCTTTGGTAGCTGTTTATTCAACCATATCTTTCTTATCAGCTCATGTATGGCTTTAAGTAATGCGTCTCCTCCTTCTTTCAGTAGCTCCGATGATATTTGATCCGATCCCGGTGATTTATTGTTCTTTAATTTGTCCACTGCTGTTCTAATCTCTGCTATTGTTGGTGGACTCTTTTCTCCGTTGTCTGCTTGGTCTAATGGTATATCAGGGAACATCTCCGTCTTATTCACCCCAAGCTTTTCCTTAAAATCTTCTGTCCATCTTCTAAGTATCTCTTGCTGTTCTGTCAATATATTACCCTCCTTATCTTTACACATCGTTGTTCTCGGTTTGAACTCTTTTCTGCTTTTGTTGAGTTTCTGGTAAAATTTTCTTGTCTCTGTTGGTTTACTTAGTTCTTGTAGTTCTTGAAGTTCTTTGTTGATATATTCTCTCTTCTTTCTTCGGTGAATTTTCTTTTCTTCTTTACGTAGTTGTTTATATTCTTCCTCTGCTTGTCGGGTTCTGTGCCTCTGTTGCTTCTGTAGATATGCTCTGTTTTTTCTTTCTGTTATAGTTTGACATTCTTCGTCAAACCAGTGATTCGTTCTTGTTCTTCTTTCTTTACCTTCCATGCCCAACACCTCTTTAGCAGTTTCTTTTACTAAACTGTTGGGCATTTATAAAAAGCTTTATATTCTTTGTATCTTTCCTTTAAGACAATCTCATCGAGAGTCTTAGCATGTAGATGGTTTTAAATATTGGCATTCAAGAGATATTTAACTCTCATGTGAAAGTCGATAAACATTCACTGAAAAAGTAAGCAGCGATTCAGTATCAAATTTTGGCGTATAGTAATTGATCCTGAATCTGCATAGTATTGCATGCTAGCAATCAAGGCTAAAACAGTTTCACTGACTTCTGTACAGCGATGGAGAGAACAAAGAGAAACATCTCCGTTATCAATCTGTAATACAATTATCACAACTGAACAAAATCAAAAATCTATGACTGATCATGGATGTCTGAAACCAAGATCCAGCGAGAATCTTACGCCATTAGCCAGCAAAATGTGACATGTCCACTAGCGCAAAACTTAGCAAAAAACAGCAAAATGAAATGAAAGTAGGCTTATGGAAGGCAATATATAAAGAAGAAAAAGTGCATAATACTATTCAAGAATGACGAGATATTAGGTTATTGGGCAAAGTGAAACTAGATGGCCCAATTCAAGCGAAGCAACAATTGACAGCAAAAATATAAATGCGTTAAGATATCTCAGATATAATTCTTCTTCTTCTTCTTCTCCAGCCTTTATGGCTGGATCTACAATGAAAACAAGGTAGAAAAAATAATAGAAAAGGACCGAGGCCTGAAATGCTTAAAATCAAACTTAGGAAAGCCTATTCGCTCCGTGCTTGACCATGGTTGGGGTACATTGAAACGATGCCAGCGTGCGTAGCGGCGAAATATGACAAAATTGGAATATTGGACAAAATATTTTTACGCATAAATTTTATCAAAAATGTGTAGAAATACATGTTGCGTATTTAATTGTGCTAATAATAGCAAAAACAGTGAGTGTGGTTTTTATAGGTTCCCAAAAATTACATATAAATTAGAGAAAAGAAAAATATAAATTCGTGCTATTAATATGAAAAAGTAAAATATGACATAATTTCATTTTTATGCAATTGAAATAGGAAAAATTTAAATAATTTACCTTGAATGATATTTCATAAGGCTTCAAGCTAACTGCAGATGACTTTAGCTTTTATATCATAACTTTTACTATTACTGTTTTTAATTATATGCTCTTTTGCGTGAAAAACTTGATTTGCCAGTACTAGATTTTTCTCTTTCTTTTCCGTTTGGAGTTGAGAAGATATATTATGATGAATTTTGAGAAACCCAGTTTTTAATATTACATTTATTTTGTATATAAACTGAAAAAATATAGTTAAAAACTAATTTATTAATAATTGTCAATGTCGCATGTATTTAATAATGTCAAACATATGTCATATATTTAACCTGAAAATTGGGACTCCAAAATTGTCTCCAAAAAATCCCTAACATAGAATCCTTCGAAATAAAATAAGCTACGAGAATGAACAATAAGGCTGCGAGCCTAGATGGAATACTTGTAGAAATGTTGAAGGAGGGTATCAAAATTATTCTCAAAGAATTGAAAAATTTTTTCAACGAATGTCTTCACAAAGGAGAAGTCCCAGATGATTGGAATAAAAGTTTGACAATACTTCTCTTCAAAAAAGGAGATAATAGTTGCTTAATGTTAATATCATTTAATTGGTTACATTTATATTTAAATTGATTGCTCTTATATTGTATAATTATCTTGTAATATTTACAAACTAACAATAAACAGTAGTTTTTCATTCTTACCATATGTGGAAACTCTTTATCCAAAGCATCTTCACCATCTGTGATGTGAAAAATAATATTTGCTTTAGATTCTGTTTGAATTGCATCGCAAGCTAAAATAATAAAAAAATGGTTTTACTATTTTTCTATAACAATATAATTTCTCGAACCATCATTACAATAGATTAGATCCAAAAGGTTATTTTATACTTAAAGAATAACAAAGCACCTGGCCTTGATGGTATTTATTCATTCATTCATTGATGGTGAATCGTATTTACAACATTACTAACAGCCCCATACATAAAAAATGTTAGTCAGTGGTGGCAGAAACCCCGTTTGGCTTTAAAGGAGGTTTTGGAGCCTTGACCAAGGACCAGTTACTAAAACTGGTGTATAACTATGAACGAAGCAATGTTAGAAAACCCAGAAACCATCATCTAATAGTGATAATCATCTTCTAATGAACCATTACAACAATGGTTAACAAATAACAATATAACGCGAAACAACAACAGATCAAGATACAATTTAGACAAACTAAAAACTCCCAGAGGAACACATATATTTAGGGACAATTTCTGAGGAAAACTTGGGTAAAAAAGAAAAAAGGGAAAAATAATGGATATCAGATGAAATTTGAAATCTTATTACCGAAAGAAAAGGACAAAAAAAGATATCTTGAGAGCAGGAACTGTAAAATATAGCGTGGATAGACAACGAGCATGTAAAGTGTATGAATATTCCACTCACCGTTCTATCGATCCGATATTAGATTATTAGTATCAGCGAAATATGTTTAATTTAGTGAGTATATTATGGAGTTGAACTAAAGTTAGTTAAATCACGTTTTCTAAACTTAATCCTTGAAACCAGAGAAATTCGTTACAATATTATAACACTCAAATAAAGTTATTTTGTACTTATAGACCAAATAATAAAAATTCTTGGATACATTTCTTACCTTGCTGATATTTTCTTGTGGGAAATTGTCCTTTATTGTCTGTATTAGGTTTTCTGGTAGGTTCTTCCGTACTACCGTCTGGATAGGGATCTATCTCTGTAGGCCCCTTTTCCACATTGCCTGGACAACATATGATTTCGTCCAAATTATCCCAAAGACATCTTTTAAAATTGTGTTTATGGAATTTTCTTAACGAGTCTAATGCTTGTGGGCACTCTGTGACACTTTTGCATATACCAGGTACTCCTGAAGTGTAGCATTTACTGCCAACTGCAACAAGGAATAAATTTATTACAATAGTGTCAGAATATTATTCATATTAATTAGTATACAGACAAATTTTTCAGTGATTGTGAATTGATATTGAAATAAAGACGCTAAAGAACGAGAAGGTGTAGCTTGTGCATTGCTTACGAATTCCTAACGTTACGGATTCGGAACAAAAAATGAGGGGGGAAATCGCTTAATCGACTTTTGTCAGCAAAACAGAATAGTTTTCTACGTAGGTGACAAAATCGCAAAGTCTTAATACACTAGTAGTATTGATCAATATTCTTGTAGTATATCAATAGTCGTCGAGCACATAGGACATCTTCTGCTTGTGGTGCTTATCTGTATATAAGATTTGTGGTTATTGTGTTAAACCATGTACGTAGATTTTTCAGCCAGGAAATCCTTCGCCTTCCTGGTCCTGGTTTTCCTTCTATTTTCCTTGTAAAATTCATTTCAGCAACCTATATCTTTGGCTGTTCCTCATGATGTGACCGAGGTATTCGATTTTGGCTGGATTTTTTAACAACTCTTTCCCTTTTTGCATTTTTAATAAAATGTCCTGGTTAGTAACGTGGTCGGTATATGAGAGTTCAGGACTCAACTTCGTATAACAGTATAGGAAAGATATAACATCGTAGTAACCTGATTTTTGTGGGTACTGATAAATCATGGCACTTGATTAGCTTAACCATTTTTTGAAATGCTTTCTTTATCCTACATTTGATTTCTAGGGAATGGTCTCAATTTTCATTAACGTTCGTACAATCCTCTATTACTTTTTGAAATATTTCCTCAGAGTATATGTTGAACAGCAAGGGTGATAGTATACATCCCTGTCGAACCTCAAGTTTGTTTTTCATATCATCGGATTCTGGATGTAGGGATAGACGATGTTTGATTCCAGTGAAGATTATAAGATCCAGTGACTTCACAAACAGCTTATACAAGACTGATATCAGGCTAATGGATCTATACTCTTCTAATTTATATTTGTTTGTCTTTTTAAATATCAGTAGATACATTTATTAAAGTCTATACATTCTATACATTTATTAAAGTCTATACACTCTATACATTTATTAAAAATGTCTTTTAACATTTTGATTATGTGATGTCCGCCATACTTTATCTTTTCTTTACTTTGTTATTTGTAATACTATTCAGTCTTTACCTGGAGCGTTTTTATTTCGCAAAGTGCTCATTGCGTTTCTTATTTCGTCCTCTGTTATATATCGTCAGATCCAACATTTTTTTACTAATTTTTGTCTTTACCTGGTGGCGATATTGCTTTTGACTTGTATAATGTTTGGTAGTAGTTTTCTATCATGGTGTGTTTTTTCTTGAATTTTGATAATTTCCCAGTTTTTATCATTAATTAGTTTTGTAATTAGATGTCTACCTTTGCTTGTTTTCTTCTTCCAGTCTCGGATGTCTTTCTTTTCTTGTAATATTGCAACATTTGCAATGGTTATATTTTTGCTAGTGGGAAGATTTAGCTATGTAAATGATATAGAGGATCAGACCAAGTACACTCCCCTAGGTCACGCCATAATACCTTACTTAAAACTGTTTTTTTGAAGGTAGGATTTGTGTAGAAGGAAAATGTTATTTGGTAAGTTTTTTTTTATTTTGTATAATAGTCCATCGTGCCAAACTTTATCAAAAGCTTGGGTAATGTCTACAAAGGCAGCAGATCAGTATTCTTGATCTTTAAAGGATTTATATAATTTTCTTATACCTAGGTGGACTTATTTGACGGGAACATGCTTGGCTCTAAATTCAAATATATGGTTAGGAATTAATTGATTGGCTTTCAAAATTGGTTCCATCTTCTCTACAAGTAATTTTTTTAGTAACTTTGTCATAGCGGGGAGTAGGCAAATCGGTTTATAGGATGTTGTTTGCTTTTTATATCTATTGTTTTTTGTTGTAGTTTGGAAATCATCTAATTATACTATGAGGTGTGTACCTCATCACATAAAGACTGTTTAACATTTTTCTGCATTTTAGATACACGTGTTGTTAATTATACGATTTAAAAAATATTTTTTAAATGTTCCTAGTAGTTTGTATTCACAATGCAATATCTAAATTAAAAGAATTATAACGACATAGGGAATTCTCATGAAAGTGAGTTGTATATAAACAGCGGTTTTCTCGGGTTAAGACCGGGTTATCGTGCCCCAGATAAATACGCAGAATATTTATAAAAAATTTTATAAATAAAATTAAGACATATGAAAATTATGAACACGTATTTAATACCGTAAGTATTTCTCTGCTTTAACAATGAAAGATAAGAATAAAAATTCTAAAATACTATATAAGCAAAGGCAAGTTTAATATGGTGTAAGACCAGCTATAATGTACGGCACTGAATGTTGGACAGTTAAAAAGAAATAGGAACAACGAACTTATGTGAAGGAAATGAGAATGCTTAGATGGATAAGTGGAGGGACAAAAAAGGTTAAAATTAAGAATGAGTATATTAAGAGAAGACTGGGCATTTCACCGATTAATTCCAAAATGAGAGAGCATAAACTAAGATGGTTCGGGTATGTTTAACGTCGAATTTGCATGTTCGTCGAAGAATAAAGAGGGAAAGACCAAAGAAGACTCGATATGAGAAACTTAAGTAGGGCATGTCTGTGAAGGTATGTTCTACTTAAGGGGAAGCAGAAAAAGCTTTAGGAGAACAAGATTCAAGAACAAACAATTTTATTAGTGTGATCAAAAAAAGAAAAAGAAGAAACTGTAATAAAAAGTAATGCGAAAAGAAAATGGGCAAACAAAAATACAATATATGGAATAGAGAGCTAAAATGAAAGGTAATATGAAGTATAAAACATCAAATATTTCAGAACCCAGAGAAGAGTATAGAACAATAAGAAATCAAACAAAGAGGCTGATAAGAAGTCCAAAAAATGAATATTAAGAGTAGTTTAAAAAAAATGGAAAGCGACTTCTACGGTACATAAAAGCAAATATACTTATAAAGAATCAACGGAAAGAAATGGCCGAATTAAAGCAAAATAATAATATACCAGTAAATGAACGGAAAAGTACTTAACGGTACTATTCAAACCAAAGAAAAACAATAATCAATACAACAACTTGCTTAAATTAAGACACGAAGTATGTAAATAAAAAATTGTCAGAGAATAAGAACTCCAGTGACTCCATTTTATATGTAAATATTGGAGGGAAGTACTAAACGCATGGTTGCGTCAATTAAATTTATTTCTTCATACTCTTTACCGGTTTGTGGTAAAAATGAAGCGTTTTTTAGCGAAAAGTGAAAAAAATGTTAATTATATATGAAGGGTTCAGGGGAAAAACGTGTTCAGTCCATTTTTTGGAATTTTGTTTTATAACGCATTCTGGTAGTTCAATGCGAGTACTACGAACCTGTCTACATCACACGCAAAAAATGTTTTCAGTCCGTGAAATATTTCCGTTTCTAATTTGAAGGCACACGAAAAGAGTGTGCTTAGTCGCTTGCCTAAACGCAAAGAACGTGTTCAGTCCTTCCTTGGAGTCATTGCATCAGTTCGCTATTGGTTGTCGTTGAGTGAGCATCAGTCAGTGTTAATTAGTAATTAATTACATAGGAACAATGGAAATTAACAGTATAGATACTAGTTATAATGAGAGAGTAAAGCCATCGTCAGGAAAAACTTCTAAAAAAAAACATAGTTTTGGTAGACTAACTGATGTAAACAAAAGAATATTAGCTAGTAGTCATGAAACAGGTCCTGATTGTAACTGCTCAATGTTTGGTTGTTTTAAAATTATTCCGCCCGAGAATAGGAGTAGGATTATAAAAGATTTTAATCTATTAGAAAATTGGAATGAACAGTCATCATATCTAACCTCTCTTATTGCAGTAACATTGGTTGTTCGTAGAAGACCTAGACAGGATGATCCAAAAAGTAGAGACTATACTTTTAGATATTTAGTAAGAGTGAAACGAGGCAATATTATGCAGGAAGTTCCTGTTTGCAAGAAGGCTTTCATATCCTTACATGGTATTTCAAGACGTAGGCTAGATACAATACAAAATTCTTTAAAAGAAAAAGGCTTGTCTCCTAGGGACCAAAGAGGTCACCATTTAAATCGGCCCCAAAGATTGAGTGATGAGAAAATACAGGCAGCCTATGACCATATAAACTCATTTAGAGGTTTAAGAAGCCATTATGGCCTCAACGCTACTGAAAAAATTTACCTACTCGAAGATTTATCGATATTTAAATGCTATGAACTTTACAAAGGAAAATATCCCAATATTCCTGTATCGTATGAGAGTTACAGAAAAATTTTTAATAATAAATTTAATCTTTCTTTTGGATACCCCCGAACAGATACTTGTTCAATATGTGACAAATACAATGCGGAAATTAAGAATTTAAACCTTAAACTTACTGAAGCTAGTGACGATCAGAAACAAGTGATTGAGGGTGAAATTACTGCCCTTGGAAATGAAAATTAAGGTTAA
Organism: Diabrotica balteata; assembly: GCA_918026665.1. NCBI lineage: Eukaryota > Metazoa > Arthropoda > Insecta > Coleoptera > Chrysomelidae > Diabrotica > Diabrotica balteata. The sequence goes on from OU898278.1 coordinate 168,909,146, forward strand.
TAAGGGTTAAGTATTGGGGCGATATCAGTCTGTGGTGTTAATCCCTTTGATTTGTACGCAAAACCCGACAGTCCGCAAAACTCCCAACCTTTTAAGCTAGTCATAAAAACGTTGGCGCCAACATTGGCTCCAACACAATTTTGTCGGTACACAAATTGGACGAACGTTGTTGGGGCCAACGTTGGCCTCCATGTGTGGAGCCGACGGATGATCCAAATACCAAACGCCAAGTATGGTGTCATGACTGAAAAATAGGCCTGGAATTACAATGTTTCCTAGGGCCCGCTTTAATCTCAGTCCGCTACTGAGGTCATCGTTACAGAATGGGGAACAGAAGGATCCAAATAATATGCTATGCAGACTACGGGAAAATAATGTCAGGAAATGCAGTTTAAATTTCTGGGAATAGATATAATTTAGGGATGCGTGATGGAAAAAATCTTGCTTATAGATGGAATACTAAAACAATACGTTGACAAAAATAAACGTTTTATTCTAACATAAATTGTTGTTTACATAAATATCTTAATTCTACTTCTTGACGTTGACACTTGTCACTTACAGGTAATGCCAACACTTAACATAAAAATGTACAATATAGAATTGTCATACCAACACCCTTCTGCAATTCTATATTAGTGTAACTACAAAACTATTACAACTCAATAACATTCAAAAGTTCCCTAAAATAGGTGAATTTAGTTTTTGACAATGATTTTGTAAAAATAGCTTGTTGCTGATCAGACTGTACATACTGTAAAGTAATAAGTTCCTTTTCTAAACAATCTCTAATAAAAAGATGTCTAACATCAATATGTTTGGTTCTTTTTGATTCCAATGTAGAAGCCATCTTAATACATGATTGGTTATCTTCATACACATGTACACTATACATGATTTTAAAGATCTCTTCCAACATCTGACTAAAGAACAAACTTTCTGTTACACATGAAGATAATACCATATATTCGGTTTCTGCACTAGATAGTGACACTACATTTTGCTTCTTAGTTTTCCAACAAATAACATTATTATTAAACTTTATAACATAACCACTAATACTTTTTCTGTCGATTTGATTGTTTGCAAAATCTGCATCAACATAGGATACTATCTCTATTTCTTTATTTCTACCTTTAACAAAACTTAAGACATAATTTTCTGTATATTTTAAGTATCTCAAAACATTTTTTAAATTTTTCCAATGTTCTTCGGTGTAATTATTTTGAAATTGACTAAAATATGACATACAAAAACTTAAATCTGGCCTAGAACCTAACATTACATACATCAGACAACCAATCAATTCTCTATAAGGTAACTTAACATTTCCTACCAAATTTTTATCTTTACAAATTGACAGATTAAGTTTAGGTTGCATTGGAATATCTGAAATTTTACAATCACTCATATTAAATCTGTGCAAAATTTTCTTAATTAATTCCTTTTGTGAAATATAAACTTCATTTCCAATTTTACTTATATGTAAACCTAAAAATACCAATTTTTCATCATCAAACTCTTTCAATTTAAATTTTTTCTTTAACTCAGTTTTTATAAAAATAATATTGTCTTCGACTTTTGAAAATATTATCAAATCATCAACATACAGAAGTAAAAATGTAAAATCCTTAAAATACAAACAAGGATCCTTCCTAGATCGTTGAAAACCAAGATCTGTTATGCTTTCATGAAAAAGTGTATTCCAACATTTAGGAGCTTCTTTTAGACCATATAGTGATTTACTTAACTTACAAATTAAAATTTTGTCATATCCTTCAAGCCCTTCTGGTTGATACATATACACTGGTTCTTTCAACATTCCATAAAGGAAAGCAGACTTAATATCTAGCTGTTTTACAAAAAGATCATATTCTACATACAATGACAGTAATACTCTAATTGTAGCTATACTTGCTCCTAGTGCATACACATTTTCACTAAAATTACCCTGTTGGAAGCTTCGAGCTACCAATCTAGCTTTCTTAACTACCTTTCCGTTCACTTCTTTTTCACGAAAAACCCACTTGGAATCTATTACACTCACATTTTCTGGTTGTTTCACTAAAGTCCATGTCTTGTTTTCTTCCAAAGACTGAAGTTCATCCTGGATTGCTTGTTTCCATTCCATGTCCTTGACTGCTTCAGAGAAGGTTTCAGGAACATCATCAAGAAATGTACCTACTGATAAAGCTGCTAGTAGATTCATCTCTGTATTATACTCACAATCATAGTCTTCAAGATATGTCGGTCTCTTTTTATTTCGTGTACTTCTTCTATTTTCATTAATTATTTCAACTACTTCTTCTTCTTCATCATGTACATTTTGTTCAGTGATTCTTTCAGGAATATTTTCTACTGCATTCTCAGTTTGAATTTGAGTAATTTGTTCATTCTCAGATAGTCTAATTGTATTATTTTCAATTGAATTTTCATCAAAAATTATATTCCGTGCATGGATTATTTTTCTTTCTTCTGGATTCCATAGTCTGTAGCCATTATCTGAATAACCCACCAGAATCAGCTTTTCACTACGAGGATCAAGCTTAGATTTCCTATTCTCTTTAGGAATTAAATTATAAGCATTACAACCAAATAATCTTATCTTTTCCATATTTGGCTTTTCACCATACCAAATTTCAGCAGGTGTTTTGTTATCAGGTAAAGTTTGAGTTTCTGTTCTATTAATTAAGTATGCTGCTACTCTGACAGCTTCACCCCACATGCTTTTATCTAAATTTGAATCATAAATTAAACATCTTGCTTTTTCCATAATGGTTCTGTTAAAACGTTCAGAAATACCATTCTGTTCTGGAATCCTTGATACTGTATACTGAATTTTAATTCCATTATTTGAACATAATCTTTTAAAAGCTTTTGATGAGTATTCACCCCCATTATCACACCTTATCCTTTCAATTTTTACATTAAATTTAGCAGTAACCATATCAATATATTCTTTAAATTTATCTATTACTTCAGATTTTCTCTCAATTAAATAACATATACAAAAATGTGAATAACTAAGTTGTTATCAACAGGTCCTCGTAGACACTTCGTCTCAGGCAGGACCATTTTACTTATGTAGAGTCATACGCCGCCATGTTACCTATCCAATGGTAACTTCAACATCACAAATTATAACTATTAATAATGTAAAACAACTACAAATTTAAAACATTTAAAGGGTTTTGACCCATATATTTTGGTGGCTACTAGCATGTACAACCGTTTGCACTGATGATGGATTTATTAATCCGAAAACGTTTTGCAATGTGTTTGTGATAGCCCGTTTGGGGCATTTTTTATATACTTTTTATAAAGGATTTTAAACAATTTTTTTTTAATATAAAAAGGGTATGTAATGTAGAAGACATAAAAATACATGGGCAACAAAACGAAAACAGGAATGGAACAAACACATTAGCAGAATGGCAGAAGATATGATAGTAAGAATAGCACTAGACAAATAATCAAATGGTCGAAGAAGTGTTAGAAGACCAGGAAATAGATACTGTGATAATGAAAACAATACAGGGGACTAATATGACAGCAAAGACATTCCTTAAAAGCCTATATATAAAAAGAAAGAAGTTTATTTACTATTATGTTATAAGCTAATATTTAGCTTCATTGAATTTTCTTTTTATTTTTTAAAATTAATAGCTTCAATAATGTTAAAATATGTGTATAAATAAGATATGTTATCGCACGGGTTTTTCCAGTATTTAGGAGTTATTAAAAAACAAATCGTTTTCTAAAAATGAGTACCAATTTTCCCATTTGGAGTAGGTAAATACTTAATGTCGAATTGTTAAACAAACGTCAAACATGTGTTTTAAGCGGTTTATACAGTTATGGTTAAATAGTGTGACGTACAATTATTAGTTAAGTTGGACATTCTAAAGAATATATCTTGGTTCAGTTTGCTATGTTTTAATAATACACGACAAAATTACAAACAAAAGCTTTTTCTTTAGACCCGCATTTTAATCCCGGACTCTTTATTATTATTTGCAAAATTATCATTTAATTCTTCTTCAAATTTATTCGAACTGTCTGTTTTCGAATCTTGTTTGTTTTTGCTTTTCTTATTGATCTTTTCACAGGATTTCTGTGTGTATTGTATCAATTTGTCTTCTGTTTCCATGTTTCTTTTTAGATACAATAAATGTCTAAACCATGAGATAAAGAAGAACAAGTAGATTATTCACTGTACTGACTGTATCACTTTCAAAGTCAAACACTTCAGTTTCTGTGTGATTTTTGATTTTATTCGGAAGTTTTTAAAAGTCGAAATCAGTTTCTGACAATTGTTTCAACTCCCCTTAATAATCAAAATCGTTGAATTAGCCCACTATCACAAAATAAATCCATGAAATAGTTTCATTAAAACTGACTTGGATCAAAATAGCAATTTCTTTGTAGTGATGTTTACTGTTCAATATATAAATTTTTAGACAAAACACAAATTAAAAAAGCATCAATACGAATATACAAATACTTTTTTTTCTAATTGATCGTTTAAATACCATATTTACCATTTGGATTTATATTTTCTTGTAATAATAAAGCACAGTGAGGTAACACTGACGAATCAAAAATAGAAGGTCATTTTTTCTAAGAATGGATCATTGTATATTTTTATTTTTTTATTTATTGGCTATTATTTATACGCTACAATAAAAACATGATTTTCATGGGTTCACCATAATATGTGATTATGTGTTAGCTATAACTTTATAGCCTATAAGTCGCAGAAAAGCAATTTTTTCAAGACAGTTCCTGTTTTTGAGAACGATGTGATTTTAAAAAGGATATTATATAATTTGTAATAAAATATAGTATGAATTAGGCCTTTATCTTTAACGAATCATGAACGACTCATTTTTAAAATAAACATTTTTAATTTGTTTATATTTAAACTTAAACTCTTAGTTTTTCAAATGGTTCTTTTTTAAATTGCTTATTGTTTATAAACAAAGCTACCTAACTCATGTTTATTACATATCGTTATCACTAAATTTATCAAAAGCAGGCTGTTAGATACCTGTATCAACGAGTATCATGGGAAAATCGTTCTCTTGTCTAAGACATTGATCTACTACTCTATTACATTTACACATAAACGGGGATGCAACTTCACGACATTAACGTCCATAATATATTCATTGATACATTGCTTAACGTATGCTTGATACGTATGCTTGATAGATTATCAAAAGAATTTTGATAGCGTATGACATCAGAAACTCGTAAAACTGTTAAAAGAAAAGAATGTGGATAGTTGAAATATAAGGATTATTGTCAATCTAGACTGGAATCAAAAAGCAAAGGTTAGAATCGAAAATGTCGATACAGAAACAATAGAAATCAAAAGGGGTGTTAGGCAGGGTTGCGTACTGTCCCCATTGTTATTGAATCTGTACAGCAAAGCTATTTTTAAAGAAGCAATATCAGAGGAACAACAGGGTATATCAATAAACGAAAAAATGTTAAACAACATAAGATTCTCAGACGACACCGCTGTTTTTGCAGACTGTCTAGAAGCATTGCAATGCTTAGTAAATAGATTACATCAAGTATGTATAAAATATGGACTACAAATGAACGTTAAGAAAACCAAGTTCATGATTATTTCTAAGCAACATACAGTAGCAAGGCTAGATATCAACTAGATAGAACCTGGGTAAATAAAAACAATGACCAAGGTAGAGAAATAAGGACACGCATTGAAATTGCAAAACAAGCATTTATAAAAATGAAAACAATGTTTGTCAATCGAGACCTTACTCTGGATCTGAGGATAAGAGCCTTCAGATACTACGTGTTCTCGACTTTGTTGCATGCAATGGAAAGCTGGACACTAAAAGTCTATACTATAAAGAAGTTGAAATCATTTGAGATGTGGTGCTATAGAAGGTGCTGAAATAGAAGTGTTAAGAAGGCTACAAAAAGATTGCGAGGTCATAAAGCACATTAAAACAAGAAAGCTGGAATATTTAGGCTACATTACCTGGCAGAAGTGCGAAATATGAGATATTAAGGCTCATAATGCAAGGTAAAATCAAGGGTAAAAGATCCATAGGAAGAATTTCCTGGCTGAGAAACCTAAGAGTGGTATAGTTGCAGCTCAGTAGATCTTTTTATTTAGAGCATTTAGGGCATCCGCCCATAAGGTACGGATAGCTGTGATGATAGCCAACCTCCGATATGAGAAGGAACTACAAGAAGAAGAATGAATAAATTAAAGATGTACAATAAGCAGATTTAACCAGGTTATAACAGAAGGGTTTCATAAAAAATCTTTAATGATTCTTCAGAAAATAGTTTTAGGTTTTTTGAATCGATGCTCTCGAGTTATAGGAATATACAGATGAGTACAGTCATCATCATCCAGCGTCAAGAGTCCACTGCTGAACATAGGCCTCTTCCTCATGTTTCCAACCCCGTCTATCTTGCGCTGCTCTTATCCAGTTTTTATTGATTCTTCTTAAATCGTCAGTCCATCGTGTAGGTGGTCGACCGACGCTTCTCTTGTCTTCCCTTGGCCTCCATTCCAATAACCTCTTTGTCCATCACCCATCTGTCATTCTGGCTATGTGTCCTGCCCATCTCCATTTTAGTCTGGCTATCTTCTCGATGATGTCAGTCACTCCGGTTCTTCTGCTGATGTCTTCGTTGGTTATTATGTCTCGCTAAGTTATTCCTAACATGGACTGCTTCATTCTTCTCTGTGTGACTCTCAGTTTGGTAGCTGCTGCTTTTGTTAAGGTAAGTGTTTCTGCTCCGTACGTCAAGACTGGGAGGACGCACTGATCAAATACCTTTCTGTTTAGGCATGTGGGCAGCTCACTTTTAAAAGTTTCTCTCAGTTTTCCAAATGCTGCCCACCCAAGGCCGATTCTTCTCTTCAGTTCATGAGTCTGGTTATCTCTGCCAATCATAATTTCATGTCCCAGGTATTTATATCTATCTACGAGTTCAATTTTTTTTCCACCAATACTGATGTTCTGGTTGGGTACCAAATTGGTTATGATTTTTGTTTTCGAGATATTTATATTTAAACCTACATTTTCTGTAGCCACAACGAGTTCCTGTACCATCTCTCTTGCCATACCTAGATCTTCAGCTATTATAAGTATACCATCGGCGAAATGTAAGTTGTTTAGATATTCTCCATCTATCTTTATTCCCTTTGTCATCCAATCACCCGTTTGGATGAGTACAGTGCCTATGAGAAATAGCTAGTGGAAGACCTGCACCCCGATGGATAGAACAAATAAAAAAACATGACTGGTTGCTTATTCTCGAAAGTAAAACATGTGCAAGAAAGAGAAAAATGTACGCACTAGTACACTGTCACTGCATCCTCACGGATCATAGAGGACAGGAAGAGTTTAGTTAAAGGCAGTTCAGTTAGAGTACGATTGATGAATCAAAAGAAAGTATGCTAAGTAACAACAAATTGTAATGAAACTAAAGGTAAATTCCTGAAACTATGGAATATACCAAAAACCACAAATACATGAAACTATAGTTTTACAGGAAAAGTTTTTCTAACAAAAATATCAACCGATTAAATTAAATTGTTCTTTTTTATATTTTTGTTTATTTGAAATGGATTCATTTACCATTTCTAAAAATAATGTAAAGTGACAGACGCATTCACTGTAAATCCCCAAGGCCCACAAGTTGTTTCCGTTGTTGTTTAGATAAAAGTCTGTCTAAAAAATATGTTTAAACAAAATTTTTGTATTGGACTACCAAATAGAATCATAAATACTTATTTACAGTATGTATTAATGTTATATCAAACCGAAAAATGTAATAGATTATTAGTGATATCTTTTTTAATTACTATCACTTCGTATACTTCACATATTTTTCAAAGAAACAATTTTTACAAACCAACTTGTTTATCTCGAAGACGATAACCCCTACAAAGTCATTTTTGGTCGCAAAAATATCTAAACTTACTTTCATAATCTTCATAAGCATATGAAAATCCGGAACCACAGATAATAGAGGCTGCACACAACACAATAAACACCAAGTTTTCCATCACTTCCAAGGCACACTTCTCAATTAAAAATACAAAAATTCATGTTCATTGTCAAGATCGACTTGATGACCGCTAATGAGGATCCAAAGCGACTAGTACCATACCATTTGTTCCGCTGCTTCTCTTGTTTGGTTCACTCGATTCTGATTGTAAATAACAAAAGTTGTGTGGCGGGATAGTAATGTTACTGGGATTTTTCTGCGCATACTCATCGGTGGCAATAAATTATTAAATATTTAAGTAATAATTAGGAAATCCAAAATTTTAGAAACTCAGGCGGATTCGTCGATCGGGTGATGCATATTTAAATTTTACAGCTTATGAAGTATTCAGAGGAAAGTGGTACCTTGACGCAAAAATCCCAATTTGTTTGTTAAAAAAAAAAACCTATATTTTAATAATATCATACGTGTTTATAAATTATATTGTCAGAAATAAAGAAGCAAAAATATGACTTGTTTAACCTTCATTAAAATTGGAACTAAGAGCTAGGTTGGCGAGGTGCTATATTTTTTCGACTTTGTAAATATAAAATCTTTATAAAATGGAATCTTGGACCTTAAATGCGACATCAATGAAAAAACTGGAATCATTCAAGGTGTGGGTGTATAGAAGAATTCTGAAAATATCGTGGACATAACACGTCACAAACAAAGAGGTTCTGAGAAGGATGAATAAAGAAGTAGAAATTTTAAATACAATAAAAACAAGAAAATTGGAATATCTCGGACATATTAGCCGTGGAGAGAAATACACCTTGCTCCAACTGATTATGTAGGGAAAGATTCAAGGAAAGAGATACGTAGGGAGGCGTAGCATGTCATGGCTGCGCAACCTGTGAAAATGGTACATCAAATCAACTTTTCAGAGCTATGATGATTGCCAACCTCCGTCGCGAAAATGGCACTTTGATGGCCGCAAGATTGACTAAATCTAGAGAAATATGCCAATATGTCACTATGGCTTTAAAAAGAGGTAAATAATGCCAAATATGAGATGTAGATTAAAGCCTGCGATAACGTAGACAATTGTAGACAATAACGTAGACATTAGTACGGGTACCACAAGAAGTTAAAAAGCCTGGAAAACAATTAGCGGTAGTAGAAAAGATATAAAAGAACGCGGTCGGTTAACTCTAATATCTCCGGAGTTATGTGTTGAATATAACAAAAAATTCTAACTGAAGATCGAACAGAATTCCAAGATACTGACTACGAAAATATGATATTTCCTATTGCGAAGAAACTGAAATAACACTAGAAGAAATTAAAAAACACGCGAAAGTTATGAAAAATGGGAAGGATCCAGGACTGGGGGGAGTACCCATATAACTGATTAAATATAGCCCTGACCAACTAGTTCAGCTCTTGGGTTGTAGCGTTAATTTATTCTTGAGACCTAAAGAGCTACACTCAGAACGGAAAACTGCATATATCAGCAATTTATACAAAAATAAAGGCGATAGAAAGGGATAGAAAGGATAGAAAGGCGATAAGAACTACCGAGGGCAACCAACTCAATTTGTAGAATGTAGGGGAAGATAATTAGAAGCCGAATTGAAGATTGTTATAAGACGCTGAAGATTAAACTGGCATTCGTACCGGTTGTGTTTGCAAAGACAAAGTGTTCTCTCTCAAAAGCCAATAGAAATGCACCTGAAATATAATATGGAGACACACATGATCTCTATTAATCTTTAAAACGTGTATGATAGTGTCCCATTAGCCAAGCTGTGGCAGATGCTAAAAGATTCGACCGATTTATATTAATGCTGTGAGGGAGTTGTACAAAGATATGACGAGTTCAATAAAGATTGGACAAACAGTGACCCATAAGATGTGACCAAAGGACTTCTCCAAGGCTACTGAATTTCACCTATGCTTTTTAACATTTAATTGTAGGGATTTTGGATATTTGGAAAAGAAAATGTGATCCTAAGTGTGTTAAAATTGGTTATCATAAACTGTACAGCTTGCATTTTGCGAATGACCAAGTAATACTTGCAAAAGATCTAGATGATGTTCACTACATGTTGCGATAAATAGATGAAAAATATACTAAGTGGAGTTTATCAAGTAATACATCAAAAACAGAGTACATATAAGTGGGGTGTGAAATACGGTACTTAGAACTAAGAGGCATATAAACCGAAAAAAGGCGATAGCTATAAATAAATATCTTGGTGTAAGCATTACAAACGATGCTCGAGATACAAAAGAAGCTACTAGAATTGGTCTAACTAATTCAGCAATACGTTTGGAATTATATACTCTGGAATAACCACATTACTCGAAACAGATAAAGTAGGATATAAAAGGTATCATAGAAAGTGATATGGTACAGAGCTTTGGGAAATAAATAAAAAAGACGCCTCCAAAATAAAAGCGATGAAAATGAATTACTGGCGCATATGTTACCAAATCACTTGAAGAGATAAAGTAAGGAGTACTGAAATCAGAGAGTGTATGAGAAGGCATGAACATTGACATCCTAGAAACTATAGAATGTAAAAGGCTAAAATGGTATGTCAATAGGATGAATGACCAAAGATGGCCAAAGAGAATATTACGTGGATTTCACCCACCGCAGGAAAATCAGAAGTCCAAGAAGATAGTGGAGACAGGAGGGTGCAATGGAATATAGGGTCTACAAATAGATGACTAAAATGATCGCAGATTTTGAAAGCTAATGCGAAAAACGGCTACAGCTGATCCAGGCTTCAAAAAGATGAGACAAAATATAACATCAAAGCATTCTTATCGGAAACGTTATATTGATATTCCGATTTTAGAAAAATTTTCTCATACTGTTAAAAGTTGACAGTGCAATTTAAATGCGGCATCTTATTTCTTTTGTCTTTTCAGTATCTTCTGTAATCTATGCTCCAATGAATTTGTACGAAGATATTTGTTTAATTTCTGTATTATCTGGACTAGCTTAACTTTGATTTTTTATGCTTTTGTAAACAGCATAAACTTGGTTTTTTTAAATTTATTTTTGGTCCATAATCTTTGCAATGCATAGTTAATTGTTGAGCAAGATGTTGTAGTGCTTGTAGAGCTTCCACCAGAGGGTCTGTATCGTTAGCATATGTGGTCAGCATATCTTATGTTATTAAGTAGTTCACGATTTGTTATTAGGACCTCATTGACTTTCGTCCAGTGTACATAACAAAAGGTTGGACTCAAGTTATAAGAACAGCCCGCAATAAACCTAACACATTTAAAGTTAACCATTTAGTGCACCAAGAATTTATGGATATTTGTCCAGATAAATGTAATTTTCGTGTTGAAGACAACAGTAATACAAGTCTACCATTTGGAAAAACAGTTTGGTTTATATACAAAAAACAGATCTAAATGCTGTAGATCTAAATGTCACCCTTTGTCAAATATGTGCTTTAAATAAGGTATGGGAAGATTTACAGATTCACGTGCATACCATCATCATCATCATCATCATCATTCAGCCCATACTCGTCCACTGCTGAACATAGGCCTCCCGTAGTTCACCCCACAAATTTCTGTCCTGAGCCGCCTGCATCCAATTTTGATGTGTCCGTTTCAGGTCATCCGTCCATCTTGTTGGTGGTCGTCCTCTATTTCTAAAGGCATCTTGTCTGGGTCTCCACTCAAGAATGCGTTTTGTCCATCTGCCGTCCTTCGTTCTCGCGACGTGCCCTGCCCAGTTCCATTTTAAGGTTGATATTCTTTTGATTGCGTCGGTTACTCCCGATCTACGGCGCAATTCTGTGTTGGGTATTCGGTCTCTCAGGGTTAATCCCAACATGGACCGTTCCATTGCCCTCTGTGTTGTTCGAATTTTGTTTGCGGACGTCTTAGTAAGTGTTAGCGTCTCCGCACCATAGGTTAGAACTGGCAGCACACATTGATCGAAGATCATACGAAGACCATCGAAGGTGCATACCATAGATTTTATGAAAGCCTTCCCACCCAAACTCTTATAAGGGATACTCTGCCTGAACGATACTCTGCCTGAACCAGATATTTCAGAAGAATATGAAAATGACGACACAACATAATTATTGCTTTGTGTTGTATTTTTTTTGTATTTGGTCATGATTTTATTTTCATATTTTTTTTATCTTGTATTATTTTTCCTAGTAGTTGTGAATAAAAATTATTAGTAGTTAGTACCTATATTATTATTATGAGAAGTATAACAATTTTTTCTCATATAAGCTTTAAATTAATTGTAGGAAATGGGGCTTAACATAAATACTAAAGTATATTCAATACTTTACATTAGCCGAAGTATATTGGACAAGAGATAATTTTGCAATAGGTAACTAACGAATCTGCATTTTTTTGCTTTGATAAAGGATATTGCAATTTAGATTAAGTTATTTATATAAAGACACATTTATACAATCTAATACAAAAATGTCGTTTCATCATCATCACTGGATCGACAACCCTTTTTGGGTCTTGGCCTGTTCAAGGATTCTTCTCCATTCTGATCTGTTTCGTGCTTTTTTTTCCAGTTTTTAATTTTTAATGTTGTTATATCATTTTCTATTTGTTCTACGTATCTCAGCTTCGGTCTTCCTCTTGTTCTTTTTCCTACTGGCACTTGTTTGAATATTTTGTTTGGTATTTCGCCTTCTTCCATTCTTTCCACATGTCCAATCCAACGTAGCCTTCCTATTTTAATGAATGTTATGATATCCGGATCCTGGTATATGTTGTATAGTTCAAAGTTATACCTTCTCCGCCAAATCCCGTTTTCTTTTGTGCCCTTATATATGTGTCGCAAGATTTTTCTTTCAAAGGTGGCTAATAACGTTTCCTTCCTTTTAGAGAGTGTCCAGGTTTCTGAACCGTATGTGAGTACCGGTCTTATTAGGGTTTTGTATATTTGGCATTTTGTTTTTCTGGAGACGTTATCTGATCTTAGTTGCCTAATCAAGCCATGGTAACATTTATTGGCAATAAATATTCTCCTCTTCACTTCCTCTGCAACGTTGATATCAGACGTAACTAGGGATCCTAAGTATGTAAAGTTTTTTACCGCCTCAATGTTGTATTCTCCTATTGTTAAATTTGGCAGCTGCCTTATTTGTGCGTTTTTATTTGCAGGCATATATTTTGTTTTTGTCTGATTGATTTTAACACCACTATTTTTTGCAGCTCGTTCTATTTGAGTGAATGCCTCTATCATTTCTCTTCTTGATCTTGCGATTATGTCAACATCATCTGCAAATGCTAGTACTTGCACGCTTTTATTAATTATTGTTCCTCGGGTATTAACTGTTGTGTCTCTTATTATTTTTTCAAGTATGATGTTGAATAATATGCATGATAGAGCGTCTCCCTGGCGTAGTCCCTTCTTCACATCTATTGTTTCCGTTAATTCGTTTTGTATCCGGATTTTATTTTCTACTTTTAGTGTTTCTTTTATCAATTCTATTAGCTGTGTTGGTATATTAAATTCTTTCATTGCTTTTGTTAGGAATTCTCGGTTTATATTGTCATATGCGCTTTCGAAGTCTATGAAGAGATGATGTGTGTTTATTTAGTCGTTTATTTAGGTTAATATGCCTATTTTTCACATTAACTTGAAATGTTTTTTAGCTCTCCTGTAAAATTTAAATTTTGCTGATTCGTTACTTTACTATACGAGGGACGATATGCAGTGTGATTTTATTTATATTACATTCAAATTCGAATAAATTTTATTTATAAACAAAAAGAAAAAATCGGAACGTAGGTACAACTAAATATTCGATAGTGAATTAGGTGAATAATGAATTAACAATTACGCAGAAAACTAGTCGTTAACAGCAGACCTCTCCTTATATTTTTAAAAGATATTCACAATTGTTGATATGACTGAGCATAAATTGTGCTATCAACAGTTTTAAAACTAAAACAGTTAAGTGATGATAATATGTTCCATTATTATAATTTCTTTTCGTTATACTTAATTGAACTAAATCGTTTTTCGTTACCGTTTATGTTATCTCTTCTATTTAACTGCAAGTAGATAATTATACAATTATTTTGTAGGTCTGCATCCATTATAGTTTTTATACTCTTATGTTAATTACATGTCGATATATATACCTATTTTGTTTTCTGTTTTCCGGTTCTGCCAGACATGCCATTACATTTTACTTTTATATTTACATATCAATCATAAAGTCAAGAGGAATAAAGAGAATATTTATCCCGCAACAAAAACTTTCATATCTTGTCCAATCAATCTAAGACAACATTCCAAATGAACAACACGGAGGTTATAATATTCCTTGTGCAGACTGCCCGATCTTATATAGGCCAAACAAATCATAGCATCCAAAATAAAATTTATGAACATTACATTTCTGTTCGCACGCTGGCCACACGCCAACCTACACCCAAGCTACGTCACTATCGACGGCATATATGATCCGTCCCCTATTGCCAGCACTGGTAATGCATTGATTAGTGATCAGTGAAGTAGTGTCTGGGGGCTCGGGAGACTGAGACCCTCAGAAGCCCCGAAGAAGATAACGAAGAGGATCTCGAAAGCTCGGTGTAATGATAATCGACAAGGTTCAACCCGGAAGACTGGTGAGTTTAATATTAATTCCTGTAATAGTATTAATCTTAGCTCTAGGTTTTATTGTACTAACCATGGCGAAAACCTTTCGAACTGTAAAGAGCCTACAGCCTAATGAGTAAGATACAAAAAACAAGTGCACAATACGGACTCAGACTAAATATTACAAAAACCAAAAGGATGTTAGTAAGCAAAACCCAACAACCACCACAGCAACTGATATTAGACAATGAAAGAATTGAACAACTGGATTCGTACATTTACTTGGGAACAACAGTTAACTCTAATTGGGATCAAGCGAAGGAAATACGTATAAGAGTAGAAAAGGCAAGAGCCTAGCAAGGGCCACTAGCATGAAGCAAATTTTCACCTCTAAAAGCCTCACCCTACCTCTCAAAATTCGACTTCTGAAATGTTATGTATTCCCGGTTTTGTTATATGGAATGGAGGCGTGGACAATGGCCGCAACATTGATAAAAAAAGTAGAGGCCTTCGAAATGTGGGCTTACCGACGTATATTACGTATATCCTGGACTGAGCACGTTACCAACGAAGAGGTACTACGCCGGATAGGTAAAGAGAGAGAGGTAGGAATAAGTATAAAGAAAAGAAAGTTGGAATACTTGGGTCACGTTATGAGATATATTAAATATAGAGTACTACAGCTGATCGTTCAAGGCAAAATATACAGCAGAAGGGGTCCAGGGAGGAGAAGACACTCGTGGCTCCAAAACTTGCTGCAATGATTCGGATTGTCATCTGCTGAACTATTCAGATCTGTCGTAAACAAAGTCAGAATAGCCATGTTGATTGCCAACGTTCGGAACGGACAAGGCACATGAAGAAGAAGAAGCACAGTAACCAAGAGATAGGAATGAATGGATAAGAAGAAGAAGAAGAAGAAAGAATTTAACAAATTTGCTCTATTTTACAAAAAAAAAATTAGTATTCTTTAATGAAACTCATTTAATTTATTTATATTAAACTATTTTTATCGTTTGGAAACGAAGTGGGGAAAATAACTACAAAACCAACACTCCAGTAACATTGTGTTTATTAGATAATATTAACAAAATGAGTATTTACATTGTAATATCATAAATATTGAAATAAATACAACAAATAATAATGTAACATTAACAGTATGCTAAAACTTTCTGGATAATAATATGTTATACTTTTTACAATAATAATTAACATTAACACTAGCCTTAAAACATGTAAGTGTACATTAAATACATGAGTAAAGTTGCCTCCAGATATATATCGCCCGTCAAAATTCTAACGGTTTCAAAGTACTTCTAGTTGTCCATTTCACATTAAACATTTGTGCAAATGGAAATCTCCAAATAGAACTGAATGCGTATAATATACACGTCAAATTTTTACTAGTACTTTTAAAAACATTTCATTATAATAGTAAAAATGAAAAAAAAAACAGAGAAGACAAGTTTTAAATTATTTTTCACAATTCATTTGACACATTCTTTATTTAAAAATCTCATTTTATTAATGGCTTGAATGTTTGGTATTAAAAGTAGTTTCTTAATTCCATATCGACAGTCGATGATTGGTATATATCTGGTGTCAACTATAAACTCAACAAAGTATTCGTAAATAAAAGTATAGAGCAGTTGCGGGGAGTTGTGGGAGTCTTTTTAATAATCATTGATTATTGGTGTATTGAGGAAATGAGTCGGGTACACACATGCCAGTAAATTGGGAAAGTAGCTGACATGCCAGTTGCTGGCATAGGTCATAGGCAGAGACTAGTAACTGGCAAGCGCAAAACACATTTGCAAGTACTTGTTTGTAATCAAAAGTTTTTAAGCTTCCAACAAAAAAAGGAGATCCATAGAAGGTATTCAGTATGAATTTAACAAGCAAATATTGCTAATCACCACAGATATTGATATAAATCTAATAATGAATCCGAAGCGGAACTCAAAAAGGCGAGTAGACGAGAGAATCTTGGAGCAATTTTTTTATTTTGGCCTTTATCTTCTTTATATTAATACCTTCACCCATTTCCTGTTGAATTTTTGTATAAGCATTGTCACGGGCTATTTTATTTTTATATAGAGATGATTTAGAATGCAAAAGTCACTCCTATTCTCTATATATAGAAGTAAATTTGATGGTTTTTTCATCATCCCAAAGAAACATTTTTTAAATTAACGAAATAAGTTTTAAAATAAAACGATTAATTTTTATCACCAACACAACAAATCTGACAATTCTCTACTAGCTACTGGCATGCCCGTAGCGGTAGGCCTTCACACTTGCCAGTGACACTCTCCACGCATGCGCCTTGCATCTCACAGCATGCTAGTATACTATAGTGTATTTTTATGTATGAGAGAGTAATAAAACAATAAATTATGTATGCAAATCCCTAAACTGTTGATACGGGTGACTCAATGAAAAACAGATATTTGTCAACAAGTTTACAGAAGTATATAGGAAAACAATTTTAAATTGAGTATGACCACCAGGTATAAAGGTTGGAGCAGAATAGAATACAATAGTTGTGAGGGTTACTAATCCCTAAATAAGGTTGCCAGTGTCGGAGTGATGGAGGTTAACAGGTACTAATGAATTTGCAAGAAATGTAAGATGTTTATTTTATTGGTTATATATAACCAATAAAAGTTTAATAAGTACCTACCTATTTGCAAAATAAAGTTTAATTCTTTAGATAAAATAAAACGTTTTATTTTATCTGAAATGAGTGCATTCTACGAAGTAAGAGTTTCAACAATCAAACATTTAATTCTTTAATTCCAGGAATCTACGACAGTAATTGACTAGATAATTACCTTCTAAACTTATTCCACAGAAAATGTGATAGTGGGTTTTTCCATTTTGTAGGAAGGTCCAAGTGGCGTATTCAAAATTCTTAACAGTTCACTAAAAGTAGGTACTTCAGTTGCAAGGTGCAGTTTATTGTGTATACTAGTGTTATGGAAAATTTGGAAGTGCCGTGTAAACGCCGAAAAATTGGTCCTTTAACAGTTAATGAAAAAACATTAATATTTAATTGTTTTAAATCATTTACAGACAAACGTTTATGTGAAAGTGTTGATGACACCGTTGAGTTAGTTAGCAGTACACTTGGTGTTGGGAAATCTACGATTTACAGAGTTATTAAAGAAGAGAAATGTGGTAGTTTTCAAATGCCACGTAATGCTCCAGGAAAACTAAAATTTCAAATAGAATATCATTTTAAAGAAGGACTTCGACGGAAAGTGCATGAATTCTTCTTTAGACAAGAATTTCCAACATTGGATAAAGTTCTTGTCTCAGTTCGAGATGATAAGGATTACCCAGAAATGAGTCGAAGTACGTTATGGAAACTTTTAAAAGAAATAGGCTTCCGCTGAAAAAAGAATCCCAGAAAGTCTATTTTATTAGAAAGAACGATATTGTCATATGGAGAAGACATTTTCTAAGAACCATAAAGGAAATGAGAAACCAAAAAAGAAAAATATTTTATCTTGATGAAACATGGATCAACGAGGGTCATACACCAAATAAATTTTGGCAGGATGAAACTGTTACAAGTCAAAGGCACGCTTTTGTAAATAACTTATCTACTGGTTTAAACCCACCATCAGGAAAGGGACGAAGGCTGATAATAGTACACATTGGCAGTTCAGACGGTTTTGTTGAAGGTGGTTAATTAACTTTTGAATCAACTCGTACCGGTGACTACCATGAAGACATGAACGCTGATGTCTTTCAAGAATGGTTCGAACAAATGATAGATCTTCTTCCTAAGAACTGTGTAATAGTAATGGATAATGCTTCGAATAATTATGCAAGGGAAAATAGCAGGAAAAAGGTCCATAGGAAGAAGACGAAACTCCTGGCTAAAGAATCTACGGGAATGGTATAGTTGTAGCAACAACGAATTGTTTCGGTCAGCAGTTTCGAAAATACGTATAGCCCTGATGATCGCCAACCTTCGGAACGAAGATGGCACTTGAAGAAGAAGAATGCAAGTTATCACTCCAGACTTATAGAAGGACTGCCCACAACCAAGTGGTTAAAAAAAGACTTGCAGAATTGGCTGAGTTCAAAAAATATTACGTACCATCCCGGATCTATAAGAAAGGAACTTTATTCGTTGTGTGCCCTTCATAAAGAAAAATTAAAAAAATACGAAATTGATGAAATTGCCAAAAATCGTGGAATGACAGTACTTAGATCCCTACCATATCATTGTGAATTAAACCCGATTGAACTGGTATGGGCACAGATAAAGAGTGAGGTTTCAAGAAAAAATACCACTTTTAAATTCATGATGTTAAACAGTTGTTTTTGGAGGCCGTAAATAATGTAAAACCTGAAAACTGGGAAAAGGCAGTAAATCACACTATTAAAGAAGAGGAAAAAATGTGGAAGCTGGACAATATTACTGATAAAATGATCGAGCCAGTTATTATAAATCTTGGTTCTGAAAGTTCATCTTCTGAATCTGATTTGGATTTGTAACAAGTAGCTGTAAGTTTTATATTAATATTTTTATTCATCTATTTAACAT
This sequence comes from Diabrotica balteata, assembly GCA_918026665.1. NCBI lineage: Eukaryota > Metazoa > Arthropoda > Insecta > Coleoptera > Chrysomelidae > Diabrotica > Diabrotica balteata. The sequence continues at coordinate 168,928,321 of OU898278.1, forward strand.
ACCTTAGACGGTTTTAAAAACTCTTTTTCTCTTTTGTAATTTCTAAAAATTAAAAAAAATGTGAATTTTTTAAAACCCTTTTTAATGTAGGTCAGTCAGTTCTAATATAGTGTGTGATAAAAGAGGTCACTTTTGTTTACATACACAAAACACTTTATAACACTGAAATAATTAATTTATTTTTTACAATTATTCAAAGTAATTTTTCAATTAATCTTGAGCACGCCCATGGAGTGGTCGAAGGTACCAGTTAAAATTATGTTAATTACTCTCTCGTTCATAAAAATAAACTATAGCAAGAGAAATCAAATTCTTTGCGATTAGCTAGTATGCCAGTTAACATACACACTTGCCAGTCTGGGGACAGTAGCTGGTGCTTGCTAGGTACTGGTATGCCATTGTGCTAGTAACAGGCATGTGTATCTCAGGCTATTCTAATGAACATCTGAGCTCAATATAAAAACTAAATTATGTAGCCTGGTGGAAAAGTTGTTTTTTACTATAAAAAACAAATTTATAACTGTATGGTAGGTAGGGCAAGCGCCGATTAATATAAGATTTCAGACAGTTCCGCAAATTTCCGACTTGCATCTCGGGACAGCGAGTGCGGATTGGGATTCACGACCACAAGTGTTTATAGCCGATACCAGATAAAGTTAGGTGCACTGTCGTGCTTATGTGGATATACCTATATATACAAATAACAATAAATTCGTTTTAAATAGTGAAATAATTCTACAAAGAAAACACTGCTAAAAGCGCATTAAAAATTTTTCTATTGTTTTATTGTTTATCAATTCCAATTTTAAATTACTATTTTTATTTATTTTTTCTTATTCAGTTGCATTTTCTTGAATTCGTTTTGTTTCATTCAATAAAAAATTAAAATAATTAGAATTTTATTTTGATTTGAAATTGATTGATATTGTTTTTCTTAATAAAAGACGCACTGAATCCCAATCCGCGCTGGCATATTGGACAGATGTTGCTGTCCCGTTTTGCAAATTTATTTTTATTCCTGCATTGGACTGTCCCAGCAGCGAAATTATTGAAAGCGGGCTATTTATTCAGATATGTACCTGCGAAATGTTAGTTACTGTGAAATGTTAATTGTCGATCAAGTTTCAACGAGTTTATATTAAATTATGCAGACTAGAGTCTGACCAAAGAAATGTTTTGATTAATGAAAATAACTTAACCACATTTTAATCTCCATGAGAGAGACTTGTTAAACCAAAATTATCTCTGCAAGTGGATACATCCCATAGTAGATAAGGCACTCAATTCTGTAAGAGTCAATTTTAAGCTAGTATGGGATTGTGTGTGTTTGCCCTAAATAAACTAGGAGACCGTAACAAGTTTACAGTAGCCTGGATACCGGGGCACGAAGGTCATAACAGCAATGAAAAAGCAGATAAAATGGCCAAACAAGGCTCATCAATGCCATTCTTTGGACCGAAACCCTTTTGCGGCATTACAAGGACAGTAACAAGAACGGCTACAAGGAAGTGAGTAGCTCACAAATCTCTGGGATGGTGAAGGAATTAACCAGGACAAAGACAGGCCAAAAAGTTGATTACAAAACCTTCGCCAAAATTTACGTCAGACCTGAAGCTAACACAAGTAGGTGTTCTAACAGCGCACTGTAAGCTGAATAGGCACTTGAAGCTGATGGAATTATCAGTTAATGACCTATGCAGATTCTGTCACCTCAAAGAAAAAACAGCAGAGCACATTCTATGTCAGTGTAACAGTCTGGCAAATGTGCGGTCCTTTGCATTGGGAGAAGAAAATCCATTGGCAAATAGCTGCATGGAAGATACATTTCTACGAAGCTATTAGACTTTTTAAAAAGGGCCAGACTACAGAATGTTATCTAGGACTAGAGGACCACAATAGATCTGAAAAGGTCGCAGCGGAATATGCCAAAAGGTCATCTCTCTAAATCTATCTATCTATCTATCTAGCATCGAAGGGATGTTATAGTAGCAGCGCATTACTTAAGTCTGCAGAAATTTAAGAAAAAAAACGTTTCAAATAGTGCGACAAGAATTTATAAATAAACTTTATTGTTGCCTGAATATTAGTGTCGGTCACTTTGAATACTTTGAATCACTTTGAACTTTTTACTTTGTAAATTTTTCATAACATTCGTTAAAGTGTTTTGCTGTCATAACGAGGGAAACATACCAAAAGGTTTAAACAAAGCCAGTTTTAAAGAACGATTCATAAACAATGAAGGTCAGTATTAAAGGGAAAACAATATGATTGAATACATATTTACCAGACCTGTTAAATGAGATATGAATTAATACCTCCTGGTTCCTGGGACTCAGAGAAAATTTTTAACGAGGCTCTTTACGGAATAGACGAAGGCATCCTTCTAAATGGTGAAAGAGTAAACAATGTTAGATATGCCGACGACACCATGGTGATAGCAGATAGTTTAGAGGGACTTCAGAGGCTAATGGACAGAATAAACGAGTACAGTCAACAGTACGGACTAAACATTAATACCCACAAAACGAAACAAATGATTATCAGCAAGGAGAATATAAATGGGGCTCATATATACATTAATGGGACGCAGATAGAGCGAGTAAAACAGTATTGTTACCTGGTAACTATTATTAACGAACAGTGGAGCAATTTACAGGAAATAAAGTGCCGCATAGGAAAGGCAAGAACGGTCTTTAACAAAATGAGCGCCATCTTCAAAAGTCACAACATATCCCTTGATAGAAAAATGAGACATTTGAGATGCTATGTTTTCTCTGTGTTGTTGTACGCGGCGGAGGCATGGACGCTTACAGACGCCACTATTAAAAAACTTAAAGCATTTGAGATGTGGCTTTATAGAAGAATGCTGAGAATATCATGGACAGCAAGGATCACGAACAAGGAAGTTCTAGGAAAAATGAAGAAGGAACCAGAGATTGTGTTTACGATCAAACGCATAAAATTGCAATATCTGGGACACGTTATGAGAAATCAGCACCGTTACTCCCTGCTACAGTCTATATTGCAAGGTAAAGTCAAAGGTAAGCGAGGACCCGGTAGAAGGAAATATCATGGCTGCGGAATTTAAGAACATGGTTTAAGAAAACCTCAACGGAGCTGTTTCGAGCCGCAGCGAGCAAGGTTATGATTGCCAATATGATTTCCAACATCCGAAACGGATAGGAACTAGAAGAAGAAGAAGGTTCCTGGGAGAAGTAGAGGAGGAAGACCAACGAAGAGATCTGGAAGAAGACAGGCAGGACATGTCGGTAAAGGGGATTGATATTGTAATGATCCAAAATACATCATTATTTCATATCTGCTCCACATTACCATCAGACATACTTCTAAGAACTTATTAGATAATATATAACATCAAAAAATATATGACAAATTGTGAATTATTGTACCTTAATGTTATTTTTCTAGTAATTAACTTCTTTACACTGAACAATTTCGTATTATTATATAATAATATACATAATATAATATTAACAATAAATAAATATGTATCTACCATACATTAAATATAAGAATAGTAATAATCATATAAAATATATATATATATATATATATATATATATATATATATATATATATATATAACTTTTTACATATCGATGGATACTTTTGGAATTTCTTATGACAATAATACATTTCTTATATTTTAAAAAATAAGATCTTGTTTTAACGTTTACCACAAGAAATTTCAAAACTCAAATGTCACAGATAAAAGCTACCTTTATGAAATATTAGATTTAGTTAAACAAAGTATGAACTGACTAATTTAGCAATCAATTAACACTAAATTTGATTTAATAAATTTTCATTTTCTAATACTCGTGATAACACAACAGTAATGTTATCCCAAAATAATGATTGTATTGAATTTTCGATTGAATGTGAGTTTTTTTACCAGCTATACAATGGTTGTACGTACAAGTCTGTAGTTTGAAAAATATAGAAGTTATTACAATTGTTTATACTTAAAAAATCTATTTCCTAGTATCCCTCCTACAGAAACTTTTATTCTAGTAAAAAACCTTTTAGACCAAAATAGTACAAATCCAATAATTACATCTGAAATTTTACATCTTCTTGAAGTTTGCATAAACCAGGACTACTTTGAATTTAATAATAAAATTTATACAAATAACAGTGCAGGACTTATAATGGGTAATCCTCTAAGCCCATTGCTATCAGATATTTTTATGGATCATCTAGAGACAAAGATTTTATTTTAAAAGATTTTAGAGAGTCATATTGAATTTACAATAGAAACAGAACAAAATCAATCCTTAAATTTTTTAGATTTAAGAATTAGCAGACTTCAAAACAAACATGACTTCTCCATATTTCATAAACCTACCCATACTGACACGACTATACACAATTCGTCATCCCATCCAACACAACATAAACTGGCAGCTTATCATAGTATGTTACATAGATTAACAGAAATTCCGATGTCAAAATACAACTTTGAGACAGAATTAAATATAATTAAGCAGATAGCAGTAAACAACGGATACAACGAACAAACAATTAATAAAATGTTAAATCAAAAACTACACAAGAAAGCCCTGAAATTAGTATTTCCACCACCAGAGAAAAAACTCAGTACCTTCTGCTCGATGACATATACAGGCAAAATAACAACAAAAATTGCCAAACACATAAAAAAGAAAGGAATAACACCAGCTTTCCAAACAAATAACAACCTAGGCAAATATATTAAAAATAACAAGAGCCAAAATAAAAAACATTTAAATAGTGGTGTGTACAAACTTGAATGTGGCGACTGACCAAAAACTTACATCGGTCAAACTGGTAGAAACTTTGATAAACGAATAGCAGAACATAAAAGGGCTTTCAAGAATAGAAAAACAGATTCGACATACGCACTTCACCTTCTAGATCATAATCATTCTTTTAATGACAGATTTAAAATTCTTCACATTCAAAATAAAGGCCTTAAGCTATCTTTGTTAGAATCTATGGAAATCAACAAATTAAAAAACACAGATATAATTCTGAATGACCAACTTGAGACAAACAGTTCTCCCCTCCTCAACCTATTTCATTAGAGACTATAAATTTGTAAACCCAAGCCAAAATAGATCACTTGAGAAAGGCAATCAACCGAAACAGCTGTAGTGATAATATTTAAAATAAATTTTGTGGAAGTTTGAAAACAAAGTTTTCAGTGTTTTATTGTTACATAAAATGAATTTCCATCAAGTAACGGTCCAATCCATCAACTTTTTCATCTATTCGTCATCTAGTAACCCCACCTATGTCTTAAAAGCTTCAGATATCTGCCAAAATTTTGCCGTGAAATCGAGCATTTTTGCATAACCAGACTGGGCTACTAGGAGAAAACGTTTTTATTAATTTTTAAATTGTTTATAGAAATAATAAACTAAATAAGAAGGACAGAAAATTATATTTAACATTAAATGTAGAGATTAAATAATCCCAAAATTTTTGTACAAAATGAATTTATTAGAAGACTCAAATGTATTAGACAAATACAGAAGTTAATATTAAAAGAGCTATTTTGTTATACAGTCTTTCAGAAGAAGCTTATATTTTGATAACATTCTTATCAGTCCCTAAAATACCTGAACAGTGGGAATTGAATATCCTTTAACAAAACCTAGATAGATATTATAATCAAAAAATATGTTTAGTGTATGTAGAGCAAAATTTTATGGTACTTTAGGTACTATTTCTTTTGGGAATAAGCCACAATTTTACATTAAATTAAGTTTAATTTTGATGTTTCGATTTCGACTTTTTCTTTTAAAATATTTCTTAAAATACAAAACAATAATAAATTAAACAAAATTTTGTTTTTTGAATCATTCATATTGACAATTCAGACATGTATTATACATTTTCCCTTAACATTAACACGGATTGATGATTTATTTGCTAAGTTACAAGGCTCACTTGCAACGTATGTATTTGTCTTGTTTTAACAAATTCACTGGATCAAACCAAATGATCTTCAACTATTAAATACATCGTACTTTATTATTGCATACAATTTTTACGTAAATGACTGAATGAACATAATCTATATGATTTCTATAGTATATAACAACAAAAACCTAGGCTACAACATTTTAAATGTTTCAAACGAGTATTCCAAGAAAAAATTGGTAATGAGTTCTCTATTTATCTGATTAATACATTAATTTCTGACTTCAACCAGACTAGAATCAATGTTTTAAGCCTCTTTAAGCGAAAAATTTAGTAATTTGAACCTAAAATAAAATTATGTACTTTACAACAATCCACATCTATTAGTTTTATCGATTATTTATTTTGAAAGTTAATTTTCATCAGCATTTGTTTGGTATCTAGGACTCCTAGAAGTAACCCTAAACTCAACAGGCATATCGTAACATTTGCAAACGCAACATGATGGAAATTTAAACCAATCGGAGAAGATTCCTCTACACTCGTTGCTGGGATCGTACGCCAGTAGCCTGTGAAGCCTGTACTGCTGTTCGCATCTGCAACCGTCTCTGCAGTACATTTGGCGATGTTCAAATGTGCACTTTTCCCAGTGTACGTATTGTTCGAATGGGTACATATTAAGAAGAGCCAGGACTTCTCCTCGGGTGTTGTTCGCCCAGAATGGGGCGACGACTTCTTCTCGGACGGGACAGGCATTCCTAAAAGTAAAAATACGTATTACGGTTATGTCTAAGACACTCCAGACACTACTACATTGATGTTGTCCAGGGTTGCCAGGTCAAAATTTTTGTCCTCCCTAAATTGAACATTAAAATATCCCTAGAAATCCCTAGACTGGAATAAATGTATATATGGCTGCCTAATTCTGGATAAAATGATGGGATGTATTGATGGTTGCTTAATATAATAACATATATAAAAAAAAATTGTTGTTTTTATCTTTATTATTTCAAAAACATATTTTTAAACGGCACAATAGCGATGATTTGAATAAATTTAACAAAAACGGAATAACGTACTTATTTATGGCTTTGAATATTCCATTTAATATAATATTATATATTATTTCACAAAATTAATACAAAATACAACTTAGAGAAATGAGACGGTGAAGCATAAAATTTTATTTAAATATTTTCACGAATTCTGTAATTCACCCGATTTCTACTGTAAATCCCCTAATTATTTATTTTATAAAACCTAAGATTTTTGTAAATCCCCTAATTTCTGCTGAAGAATTTGCTTCTCCTTTCTGAAAATATATAGGAATCTATTTTTGGCAGAAATCTATTTAGTTTTTTTAGCATAAAATAAAGATTCCAAGAACTTGAACAGTTAGCGACATCTGATAATAGAATCCCTAAGTAGTTTACCAGTAGTTTAATTATTTGTAATAAAAGATCGCTTATTTAATACTGTTAATACGAAGTGGTTTTATACCTGAATTAAAGAAAATTATATTATAATAGGCTTATGTAGATTGAGCTGGTCAAAAATCCCTAGATTTTACACTAAATATCAAAAAAATCCCTTTGTCCCTTTTATACTGAAATAGCCCTAGATTCGGGATAAATCCCTAGACCTGGCAGCCTTGATGTTGTCGTGTTTTGGATGGTGGTTGCCATGGGGTTGGCGCGGGGGTTGGCGCGGAGGTTGGCGCGAACATTTCTGACGGAGGGGTTTTGATTGGAGGGTCGAGCGGTAGATACTTTCTTTATGATCTTTATGTGGAAGATAACTGGATGCCGTCATCTCTTTTATTAAGACAAATTAGAGATTTTTCAATATCTATGGTTTCTCGGAAAAAAAAGACAATTTGAGCAAAAGCAATTGGAAAGCACAGAATTTCTAAGAAATCAAAATGAAACTCGAAAGTTCTACAGAAATCTAAACAAAATGCGCAAAGAGTTTAAGCCAAGAATAAGGAGCTGTAAGGATGCAGAAGGAAACATCCTAAATGATACAGCCTCAGTTCTAAACAGATGGGTTGAATTTTTCTATGCAAAATTTAATGGCCATCCTATCGAAGAAGCAGATAACACCCTAGCAAATCGAAATGATTGGAATCCTTTCAACCCAAACGAAAGACCACCTACCATCGAAAACGTTGCCCAAGCCATTAAAAAGCTTAAAAATAATAAATCGCCAGGAGTTGATCAAATTTGCAGTGAGCTCTACAAGAATGGTGGCGATGCCCTACTACAGACACTGCATAAGCTTTTACTTCTTGTTTGGCATAATGAGACCATGCCTTGTGAATGGTCTCAAGGCGTGATATGCCCGTTACATAAAAAAGGTGACCAGCTCCAGTGTGACAACTATAGAGGTATAACTCTGTTAACAACTGCTTACAAAATACTAGCAAATATTCTCTACGAAAGGTTGCAAGTTTACACAGTGGGCATAGTTGGCAAATATCAAGTTGGATTCACTCCAGAAAAATCAACAATTGACCAGATTCATTCAATAAGACAGATTCTCGAGAAAACATTAGAATTCAATATTGAAACCCATCACCTATTCGTTGACTTCAAGGCAGCATACGACAGTGTCAAGAGAACAGTGCTATACCAATCAATGCATGAGTTTGGTATACCAGAGAAACTTATCCGACTAACGAGAATGACAATGTCTAACTTAGAAGCCACTGTTAGAATACAGGGAGAGAGTTCTAGATCCTTTGAGATAAAGGACGGACTCAGACAAGGGGATGCTCTGGCTTGCCTCCTATTTAATATTGCCTTAGAAAAGGCAGTCCGAGATACACGAATTAGGGACGGCGGTACTATTTACAATAGATCGATACAGGTCTTAGCATATGCTGATGACATTGACATAATAGGGCGTAGCAAGCGAGATGTTGAGCAATATCTTCTAGAATTGGAAACAGCGGCGAAACAAGTCGGTCTAGTCATCAACGAAGACAAAACCAAGTACATGTTGGTTACAAAGGATCCGATAGCAAATGAGGAACGAGAAACAGTCTTTGGAAGTCATACCTTTGGACATGTTGACAACTTCACATACCTTGGATCGCTATTGACTGCTACGAATAAAACAAGCGAAGAAATCAAAAGACGAATAAATCTTACAAATAGGGCATACTATGGACTCCAAAAGCATTTCCACTCAAGAAACATTCAAAGAAGAACTAAAATTATTATATACAAAACATTGCTGAGGCTGGTCCTCACATATGGAGCAGAAACATGGACACTAACGTAGAAAGATGAGCGTAAAATACTCCGCAAAATATTTGGAGCTGTAAACGACCAAGGGCAGTGGCGCAGAAGATATAATTTTGAATTGTATCAGCTATTTGATGAGCCAGATGTCATAACGTTCATTAAAACACAGCGACTTAGATGGGCTGGACACATAATACGAATGCCAGAAAATACCATTGCTAAAAAGCTAACCACAGGAACACCTGTAGGAAAAAGAAGCAAAGGCCGACCGCGAATTAGGTGGTTAGATGGAGTAGAAACCGACTTACGAATATTAAAAATCAGAAGATGGCAACATGTTGCCAAAAGCCGAACAGAATGGCGACGAATCTTAGAGCAGGCCAAGATCAACAGAGGATTGTCGAGCCAAAGATGATGATGATGATGATGGTTTCTCGGATAATTCTTGGTTTATAGAAGTGGATGAGGGCTATGGTTCTTAGGTTTTCAAAATCAATTTTATGACCTGCATATAAATGTTGCTGACCTAGTGAAATTAAATCAGAATTACATCAGATTTTAATAAATCCTAGGATTTGTTTGGCCTATATAAATCGACGACAGTCTCGAAAATAATAAAAAAAAACGATGTTAGAAATTATTAACTTACAGATTTATATATTAGTATTATAGAGTATTATAAACATTTTCATGTTCGTTTAAAACAGTATTGATAGTATTACTTGGACACAATAGAATATGGGACACAATATCAGTTTTATATACGTTAAAAATATACAGGATGGTCAAAATTTTATTGTTTAGACAAAAAAATTAATTTACAATATTAAGAGCATTCCAGCAGATATTGCTTAATTGTCCCGTGTCTGCCTTGTAATTTATTGTTTTTTTTTTCATTATTATTGTGACAGATTTTCAAAAAGAATCTTTTCGTGCTTCAATACCATAACATTGAAGTACTCAAAATGGTGCCAGTTGTTAAAAAGTACGTTGTGCAGCAGAAATTGGTCATCTACAACATATATAAAGCTATCTTTTAATGCTTCAAAACTATCGTAAAATTTAGACTTAACAGTTTTTCTGAGAAGGCCCTCTTTGAAAAACGAAACTGGGTATGGCGCTAACTCATATGCAAAATAAATTATTTTTTCTTACATATTATATAACTCAGCTTGCTTACCGTACAGAAAAAGAAGGCACTGGAAAGAGCTGTGTGAAAAGCTGGATGAGGACATCTGTGGTCAGGGATACAAGATCGTCCTGAAGAAGTTCCATGCGTATCCTCCTTACGAAATGCCTATGGACAAGAAGCTTAAAGTAACACAATAGCTCTTTCCGGACGGCAGATGGCTAGGAGTATGGCGGGACGAGGGAGCTGAGCGGGATGTACCCTTTACCATAGATGAAATTGTCGAGGCATTGGGTTAAATTAAGACTCGCAGGTACCCCGGATTGGATCAGATACCACCTGAGGAGGTGAAGGGTCGAAGACGGGAGGAACCTACGTGGCTTCTGGAACACATAAATGCACTGCTGGAAGCACAATTTGGAGGCAATTTGGTTTTTCTAAAGGGAAAAGGACGATTGATGCAATTGTGAGTATGCTCGAAGCATTGCGTAACAGAGGGGATGAACATCGCTGGGCATCCCTGTTGTGGTTCGATGTTCAGAATGCATTTAACGAGTCTGAGATGGCGGAGTATCTGTCCGAGAGAAGGATTATGGTGGAAAAGGGCACGATCGTGGACGTAACGACTGGGGTCCCTCAGGGATCTGTCTTGGTGTGAATAGGTGAATAGGTGTGAATAGGTGAATATGGAGAGAGTACATTCCTCTTCGCATCGCGGATCACCTAGCTGTACTGGCAGTGACCCGAGATAGGCCAAATTTCACATACCGGGTTCGGAACGCAGATGGCATCGTAAAGAAATGGATGAGCCAGCACGGACTAAAACTTGCGGCAGAGAAAATCGAAGCCATTATTCCGAAGGGAAAAAGAAACAGGCAAAGTGTTGAATTTTAATGTGCGGGAGCATGTTTAACACCCAAGGAACACGTAAAATACCTAGGAATGAAATTGAACTAGAATGGATAATGAGGGGAGTACGTGCGAAAGGTGGACCCAAAGGCTGCGAATAGTGCGGCTGCGTTGGGGAGAGTGATGCCCAACATTGGGGGATCCAAATCCGAAAGGAGGAGGGTCTTATACGGTGTTGTACAGTCGATCGCCCTCTACGTGGTACCAGTCTGGAGCGAAACGGTAAAGATAATGGCCTATAGGAGGCTCATGACACGAGTGGACAGAACAAGTCTGTTGCGGGTGGCATACGCCTACAGAACTGTGTCTGTGACATCCTCATGGACCATTACTGGATGTGTTTCGTTTCATGTTCTGGCGGTGGAAAGAAAAGAGCTCTATAAGAGAAGAGACCCAAATCTTACTATGTCCGAGAGAAGACAGCAAAAGGAAAGGTCAATTGAAAGATGGTAAAAAAAATGGAATTACACGGAGGATGTGGCACAGTGGACGAAAATGCTGATCCTAAATATAAGACATTGGTTGGACTGTGGCCACAGGCGACTGGATTATTTCCTGACGTAAGTGCTCACATGACACGGGTGTTTTAGGGCCTACCTCTCTAGGTTTGGAAATACTGACACAGATGAATGCCTATACAGAGGAAGAGGAAGAAAGACTGCTGAACCAACAGCAAAGGTATGAGGGAAAGATGTTGGAAGTTGAAAGTAGAAAAGTGGGTCAGACTGTATGAGTTAGACTGTGTGAGTTAGACTGTGTGAGTCAGACTGTGGGGAAAGAGGAGGGTCTGGTTTAGCAAGTAGTCGTTCGGTGTAGACTTGGCGACGATAGGGCATTTTAAAGTACCTCGGGAACTACCGCCACGAGTATGAAGAACGAATCCTGCACTAAAGTCAGCCAGGCAGTGTCATGGACTGAGTTGTCTTTTGAAGATTCCAATAAAGACGAAAAAACTTGCTTACCGTACATAGCAAAGGAAATCCTTTGAAATGTTAACGTAGGACCTATAATTATTTCTTTTACTTTGTTCAAATTGTAACATGTTACAATGGTGTAACGCAATTCTTTCCTTCCTTTAAATTTTAAAAAGCCAAATGTTTATACCCCTATGTTAGTCATCATTTTTAAACCAACATCTAGGAATCATAGCTATGGAACTAATTGACCAATCTTAATGTTTTTTTCTATTTGTTTCTATGCAATTAGGTTAAAAATTGTATAGTTGTTTAAAAAATTTCCTAAATACTCCTATCCAAGGGAATTTTAATGTGATTTGAAAGCTTGATGCTCTTTGTTATGTAAAAAAGTTTTAAAACTTTTTAAGTTTTAAAACTTTTTTGTTAGCTCTGCATAATTTTAAAAATTAATAACTTTTTTTCAAAAATGAGTCCATCTAGACTAATAAGAGATAAAGAAAAAATTGCAACAATAATAATTAAACTTACACTCCTTTCATGTTATAGTTCACATGCAACTTTTTCTTTGATTGGTCGTTATCAACATCCTGAAAAAGCATAGTCTCTGCCATTTTTTCTTTTTCGTCAGTTTTCTTATCGACAGAATCCCCTTCTGTAGTAGTGGTAGTAATGGTGCTGTCCTCTCTAGTTTCGTTCATCAGATAAGTCGTAGATTCCAGAATTGATTCCGTTGTCGTAGTAAAATCAGCACTTTCTGAATAGTTCTCGGTGGTTGTGATCTCTTCAGACTTTTTGATAGGCGTACTCTTTGTAGTTCTCTCGGTAGCCTGCCGAAAGTGTGGAGCAGTTTTTAAACCAGCTAACTTAATGGATATTATCGGTTCTTCGGAATAAATGAACTTGGTGTTAAGGACGTCGTCGTTGGAGAGATCTTCGCGGAGAAATCTGGCTTCACTTTCTACTTCATTATCTTCGTTTTCGACACCTTCAAAATGATATCTAAAAATATAAAAAATAAATGATTACTAAAATGTATTAAGTAAATAAAAAATGCGATTATATGTCACGCTGGATGGAAAGAAGATCCAAAAGAAAAAAATAAATCATGGCTTTACCAAGTGTAGCGTTCTGGCCCTCATCCTGTTTAATATATATACAAACGACTAACCAATACCCGAGTAGACAGAAAACGTTTTGTATGTCAAATAGCTGGCCAATACTGTGCAAGGAGAAATCTTTAAGGAAGTAGAAGAGAAACTAGAGGAATATCTCGACAGCATGCTAAACTTTTAAAAACAACCATAATACTAACAAAATATTCATAGTAGAGGACCAGCATATCGAAAGGGTAAAAAGGTGCACTTACCTAGGAACACTTATAACAGAAAATAATGACTAAACTGCAGAATCAAAGTCAGAATCGAAAAAAACACGTTCTAATTTTATGAAAATGAAAAAGGTTCTATGTGGCAAAGATTTAACCCGTTTGAAATGTGGACCTATGGAAGTTGAACTTACAATTAAAGAAAGAAAGCTACATTATCTCGGCATGTGATGCGGGGCGAGAAATATGGCATCCTGAGACTCATAATGCAAGGAAAGATAGATGGAAGAAGAGGCATCGGAAAAAGACGAAATTCATGGCTTAAGAACCTGAGAGAATGGTTTGGATGCAGCTCAAAACAACTATTTAGAGGTACTGCCTCAAAAATTAAAATAGCTATGATGATTGCCTATCTCCGTAGCGGAGATGACAGCTGAAGAAGAAGAAGCTAAATTACTATCGAAACAACATTCTCAAACCAAACCTAGCTAAGATCCAAGTAAGCTTATTCCATTGTTACATGTCAGCAAAGAGGAGACTCCAAGTTACACGGGATGGTGTTACTCTCGAATACACAAAGAATCCAATCTATCTGGATGTTCTGTAGACAGTTTGTTGAAATACAAAGATTATCTATCAATGTGTGAAAACAGTTACGTCAGAAAGTGTCATCCAGAACCAATATTTGGAGGAACTCCCCAATAGCAGGTTGGAGGGCAGACTGGTTATCTTGAGAACCACATTCCATGCGCTCTGTTATTCTACGGCAAAGTACCCTGCTCGATTTGATCCTAATCAATTTATGCAAAAAAATTCCTGAATGAAGCACGCAAAACTTCAGGCTATATAAAGCCAACTACAACAGAAAACCTTTTTAGAACTGCTGGTTTAGCTAGCCCCAAACTGCCGCAGAAAAGCACACGAATTCACGGAATGAATCAATCAGACAGGTGATAAATGTCACCTTCTATTTAAAGCCGAAAGCTACTCAAAAAGATTACAATCTCTTAACAGATTCCTTGATGTGGCGCTAGACGGTCCGTCTTAAAACTACCCACCCATCGATGAAATGCTCAGTGGTGTAAACTTGAGTACCAATATGAGGAACACCAAATCCAATATATGGCGTAACATCAGTAAAATCAACCAAATAAAGTGAAATCTTAGAGACTCGACAGACAATAACTGCAACTGAGGTGCCTTACAGAACATGGAACACATACTAACCTCCCACAACTACCCCAGTATCTGCAATCTCGATGATTTATGGCTTAACAAGCAAGGAAGGTTGGACTGGGTAGAAAATTTGGACACGAAAAAATAAATTAATTAGCATTATGGATGGTGTATGGAATCATGTATGGAAAATGTGGAACATTATGTATATCTAGGTCATGTTATCAAACTAGGAAAACCAAATCAAGATGCTGAAATTGAAAAAAAGAACACAACTGGCTTGGGGCGCTTTCGGCAAACTAGCACATATCTTGAAAAACACCTCCATTCCTATAAACTTAAAGAAAAAGGTGTATAACACATACATACTACCAGTTTGTACCTACGGCTTGGAGACAGTAGCCCTTACCAAAAACTCTGCCAAAAAATTAGAAACAACGCAAAGAGCAATGGAACGAATCATGCTTGGAATATCACTAAGAGACAAGATTAGAAATACCGAGATAAGACGTAGAACGAAGATTAGGGATATTGTGGAAGAAATTACAAAAATGAAATGGCGCTGGGCAGGTCACGTAGCCCGATATAATGACAACAGGTGGACACGGAGAATTCTAGAATGAAGACCAAGGACGACAACAAGAAGCATGAAAGACCTCAAAAAAGATGGGCAGATGACATAAGAGCAGTGGCAGGCAAACAGTGGATTAGATTGGCGCAAGATAGAGAAAGATGGAAGCAATTGGGAGAGACCTACATTCAGCAATGGATGGAAAATGGTTGACTAAGATGGATGGTGCTGATATTGAAACCAATTACTACTGGGAAATATGTATTTCATTATTATTAGTTTAACTTACCTAGAATATCTAATACTATTTTCAAGCGGATTCAAGATCTCTGGCTCATCTGGAAACTCAGCCCTTAGCACATGCCCATGTCTCTGGTCTCCGTACATACGTCTCATAAGCCCTTGGTTGTCTTTAACGAAACGTCTAACAGCTTGCCAAGGATAAGTTTTTCCCGCTGACGTACAGTATCCTTGCTTCAGTAGGTCGCACGGCGGTTGGAACATTTTTCCAGACCTATAAGGACGGCCGCAGGATGACTGATCTCCACCTGAATCGTACCCATATCCTAAAATAGCATGGGCATACAGCTGTAACAAAAAAATAATATATGTTATTTAAGCTATACTAACTCTCCAACATAGGTGTAAAGCAGTAGTAATAAACGTTTGGTAATAAACATTTAATTATAATTTAATTACAATTAATAATTAAAAATTCTATTAAAATAAAATTAGCAATTAATATACGATCTATTATCTTATCGTAAGAGACTTAAAAACAAAAAATACCAATTCTATTTCAAAAATAGACAATAAATAACAAATAAGGGTAGAGTACTTCATGTTTTAGATAGTTAACAATTTATAAAATAGTAATGATATATCGAAAACATGTGTTTGATTAGAAAGTTTATGGAATATTAAGGATCCTTGAGGGAAACATAAGAAGAAAAATCTCAACAAACCATTAATCTTTGGTATGAGATAAGAATCAATCAGTCTATATTATATATTTGGATTCACGATCGTTTATTGGTCCAATTTGAGCATAATGAAAAAAAAAAAAAAAATACCTGGTGTATTGAAGATGTTTTAATAACCAAAAATACTGTGGTTGTGAGTCGTGTAGTGGTGTGCTACAGTGATAAGTTGTGGGTCCGATTCAGTATTAGTGTATTATTTTTTAATATCAAAAGTAATATTTCATTTTTTAGCTGATGATACTAAATTATATACAAATGTTTCGTGAGACAACAATCAACTCCAAGATCGTTTTCTTTCTCTGAATACCTCCAAGATTGAAGTGCTACAACCAAATAAAAGTAATTAAATTTGGTATGTAATTTATAATATACTTCGCTTTATTTTAGTTAACTTAGGTTGACATATTTTGGCAAAAACATTTATTTTGTTAGGTTTTGTTTAATTTAATACAGATACCACCAATATCTGAGTTCGCTTGATCAGTTGGATGTATTTAACAGCTCTTGGAGTTCTTGGGATTGTCTAAAATTAGCACGATAGATAGATAGATAAATTTAGAGAGGTGGCCTATTCCACTGCGATCTTTTCAGATCTATTGTGGACCTCTAGTCATAGATAACATTCTTTAGCCTGACTCTTTTTAGAGTCTAATAACTTCGAGACTGTACCTTTAGTGTTGTAAGCCTATAATCAAAATACAAACCAAGGTATTTTGTTTCTTTAGCAAATGAAATCTCTGTTCCTTCCAGCACCAGTTTCTCCAGTGGTTTGGGCTTTGTAGTGCTGTTTTTTTGGTGAAGTTGATTATTTGTATCGAATAAGTATAAATAACTTTTAATAATACAATGGTATATTACATCACTTTCATTTAATAAACAATCACACACATATATCTGCTTCATTGGATCAAATCTATCTCCTCAAGAACTTCTCGTTTACTGTCATATAACTACAATAGCAGAATTGAGTTCTCCATTCAACAATACATAGTAGTTTAACCATGTTCTACCATCCATCAATTAATAGAGTACCGGCATGTAAGTAATGTTTATTTATTTGCTCATTTATTAATTTATTACAATCTAATAGACTATTTCATAACAATTTGTGGGCCTTACCTTGTCTGTTTAAACTTTTAAAACTTTTATACCTTTTATACAACTTACTCTTTTTGAAAAAAACCACAGACATGTAATATTGGCATAATTATTGTAATTTCCAACATCTACTTTGTTTATCTTTATTAGACAACACCCTAATATGGGTTTTTATCATTTCAGCATTTATTTAACTTTGTATCGAGACCTGAAGATGCTTTGCTGAAGATGCTGAAGATGCTTTGCATATTGTAGAAAGCGAAACCGGTCGTCTGATAGTTAAATTAAATTGATTGTGAGTAAGTCTTATTTATTATTTCTTTACCTATTTGATTATTTGTGTTTTCTGAGCATTGACTATCAGTCTCTCTTGTTTACACCAGTCATCAGCTATATTTAGGGCAACTTGCATTCTCTCAGACACTACCTGCGCAAACCTACCCCTGACAACGATCGCTATATCGTCAGCATATCCTAGACAGTAAAAGCCTTCTGTGGACAGATTTCTGAAGAGATTATCTACCAAGGTTGCCGAAAGTAGAGGGGACAGAACTCCTCCTTGTGAACAGCCTACTTTTGCTCTGATGGTTGCTTTATCCAGAGTGGATATTACTGTCCTATTCTCCAGAGATGCTCTTATGCATCTGCATATTACCGCAGGTGCGCCTCGTCTACTCATAGACCCTATCAAAGAGCTGCTAGTGACAATATTAAATGCCCCTTCTATATCTAACAAAATGACCGTGGCTACCTCTTTTTACAATGTGTCATTTTTGTTTTCCACTTTAGGGTAGTTCCTAGCATTTGTCGTGGTGGGATTCTTAGCATCCCTTCACCATTTAAGGTTTGCTACGGACTAGGGGTCTTTTGTTTTCCCTAACTTGCCATAGTCATAATATCTTGAGACTATTATTTAGTGTATTGGATTCTACTTGCCTTACACACTGCAGTATTACAACCTATTAAAACAATATCTGATTGTCGCCTATAATTATCCGATTCCAAGCCTATTAAAAAGTCATTATTCTTTAGCCTTGGAGTTAGTAATAGCCTAGCTGCTGCCCTATACTATGTCCTCAGTTGATTCGCGGGTGCGAACCTTATTCGCACCTATTCTATATAATATTCAGGACGTCCCCTATCAGCCATATGAAACTCTTCTACTGAACAATAAATATAGTCTTTCAGATAGATAGGCTTTTGTCATTTTATAGAACTTAAGGAAATTGTTGCAGTGATTTAGAGACAGCATCTCGGGAAGGTGTTTGGGCGTATCATATGATTAAGGAAAATAAAAACTTCCGCTCAGCTGATTGCTCATCGAAAATATTTCGGAATTGCTTTGGATTAACCAAATTTAAGTCAGCTCGTACTAAATGTTAGGCAATTAATAAAAATATCTTTGGTCCATACATCAAAAATCAATTGGTTAATGCAATGGACAACACAATATACGTCGGTATAATTACCGATGCATCTAATCATGGAAACGTAAAAATATTCCCGGTTGTGGTAAGATATTTCGTTCCATTTAGACGAAAATATATTGAATTTTACAGCTGAAGATGGGGAAATATCTGATATTATTGTGCAGCTCTTGAGGAACACCCTTGAAAAGTACATCTTAAGAAAGTTAGTTTCAATTTGATGCGATAATACTAATACTAATTTTGGTGGTAAAAACTGAGGTGGGCAAAACAATGTTTACTACAAACTAAAACTACAGGTGAATCCAAATTTGATGGGTATCGGTTGTGCGGCTCACATTATTCACAACACTCTGCAATGTGGCTGCAATATGTTACCATTTGACGTGGAATTAATTATGGTGAAAATTTATTCACATTTTTATTGTTTCTCTTTAGAAGTAGAAACGTTAAAAACTAACAAAATATAATGATTATAACCAATTATGGCTTAATCCCATCAAAAATATCATTGTCAACAAAAAATGTTAAATAATCAATAAAATGATGGTATTACAGTCCTTGTAATAGAAGAATAGAACTATCCAGACTCAATAGAAGGTATATCTATCAATGGAAAAGTTTTGAATAACTTACGTTTTGCCGACGATACAGTAATAATTACGAATAACAACAATGATTTACAGAACCTAATGCAACGCTTTAATGAATGCTGTCATGAGTACGGACTGAAGATAAATTTAAAGAAAACTAAATGCATGATCATGACTAAATCTGCACATGCAAATATCCAATTGACTATTGAAGATACTGCAATTGAGAGTGTTAATAACTATAAATACTTAGGAACATGGATAACATCAGATGTAGACCAAACCAAAGAAATTAAGACACGTATTGAAATAGCACGTACATCATTTATTAAACTTAAAAAGTTTCTTTGTTGTCGGGATATAAGGTTAGAACTACGCCTGAGAATGCTTCGATGTTACGTGTTCTCTACTCGTCTTTATGGTCTGGAAGCTTGGACACTAAAACAAGTTCATCTGAATAAGTTGGCCGCCTTTGAATTTTGGTGTAACAGAAGAATTCTACGAATATCATGGATTCAAAGAATGTCAAACATGGAAGTAACTAGAAGGATAGGAAATGAGGCGGAAATAATATTAACTATTAAAAGACGAAAACTTGAGTACTTGGGACATGTGATGAGATGGCAAAAATACGCATTATTACAACTTATTATGCAGGGCAAAATCCGAGGAAAGCGAAATGTGGGAAGACGAAGAATATCCTGGCTTAAGAACTTAAGGGAATGGTTTGAATGCAGTAGTGCAGAACTTTTTAGAGCGGCAGTCAACAGAGTCCG
This sequence comes from Diabrotica balteata, assembly GCA_918026665.1. Taxonomy (NCBI): domain Eukaryota; kingdom Metazoa; phylum Arthropoda; class Insecta; order Coleoptera; family Chrysomelidae; genus Diabrotica; species Diabrotica balteata. The sequence goes on from OU898278.1 coordinate 168,948,400, forward strand.
CATAGCCATGATGATTTCCAACCTTCGATAGAATATGGAACTTAAAGAAGAACAGTCCTTGTTTAAAAAAAATAAGAAATGGCCCGATTTTCATTGAAAAGTCCCGGTTTTCAGGTGTTTTATTTAGTGTTGTCTTGAATTCGATTGAATTGGAGTTAATATACTGCTTGATTATCAGCTGCATTATCCTGCATTAATAATTACTATAGAGCATACATCAAGGGGTGAGAAATATAATCAATAGGGGTAATATAATCAATTCCGGTGATAATTTTAGTAATTCTTGTCGTAAAACGTATATAACGTATATAAAAGTACCAGTTCCCTATTGTGATCCTCTTCAATAGGATTTAAAAATAAGTAAAACTTTTGTGTATGAGGTGTTAAAGGCCCATAAAATGTTTATTTCTTTTTTAAATAATAACTTTGATTTATTGTTGAAAAACAAACTTGACAGCCTTACTTGTTCGTACTTTTTATACATATTAAAAATGTATATAACACAAATATAAGTATAAACCGTGGAAGGTGTTTCGTTTCATACGTTCATGACAGGTTCGTAAATCTAAATTTATAGTTGTTATTAAAATCCATTCATAAGCAAAATAAATGAGCAATTAGAACAAAATTATGGTGACATAATTAGCGATAAAGACATCGCATAAATGCCGTTACAGGTGATTTAAATGATAAAGTGGGTCAAGCAAAAGGACCTTTAAGGTAATAGGGGATATTTCAGATTATAAAGAGGCATTAAATTGAAGTCTCCATGAATACAGCATAGTCGCATTGACACGCAGAAGGAAACTAGAGGGATTAGGTCTTCTAAAGCTGCAGGGACAAGAAATTCAGCCAAAGGGAGAGGTCAAGTATCTCGGGATTATACTAGACTCGAAATTTACTAAACCAGCAATTAAAAATAACAAGCAGTACAGTAACAACACTTATGAGGGTCAGGTGTATGAATGGGAAGAAATGAGACATGGTGCACTGGGTGCACCGTGGTGATCAAACCCTCAATTACCTTTATAGCGGCGATGTGGTGGATTAAGACAAATCAAACAGCTGCAAAAACCAAACTCAATAAGGTGCAAATTTTTGTGTATATGAGAATAACTGCTATGGAGGCTCTACTAAGTCTGCCTCACTTGCATTTGATAATAAAAAGCTCGAAAGTGAAGTGGAAGATCAAGTGAATAGAGCAAACAGAGCCGCAGGGTGCTTGAATGAAACAATATGGAGATATATAAATATCGGGAAAGAAATGAAAAGCAGATTTTACAAAACAGTCATCAAATCAACAGGCAGAAGCACGACCTGACACAGAGGGAACAAAAGGATGTTAGAAACAGCAAAGATAAAAACGCTTAGAAAAATTGATGGTAAGGCACTAAGGGACAGAGCTTGAAGAACAAATATACAAAGTAAATGAAAGGTGGAGAACATAAAGAACTGGGTAAGAAATAGAAGAGTAGAATTGAACGATTATATAAGCCGAATAATAACAAATATAGTAGTTAAGACGGCTAGAGACGGTTTCCCAATGGGAAGACGATCAGTAGGAAGACCACGAAAACGATGGAACAACTGGAAGTACATTGAAAAACATGTCAGTGATTTCTACATAAAAAGAAGAAGGGGAAGAAGAAGAAAAAGAAAAATGATAAGAAGCAAGATTGGGAGCCTACCAAATACAACAACCACTGAAACTTTGCAATGAATGGACAGGGCATACGAGTATCACGAGGACTGTGACAAAGGACATTTTTAATGAGAAACCAGATCACATGACAATAAAAATACAATTTTAAGAATTCATATTGGGAGTCTATAACAGACAGGAAAGTATGGTGAAACAAGGAGTACCATAATTAACAGGGTAAGATCTGGTATACAGATGGATCTAAAACACAAAGGTTATGGGGTAGGAAAATAATCCAATAATCCAAGAAATAGCGAAAACTTTGCATTAGTGAGGAACTGCACCGTTTTCAAGCGGATATTTGTGGAATCTGCAAAAGGAAATAATGAGAGATCTCTTGAAAAGAGCAGATCCATATTTTCCGACAGTCAAGCAGCACTGAAGGTACTAGCGTGTCACAAAATGACGTCTAGGTTGGTGTGGGGCTGCATCAAAGAACTAAATGGACTGGGAGACCGGAACAAGTTTGAGCTCGTATGGGTGCCAGGGCATCGAGGCAGAGGCAGTTTAAAAGAGGATCGAACGAATCAAACGATCCAGGTGTAACTCTAAGAGTATCAAAGGCTGCAGTTTTAGCTCTGTAGAGGACTGGATCAGATTATGAGCGATATTGGGAGAACATCCCAAAACAAACACATGAAAAAATCGTCATTGATGGACCATGTAGAAAAATAACAATAGAACTGCTTCATAGGGGCGGAAACAAACAGAACAGGAACAATAATGTTGACTGGGAATGCATTAGTAAGAAAATTCCTAAATAAACTAGACTTTTACAATGGAGACCTTAACTGCAGACTCTGCGACAAGGAACTGGAAACTGTAAAGCATGTATTATGCGATTGCGAGGCGCTGGAACGTAAAGGACAAAAACTGTATAGATAACCAAACGGACACTCTGGTATATTTGGGACACGCCAAGCAAAAGACCTGTACCAACTTCTTCAGAGGTACAAAAATTCTAGACTGGGTGTAAGAAAAAACAATGGGCAGCAAACTCAATAAAAAAGGCCCGGGGGAAAAAAGTTAATAGGGACACATGAGCGAAATCCAATTTTAGCTACGCTATATTTATCTACCCACTTTCACTAATTTATTACAACCCTAATAATTTTTCACCCTTAAACTACCCTTAATGGGAACGATTCTGCTAACTTAAAGTTGAAGCTAGCAGAATTCAAAAAAAGCTTTGTACCTATAACATATTTGTTCTCCCATTTTTCACTAATTTATTACCAACCTAATTTTTCACCTTCAACCCTACCAAGTACCATTTTCAAGTACTATTGTATCCTGTAAGTCGTTAACTACGTGTTAATAGAAAACAATAATTCTTCTAGGTTGAATTTTAAACTGACAAAAGAAAATTAAAAAAGGTATTTTTAATAATTTTTCTGTATTGAATGTTCATGTAAAACTATAGAATTTTCATTGTAGGGCCTAATTTTCAAAACATATAATAAGAAATTTCGATTGTGAGTTTCGGCAACAAATATAAGGTATTTGAAATATATTCCAATGTCACTGTTTCTTCTTAGTATTAAATATTCCAAGATTACCTTTTTTATAAGTTTGTTTACAATTTATGAGCTATTTTTTATAATTCCCTCTTTATCACTCACTCACTTTTGATGTCTAACTGTAAAACATTGATTGCACATCGAGAAATTGATGTAGACATTATCCACCTTGATATTAAATCAGTGAGAAGCGACACAGAGCCAATGACTTGTTGATAAAATAGAAAGCTTCTGTAATAACTTGTCCCAGCAAATAATTAGATGCAAAACTATCATTTAACTTCACAAATCTGGTAAATAAAAGTTGCCAATAAAATCAGTGACATACAGGAAGTGAAAGTGAAATGATTACTAAGAAGTGATTTAACAAAAATCAATAAAAATCGAAACCGTACAGGATTTACCAGTAAATTGAACAAAAACGTAATTAGTTATATTTTTTATGAAAATTACAATTTTAAGAAACTAAAAATTTAATCAATATAAAAAAATTAATCCCGTCGGCAGAGATTTATTCTCTAAAAATTATAAGAACAACCTGAATTTTGACGAAAATGCCAATTTTGGGGCCCCAAAAAGATACAAATGAGTTCACCACTTTTACCCCAAAGCTTTCCCCTTAACCTCCCCCTCGTAAGAGGTGAAAAACGGAAAAATCGATATACCAAGAATGTTTCAGATAAAAAAATGACGGACCTATATAAACTCAGATATGCAGAGTCAACATTAGCTTATTTATATTCTTTTCCTGACAATGAGAAACATTCAGAAGAAGAAGCAGATGAAGTTGTTTTCAAAAGAATTTAAATATTTGTTCAGACAACTGTTCAGATCCTTCTGGTGTGAATACAGCCTGTATGGAATCCTCACATGCTCAATATTCCTGTAACATTTTCAATCACCTGTTTCGAAAGATAGTGAAGATAAAAAAAATGATGAGGAATGGGATCAAAACACAGATTTCTTTGACAACCTTGCACTTAATTTTTCCAAAAATGCCAATTTTTGATTTAGGCATTATTCTTGATACCATAGTTTATTAGACTAATCTATATAGAAAGCAGAATTGGCCTAGAAGGTCTAATATGATAAATGATAATAATTTGCAAGATACAAATCTAGAGGGAAAGAAGGCCCTAATTGAAGTAATGATTATAATGGGAATACATACAATTCCTCAGCTTTGCAATTACAGGTCCACTGATCCATATTTAGGCGTATGAGCAGTTTCGGAAGTATTTGGATCTAAGAGATACAAAAACTAATAGAAAATTTACACCTAAACAACAATGAAAATGCGGTGCCTCGAGGAAGGTCTGGATAATACAAACTGCATAAGACCACTTGTCTAAAAGTTAAACAGTAAAATTCAATCTACGTACAATCACTCATCTTAGTTAGCTGTTGATAAATCGATAAAAGCGTTCAAGGGCAGATCATCACTCAAACAATATATATCTACGAAGTCTGTCGAACGAGGCTATAAAGTATGGTGTTTGGCAGACTCAATTTCAGACTATATATACAAATTCCATATTTACACTGGAAAGTCAGTAGATGTTGACGGAGCAAAAAACCTAGGTGAAAAGGAAGAATTTACAAAACAGTCATCAGATCAATAATGACGTATGCCGCAGAAACAAGACCTGGCACAGAGAGGACAAAAAGGATGTTAGAAATAGCAGAAATGAAAACACTGAAAAATTTATGGTAACACACTATGGGACAGAGCTAGAAGTATAGATATACGATATAGATGTAAGGTGGAGAACATCAAAAACTGGGTAAGTAATAGAAGAGTAGCATGGAACGATCACATAAGCCGAATGACAACAAATACAATAGTAAAAACGGCAAGAGACGGTTCCCCAATAGGAAGACGATCAGTAGGAAGACCACGAACACGATGAAATGACAACTTACTGGAGGCACATTGAAAAACAGACAGAGTCATGTCTATATGAAAAGAAGAAGATAAGAAGAAAAAGAATCTCAGTGAAGATAGCCTCAAATGTGTTTGACTACGTGACCCATAAATGACAATCAGTAATGTGGATTTCTTCGACGTAATGTGTGACATAAGAGTGGATGGAGCTGACAATGCTATTGAGATAAAAAATTTTCCCATGCTCAAGTGCCCCATACCACAGAATAATAAACAATCAGAATGCCCACTCTCATGCTGCCCTTGAAGTTTTTCAACGCGATCGCCATGTTTTAGAAGGAAACACAGAACACAGACTCGGATTGAGAATTACATTTAGTGTAATGGGTCTTTATCGACCATCAAGTTTAGAAGATTTAATCATAATCTAAAAAAGTGCAATACATTTTTAATAAACTATGATTTATTTATCCCGCGGTAAACACTAAAAACACGATATATTATACGTAAAGATAAATTAATACAGTCAAATACTATTAATTTATTCTCTCAAGTATGAGCCATTACTTTGTTTACATATTTGTATACTAACCTGTGGAACGATATACCTGAAGATTTTTTATTAACATTGCTTCTGCTACTGCAACTACGTTAAGAACAAGAAACCATTATTATGAACTATCATAATTTAATATTACAGTTTCTATAAAAGTATTATAAAACTAAAAATATTCGAAAATTTACAAATGTAAACAAACATACGATCTGTCAAAAGTGTCAAAACAATATTCTTAATAATATGGCCGAAGTGAGGTCATTTTTAGTCACGTGATGCCCTCTCCATAGATTCTCGATGTTCTGTGCCCATATCCTGCTAGAGTAATTGCTGGAAATAAGATTCAGGAACAAAACCTTTTTCATTTCCTGTCACAACAATAATTAAAAGTTGCCCTTTTGACACGAGTTTTCTTATTAGAATAAGTTCATTATTACTGGTGTCACACCAATTATTTTTGAAAATATGACTCATTGATAAATAACTCTCATTAGTAAACACTATAAGTTTATTTGTTTCTTTAGCTTTCTTAATGTTCCTCAGGTATTGCAGCCTTAAGGTCGATTCAGACACATCAGTCCCGTCACAGTCTCGGCGCCGAACCGGTCCTGTTTGGTCAAAGAACTATTAATTATCTGACAGCTGGGAAACTGTTCGTCGCCTGATGAATGTGAATGCCGGTGCCATATTTCTATTAAAGAATATTTTGTATGATGGATTGTTCGGTTCGGCGCCAGGACTGTGACGAGACGTGACTGATGTGTCTGAATCGACCTTTAAATGACTAATTTCATGTTTTTCTATCCACATTTTTCTGTTGTAGACGATCGGATAATAGTTGAATTATGAATGACAGTCAGTAATGTAGATTTCTTCGATGCTATAAATAAATTTATTTATTAAATAATAAATTTAATTGACAGCTCATTTGAGGCTATTTTCACTGGGACCAAATGTGATAAATGTCCAAATCTAATTCATCCCATTCTGTACTATCAAAACGAAATTATGCAGAATATAAAGAAATTTTGCATTTTTACATATATGCCATTATTCGAATGATTATGCCGAGCTCTTTGCAAACAGGAAATCGTACACTAAACAAATAACCATGCCGTTAGTTCGAGTCCGACTCTGGAAAACATTAATGAACATTCTACAACGTCACACACTTAGCGAGTACTTAAATTTTCTTTTGAAGATAATGGCTAGAATCAATTTCACTTTTCGAGTTTATTACGAACAAAAAGGCAATAACATGTTCCACTTATTTTAATGTTTATTGTGTCTTTATTGCAAATTAATAAAATATCGTAAAGTTGATGTGGTTTTTATAATCACGAGTATGAGTTTGTGGGTGTTTCTTGGTGGGTTGTAACAGTATCGTATAACATACAAAAATACAGTTAAAAAATAAGATGCGAATATTTGGGATGTTTATTTATTGCTTTGAAAACGGTGTATTTTGCCAGCGCATTTATGACCTAAATAAATAATATACAAAATCAATGAATGACTATCTAAAGATATTTTCAAACAAATGCTTGTGTAAAAGAAAATATCTTTTTGTTTTCGAGCCAAAGTCAGACAAAGAATTTCTAATCAGAAGAACAGTATGCTAGAACAGATTCCGATATTGGAATACTAATACTTTCAAAGACACAAAAAAAATCTTAATATCAAACAATCCTTTAGACACCGCAAAAAAGGAAGAAGACTAATAAACTGGTTTGACGATGAATGATCATCATCATCATTCTTCTTCTTTGGGTGCCGTCTTCAATGAAGGTTGGCGATAACCTCAGCAAAATCATTTCTGTCCCTGGCTTTTCTTATTAAATATTGAGAATCCAAACCAGTCCACTCACGAATGTTCTTCAACCAGGACGCCTGTCGTCTACCAGGACCACGTCTTCCTTCTACCTTCCCCTCTATAAGAAGCTGCAGTAGCTGGTATTTCTCATTTCTGTATATGTGTCCCAAATATGAGGTTTTCCGTGTTTTCATTATTTTCAAGAGTTCTCTGTCGGTACCCATCTTGTGTAGGACCTGCTCGTTGCTCATATGCGCTGTCCAGGGGACTTTCAGCATCCTTCGAAATAACCACATTTCAAAACTTTCCAAACGCCTTAGTGAGTTGATTTTAAAGGTCCAGGCCTCCATTCCATATAGTAAGGTGCTGTAAACGTAACATTTCAGCATTCGGTATCGGATTTTGAGATTGAGTGTTTGGGACGTAAACATTTGTTTCATTTTTAAAAAGACATTTCTTGCTTGTTCAATTCGCGATTTTATTTCTATGTCTGGATCTATATCTTTCGTTATCCAGCACCCTAGATATCGAAATTTCTCGACATTTTCGATAATGTTACCATTCACGTTTAAAGCCATGGGTGGATGGATGGATGTTTTGGAGACAATCATTGTTTTTGTTTTCTTGACGTTAATGCTGAGGCCGTATTGTTCTCCGATCAATCTGACGCGATCTAAGAGTGTCTGGAGATCCTGTGCGCTCTCTGCAATTAGGACCGTGTCGTCGGCGTATCGTACATTATTTAGAACTCTACCGTTAATTTTAACACCTTCTCTTGATTGCTCTAGTGCTCGTGCAAAGATTTCTTCCGAATATATATTGAAAAGTAGTGGTGACAATACACACCCCTGTCGTACACCTCGCTTGATATTGAATATTTCTGTGTCACCGGCTTCTGTTCTAACTGCTGCAGTTTGGTTAAAATACAGCGTTTGGATAATTTTAAAATCGTTCTCGTCTAGTCCCTTTTTGTGAAGGCAATCCATCAGCTTATCATGTTTTACTTTGTCGAAGGCCTTTTGATAGTCAATAAAACATAAAAAGAGATCCTTTTTTTCGTCTCGACATTTTTGCAGCAGTATAATAAAACTGGTTAATGCTTCCCGTGTCCCAAATCCATTTCGGAAGCCAAATTGTTCATCACTGATATCCTGTTCACATTTCTTATAAATGCGTTGGTGAATAACTTTCAAGAATAACTTTAACATATGCGACATTAAACTAATAAGTCTGAAATCACCACACTTCTTTGCTCCCTTAGTTTTTGGAAGGGGAATAAAGACTGATTTTAACCAGTCTTGTGGAATTTCACCGCTTGTATATATTTGATTAAATAATTTGACGATTATATTTAAATGTTTCTCTTCCAGTAGCTTTATGACTTCCGTATGTATGTCATCGGGGCCAGGGGCTTTCCCATTTTTTGCGTTTTTGATTGCTCTCTCTACTTCTTGTTTTAATATAGGAGGACTGGTTTCATGGTTTTTATATATTATGTTGTTTAGTGGTGTGTCTGAGAATAGTTCTTCTATGTAATGTCCCCAAACGTTGTTTAGATCGCTTAATTCCCATATCGTTTCATTCTCGTCTTTTGTTAATCTACAAGGGAGTCTTTGTTTTGTCATTCCAGCTAGATCTTTTATTTTTTTGTGAAGCGTTTGACTGTCGTGTCTCTTTATTAATTCTTCGATCTCTTGGCAGTTTTCTATCATCCAATTTTCTTTTGCGGTAGCTATTTCTTTCTTGATTTGACGATGTATCTCCCTATATTTTTCATTATCTTTATTTTTGTAGGCTCTTCGAGTATCCATCATTCCCAGAATTTTTTGTGTCATCCAGGGTTTAGATTTTCTTTTGTTATTAGTGTGTTTTATATATTTCTCGGCGCTAGTAAAAGCATTCTTGATTTCAGTCCATAAGCCTTCTGTAGTTGGTGATAACTCTCTTTGGAGTCTTTCACATTCCTCGTTGAGTTTAGTCTTTCATCATCATCCAGCCCTTATTTATCACGTTCACTGCTGGAGATATGCTTCTTTTAAAGTCCTTCATTCTTAACGATTTTGTGCTCTTTGTTGCCAATTTTTGGTGATACGCCTGATGTCGGCAGCCCAACGTATAGGTGGTCTTTCTCTATTAGTGGTCTCAGTAGCGCACCTAGAATTTTCCTCTGAAGGCGGGTTTTGGTTGGGCACCGAAATTTCTTTTATGATGTTATTTCCATTTTGAATCCTTAAAATTTGTGATTATCTGTGTCGGAATAGGGTTCTGGGGAAGGGGGGAGGGGGTTGAGCCCCAAAACACCTCTTGGTGCGCCACTGGTTTGTCTGCTCTTAGCCTCCTATTTGTAATTGTGCTCGTCCATCGTGAGACATGACCTGACCAGTTCCATTTTAGTTCCACTATTGTAGCATGCAGAAAATTCAGTAGATAGGTAGCCACTGTACCCCGCTTTTTCCGCCAGATTATCCCAGACCCAGATTTCACGTGGCCTAACCTAACCTAACCTAACCATCACGTGACCTAACCTAACCTAACCAATACGTGACCGCGGGGCGGCGTCAATTCTTCTTCTTTTACGTGACGTCAATTCTTCTTCTTTTACGCAACGTGAAGAAGATGAAACGAATATATAAAGTATAAAATAAAAAATACAAGTTATAAGCCTTTATATTAAAATGCAAAATGTTGCAATAACAGGCAAATAAGTCACTAATCATACCTGACGGTTGCAATCTCTCGAAAACGAGGAAAAAGATGGAAACTACCAAGAAATACGACTAAAGTTATAAAATATAACATACTATGGAATGCAAATATAGGTCACGTATTGGTTAGGTTAGGTTAGGTTAGGTTAGGTCACGTCATGGTTAGGTTAGGTTAGGTTAGGTCACGTGATGGTTAGGTTAGGTTAGGTTAGGTCACGTGAAATCTGGGAAAATCTGGGTCTGGGGTAATCTGCGGGAAAAAGTGGGGTACAGTGGCTACCTATCTACTAAATTCCTTAAACTATTTATTATTTAAGTAGTAGTTAAGTATAAATGTTTTCCTTCTTCTTCTTTTACGTGACGTCAATTCTTCTTCTTTTACGCAACGTGAAGAAGAAGAAACGATTACATAAAGTATAAAATAAAAAATACAAGTTATAAACCTTTATATTAAAATGCAAAATGTTGCAATAACAGGCAAATAAGTCACTAATCATACCTGACGGTTGCAATCTCTCGAAAACGAGGAAAAAGATGGAAACTACCAAGAAATACGACTAAAGTTATAAAATATAACATACTATGGAATGCAAATATAGGTCACGTATTGGTTAGGTTAGGTTAGGTTAGGTTAGGTTAGGTTAGGTTAGCTTAGGTTAGGTTAGGTTAGGTCACGTGATGGTTAGGTTAGGTTAGGTTAGGTCACGTGAAATCTGGGGAAATCTGGGTCTGGGGGAATCTGGGGGAAAAAGTGGGGTACAGTGGCTACCTATCTACTAAATTCCTTAAACTATTTAATATTTAAGTAGTAGTTAAGTATAAATGTTTTCCAGTTTTTTTGTTTATTTGCGAGGTAAAGAAAAGAATTCTAAATTCTAGTTATTGACTACGACAAAAATATGGTTTTATTTATTTGTACCCGTTAGTTTTAGAGCTGAAAGTGATTCAAGGTCGTTTTGTGAAATAGTCTGAAGCGGTTTAAAACAAAAATTTTGGGTTGTTTGATTACAAGAAGCGGTGAAGAGGTGAGACGAAAAACTGGTAGCCCCGGCCGACATCGAGGGTCAAGAAAATTCGAGTTTTTAGGTTGGAAGATTTGCTCAAAGGGGACAGACGTCGTTATGTAGTCGGTCAAAAACCGGCAAATTTTTAGAAAATAGTGGAATTATACTCTATGTAATATGTCAGTTTTAAAAGAGTAATCAACCTAAGAGATTTGTGTCGCCTGCAACAATTTTGAAAGATAACCACATGTTGCCATTGTGTCCAATTTTACATATTAAAGTTTTGCAATAAGTCGAGTCAAAGGTGTGTTCCAGTATCCCAACTTTCAACCTCAGATTTGTATTCGTCCTAATTAAGAAGCAGTTTTAGAATACTTTTCATAGTGGCGATGAATTTGTTCGTGTGGCAGGGAGTTTAAATTTCAGTTCCCAACCTCAGAGTTGAATTTAAAGTATACAGTGAAATCCAGGTAACCTTTTTTTTTAACTTTTAAAATAAAGATAGATATTTTTTTTCTTTAATAATAATAATTGCTTTCACAACAAATTAAATTGTAATAATTAATATTGTAAATTTTAGGTTGTGGCCATTGCTGTAATTTTATTTGTTCTCTGTTGTAAAATTTAATGACATATGACAGCTAGCAACTAGCTTAGTTTTATTTGTTTACATTATTTTGATGGCTTTTAGGAAAAGGTTAACCTTTATAAATAGTTTCATCTAAAAAGATAATTTTTTATTTATAATAATTTATATCTGCCACAGTTTATAGCTAAGTAACAATTTTTTGTAAGTTTTGTAGCATCACCCACTTGTTAACAGAGTTTGTAAACAAAAGGACATGTAAGTTTCTCTTTATTATTTTGGTATAAATCTTTGTAAGTAATAATATAAAATTTTTTGTGCCATCTATATTTTGTAACTGTTTGTAGTGAGACAACAATAAATATTTAATTTATTTCTTTAAACCATTTTGTCTATTCATTAAAAAAACAGTTTATTACCCTTTTTGTGTTTCTTTTATAGGAAAGAGGGCCTTTTTCTTTCATCCAACAGAAGGTTATGGTCGATTTGTCTATTCCTCTTCCCCTAAATTTGACCTAAATTTAGATTTATTCAACTCTGTTCACGATAGCGTTATCTATCTATGTTTAGTTGCCTTTCGCTCCAGTGCTATCGTGAATCCAACGAACCTTCTCTCACCTTAAGACGACAATCTCTTCTACTTTTATATGCTGCATCAAGATTTGAGAATTCCTTCAATTCCGTTCATTCCATAATTACAAAAATATTCTCTTCTTCCAATAACAATCTTCATCTTATTTTAAAAGCTATACCTTAATTAATTACTCCATTACTTAAAAATATTGACCTACGTCTGACTAGTTCATTTCCTCTACCTTCATTTTCTAACTGGGATAAAAATCTTCTTCACTCACCATATTTAACAAACATGAATCTTCTGGCATTCTTATTTTTAGAAATAATACAGAAAATCATATGATTTAATGCTCTATATTGATGCTTTCAAAACTACAACTAGTATTAACTGTGAGGTCACCACTAAACATGAATTTGTAAGATCAATTCCGTTACCCTTAACATGCAGTGTTTACATTATATAATATTCTCTTGGCTCTTAGATACATCTCCCATCACAACAGATATATCTCCGTTTGTAGAGATTCCCATTCATCTAACCATTCAATCAATATAATTTTCACGGATCACCTATCACTTCAAAATATTCATGACATCTACCAAAATTTCTTTACTCACGATGCAACAGTTTCTCGCATACGGCTGCCTTCTCGTACAGTAACTACTGTTAATGAAACAGAAGCATATATTTCAACTCCCAGGTATGTAAACTTTCCAACCGTTTCAATGTCACCTTTATCTAGAATGTTTTGTGGGACTATATTTCTTCTCGTCTGTATCATTATTTTTGTTTTTTCTGCGTTAATTTCCGGACCTAGCCTTTTTGTTTGTATTTTTAACTCCTCGTATGTCTCTTGTGTTCCTCTTGATGTTCTAAATGTCCAAAAGCAAACTCGACACATTCGAAAGGAAAGTATTGAAGAGAATACTAGAACCTGTGATTGAAAACGGAATCTTCAGAAGTCGATACAACAACGAGTTTTATCAGCTTTATAAGGAAGCACCATTGTCAGACTTCATTCGAATACAAAGATTGCAATGGGTTGGACATGTGATAATAATTGGAGAGGATAGGCTACAAAAAAGAGCACTGAATGCTAAAATGCAGGGAAAGAGACCTGTTGGAAAGCCAAGAAAGCGCTGGGAGGACATCTTAAACAGCAACGCACAAACCCTTTTAGGAGTTCGTGTGACTTAAAAGAAGAAGAATTCTGTCTATATTTATTTGGCATATGTAAAGGGTTGGTGCGATACGCCTTGTCAAATTGCGTTCATAAACAACTTTGTAGTTTTCCATACTCCTATATGGAAATTCCTTTTGTTACTTTTTTTTTTACTTTCCTTTATCCTGATTGCCAGGAGAACTCAGTGGCTAATTTGGCATCCAAAAAAGGGTTTTAATGATAGTTAGCGCTGTTCAACGCTAAAATGAATGAAAAAAATAGTGGAAAATGAAAATAGACACCTTCTTCTTCTTCTTAAGGTGCCGTGCATTTCTGCGTAGGCGTCCACCGTACATCGTCTTGTCAGGTGAGATGTTAAATATTCTGGATTAAATAATTCTGTTTTTAGCAGCATTGCGAAGCATTTCATAGCTGTGGATTCCTGTCTATTATCGAATATTGCGCAGCCATGACATTTTTTTACGTCCGAGACCTCTCCTACCCTCTATCTTCCCTTCGAGTATCAGAAAATAGACACCAACACAACAAAAAATCCGTCACCCTTACAGGTAAAAAGAGTTTAGAGACGAAGAAGAGTCAGAAACAAACAAGTAAAAAACGATATCAAAATGGAGTAAGTTGGAGTGTTTGAAAATAAAGCTTAATCCCTTTATTAAATATATGTATCTATATGTGTTTTTGTTTACATTTATTTTAAAATCACATAAAAAAGCAAAACTATTTAATAAATCTTAAAAAGTGACTGACGAAAAAGTGAAAAACTGCAACACCAGCTGAGCGCTGGTGAGTTGTCTAACACTGGATGGATTACTATTTCTTTAATTCTAAGTACTAGTGTAAAATTATTATACAAACAATGTACCAATGAAGATGTCTAACAACTATGTATTTAAAGGAGTGTTGTGGTAATGATTTTTTTCTTATAATAACAGTTCTTGTATTTTTATCTTCAATTTCTTCATTTATGGTTTCCAAGGTGTGGAAAACCAGTCCGTTACTGTACCGAACCAACAAATCGCCGATATATCTGTCCATCGGCTGTACTCAGGCAGAATTAACCACGCAATGTGGGTTACTGGGTTACTTTTATGTTTTTATTTATTCAAGAAACACACTATTGCTTTCACCTGAGCAGCATCAAGACACTCAATTTTGATTTCCCTCTCAAAAAAGAAACGTTATAATTCATAATTATTAACATAAACGTATCAAATGATTAAGAAAATGGCGGAAGTCATCTCGTTTAATGGTCCCTGGAATACCGGAGCAAAACTGCCGTTTGGTATATAAGTTCTACGTTTGGAGTCAGTTTGTGTCTGGTCATTGTCGTGAAAATGATTAATAACTTTAATACATATTGGGTATATATTAGAAACGAAAGTGAACAGTGGCGATGACGAATCATATTATTAATAGCCAGAGCTGTGTTGAAATTGCGTTTCTATTCCTATTGTGTCTAGTACAACGATTGGACAGGAATGTTATTTACACATCTGGTTTCTATTTACATTAGCGATGATTACGTTCATTCATTCATAAAAACTGTACAGTCGACTCTTTCACTTGGAAATATTTTTTGTATGGGAGAAAATAGTTTGTTCGAACTTTTCTTGTCTTTTGTAGATTTTGGTGTATTCGAGTGATTTTCTCCGAAATACAAGCTATATTAACGATCTTAGGACTTTTGTCATTTCTATTTCAAATATGTGTTAGTACCACTTTATTCCACATACTTTTAAAGAAGAGAAAAGCAAAGTCTGGAGAAAGAATATAATCTTAAAAATAAATAAATAAATAGAAGCTTCAAAAATGATAAACGACTCTATCTAGAACGTTTAATAGGTAGAGTCGATAACCGTGATAGAACTTTACTTTACTTTATATCCGGACACTTTATCGTGTCCGGCCATGTCATTCATAAAATTTCGGCCCAGTATCGAGCTACGTCGGTTTCGTCTTTGTTGCCGAGCCACAAATCTTCAAGGGTAGATTGATAAGGACAGATATTCCAAATTCTGTGTTTCTCCACAGTCACAGCTCACCTATTTATAGTTTTTCACGTTTTAAAGTCTAGGGTCTGGCCGGTCCATTGAACCTGGGGAAGTGGAAAACACTCAGGCTGTTCATCCTGCACTGTTCCAAGGAAAAGCTTTTCCTGGATTTTAGTCGCTTTCGTGGTGTTCTCTTTCGTGGTGGAGGGCTCTGCAAAACCCGCTGCTTTATATAGATTTGAGAGTGGCGTTTTTTTCATGCACCCCGTTACTATCCGGCATGTCCTATTTATCGCAGTATCAACTTGTTTGGTGTGGGCAGATCTACCCCAAACGGGGCACGCATATTCAGCAGTTGAGAAACACAGTGCTTGTGCCGTTGTTCTCAAAATACCAGGTCGTGCATCCCGTTTATTTCCCGTTAGTTTTCTGAGTATGCTGTTTCTAGTTGTTACTTTCCCTCTCGTTTTTATGCACTGTTGTCTGTATGTGAGGGACCGGTCCAAAATTACTTCAAGATATATAAGTTGGTTTGTGTGTTCTTATGTATTACCATTCCACGCAATTTGGAGTTTTCGCTTGGCTTCATTTGCGCGAAGGTGAAAAGCGCAGACTCGGGTTTTAGAGGAATTGGGTCTCAGGGAATTCTGCAGCTAGTACGCTGTCATTGTTTTTAAGGCAGTTTCGAGTTTCTCCTCCACTTATTCAAAACTATTTTCTTGAGCACATATTGGAAGATCGTCAGCATAGAGGTAGTGCTTGGTTTCGGTCGGAGTAGGTTGGTCCTTTGTGTATATATTGAAGAGCATTGGTGCTAAAAGACTTCCCTGTGAGAGACCGTTTTTTTTTAATTCTCCACCTACTTACTTTACCCTCCAGCATCACGAAAAGACGTCTCTTTTGCAGTAAGGAATATACTACCTTACCCAGATGGTGGTCAATCCGTGAATATACCTGAATTTTACGATGAATAAATCTTCTTGAATTGTTTGTGCTTGTTTGATTTATCTCAGTTTGGATGTTTCTTCGTATTATTATAAGTTGTTTTTTTAAATCTTTATTCATTGTAAAATGTAGGTAAACGATCAATCTCTAAACAGCTTAAGATCAGGTCTTGAACAGTTTTTGAACTGGTCTCTAACAGGTCTAGAACAGGTCTTTAACAGGTCTTGATCAGGTTTTGAACAGGTCTTGACAGGTCTTGATCAGGTCTCGAACAGATCTTGAACATATCTTGATCAGAGGTCTCGAAAAAGTATTGAACAGCTTTGAATAGATTTTAAACAGTTGGCATGACCGGAGCGGCTTGAGTGAGGAGTGAAAACGAAGGTTAATGGGGCTTGTGACGTCAGAGGTCAAAGGTTAAAGTGAGCTCAAGTGAGGTCTTTTCTACTGGTATATTTATTTTTCTATCAATAAATATACTAACTTCATTCGTAATGTTCCTTTCTTCTACATAACACAATTTGTTTTCTTTAACTAGTTGTTGCGCCCTAAGCTCTTTTATGCAAGTAATTTGTACTTCACTTCTTTTAAGCGCATCTATACTCTTAACCTGTAAGACTTTCAAGACTCCAAGAGCGTATCTTATTTTTTCTAACCTGTAATAGTGTTCCCCCAATATTTTTTAATATTGCAAATTAACTTGGTTAATAGTGGTTGATTTCTCCTTACACTATTCTGAGCTAACTTCGTTATACTCGAATAGCGCTATAGAAATGATCACATATTTAAAATCCTTATTTTCTAGACATGATATACCAACTATTATTATACCTGATGATGGGCCCCGATTCACTTTCAAAGCGTTTAAAACATTTGTTAGAGCTTGGAACATTAGACATGTCACTTCAAGCCATAATCATTAAAAAAGTAATGAACTTGTAGAAAGAACGGTCGGAACTGTAAAAAATACGTTTGCTAAATGTCGAGAATCACGTTCAGAACCCTACATTATTATTATCCAGCTTAACTCCCAATGTCATGCCCAGTAACAACTAAACTACCATCTACTGAAAATAACTTAAAAGAAAAAGTTATTGATTATGATAAATATAAGAATTTTCTTAATGAAAAAAATAACAAAATGAAAAATATGGTGAATATTCAAAATTGTTGTCGGATCTCTCTTTAGGGGAGAGAGTAATGTATAAAAAATCTCCTACTTCTCACTGGGAGCTAGCATTTGTCGTTGACATTGGTCTTGTGCCATGATCATTTCTTGTAAAAACCCCAAATGGTGCTTATTATTGTTGTAATAGACAGCGTTTATTAAAATCAAATACTACCCTTAAGTCCTCAGAGTCCTTTTATTAACACTTCAATGAGTGATCACAATCAGGGCACTTTAGTGATTAGAAAGTGTAGTAGAAAGTTTTCTTTTAGTGGAAATGACTTAACTGAATAATAACAAAATTGTACACACAATTTTTACTAAGAAAGGGATGTACTATGGCATGATATTGTTAGATAACCCACACTACTAACGTGGGCATCGTTGGCTGCCTAACTTGTAGAGACGATTATTAATATCGTCATGTTATACTATGGTCTGTTTTTAAACCAGGAGGAGTAATTCAAATTTTCCGCGCCATAATGCTTGTTTATAATTGGTCGAAGTGCAGGCAAGTTTACTCCACTAAATTATGACATATTGACACTAATGACATTTGTGAAATTTTAAAATTCAAAATTTATATCGACAATTTTTTGTATTTTCTGTGTTATTTCTTACATCTTTAGATTTTTCGTTTACATTTATATAAAAAACAGTTCTTTTCAGAACTATTTAGCGACATATTAGTGTTATTAAGATAACAATATGGATTCAATGCCAAGTACTAGTGGTAATTATTCTTCTCCGCCTTAAAAACGCCGAGTAGATTTGGATCATTTGTCATCAAATGAGAAATAATGTACTATAAACATGTACAAACATGAAAATTGATAATTCTGGAATAAAAATAACAGTCACGGTAGTAAAAATAAAACAGGCAGCAGGTTAGTTTTACAGAATAGTTATTATTAAAATCAAGACTTACTAAAGTAATGTGCTAATTTTAGGTATTGCGAATTCAACTATTTACAACAATAGAATTTAGAACAATTAAAGAATATAAGCAGACTGGAGCAGTAAAATGTCCTAAAAATATTGAAGGTCGACCTTATATTCTTGCAACACAGGATGAAACAGTTAAAACATCTATACGAGAGATAGTACACAGCTTCTTTTTCAAGAATGAAATGCTCACTTTAGGTAAAATTTTAAGTGAAATTGACAACCGCTCAGATCTTCCAAAATATGTGTCGTTCATTATTATATAAATTCTTAAAGCAAATCAATTTGAAGTAAGTACAAATATTGGTATGTAAATATGGGTTAGCTACAATTATATAGTAAAATTAACTAAAACATTTTATAGATTTCATTTTTATAATCAGGTATATTATTGTTACTATTAAATATTAAGTTTTAAGTTTTTATTTGTATACTCTACTGGAATGTTGTCAAGTATTTTGGTTCAACAGATATAAGAACATGCAAAGGGAAGAAAAGGAAAAAAAGGATATTTTTACTTTACATATGCAGATTCAATGCAGCAAATATTACATAGCATACCTAACTATAGATTGTTTATCTTACTTTAAATGATGATTGATTTATTGTGTATATTATGAATGTCTTACCATATGTAGTTATTTTTTAGGGGAAATTATTCAAAGAATAGTTTATACATTGGGCTGCTGACCAAAAACAAAACTTTCTTGCTCAAATATCTAAAATAGATTAAGTTTTTGCTGAAAAAATAAATCAAGAAATTCAAAATGGTGTAGTTGTTCATTTGGACTTGGTGATATGCGATAATAGTATTTAATGTGATATTTTTCTAGCTGATATATATAATAAATAGAGTTTACAGTGTTTATAAATTTATAAATATATGATATTTATATCTAATTATCATAAGAAAAACGGCAACTATCTTTTAAATTTGTGTATACTTGTTAAAAAGCATTTTCATTTTGTTTTTATCACAATAAAAGAACATTAGTAATGTTGTGTTTTACTTTGATTGTATTGATACAGTTGGTTTTCTTCTTCCTGTTGTAGATCATCACAAGAAAACTACAAAATTACACTAGAATGTAACATAATAGATTGAATTAGTTGATTATGTCACAGAAATCCAGTATTTTTTAGTAAATTTTATTTATTGATAACAAATGGGACAAACTCACTGTCAAAATTAAACAAGAATCCAGTATTAAAGAAATTGCAAGTACACACTTATTTATACAAATTTATTGTTTTGCATTTTAGTGCTTCAAATAGATCCTTAAGATATTGATACATAAGTTAAATCTATCTAATGAGGTAACTGATTACCATGCATGAAATGAAAAGTAGGACCACACCTATATTTGAACCATAATTTATTCTGTGATATGAAACATGAAAAAGTCAATTCTAAAGCAGTGAATGGAAAGGAATATGTAAAACAAACTGGCTGCAGCAATTCAGGAGATTGGATTATTAAGCTTAAAAATAATGATCAATGTCAAAGTTAATTCTTCTGGTAAGAAAAAAAACCTAGATTCAAAGATTAATCACACCAGAATAAGAATATGGTCTACGCAGTTTAAAAGAACAGTATTCCAGAAATCTTTGAACTCTCTCTAACTTTTTGATACATGCATTTGCATAGCTTTGTTGCATATAAGATCTATTTGCAAATAAAAGACAGCTTTCTGTGAAAAACCATACTTAGATCTGTAACATTATTGACTCTCTGTATCAAAATATTCTCTAAATTAAGTACCATCGACTCAAAAGATCTATAAAACTTTATCACCCGATATTTAAATATATATACATGGGACCAAATGTGAAAAACGTTCTTTTTTATTGTAATATATATTGGAAGTGAATTAAAAAAAATATTATTAAAACATAAAGTTAGGTTAGAATTGACGTGTAAGGTTGTCCGATATTGATTACTCGATTACCGCAAAGCCGAGATATACAACAAAAAAAGAAGATGTATTTGGTGACTTTTCTAGTAACTTTCTTGGGTGTGAATCTGTCTTTTTGGTTTACTCCTCCTGGTTAAAAAACAAGGTATAGTATTAACACGTGTGTGTTTAGTGTGTCTTAAAATAAAAGATAATAAAATACCTGTTGTAGAGTTTAATAGTATTCGAAATATTAAGAAACTAACACTTTGTTTCAAGTTTACCTATATATTTATTTGTATTTTTAATGCATGTTTCTTATTGATATCATTGTTTTGGAGAGGAAGAACTAGAGACAAAAAAAAATGGAGAGATATTGTCAAGAAGATAAGATAAACAAAAAAGACTGATCCACTTAACAAATATGATCTAGAAAGCATTTGCGGTTTAACCCCACACTGGGGTGTATAGCCATTATATATATATATATATATATATATATATATATATATATATATATATATATATATATATATATTATATATATATATATAATATTTGTATTCCTAATGCATGTTTCTTGTTGATATCATTGTTTTAATCCTTTCCCGCTTCTTATTTCAATTTTCTTGTTTAGGATCTCATAAGCTGTTTTTAATACATGTTATCAAATTCTCACAATCATAATTTATATTTGAGTTGATATTGAATAATGTATATTATCTTCTTTCATCGACTCATCACCTACTACATAGTGGTCAGAATATCTTTATGTCTAAATAACATGTTCGCGATTTTCAAACTGTCTCGATTCTTGACCGTTGTCACTTAAATAGAAGTTCTTAAGCCACGATATTCGTCGTCTTCTCACATTTTGTTTTCCTCGAAGTTTGCCTTGCATAATAACCTGCAATAATGAGTACCTTTGTCCCCTTATAACATGGCCTAAGTACTTAAGTTTTCTTCTTTCAATAGTCAATATTATTTCAACTTCATATCCTATTCTTTTAGTAACTTCTGCGTTTGACATTCTTTGAGTCCATGATATTCGTAGGATTCTTATTTAGATACACTTGCTTTAATGTTCATGCTTCCAAGCCATAAAGAAGAGTAGTGAATACGTAACACCGAAGTATACTTAGACTTAATTTCTTTGGTTTGGTCTACATTTAATGTTATGGATGTTCCGAAGTATTTATTGGTATCCACACTCTCAAGTACAGTATCCTCAACAATTAATTAGGTGCTTGCATCTGCTGATTTAGTCATGATCATGGATTTAGTTTTTTCCAAATGCATCCTTAGTCCGTACTCACGACAGTATTCATTAAGTCGTTGCATCACGTTCTGTAAATCATTGTTGTTATCCATTATTATTACTGTATCGTCTGCAAAACGCAAGTTATTCAAAACTTCTCCATTGATAGATATACCTTCTACTGAATCTAAGAGCGCTTCTTTAAATACCGCTTCACTGTAGATATTGAAGAGTAGTGGTGACAGCACGCAACCCTGGCGGACTCCTCTCTGTATTTTGATATCTTGGGTGTTCTAGTTGTCAACTCTTACCTTGGCAGTTTGATCTAATATAGATTAGATATAATTTTCATATCAGGACTGTCAATATTTTTGCTTTTACATATTTCTACAAGCTTTTTATGTTGAACCTATACAGAGTGTTTCAAAAAGGTATGTCATAAATTAAATCAAGCATTCCGGGGACAAAAATAAATTGATTGAATCCAATTTACCCTAGTACAAAAGTGTATACAAAAAAGTTACAGCCCTTTAAAGTAAAAAAATAAAAATTGTTTTATTATCTTCTAAACTACTTGACATTTTGTAATAAAAATGGACACGTTACTTTCTTGTTCTGAAATCATTTTTCATACAAAATAATCAAGCAAAATGCAGCATAGCAGCGCTAAATCTCCCCAAACTTTTAAGTACGTTTAAATCAAATGAATTTTGTGAGATCATTAGTTTAACACATTATTTTTAAAACTTTTTTGCCTCTTATTACTTTGTTGAATAACTAGTTTTTTCCTAGTTGGCCATACAATTATAATTAGTTTCTACGGATACAATAATTACGAATAGTTTCATCAATAATACAATATAAGGTTGAATGTTCGAATAAATGAACTTTGATGGTACACAAGGCAAATATCTGTCTCCGGCTTCTATAATATAAAAATGTAGCTTCTCCAATTTAAATTTTAAAGTGTTTGTTTGTCTTTAGTGTATTTGTTATGTCCCAGTTTACATGTATGACATTCCATTATTGCTGGATAGGCCACAATTGACGAAATGCCCCTGAGGATGATCTTGTGATCGAAAGTACTTGGGCAAGATTTAATTAAATACTGTGTTCGATATTTGCCTTGTGTACCATCAAAGTTCATCAATAATAGCCAATAATTTGAAGCTATCATTTATTGTGTAAATAAGATTAATATTAAAAATTTTGATATTACAATAGCCTACACATTTCAAGAAATTTAACTTTGGGTAAGTTGGATCAGATTAAATTATGATTTCAATAAACTATCGGGAATATCATAGGTGAATGTCAAGGAAATAGTGCAGCAGTTGCAAGGCGTTATGCAGTAAAATACCCCAATCGAAATACACCCGATAGACGATTATTTCTGACCATTAATCGTCGTTTACGGGAAACGGGTACATTCCAACCGCAAGTTGCTGGCAATAGCGGTCGTACAATAATGGATGCAACTGATGAAGACATTTTAGAAATCATTGAAGAAGTAGCTGGAACAAGTACAAGGGTAATAGCTGCTCAACTAAATGTTCCTCACGTAAGGGTTTGGAGACGTTTGAAGGATCAGCTGCTTAAACCCTATCATTTAACAACGGTTCAAGAGTTATTGGTTAAAGATTATCCTAAAAAGATTGGATTTTGCAATTGGTTGTTAATGGAAAACACTCGAAATGTTAGTTTTATTATAAATATTTTATTTACCGACGAGGCTACCTTCAGTAGAAATGAAATAACAAACCATCATAACAAGCACATTTGGGCAGACAAAAATTCTCACGCCAAAAAAAACGACTCATCACCAAAGGATTTTAAAAGTAATGTTTGGGCAGGAATTGTGGATAAGAATCTAATAGGTCCAGTATTTATTTTCAACAATTTAAATGATGATAATTATTTATAGTTCTTGGCAAACGATTTACAAGAGTATTTCAAAGAAGTGAATATTGCAATAAGGTAAAATATGTGGTTTCTACAAGATGGCGTTCCACCGCAATACGGTAATGAAGTCCGGGAATACCTTTTCAGACAGTATCCTGGTCAGTGGATTAGAAGAGGTGACGCACCTATTTCTTGGCCACCCAGAAGTCCAGGTCTTAACCCCATGGACTCTTGCTTTTGGGGGTTTATGAAATAAAAGTGTATTCTGTAACAATAGAGGACGAATAACAATTGAGGGTTAGAATAATTGAAGCTGCAAATCAATTTCGTCAGAAAAATATGATTTTTCAGCGCATTCGGTTTTCCTTTTTAAGACGATACCGAATGTGTATTGAAGAAAATGGGGGTCATTTTGAACATTTATTGTAATATATTTATAGAGGTTATAGACATTTTTTGTACTTGTTAATTCATTTAAGCCCTTTATTTAGTTGCACGTAATTTTTTAAAGGTTAATGAGAAGGGCCGTAACTTAATAAAAACTGTTTTTTGAAAAAAGTGATGAGGCGAAAAATTTTTAAAAATAATGTGTTAAACTAATGATACCACAAAATTCATTTGATTTGAACGTACTTAAAAGTTTGGGGGGATTTAGGACTGCACACCACCCATAAAATTTTTCTATGCGCTTAGATTTTGTTACTTATTTTGTATGAAAAATGTTTTCAGAACAAGAAAGTAACGTGTCCATTTTTATTACAAAGTGTCAAATAGTTTAGGAGATAATGCAAAAAAACAATTTTTATTTTGTAACTTCAAAGGGCTGTAACTTTTTTTGTGTACACTTTTGTGCTAAGGTAAGTTAGATTCAATCAATTTATTTTTGTTCCCGGAATACGTGATTTATATATATATATATATATATATATATATATATATATATATATATATATATATAATTTATTGTGTTGGAATATCGGGTATGCGGTCTGTTATTATTAAAAAAAAAACTCTTTTTTCTTTTAATCCTCTATATTTCGCTGATTTTTTGTCAGCTTCATCAGGAGACAAAGATTTAGAGTGGAAAGTATTTAAAGTAGAGTAGTATTTAAAGTAGTAAAGAGAGTACTGTTTTGAACAAATTATGTTCAACTTGTTTAAATACTTTCCACTCTAAATCTTTGTCTCCTGATGAAGCTGACAAAAAATCAGCGAAATATAGAGGATTAAAAGAAAAAAGAGTTTTTTTTTTAATAATAACAGACCGCATACCCGATATTCCAACACAATAAATTGTTTTTTTACGTTTCGGTCGATAATCTTAGTTTTGCTATATATATATATATATATATATATATATATATATATATATATATATATATATATATATATATATATACCCGGTATTTAGGCGGCACACGTCTTTCCGGTAGGGATCTATGGAAGAGTATCACCGAGCCGCAAGCCCTTATCTCTTACCGTACTGCTCCATCATAGGCCGATCAGATACCAGCATATTCTAGACTAAGCCGCAGATTCATTTTAGAATTTTAAACTGCTGCGTTAGCCTTTTTTGTTTTTCTGTACACCGAGCTGGGGATTTGAACTGACATCTCTCGCATTGAAGCGAATGAGAAGCCAGCCGCCCAGCCCGCTTGGCTATCCGATCGACTGATTTAATTTAATTTTAATGTTTTAATTTATAACATACCTTTTTGAAACACCCTGTATATTATTGCATGATTATTATTGGTGCTCAGCTTGAATGTTTAATGCAGTGAATTTTTTAATTCAATTTGACCATTTTACAAGATACTTTTTGTGTAAAAAATCTCACAAAATTCACAAGTTACAAAGTTCCCAAAATTTCATTTAAATTGTCTTATTTTTTATTTGTACATAATAATTGTCTTATACAAACATTTTTTGTCGTCAAATAATGTAGAAAATGGAAGAAGGAAAAACCTAATATAAGCCTTCTTGTCCAAGAAAACAATGGACAATTCGTTGATTATGTCACCGAATAAGTTAAAACATGCATTTCACCAAATCACTTCAATAAAAAAGAACTGTACCCTGTATTAAATTCTATTTAAACGATTACCGTTGGCCTATATTTTTAAGTTACGGTATAGTTTGTGCCGAATGGAAGCAAATTAAAATATTTAATTGATTTACATTTCTGTTAATGGCGCTTATTAACACACATGCAATGTCCGATGCGGGCATAAGTACAATCTCTTGTTGATACGAAGGAATAATTTTTTCGACTCTGATGAGTAAGAGGTTCAGAATTATCATCGTTAATCAATCTACGAAATGGAACTTTAACAATTCTTAAATTTTATTGCGTATACTGAATACATTTAAAAAATTTCTACAATTAATTAATGATGAGGGTTACATTACTAACACAAATATTAGGAGTCAAAATATATCTGAGTACGATATCAGAAACTCGTAAAACTGTTAAAGGAAAAGAATGTGGATAGTCGAGATATACGGGCTATTGTCACTCTGTACGTGAATCAAAAAGCAAAGGTTAGAATCGAAAATTTCGATACAGAAACTATGGAAATTAAAAGATGTGTTAGACAGGGTTGCGTGCTGTCCCCATTGTTATTCAATCTGTACAGCGAAGCTATTTTTAAGAGGGTATATCAATAAACGTCTTTGCTGTAAGACGTCAAAAACAGACGTCTTTGCTGTATTTATTGACTATGAAAAGGCCTTTGATCGAGTACAGCATCACAAATTAATTACAATATTAAAAGATAAAGGAGTTGATAGTCAAGACATACGATTCAAAGAAAAGTTATACTGGCGTCAAACAGCGACAGCTTGCATAAACGCAAAATCAACAGAAATATGTAAAATACAAAGAGGTGTCAGACAGGGTTGTATACTATCCCCACTGTTATTTAATTTATATTCAGATAGAATATTTAAAGAAGCGCTGCATAATTTGGAATGGGGCGTGAAAGTTATTGGAATTCTGATAAATACAATCAGATATGCAGACGATACAGTTATTTTAAGTGATGACATGAATTGATTACAATGCCTTTTAAATGCTATTGATATAGTGGGAAGAGAGTTTGGCCTAAACATAAACTGTTCAAAAACAAAACACATGGTGTTTAGCCGTTTAGCACATCAAGATGCACAATTATATGTTGATGGTCATATAATTCAAAGAGTGTTCAGTTTTGGTTGCCATATCAATGAACAACTAGATCCAGATCAAGAGATAAAATCTAGAATCGAGATAGCCCGCACGACTTTTTTAAAAATGAGGTCATTCTTCTGTAATGATAATTTGCAACTTCAACTTCGAAAGCGCAAGGTTAAATGCTACATTTGGTCAGTCCTCTTATACGGTGTCGAAGCATGGACATTAAAAATACCCACCATTAATCGTCTGGAGGCCTTTGAAATGTGGCTGGCTATGCTGACAAATGTGGCAGTCCTTGAGAGAGCAAATGCTGCTCGCGAGCTGCTTGATAACATCAAATGTAGAAAGATGGCCTATTTTGGACACGTACTAAGGGGAGACCGATATAATATTCTTCTTATTATTATGATGTTTAAAATCGAAGGACGCAGAGGAATTGGTAGAAAGTAGGCCTCTTAGTTGAAGAATATCAGGGAGTGGACAGGAATAAGGAAAGCTGAGCAACTCTTTAGAATAGCTCGAGACAAAGACAGTTTCGCCATGTTAATCGCCAACAACAAGGGGACTTGATAGGGCACGTTAAGAAGATGTCAATAAACGAAAAAATATTGAACAACAAAAGATTCGCAGACGACACCGCTGTTTTTGCAGACAGTCTAGAAGCACTGCAACACTTAATAAATAGATTACGTCAAGTCAGTATAAAATATGGACTACAAATGAACTTTAAGAAAACCAAGTGCGTGATGCGTGATTATTTATAAGCAACATAAAGTAGGAAGGCTAGATATCGAGGAAAAACAGGTAGAAATAGTGAATAACTACAAATATTTGGGAACCTGGGTAAACGAAAATAATGACTAAGGTAGAGAAATAGGGATACGCATTGAAATTGCAAGACAAGCATTTATAAAAAGAAATTAATGTTTCTTAATCTAGACCTTCCTCTGGAGCTGAGGAAAAGAGCCTTAAGATGCTATCTGTTCTCGACTTTTTTGTATGGAATGGAAAGCTAGACAGTATAAGTGGATAATAGAAAGAAGTTGGAATTATTTGAGATGTGGTGATACAGAAGGATTTTAAAAATACCATGGACCCAACGAGTTACAAATGCAGAAGTTTTAAGAAGGCTACCAAAGGATTGCGAGGTCATATAAAGCACATCAAAACAAGAAAGCTGGAATATTAAGGCCACATTACCAGAGGTGCAAAATATGAGATATTAAGGCTGATAATGCAAGGCAAAATCAAGAGTAAAAGATCCACAGGAAGGCGAAGAATTTCTTGGCTGAGAAACCTAAGAGAGTGGTATAGTTGCAGCTCATTAGACCTTTTCACAGCAGCCGCCAATAAGGTACGGATAGCTGTGATGAAAGCCAACCTCCGATAGGAGAAGGAACTACAAAAAGAAAAAATATCATAGAGCCGACGTAAATTCAGATCCATTTCACTCCATTTTTAGACACTAATCCAGTAACAGAATAAGTTTAGATATGGATCAACTCAGAAGTCCCGACATAAATGGTAAGCTTATACAAAGCATTAATAATAATAATATGGCACTAACAACTAGTATCAATGATATAAGAGACTGGGTCTATGGAAGAAGTAATAAGACTGGAAAGAAGTAATTATAATGTTTATATGGGATTAAGCCACGTTTTCAAAATATTCGTTTTAAAGCAGAACACTAACAATACACTATAGCATGACACCACACTTATACGGAGTTCCAAAATTCGCAAAGAAAATATATTCAATCAAAATTTGTTACAGTATTTGTTCTCCGTACGATAGAATGTCAAAGTTCCTCCTAAAAGTATTATACCCTTTAATGCACAACTCATAGCAATTTTTGCAAATATTAGCAGAAATAGATTACAAATCCAACAATATGCTAGTCAGTTTTGATATTACCAGTTTTCTCACCAACATACCATTGGAGAAAACGTAAATATAATAAGAGGCCAATTAGAGAGGGATGATATAGTGACAATAAAATCCCAACTGAATGTATCAGCTATCATGGAGCTACTACTACTTTGCACTGATAACACTTATTTTCAACTAGATAATGAATAGAAGAATAACCATAACTCAAACGCTTCTAATTTGTTAAGATTTTTTATTTTTGTTGTCCAGGTTTCACATCCATAGAAAAAAGTGGACCTGACGTATCACTTTATTACTCTTAGAGGTGTGGTCAACGACAGACTTCTACTGTATAATACAGAACGTCAGTTAATAAAAGTTTTTCCTTCTTCTTCTTTGAGTGCCTCTCTTATCGGAGATTGGATATCATTATGGCGATTCTAATTTTATTAACTGCTGTTTTGAATAATTCGTTACTCAAAGTTTTTCCTCGTCACTTTCAACCTTGCAGTCAATCCAGCTACCCAGATATCTAAAGTGTTCCACCCTTTCCAGGATTTTGTTATCTAATCTCAGTACTGAGTCTTCGATATTAATATTTACGATCACCATCCATTTTTTTGCATTGATTGTTACGCCCTTTCCAGTGCATTCGTTGTTTACAGCATTCAACAGTGTTTCAAGATCTTTTAGACTCTCTGCCATTATTGTGGTGTCATCGGCGTAACATCTTTCACCACCGATCTTAACACCTTCGCGGCGATTATTTAACGCTATTTCAAAAACTGGTTCAGTGTAGGCATTAAACAGCATCGGTGACATAACACATCCCTGTCTGACACCACGCTAATAGAAACTTTAGCTGAAACCTCTTAGTACACCTTAACACAAGCGGTCTAATTGTAGTAAAGATTTTTGAGCAATCTAATGTTATACGTGTCCAGACCAACTGAGTTTAAGTATTGAAATAATAATGTATGTGGTACTCTATCAAAGGCTTTTTCGAAATCTATAAAATATACGTAAACATTTTTCCTAAACTCCATGCTCTTTTGTAAGAGTATTCGCATGCAAAAAAGAGCTTCTCGAGTACCCGTACCATTTCGGAAACCAAACTGCTCATCACCAGTTATCCCCTCACAAAGTTTATATATGCAATATTTTCATAAAAATTTTGAGCGTGTGACTCATTAAACTGATAAGTCGATAGTCGCTACACTGTCTGGCATTCTTTTTCTTAGGAATAGTTATAAATATCGATTCTAACCAGTTGTCTGGTAATTTGCCGCTGCTGTATATCTTATTAAAGAAGGATGTGATAATCGCAACACTCTCATTATCTAATAATTTTAACAATTCTGCAGGTATTTCGTCAGGACCAGAAGCCTTCCTTCGTTTCGCTTGGTCGATAGCTTTCTGAACTTCTGAGATTAGAATCGGTGGGCCTGTATCTCGGTTAGATGTTATTTCTTGGTAGATTTTTTTGGTCATCGTTAAATAATTCTATTATGTAATTTTCCCATTCGGTACAGCGCTGTTTAATATCACTTAAAATTCTACCACCAGAGTCTTGTAATATATTTTGCCCATAAGTTCTGCTTTTGCCTGTTAATTCTTTTAGTTTTTTATGCAAATGGAAGCTGTCGTGTTGTTGCTCCAGTTTCTCAATTTAGATAAAACTACTAGAACGGAAATATGATACTTTAACCAAAGAATATAGAGGCATATATGTGCGTTAATATTCTTTGGTATAATGTCTACATAAATATCAAAGAGTTTTATACTTACAAGAAAAGATAACTTGGAAGATTAACAAACGATAAGAGTAAATTTATTGTAGTAAAGGAACAACGGTTACAGATCTTAGAAATTTATATCAAAAATTTTCTTACAGATTATTGTTATTCACAGAACACTTTTGAATACGATGGACCAAAAATATTGAAAAATGAGGTAATAAAAACCCTAGAACAAACAAATACCAGCTAAGTTATTCAGAGAACAACCTAAATATTATGAACTATTTAATGAAATACATGATATCGGTTAAATTTCATTAGATTGGTTAGAATCTAGGTAAGTGATATTTGTGAAGTTATATCGCCTTATAAGTTTATTGAGCTACACCATTAGAGTATTCACACTTATTAATCTTTTCAGCATTATAACATACTATAGTCGCGGTAAAATATATTCCCGACCGGATGCCTGTGCCGAAGCACACCAAGAGCTTTAGTTAGAAAGCCGTTCGTTAGTAGAGTGTAGAGTGTTGTTTATTGTAATTTAATTATTTTGAATAGTGATATAGCGCCCGTGGGACAATGAGGTTGAAATTATTGCGTACTATAACAACACTGATTTCGTAGAAAGTGTCAGTGCTGATGTTAATGTAATTCCTAAAAAAATTACCGGCAAAGGAGATTCGAAAGCATTTAAATGCTGAAACACAGCAAGTATGTTTTTAAGTTTACATATATATTCACAACACAAGGGACCTCAAGCTCAAAAAAGAAAGGAAAAAGAAAATAAAGAATTAGGTGAATATATACTAATCTACAATGAGTCAGCAAAAGAAAACAAGGCCAAAGAAGATGTAACCTTACTAATACACCAAAGATACCAAAATCGCATTAAATAGTGCCAATGCTTATCAGAAAGCAAAGATAATGTAGAAGGAAGACCTGAACATCATTGGAGTATACGGCCCAGAAAATAACAAGTCTCAAACAACAAGGAACAACATTTTACATTGAATTACAAGTAGTAGATCAAGTTAGAGGGAAGATGATAATACTTGGGGATTTTAACGCTCGAGTGGGCAACCAATTTATACCCGGAATTAAGCAAAAACTGAACTTATAAAAAACAATACATTTTTTGAACCACCCACTCATTTTTGAAACTCTGTGGCCAAAGTGAGGAAACTGTGGAAAACTGTGGAGTAGGGTGAGGCTTTTAGAAGTGAAAATTTGCTTCATGCTAGTGAACGATGCTCTTGCCTTTTATACTCTTATACTTATTTCCTTAGCTTGATCCCAATTTGAGTTAACTGTTGTTCCCAAGTAGATGTACGTATTCACGTGTTCAATTCTTTCATTGTCTAATATCAGTTGCTGTGGTGGTTGTTGGGTTTTGCTTACAAACATTCATTTGGTTGTTGTGATATTTAGTCTGAGTCCGTATTGTGCACTTGTGAGGGGCACTTTTATACTTATTTCCTTAGCTTGATCCCAATTTGAGTTGACTGTTGTTCCCAAGTAGATGTACGAATTCACGTGTTCAATTCTTTCATTGTCTAATATCAGTTGCTGTGCTGGTTGTTGGGTTTTGCTTACTAACATTCATTTGGTTTTTGTGATATTTAGTCTGAGTCCGTATTGTGCACTTGTTTTTTGTATCTTACTCATTAGGGAACTCAGTTCCTCCATGCTACTTGATAGAGTCACAGTGTCATCAGTATACCCTATGTTATTAATCCTATTATACCTTATGTTATTATAAACCTTAACATCAGATTAATACGTTGCTACATATTCTCCACATTGCTGTATGGCATGGAGATCTAAACTCTTACAGAAATACCAATAAAAAAATTGGAGGAATTTGAGATATGTATCTATCGACGAATATTGCGTATAAGTTGAATTGAGAAAATAAGAAATAAAATAGTTTTATGAAAAAAATGAAAAAAAAACACAGAAATAACAAAAACAATACAAATTCGAAAGTTACAATATTTCGGCCATGCAATGAGGCATTAAGAGATATATAACCTACTACACCTCATAGCAGGGCAAGATCGCCAGAAGAAGAGGCTCAGGCCGAAGAAGGACATCCTGGCTCCGAAACCTCCGAGAGTGGTATCAAGAGACATCGGCTAATCTGTCTTGAGTTGATAATAATAACCAAGTTATTACTGCCAATTTGGTTGCCAACGTTCGATACTAGGATGGAGTAGTGAAAAAAGAAGAGGCGTACGGACGAGTCTCATGTCCATAGTAGACGCAAGAGAGTATTGTATAATTTATTGTAATTAAAGCGTCCATTCTCTAAACACACAAACTAGATAATATGGGAACTGCATATAGAATCTTTAATCGAAGAAGATTGAAAATACTACTTGAAAAAAGTACCTTCTTTAACCCCTCTGTTACTAGTTACTCATTTTATATTTAGGATAGATTGTAAACAGCAATAAACAAATAAAAAAATACATTAAAAACTTTAAAAACGGTACTTATTTCTAATATTTCGTTATAACTTTTTTTAATAAACATTAAAAACTAAATATAAAGGTCTCTTCGTCAATAGATTTTAGCGAATTAGTAATTATTGTTTTATACAAATAAAGATTAGTCAATTTTGACCCATATTTAAAAAATACTTACTAGCAGAACAAAACAACAAAATATCATCTTGCATCTCACGCACGTCTCATCCACAATTTCCCCCTAAATCTCGTCATTTCCGAGTCGGTAAAGATCCAAGGAGGCACACCACGAAAAATCGAAGACCGACAGCGCGAAGAAGAAAAAAGTTGAAAGCGCGACCTACTAGCAGCGTTCACACACTCGTTGGAGGCCAGTCAGTCACCAGTGCCAATGAAGAACTAAATTGTCGGTGTCGGCGTACACGGGAAGTCTTCAAAGACTGAAGAGTTAGTTCGAAGACTTGGTGAATGGTTTGTACGATCGAGGGACCACACACACTAAGCGAGTAAGCGATCGATTTCTGTCTGCGAAGTGGACAGGGTACAGTTAACAGCGCGTAGGAGAGGATAATTGAACCTGTTTCATTTGGTCCAATTTCCTTTTGAATTAACGACGAATTTATTAATATCTTATTATATTGTTATAACAATACATCAATTCTTCTATTCTATACATCATGTCTTTTAAGTTACATAATATAATCAACAGTATTCGTTTTCAAGCCTTTCAAACCTTTTTTCCTTATCTTTGTCGTTCCATTATGAATTCTCCAGGATCTCTCCAAGATCTTCTAGGCGGACATTTATACCCTCGAACAATGGGGCTCCATTCTGTTTTTTATACCATTCGTTGGTTCTTCTTATATGTCCGTACCAATTTTATATTCTATATAAGTTAATATTTATTTTAATATCAATGTTCTTCTTCTTCTTCAGATGCAAATCCACTAATGGATGTTAGCGATCACATTTTCCATTAATTCTCTATTTCTTACAATATGTATCAGAGATTGTATGTCGTTAATCCCTGTCCATTGCCTTATGTTTCGGAGCCAGGACATTTGCTTGCGTCCCATTCCTCTCTTACCTTCAATTTTACCCTCGATTATAAGTTGGAGAAACTGGTATTTTTCATTTCGCATGATGTGACCTAGATACGCCGTTTACCTTTTCTTGATGGTTTCGAATAGTTGGCGTACTTGGTTTATTCTTTTAAGGACATCTATATTTGTGATGTTTGTTGTCCATGATATTTTTAAGATACGGCGATAGAGCCACATTTCGAAAGCTTCTAATCTGTTTATATCTCTCATTTTGAGTGTTCAGCTCTCTACGCCATATAGCAGCACTGACCACACGTAGCACTTAGCAAACCTTAGTCTCAGTTGAAGATAGAACTCTGAACAAGTCAGTACCTTCTTGAATTTTACAAAAGCTTGTCGAGCTTGCTCAATGCGACATTTTACTTCCCTGTCCGATGCCCAGTCTTCAAAAAGCCACGATCTCAGGTATTTAAATTTACTCACTCTTTCAATGGACTTAGTATTCAGTGTTATGGTGGAGTTTTCAAGTGCATCCAAGTTTCTGGAGATGATCATAAATTTGGTTTTTTTGGTATTAATCTCTAATCCTATTCGCTTAGTGTATTCTCCGATTATAGTGACAAGTTGTTGAAGATCGACTATGTTGTCACAAATTAAGACACCATCATCATTATATTGTATGTTGTGGTCTGGTGGAACGCTGTGTCAGTTCGACATGATCTGAAATATCTTTAAGACAACTTGTCCTTTCCTATTTCAAAGATCGATGTCTATCTGATCAGGGAGCTTTCTCTCCAAGCTATTAGCTGGCTCGCTCGAGGTACTTTTCTTTACCTCGATGAAAGATAGACTAACAGTCAACAACACCGGTTTATATACTTCTTGTTGGCTTGAATACTATCGTAGCCAACAAGGTTT
Source organism: Diabrotica balteata (assembly GCA_918026665.1). NCBI lineage: Eukaryota > Metazoa > Arthropoda > Insecta > Coleoptera > Chrysomelidae > Diabrotica > Diabrotica balteata. The sequence goes on from OU898278.1 coordinate 168,983,253, forward strand.
CGTGTTTGTTCAAACACTAAAGAGCTTTTGGAATCGTCTTCAAAGCGAAGTCTTCTTAAATCGAAAAAATGTTCCCTCAGGTTATAATATAAAAGGTAAAAATAGTTAAGCAAAAAAAGGCACTCGGCTAACGAGGTCTAGTTCTGGTCAAGATGTAGACCGACTTTATCCCAATCGGAAGATGTGCTATGACCTTTTTACGCTTTTCTTGTTTACAACTTCGCGGCGATCTTCCGTCGGAAGGCCAATAAAAACGTAGTTAATGACGTTTTTTGTTATTGGCCGGCAACAGTGACAATCTTCGCTGTGAGTGGCCGCTCTGGAGACACTTATTATATATATCACAGTATTCTCATTTTTACCATAACCGTCCGAATAACTTTTTGTGCTAAGAGTCAGTTATTGGGATAATGGTCGTGTCATAAAAGAAATATGATACTGTAGTACAGAAAATATTACAGACCATTGTACCATCGAACACTTTTCGAGGCACCAGGAAATTCTTGATTCTGTTGATTCATCTAGTGCTAACATATCCTTGACAGATTCTTTTGTATTTCATGATATATCCATACGCGAATTAATTTCGATACGTTTTATATATTATTTATTTTATAATTTATGTTCTGAATTTTGAATTTTTTAAATATTTGACTTTTTTATTCATTATTATGACGTTGCATTTTTTATCTCTTGGAATTTGTTCGCAGTTTATTTTACTGACACTGTTTAATTTCAATGTATTAACGAGGTAACAACATTACAAGAAAAAGATAAGAAACTTAATGATCCATTGTGGAGAACGCTATTGTTGAGAGTTTTATAGTTTGACAATGATTTTAGGTTTATTAGCAGAGTAATATATCAGTATGATTATGTATATATAAACTTTATTCGGTGTTTAATAATATACCGTGCTATTCAAACTTCAGTATAGACTAACAATAAGAATTTCCGATTTCAAACCATTTTTAGCATTTATTCTTTTTATCATATCTTTTTTTATCGGTTGTCTTCATATTGTGATAATATGGTAAATCCAATCACACTTTCTTATTCATATTTTAATGTTGCTATCTATATGCTTTCTTTCGTCGGTTAAAATTTCAAATGCTCTTCATCATTCAGTTTTCTGCGTTCAAAGTAGAACATAGGCCTTCTCTAATTTCTTCCAGTTCTGTAGGTGTTGGGCTCCCTGCTAATTCTCAGCGATTTTTTTGAGGTCGTATGTTCATAATGTATGTAGTCTACTTCTGCTTATCCTGTTTGCTTGTGGCACTTCCACTTCAGCCATGTCTTCTTCTGATTTTCTTATGATATTTCTTATGATATTCTTCTGATATTTTTAATTTCTTTTAACCCCGTGGTGATACGCTGAGGGTCGTGTTTACGATCAGAAATTTTTATTGGGAAAATATCGCAATATGACTGAAGAATTTACCTATCTATTTATTTAAAGTTCCGGTTTGGCTAATTCTGAGTTAATTCTTTTCCAGGTTCTTTTTCATAAATTCGGTAATTGTAGTCGAACGCCCGTTGTAATGTTTTTTGGGAAAAACCTAATCTAGAAGGTTTATATTTTATCACGTCCAATTACTATTACCGTAAATACCTGAAACTTTCCGATGTCGTTAGAATCTTACCTTCTCAGAAATATATACAGGCTGGCCTACGATTTTTAAGAGGGAGATATACCTTCTTCTTTCTTTTGATTTAAGTTTTGTAAAATTTTAGAAGAACCTTTTTTTACTTTTCGGTGGGCCGTTGTGGAGTAAAGGCCGATTTCTCGTGAGACGCTTCGCTCACATCGTGTTATCTTACCGTCTGTGAATTGTTTTCTAAGTGTGTATACACTTTATATTTGAGTTTTATTTTCTTATACTATATTAAATTATATATAGTTCTAAAGTACCTTTAATGTTAATTAAAGTCAGTGTTGGATACAAGTAAAGTATTAAGTACAATGTACAGCTTCAGTGAAGTACCTAGTGCCGCAGTCGTCAAGATTAACTGTAAGTAATCATTATCTTCAAATTATCTGGGCGAGTAATATGGTATGGTATCATATCATATGCCATTATCTGGACGTATTCCTCCATGTCTTCACCTGTAGATTGCTGATTTTTGCATTCAATTTAAAGAACATTTCAATAGATTCAAGAAATTTCAATAAGTAATAATTATGAACATTTAAGTGTCAGTTTCTCATTAAATAATAGTGCGAGATAGTTAATCCACTTAACCAAGTGTGGTTTGGTTAAATTCTTATGTTTTCATTTCTTTAACCTTTTTGTATTTTTGTAAATTTAGAATTGATTAATTTTTGTTATCTTTTATGTTGGTTATAACTTTTATTAATTATAATTGCTGTAATATCTCGAGATACGCCAAAGCTTTATTTGTACTTCTTCTTAATGTGCCCTATCAAGTCCCCTTGACGTTGGCGATTAACATGGCGAAACTGTCTCTGTCTGGAGCTATTCTAAAGAGTTGCTCAGCTTTCCTTATTCCTGTCCACTCCCTGATATTCTTCAACCAAGAGGCTTGCTTTCTACCAATTCCTCTGCGTCCTTCGATTTTACCTATCATAATAAGTTGCAGAATATTATATCGGTCTCCTCTTACTACGTGTCTAAAAGAGGCCATTTTTCTACATTTGATGTTATCAAGCAGCTCGCGAGTAGCATTTGCTCTCTCAAGGACTGCCATATTTGTCAGTATAGCCGTCCTTGGAATTTTTAGTATACGTCTGTGCAGCCACATTTCAAAGGCCTCCAGACGATTAACGGTGGGTATTTTTAATGTCCATGCTTCGACACCGTATAAGAGGACTGACCAAATGTAGTATTTAACCATGCGCTTTCGAAGTTGAAGTTGCTTTATTTGTACATGATTGTATTATATATCTTCGTAAAGGTATTTTCTAATTATATTACTGCTTATTTTTATATGTATACCACCATTTTATAGTTGTTGGTGTACTTTTATTACTTGTGTTGCATTCAGCAGCGTCATAATATTGTTGTTCTACCAGCAGCGGCTCCTAACAAGTTCCCTGATAAAATAGTAACTCTGAGTATTTGCTTTTTACCTTTAAATATCACTATACCTTTGACTAGTAGAAAGATCAGGCTGATTAAGTTTCGTAGGTAAGTAAGTGTAATACCTAATATATTTATTATTTGTTTATATAATGTGTTGACCAGATTTATTTGATAATTAACTGTTGGTATCTTTCCGTGGGTTTGATCTTTGAACCTAAATATCTTTCCTTATCTCTTTTTTTTTCTAAAGTTTCGTAATTTTCTCCTTAACCCCAAAAAATTTAATGGCGCCCTGTTTCTATCTTATCGTATCTTTGGTAATTTTACCCATCTATCTTTTTGTTTATCTCTGTATCTTTTCTAATACCTCTTATCCTATATTTACTTATTTCATACGTTGGACCCATTCTCGGTTCCAAAAGCTAGTTTCGAACCCACGACTCGCTCTCCACCAAGCATCTGGCTGCCGTCCGCAGTGTCTCCATTGGTGGACCTTTCTAGCACCATCCAAAAAAGGTTTCTGAGGGTACAAATTATATACTGAAAGTTTAGTCATATGTCATAGACCTAATTGTATGTATTCTTGGATAAATTGTTTGTATAAGATAAAATACCGTGTTTGATTTAAAACGTTTTTTTAAAGACAAAAAACGTTGAATTGCCTTCTCCTTTGAGTCACCTAATAGTGTCGGAGATGATTTTAATGGAAATTTCTTATAAATTGTCCATTTTCATGGCGAGAAGTATCATTGTCAAATAACTCTTCACAACGTAGTTCGTCTGTTGACATTTAATAGAATTATTACTTATTGAGTTTCCAAAACTTTTTTAATTGATGATCTTCTGGCATAACATTTTTTGAAAAATTGCGAATAGAATGAAAAATTAATTTATATGTAGTACCAGAAACGATCCACCCTAATTTGGTATTTTGAAAATCGGTATATTTTTTACTGTGGTGATTTAACAGAGATTTGAATAGAAGATAAAGTACCTCCAGAGAACAGTAAACAAAATTCCACAGAATGAATATATGTTCATTATGGGTGACTTTAATGCTTTAATTTAGGGACAAAACAACGATATAACGAGAGTGCCAAAATGAAAACGGTTATCTTCTGACGGACTTCTGCAGCAAGAATGAATTACGTACAGTTGGTTCAGTATAAATCCCGACGCACGTCACCCGCGTCATAGTGAGTGACCGTACATGATATACCAACACAAAATATTTAAGTTGTAGGTCTGTTCCTTCTTTTTTAGCTAAGGATACTGGAATTACAACCACTAGATATATTTTATTATACAGAGTGGCCCAAAAGTCTGGAAACGGCTAATTATCTCGTAAAATGCTAATCATAATTGTACAAAATTTGAGGTGCACCTATTTTGGGATACGGAGATTCCATATTTGATATTTACAATGTTGCCATATTTGCCGTTTTTCTTATATTATTAGTAACTTTGGTTTTTCAAATACATCACCCTGTATATTCAGTCATAATTGGAATCTCCTATTCAATACGAGTTCAACCATATGTAACACTTATAATTTTATGTAATCTGGAAGGTCATAAATACATAAAACCGAAGTCTGGCAACGCCTAAATTGTTTCAATAAATTTTTTAATACTAATTATTTTCAAATACATTAAAACGTAACAATTGATAGTTAAGAACATTTTTTAACATAGTAGTTACGTTATTAAATGTTCAAAATGTGCTCAATTTGTGAGTTGACAGCACCCTAATCGATGGTAGAAGGCGTTTACCACATTTCTCCATGATTGTCTAGAAATTATTCGAGATTCATTGATAATTCGTTGCCTTAGCTCTGCAAGACTTGCTGGTTAATTTTTGTAAACTGAATTTTTCAAGTATCCCTAATAAAAATAATCTTTAGGATTAAAATCGGGTGAACGTGGAGGCCATACAATTCTACCTTGTCTACCAATTTATCGTCCAGGAAATATCTCATCTAAATATCGCCGAAAATGTCCACCAATTATTTGACGTTAAATTGCTTTCGACAAAAAATGACTCAATTGAATAAGTAACTACTATATCTGACCATACGTTTAATTTTTGTGGTCTTTGAGTATGGTTTTCACGCATTCAGTCTTCAGTGTGAATTTACGTCACACCAGTACCTTAAATTGTGTCGATTTACACTTCCACACAGTGTAAAAGTTGCTTCATCGGAAAAACATATTCTGTTAACGAAATTTTAATAATTTTCAATTTTATCAATCATTACCTCAGTAAACTCTAATCTACGACCAAAGTCATCTTCACTTAATTCTTGCAATAAGTTAATTTTGTATGATTTAAATTTATTTTTACGTAATAAACGTAAGACTAAAGAATGACCTACATCATGTACTTGTGCAACCCTTGCCTGGGGATGTTTTGCTTATATCTGAAGTTTTGTTGTCATTGATAACTCGATTCGGTCAACTTGATCGGTATCTATCTTTTACTTCTCCAGATTCCTCAAATCGCCTTACAGTTTTTTGTACCGTCGTCTTATGAATAGGAGAACGGTTTAGAGAACGGCATTTTAGAGAAGCAATTTAAATTGAAGAACTTTTTGAACCACAACTACTGTTAATTTTAGTTCATAATTTAAATGGTGAACAAATGTCAAAATCACAGCATTCTCCATTTAAATATTTAAATTTATTAAAATCTACATATTTTGCACTGTTTTATGTATTTAAGATCTTTCAGACTACATAAAATCAAGTGAACATATGGTTGAACTCGTATTGAATAGCTGAACTTGTGTGAAATTCACACTGAATGCGTGAAAACCATACTGAAAGACCACAAAAATTAAATGTATGGTCAGTTATAGTAGGTACTTATTTAATTGGGCCATTTTTTATCGAAAGAAATTTAACGTCAAATAGTTGGTGTAAATGTTCGGCGTTATTTAGATGAGATATTTCCCGGACGATAAATTGGTAGACAAGGTAGAATTGAATGTCCTCCACGTTCACCCGATCTCAATCCTAAAGATTATTTTTATTAGAGATACTTAAAAAATTCAGTTTACAAAACTTAACCATAAGTTGTTTCATTTAATTTGTATAAGTGGATTATTATGCGTTTTTATGAAGCACACTTGTCCGGATCACACTTTAACTGCGATCGGACGAAGGTGACATTTTGGCATAAATTAGTAACATTTATTTGACAGTTGCAATGTTGACATTTCATATTTAATTTTATTATTTACTATTAATTAAACTCGGTTCTTTTTAAAACAAAATTAGTTTGATTTAATTCCAAAATATCACACAAGAAGTTAAATAATCGTTGTAAAGAGATGGTAGCTTTTTTGATTAATTATTTTGAAACGGAACGTAATAATAACGGTCCCATTCCAAATTTGACTGCTGTTAGGGAAGTATGTAATGTATTTTTTATATGTTTATGTAGATTATTAGAATATACATTCTTGTTTTAGCGTGTAACTGCAGCTTTAAATTTACGTATTTCAACTGCGAGTTCTATGTCACAGGCCATAAAAACTAATACACCTCTAACATCACAACACAAAAAACGTACTAGGACCAAGAAATGTACCAATACCGAAATAATAAATACAAGCGAAATTTGTAATACAATTTAGTGTGTGTATGAACGAAGTAAGTATATTTTTCATTAGATAACATAAAGTGTATTAAGTTAAACATAGTTCTACTTCTTCTTCTTCGCTGGCTTTACAACTCGGCGTGAGTCTAGATAAATCGGCTTCAACATCATCCTTCCAAATTTGAAATCTATGAAAATTTGGTGCACATTGCGGTTGAATTCCCAGTTTTTCTTCAATATTTGTCGGATGGTAACAATCTGATCTATAGTTGACCTTCCAGCACGAAATCCGCATTGTTAGTCGCCTAGAATATCTTCCAAATATGGTGTGAGTCTCTTTAGCAAGATGATTGATAGCACTTTATATGATGTGTTAATAAACGATATGCCTCTATAGTTTCGGAAATGTTCTTTGTTTTTTTTTCTTATATATGGGAACTATAACGCTTCCATTCCATTCTATTAAACATATTTGTTAACATGAAATCAAATTTAATTAATTTTCAAAAGAGCATGTGGCTTTGACCTCTTTATGGATTCAATTGAAAGAAAAAGAAATGTTTACGGGTTGCCATATGTTGGTTTTAAATGGCTAAAGATGATCCAAGGCGAAGACTGATGGAACAGTCCCGTATTGCTGTGAAGATAGCAGAATTTTTGACATTATATTAAAAATATAAACATAAAGAACTATACAAGTTTGTTTTTATAGATAAAACTTTGATTTTTCAGAATACACCCATATGTCGCTTATGGCAAGATGTGCATCATTAATGGTGCGGAAGCTATTTTTTCTCTGTATCGGTTTTAGTGGTCTACCATAAGGAAATGAATCAAACAAATTTTTTATCCTGGTTTGAAAATCAACTACAGATTAAATCTACATTAGATAGGTTTGTCTGAATCATCCCCAATTATAATGAATAACGCTCCATACCATAGTATGTTGTTAGAGAATGCACCAAACATGTCTTCAACCAAGACTGAAATAAAAGATTGGCTAACTAACAATAGACTGTCTTTTAATTAGACGATATTGGAAAACGAGCTTTTGCAGATTGTTGCGCAGTAAGTACACCTAATGGGAGTTCAGTTCAGGTTATCAATATTTATTTTTAGAAACAAGCCACCTACAAAACACATTGTTGATAATTTAGCCAAACAATATGGCCATAATGTATTATGTCCACCACCATACCACTGTATTTTCAATGATATAGAATTATTATGAGCAATTACCAAAAACATATCGATAGAGATGACTATAAAGAATGTGATGCTTTAAACATGTGGAAAAAAGCTCTACAAACTGTTACATCCCAGATATGTCAAATTTATATTAGTGCTACAGAAAATGTAATTAAAAGTGCTATGACCACTTGTACAAGATGACTACTTAGACTACTACTAGGTACTAGATTAGACAGGAAATTCTTCATATTATAATTATATAAACGCTGACAGTGGTTCCAGTAGCAGCTGTGACATAGATAGTGATGAGTAAGTAAAGCATTTTATGACTCTTTGCGGAGCATTAAAATTAAGCTGAATTTTTGTGGGTTTAAACTTATGATAACACAAACTTTTTCTAAAAAAAAACATAAGATGTAACAATACATTTCAAAGTAAATAAGTAATATAAAAAGTGTTCAGGCAATAAATCACTGAAAACTTTTGTTTTCAACACTTGCACAAAATTTATTATACTTTATTATCGCTACAGCTATTTCACCAGGTGTCTTATAAGTGAGCTATTTTTAATGATATTTTAAGGCTTTTGTTTTGAATGTGAGAAATTTGAAATTGGTTATTAAAATAATGATTATAATCCAGAAGGTAAAGTGCGTACGTAAAATCTGTTTTTTATTATTAAAACCCTATTATCCGTTTGTTAAAGGTTCTACCCGTTTGACCGATGTAAGTTTTTGGGCAGTCGCCGCATGTAAGTTTGTATACATTACTGTGTAAGTGCTTTTTTTCTCTTTTGTTGCTTTTAATATATTTGCTTAAGTTGTTGTTTGTTCTGAAAGCTGACATTATTCAGAATATGTGGACCAACCGACAATATTAATTACCAAGCTAATAAGTCACAACAAAATACCAGAAGAATCATATTATTCAAAAAGACCGATAAGAAACAATCATAAAATAAAAAATTACAGAGGTATTACCTTTATGAATACTACCCAGAAAATTACAACTAAAAGTTTGCAAGAACGAAGAAATCAGCGCATAAACTAAGCAGATAAGTAACAAGGTTTCCGTTCGGGAAGGTCGTATACAGATGCAATATTCTGCACAAAACATGTTACAGAGAAAGTGAAGCAAGTAAAAGCATTATAATTAAATAAACTTGCATTCTTATGTTTGATCGACTTAAAGAAGGCATTTGACAGAGCGAGAATTAAAGAAGTACTATATCTCTTGTATAATAAAATGATTCCTCTGGATGTTATTAAAACAACTGAAAGCGTCTATCAAAACAATAAGATGGAAGTCAGGAATGGAATAAGACAGGGGAATTCACTAAGCGCTATGCTATTTAATATAATCATGGATGAAGTCAGAAAGAGTGTCAATAAAGAAAGAAGATGCAGAATGTGGAACAATAAAATTAAAATTATCTGTTAAACGGACGACACAGTATTGATAGCCTAAAATGAAGACGGTCTTCACGGATTTAATACAAGAGCAAATGAATTTCATATGACGGTTTCAACTAAAAAAACTGGAGCAATAGTAATCAGTAGAGAATCAATAAAATGCAAGTTTAACCAAACAGAGCTCAAGGAGAAGGTTTGTTTCAGATGGAAATTATTTATCTTCTTTCTGTTCTATTCTGTCTACCTCCTCACATCAATCAATGGTCGGGTTCTTACACCCGTACCATGACAAAAAAAAATTTTCAATTTTTTAACGTGTTTGTGAAATCCAGTGTCGGTTTTTTATATGTTTTTTATATATTTTAAGAATTTCAACAACTAAAAAAATCATAATTTTGAAATATAAGGAAATGAGATCTCTCCTTTGTAGTGGTATTTAAAAATTGACCATAGCTCTGATGATGGCTTTGTAAAGCCGAAAGCGCTCAGCTAGGAATTGCCTAAAATATACACACTTCAAAAATACTTTTTTACATTTTCTTTCGACCAATTATTTATCTCATTCTATATTGATAACTTTTAAATAGGGTATTAAAAGATGTCAAATAAATTTTATACATACATAAATAAATATATTGATATATTACGCTGCTAATAAATCCAAAATTATTGTCAAACTATAAAACTCAACAATAGCGTTCTTCACAATGGATCATTAAAGATCATTGTTAAGTCATTAATTCATTGAAATTACAAAAAAATATATATTACGAAAACGTTCTAAGAGATAAAAAATGCAACGTTACACTATGATTAAAAAAAAAGTTAAATATTTAAGAAATTAACATAACAATTTTAAAAATACTAGAAATGATTTCACCTGTTGATATATCATGAATCTCTGAAGTATCATCATCATCATCAGTAGCTCGACAACACTTGCTGGATCCTGCTTTCTCTTGTTCCATTTGTTCCGTGTTTCTAAGTTTGGATCTTCCCTTTGACCTTCTCCCTACTAGTGTTTGCCTCATTATATGTTTTAGAGGATGGTACTTTGCATAGGTTCAGAGCTAAGAATATAGTAAGTTATACATTTTTTTATGTTGTCATTCAGTACTTAAATATTGATGTTTTGGATATGAATCGTTTAGTCTGTGTATGCTTTTGTGATTACAGTAAAATCTTCGAAGAGGCGAGGGAGGACTAATTAGTCATCATTCTCTTCGAAGTCGGCTTCTCCAATTTCATTTCTCCATAAGAGTCTCTCCTGTTTTCTCATCATCATCGTCATCATCAATTGCTCGACAACCCTTTCTCAGCCCGGGCTTGTTCTAGGATTTTCCGCCATTGCGTTCTGTTCCTTGCTTTATTTTTCCAGTTGGTAATCTAAGTTTTCAGATCTTGTTCTACTTGTTCCATGTATCTAAGTTTAAGCCTTCCCTTTGACCTTCTCCCTACTGGTGTTTGCCTTATTATATGTTTTGGTGTTTCAGTCTCCAACATCCGTTCAACATAGCCCATCCAGTGTAGGCGTCCGATCTTTATGGATGTTATGACTTCGGGTTCATTGTATGCTGTGTATAGTTCAAAATTATATCTTCTGCGTCATATGTCATTTGTACTTTTGTAAATGCAAAATCAATGAAAAAATGATGTGTGTCTATATTAAATTCACTAGTCTTTTCCAAGATTTGCCTCTGCCTGCAAAATCCACATTGATATCCCCCAACTATTTGTTCCGCATATGGTCTCGATCGGTCATACACAATATTTGACAGTATTTTATATGCCACAGTTAGTAGCGTTATTGCCCGGTAGTTTTTACATTGAAGCAAATCTCCCTGTTTATGTAGTGATAATTGCTCTGGTATTCCAGTCTTGTGGCAGTTGTTTATTATTCCATATGTTCACTATTAGTTCATGTATCGCATTCAATAGAGAGTCTCCTCCTTCCTTTATTAATTCTGCGCTAATGTTGTCTAATCCAGGTGACTTGTTGTTTTTCAGTCTGGTGACTGCTTCTTGCATTTCAGCTACTGAAGGGGGGGTTGTTTATATCCAACTATAGTTATAGTTGTTTATATAATTTCATCATATAGTGGATCTTCGTTTTTTTCAAACTTTTCTTAGAAGAATTCTGTCCATCTTTGTAGAATTTCACTCTTTGGAGTTACTATATCTCCTTCTTTGTCTCTGCACATCATTGTTCTTGGTTTAAATTCTTCTCTACTTTTGTTAAGTTTTGATAGAATCTTCTTGTTTCTGATGGTTTATTTAGTTCTTCCATTTCTTGGAGTTCTTTTTCTATGTGTTCTCTTTTCTTTCTGCGATGTATTTTCTTTTCTTCCCTCCTTAGCATTATATATTTCTCCTCTGCCTTTCGTGTTCTATGTCGTTATTGTAGTCGTTGATATAAATTATTTTTCCTCTGTGTTATGTTACGACACTCTTGATCGAACTACTGTTCTTCAGTTGATTTGAGACTTTTTTGTAGGCCCAGGTCTCTTTGGTCGCGTCTTGTATGATGTTTTTACACGCTTCCCATTCTCTGTTTATACCCTCGTGCTTTTGTCTGTTTTCTAGCCTTCCTATTATATTTTTTTTGTATTTTGCCTTTTTGCTCTTGTCTACTAAGTTTTTTATTTCATATTTTTCAATTTTAGATCCCTTTTCTTTTTTAATGTTTGAGATTCTGGCTCTTATGCTACTTACTAATAGGTAGTAATCCGAGTCTGCATTTGCCCTTCGTCTGCTGTATACATTTATTACGTCTGAGTGATGTTTAGAGTCAATAATAACATGATCGATCATATTTACTGTAACCCCATCTGGAGATCTCCACTTTCCCTTATTAATATTTTTTCGCTGGAAGCATGTGCTGGCAATAACCAAGGGAAGTTGCTAGATTTCTGAAGGATATGTAAATAAACAAAATTAACGGACATCAAGAATTTACAAGCAGTCAAAAAGTGATTTGTTTCTTTTGGCAGATATGATTATCAGTCCCTGGTATTCTGAAAGTTCTTCTAAAAGCTAGGATTAAAAATAATGAGTCATGAGAGAAATGAGTGTTGCAGTCATTTCAACTGCAACAGGTGCCAAGTAAACAGTGGTAACTTCTCTTTATATCTTTTGTATACATATTTTTTATATCTTAATGTAGTTAACTTAAATAATGCTACCAAAAGTTAAGATGAAGTTAAAATAAAATTTTTGGCATAGTTGGAAGTGAATCAATGATTTTCTTAGTTCTTTTTCACTAGTTAATATTATATTAAATATTATATGCTTATTAGACCACGTGTTCTGTTGCTTTGCTAATTTTTACTAAGTCTCTAAATGTTGTTAGTTATTTAATTGTTTATACAATATCACCATATGATGTCCATTTATTTGAGTTTTTGTACTACCTTTTTAATACCATTGACAACGACATATCTTTTTTAAGATGAACTGATGATGCTATCAGAATTCGATAGCGAAACGTCTTCAAAATAGATGAAGTAGTATCAACTTTGTCTTTTATTTCTCCACCTAGTTGACCGATAATTGAACCCACCACTCATCTGAGTGATCCTTATTTATATATGTATATATATATATATATATATATATATATATATATATATATATATATATAACAGTTTTGAAGTCTTTTTGGAAGATGGTCGATATAAGTTTGTCACGAAAGTTCTCCAGTTTGCTTCTTCATTAATCTTCATTACAAAAAGTAGATGTTTAAAAAAGATGCCTGGAGAAACAGCCGAAGATGCCGGACTATCTTTTGAATATGAAACTAAAAGAAGTATGTTTGAATGTTTAGACAAGCTACACCAAGAGCTTCAAACTAGAATGTAAAGAATGGAGACTGTATTAGAAAAATTCAAAATCGTTTAAGTCGAGTATTTACTCAATGATTGTGATAGAATTCGATAAGCAAGAAATTGTTAATGAAATCAAAAGATTTCGCCACTATATAAAAGCTGCAAGAATAATTGAAGAGGGTAAAAATTTGACCATATTGAAGACGGCGCAATTTATTTTTGAAATGGACCTGATTAAATCTGTTCCAAATGTGTTTAGAATAGTATGTGTCCCTATTGCTGCTAATGAACTTAGACAAAGTAATCAAACAATTTTTAGAAATACATAAAAATAAAAAATAAAGTTTGTAAGAAAAAACTTAAATAAATTAAAGTATGAATAAACAAAATAATCTTGTGTTATCAATGTTGACCCTTGCCATAGAATAATAAACAATCAGAATGCCCACTCTCAGATGCCGCCTTTGAAGTTTTTCAGCACGCGCGCCATGTTTTAGGAGGAAACACATAACACAGACAGTTGTTGTCTATACTGTGACAGACATATGGTTTGTGAGGTTATGTAATCATGTTATGTTATGTTTATATTTATGTTTAATTATATTATATTTATGTTATTATATTTAACAATGTTAATATAATTGTATAGTATGTCTATGATTGCCGTAAGTCAATTAAACCGGGTTAATTTTTCTATGCACACCACATAAACAACACTGGTTCCCTCTAAAACATGGCGGAACGTCTGCGCGAAAGAGATGCGCGTACTTAATTTTCCATGGAGAGTGAGCATTCTGGCTGTTGTGCCCTTGTTTTAAATGTCTTTATAATGAATAGAACCAAAGCAGATTAATTCAATTAAAAGTAAATTTTAGCATAGCATAGGCATACATTTTATAATATTTTATCTTTAGATTTTAAATATGTTGTATTTAGGTAGTTCCTATATGTAGGTACATCTCAGCTTTTTCTTATATAGGGGATAAGGGCCTCTTCGGTTACTTTGGCCCCTGGTCTCCTGAATTATAGTTACGCCACTGCTTCAAATTCATAACAATGCATATTTGGCTAATAAATTCCTGGTAACTGTCAAATTTGTCTCAAATTGCTTGCAATCACTGGCGCCGACTACGTGGGTGCTGCGGTGCCCGCGCCCCGGACAGGTAAATGTGAAGCACCGGACGCCGATGGAGAATGGAGTTGAATTTTCTGTCGGCGAACGATACATGGAGAGGAAATATCTCGCCCGCCCACTCTGCGCGCTTCGGGTTGAATTCTCGGACGTGCATCGTGCATCCTTCACTTGCTGGTTTTGTGTGTATTCTAACTCGATGGTTTATTCAATGTTGCAAGATAAACCAGTCGAATATATTTTAATTTGTCAGGCATACGGTGCGTTTTTTTGGTGAGGGGATGTGCCATCACTGTACATAGATTAAGACAGGTAAGTACAAAGGGGAAATCTTTGAAGCGTTTATTTGAAAAACAACATGTTATTGTCCAAGAATTAAAATTTTGGCAAATCAAGAAAAACTGCCCAGCTTCAATTTATTTCAAATCTTTCTTTTACTAAGATATTCATTGGAAGGAATGTGGATATCAAAATAATTGTACAAGTTGATTTCATATTTTTATTGATATATTAAACAAAAATCGGTAGAAACTTGGCGAAATAATCTATATCATCTATAATATTCATAACATTAGAGGAGGTATTGTGTTGAACAGTTTCTGCCATGCTGAACTAGTTTTCTATTACAAAAGAAACAAACATCACCTGTTATTAACAAAGAACGCACACAACTTATTGAACTGATAAATTTATAGACAAAATGATTCACGCTTAGCGATAACCGTTGATTAAGATGGGACAAGTGTTGCTTTTACAACATACCGCTTGGATATCTGTTGTTTTTCTAAAACTATCCGAATATTCTATGTAGTTTACTCCGGACATTTGGGATTTTTACACAATTGAATGTGCGAGATCGATAAAAACTACTATTTTATGCGAACAACATATAAAGTCAAATTTTCAAAAAATGAACATGCGTTGTTTTTCAAGTAAATGCTTCAATTGTGTATTAAAATGCTTTTGTTTTGTGACAACACGAATGAAGTGTGAAATTTCCATTCTAGATTCCTGATCACTAGAAATGGATAAGTTCATAATACGTACTCCGATACAAACTCATCAGGCTACGAGGAATGAACAACCTGTTCCAGTTCCATCGACATCTGTTGAGAGTTACAATGGTAGTAAAACCATAACGTCTAGTGGAAAGAAGGGCAGACAGTTTCGTGACACGTGGAGTGTCACTTATCCATGGATAACATATGACAGTACACTCGATAAAATTTTTTGTACTATTTGCAAAACAGCAGCCGCATTGAAGCTGCCAATAGCATCGACTGGAATAAATTCGCAGAGAGTCTTACCAACTTACGTTACAGAAGGTTTCAACTCGTGGGGTAAAGCGTTAGAGAGATTCAAGGATCACGAAAAGTCAGAATTTCACAGACATTCGGCGCTATCATTGAGACAGAACGATCAAGGCGTAAACGTCGCAAATATGTTGTCAAAGTCTAAATTGAAAGACATGACCGATGCAAGAAAATGTCTTCTCACAATATTTTCCACTATTAAATACTTGACTGTTCAGGGTATTGCTATCAGAGGACACTTCGATAGTACATCAAACTTCAATAATCTGCTTCATTTAAGAGCTAACGATATTGCAGAACTGCAGTCTTGGTTGGGCAGAACAGGATATAAATGGTTATCTCATAATATTTCGAATGAAGTAATGTCCATTTTATCGAATGCTGTTCAGAGAATTATTCATGACCGTGTCCGTTCGCAAGAATTTTTTTCAATAATTGCTGACGAAACATCAGACATTTCAGTGAGCGAACAAATGTCTTTCTGCTTGAGAAGCGTAAATGCTTCCTTGGAAGTTGAAGAATATTTCATCGGTGTGCACGAGACTGAATCCACAACTGCAGATGTTCTCTATAACATGATTAGAGATGTTTTATTACGTTGTCGATTGGAGATTGGCAATTGTCGCGGACAGTGCTACGACGGCGCAGCGAATATAAGTGGATGTGTCAATGGTGTTAAAAAAAAAATTCTTCTCGATGAGCCACGTGCTATATATGTGCACTGTCACGCTCATAGAGTGAATCTAGTCGTTCAAGATTCCTTCCAGAAAATCTTGCATGTCCATGATTTCCTCTCTGATATAAAGGACATTATCACTTTCATTCGAGATTCTCCGAAAAGACTCAGCCATTTCAAGCTATTTCAAGGCTCAGAAAAATCTCCAGCTCTTCGCCCATTTTGTCCCACTCGCTGGTGTGTGAGAGTTGAATCTTTGAAGAGTTTCTTAAAAAATTACGAGAATATAAGTGAATTCCTGGAACAGCAGAAATTGCAGCCAAGCGATGGAGGATCAAAAGCTAGCGGATTCCTCAACAAAATTTCGGATTTCGGATTTTACTTCCTTCTTAAGTCTATAATACTTATATTCGAAAGAATAGAGACATTGAACACGATCCTACAAGGACAAGCACTTGATTTTAATAAACCAACCAAACAAGTAGGAACTGTAAAAACGTCTTTGCTGTCGATTCGCAATGAAGGCAGGTATGATTAATTGTGGAACAATGTTACAACAGAGTCTGAGCAATTGGATTTGAACGAACCAATATTGCCCAAAAGAAGGAAGGTCTCAAGGAAAGTAGATGACATGAGACAAACCGAACACAATTTTGACGATGTTAAACAATTTTACCTCCAGATGTACTATGAAATTATTGACATGGCAGTGACTAGCTTGACGACAAGATTTGAGGAGGATACATTGAAACATCTCAGAAAAGTTGAGGCATTTGCGCTGGACAAAGCGGAAAATGCAAATTATGTGACATCCTTTTATAAAGAAGACTTCGATGGCGATAGACTGGCCCTTCATAGAAACATGTTCTTGGATATTACATCACAGCGAAATGTCCAAATTGAATCTATACAGGATATAGTGACATATCTGAGGAGTCATAGCGAGCTTTATGATATTTTACCTGAATATTTAAAATTCATAAAGTTGTTGGTGGTAATACCAGTCTCATCATGTACGGCCGAAAGATCTTTCTCATCATTGAGAAGATTGAAATAATTTTTAAGATCAACAATGAGCCAGAAGAGATTAAATGATGTAATGATACTGAATGTTCATGGCGACATGGTGGAAAATCTCGATTTGGAACAACTCTGCAATGAGTTCATCAAACGGTCCTCTGTTAGGATGAATTCTTTCTCCTTGTTCGATCCTAGAGAAAAATGAAATATAATATTTTACAGCCGTTGTCTGTTGTCTTATCATGTTCTATTGACTAATGGCAGTTTTATATGTATTAATTTTTTTTATTAGTGTAATGTTGATCATGTCGTGTTTATGTTTTTCGTAGATATAGGATATAGGTATGTTTATCTATCTTCATATTTTTCATTCAATAAACGTTAATAAATTAGTAGAATACGTTTATTTTCCTAAAAATTTGGCTACCCAGCCCACCCTACCTTTTTCACCACAAAGACAAAAACTTTGACAATCGAAGGTGAGGTGCACCGGACGGAATTTCTAAAAGTCGGCGCCACTGCTTGCAATAATTATGGATATACCAAAAATACTCGACCCAAAGGCTGAATTGTACTGAAATACATAACTGAAATACATCCAGAATTTATTATTGTTTGTTACCTTTCCCTTGGGAAATGTAAAATGTAAAAGAACATCAACAACTTGTAACTAATATTTTTCAAGCTTTTTCATTAACGAAAACGCAGCATATGTCCACTCCATGTGCTGTTGGACGACTGCCAATACAAAACAAAATAATATCGTGTGTGGTCAGCTATAGGTGATACATTGTTTGTGGTGTTGGTCGTCGTTAAATGAGGTTTCTCTGGTTTTCTGCTTTCTGCAGCTAACAACGATGTGTCGAAGAAGAAAAAGTAAAGCAAAGTGGGCCAAATGACTCCTCCCTCGAATTATACAGGGTGGATACTTAATCTACTTAAATCAAAAAGATTTTAGATTGATTGCTGAAATGATTTATTATAAAGGTGAGAGTGAGTATTTTTATATTTATTTGAAGATAATTAAAAATCTACAAGGCTTAGTTACATAGGTTTTGGAAGTCCGTATTAAGATACGCTGGACATTTTCGAAATATTTTATGTATACGAAGATATTCAGATATTCAGAGTAATCTGCAACAATTGTTATAAACATTTGATACCAGTGGAAGTCTTCGGACGCGAGTATTTGCGAATGGAGGACACATGGGTACAGAGTTGATTTTGCGTTATACCACTGTATGATATCCACAAGAAAGTAACAAGTTAATACTTAAAGCATTTATATTACATTAAATTAATATGTATATTTATAGTAATTGAACAATTACTAAAAGAAACAAAAGGAGAAGACTGGTTGTCCTTTTCTTTTTTTATTTCTATGTTTTTTGTAGTTCTTAAAAGACGAGTTCTCGATTCTTACAGCTTTTGTGGAAAGGGGCATATATACATCGATGATATCCGAGACGGCACGCTGAGGTTTTTTGGATACCATCGCTGTCAATGCCAGAGACCTACCTAATAAAAAAACACCCTTCTTATCCATGAATTACCGGCCGAACTGCCGTGAGGGACGCAATGTCGGTATAACGTTTGCTTGATCTCTCATTCGGGTACAATTCTCACGAATTCTTGCACTTTCTCACTACGACTGATTCCTTCTCTTCCTCTGTTCCTCCCTGTCCGTGTTCGATCTCGCCCCTTCTCATTCTACCTTATCTTCTAGCTTGCTCCTAGACACCCTGCCTTCTTTCGGGTCCCCTTACTTCTTGTTCCTTTCTCTCCAACGTTCTTTTCGCATATCTCTGAACTGTTCTTCACCGGTCTGATAACCTAAGCATCTCCTCCATCAGTTTCGTGACTAATTGTACCCTACTTTCTAGCTCTTTCTCAAACAAGCTCCTCCCAGCTATTTATCTATCGCATATCAATAGAGTCTGTGAGGCAGTGTCCGATATTTCACAGTACAAGCATTTGTTATTTTCTGTCTTTTAAAATCTGTAAAGGCATGTGCCCTGAAACAACCATGTCCTGTGAGCATCTGTGTCAGGAAATAATCCAAACATTAATGCCCGCAGTTCATCTATCTTCTCAGATTAAAAATCAGCGACTTCCACTGCCCCATTCTTCTCATCTCGTCCCATTCCTCTTGTCACACCATAACGTCCTCATTTCTTCTCTCTTATACTCTTCCTCTGTCCTTCAAATACACGTGCATCGAAATACACCCGATGGTAACTTGGAGCGCTCCACCACAGACTATTCTGTATGCACATGCCACCCTTTACAGACTTTTCCTATCTGCTCAGGTGAGCTGTCTTCTGTACGCCTTTGTTAAAACTGCAGTGCCCCAGACAGGCGCTGCGTAGGAGGCGATCGATTGTACAACAGAATTAAGGGTCTTCCTGATCTTAGTTTTAAGCCCTCCGATGTTGGGGATCCCCTAACGCGGCGGATCTCGCCGCAGCTTTGATTCTGCAAGTTTTGTATAAATATTATTTTCGATGTAAGAAAAAATAGTATTAACAAGTTCTTCTTTTTACCTGATTATTACATTTCTTTTTTTTAAGCAAAAGACCTAGATTATTTGAATTTGATACTTAAGTTGCTCTTGATGTCATTAAGAACCTTTTGGGCATCCATATAACATCCCCGCTCTAACTCTAACGTAGGCCTAATAGAGGACTGGTTCTGTATATGTAGGGTTGAATCAATCCCATCGTCACTATAGCCATTTTCTTGAATTCCTGGGAATATTTTGTGAAGTTTAATCTCGAGTCGATATGGACTTCTAACTACTTGACGACTTCTTCTGACTGGATTCTATTTTCTCACATCGTTAATTCTTCTCTTTTTGGTGCGGTCTATTGTGTAAAAATGATGAACTAAATATTATCTGTGTTGATCTTTACCTTCTATTTGTCTGTGTGGTCTGCAATTGTCTATAGGTGGTTTCCAAATCTCTCGACGATCCTCCTATTGTCTTTGGCTGCTATGTAGATTACTCCTGTTCTGCATATAAGGCTGTGTTTGTTCTGGTATCAGTGGGCAAATCCGAAATAAAAATATTATAAAGTATCCCTGATAAAATGGCCTCTGAGGCAACTTCTTTTGAAACGCTTGCATCCTGGACATCTTTTTGTCAGCTGAAACCTGAAAAGTTCTATTAGTCAATTATGCATGACATATGTTGTCTAAGTAATGATGCAGCCTAGCTTTTTCCATCTTGCAGATTAGGGCTTTTTTCCAAAGTGTGTCGTGGGCTTTTTTTCTATGTCGAATATAGCCATTCTTGTTCTTTTATTTCTGTTAAAGTTGATTCAATTCAACTTCGAAAGAAGACGACGTAAGAAAAATAGCATAAGATAAATCAAACATCCTAAAACGGGAAGATCAATAAAATGACGAAATGATAAACGACACCCAATAATAAATGGTTCTAAAATGAAACCAGCGTGGGTGTATCACGGAAGATACTTGCACGGCAACACTGTAAGGTAAAATGCGTGTAGGCACTAAAAATAAAGTCGGTTATCGGTCAAGTAAAGCATCTATTGTCTAAAATTCGGTATGTTTGCATTGTTTTTACTTTATAATTGAAATAATAGATGATTTATAGGTCTGTTAAATCAAATACGAGTATAGGGTAATACAGTGGGTGATACATAACAAAGCTATAAAATATAAATATTTATTTATTTATAATTAATTGTTGTCATACTTTATTTATCTCACAAATACCTAAAAATAATTTTATTTTCACATTAAAACAATCAGAATTATGCCGTATGGTTAATAGGTACCTACTTGGGTAGCGTCATCATTTGCTTGGCTCTGTGAAAAACTTAAGTGTCAGTTTGATTAACTGCTGTGTTTGGTGGTAATAATTAGAATGTCTTGTTCCATCATTTTGCAAAGATTGTCTGCCAGACTAAGGTCTGTCGTGCTACCAGGCCAGTCGAGCACCATTATCTGGTTATTAGCCAAAAAATTTGTAACAATTTATGCCTCGAACAATCCTTAAGCTTGTATAACTCGCTTTGTAATTCTTATATAAAAAAAAAGCGGTTTGTAGCGACGGGAACTGTAGCCTACACGCATGGAGGTAAAGGAACGGGCTTCAAATCATGATGAATATCGTTTAATATTCACAATTGCAACATTGAAACTGAATAAAAGTACTGAGTAAAAGCAAAACAATGAACAGCTAAAGTCCAAATGACATGTTTACACAGGTGTGTGAAAATTGCTATGGGGAAAAGAAAAGAGTAATGAGCATTTTCTAAATTGGAGCTACTGTTTATTTTTTTTAAAGCCCTTTTCTCTATTCGGATTGCCGATTATAGACCTCTCCTCATTCTCGCCATTCACCTCTGTTGTTTGTAATAAGACGTTTCCACATTGGTCCTGCAGTTATTTAAATATCGTCGTCCCAGCGCATTTGCGGTCTTCCTCGTAGTCTTTTGGCTTCATATGACCGCCAATTCCCAATATCTTTATTACATCGGGCATCCTTAAGATGTTCGTTGTGTCCAGCTCATTTCCATTTCAATTTAGCTGCCTGTACGACAGCATCTTTTACTTTTGTTCTATTACGAGAGTTTTTCTTATCTTCTCCATGTTTATTTTAGTGAATGTCGAGGTTTGAGCTCCATATGTAAGCACAGGTAGGATACAGAAATTAAACACTTTGGTTCGCAGTCTTTGAGGTATATTTTTATTTTTAAGTATGTATGAGTCTTCCGAACGCTGCCCATCCCATTTTGACACGTCTGCTTATTTCGGTAGTCTGATTTTCTTTGCTTACCTTGACATTTTGACCTAGATATGTATATTAATCTACGTGTTCTATCTCTGTCCCTTCGATGTTTATCATAGGTTTGTCATCTTTGTTTGACATTAGTTTAGTTGCTGAAATTCATTTTCAGTCCTTTTTTTAGGGATTCTGTGAGTAGCTCCTCAATTATCGTATTCAGTACATTCCACATATCGGCTATTAGTACTACATCATCTGCGTATCATCATCATCATCATCATTCCTCAACCTCTTGCATCCACTGTTGGATATAGGTCTCCTCCATGTTCTTCCACTGTTCTCTATTTTGCGCTTTCTGTATCCAATTTCCGACTGTTTTTCTCAAGTCAACCATCCATCTTTTTGGTGATCTGCCTCGATGTCTTTTGTCTTCTCTAGGTCTCCATTCTATGAGTCTTTTGGTCCACCTATTATCATTTAAACGTGCTAAATGTCCAGCCCATCTCCATTTGGCTTGTGCAATTTTTTCTATGATATCTGTCACTTTAGTCCTCTCTCTCACTATCCTATTTGGTACCATATCTCCTCTAGTTATTCCCAACATTGCTCTGTCCACTTTTTTGGGGTTACTCTCAATTTATTTTATTTCGTTCTAAACGTTTTGTGATGATCTTGGTAAACCATTTGTAGAGATGTGACAACAGACTTATCCGTCTATAATTCTCTAGGTCTGATATATCTCCTTTTTTGTGTATTAGGATAGTAATTGCATTGTTCCATTTTGTAGGGACAATACCTTGGTTTAGACATAGGTTGAATAGTTCAGTTACTACTTCCAGCAGTTTCTTGCCTCCTACTTTAACAGCTTCTATTACTCTTTGGTCATCTCCCGGAGCCTTGTTGTTTTTCATTTCCTTTAGAGTTCGTTTCACTTCTTCTATCGTTATGGTAGGCAGCAGTTCGGATCCTTGGTTCATTACTCTGCGTTCTCTAATTTGTGTTTTGTCTTCTTCTGTTAACTGGCTTTTGTATAATTCTTCATAGAAGCTTTTTGCTATCTCTACTATTCTCTCTCTATTTGTTGTTATATTACCTTCCTTGTCTTTTAGTTTAACAATTTCCTTTTTACCATCATAAAGCTTTCTTCTGAGTATTTTCATATTTCCATTTTGCTTAATCACATTTTGTATTTTCTCAGTATTATACTTCCTCTGATCTTTACGAATTGCTTTTGAGATATCTCTGTTCAGATTTTTGAGTTCAGCTGAGTCGCCTTTCTGCTCTGATCTCTTGATTTTTCTTTCTTTAATGAGCTTTCTGGAGTTTTCGCTCGGTTTCTCTTCTTTTCCGGCTGGTCTAGCATAGTACTGTTTTTGTGCAGTCATTAACGCTTCTGTGATTGCATTATTTACGGTTTCAACATCTGTCGAAAGAGGGTGGTTTAAGGCCCGATTTATAGCTTTCACATATTCTTTTGTGTTTTTTGGTGTACACCATTTTTTTAATTCTCTTCTCTTTATTAATCTTGTTCTTTCATTTTTTAAGTTTAACTGTATTGTAGATCTCACTGCTCGATGATCGCTACCAATGCCAAACTGATTTAATACTGTGACATCTTTGACATATTTTTTATGTGTTGTTATGAAGAAATCTATTTCATTTTTTACGTTTCCATTTGGGCTTACCCATGTCCATCGTCAATGTGGCTACTTTTGGAAAAAGCTATTCATCAAATTAATATAACTGATGGTTATGAAGAAAATTTAATAGTGTCTGGCCTCTCTCATTTCGACCTTCTAAACCGTGTTTTCCTATTGCCGTCTCTGCATCATCAATTTGAGTTCCTACCTTGGCATTGAAATCCCCCATAAGAAAAGTAAAATGACATTTTGTTTCCGATAATGCTGTTGTTAAATCTTCATAGAAGTTTTCGATTTCTTCTTCTTCATGTGCTGATGTTGGAGCATAACATTGTACGACTTTCATTTTGTATCTATTAGTCAGTGAAATTATTATGTATATCACTCTCTCTGATATTTGCTTAATATCCAATATACTGTTACAGGTTTTTTATGGATGAGCAGACCAATGCCACCATTTGAGTTTTTCAGGTTGTCATTTGTGTATAGCATGTGACCTGATTTCAAGGTTAGAAGTTGTTCTTCACGCTTCCGTCTAATTTCGCAAAGTCCTATTATGTCCCATTGCATACTACTCAGCTCTTCTTCGAGTTATAGGAGTTTATTGTCTGTTGATAGTGCCCTTACATTGTATGTTAGTAGTTTAAATAGTCTGATGTGTTTTCTATGTGTGTGGAAGTTTTGATACGTCAATTTTCTGTCGCCCCCAGAATCCTTGGGACTGACCAAGTTGTTCTGAGTGCAAGATTCTGAACGATTCGTTCTACTTGGCTGGGGTATTCTAGTTTTAAACCTTCACATTTCATTGCGTATCTGCGTATATCTACTGTTTATTTACTGATGAGTAATTAGTTGTGCACGTTCAATGGACGCTGGATTTATTGGAACTGAGATAAAGAAATGTGACACAATCAGACATGTATGATTTCAATTTCAAATCAATGCAAAAGTGGCTAGAAACTGGCATTAAATAGCACAAAACAGAAAAGAGTAGAGAACTCATGTAGAGGCCAAAGTAGAAATACGAAGATTTATTTGACAAAACCAAAATTTAGATTTTTGCTTTAATTTGTGTCTTCTATAAATTGCAAGGCAAAACAGTCGATGATAAAGGTATACGAGAGGCATGGGGATTTTAAATGTTGCATTCCACAACATATCTCCTCATCTAAGTTAAAATCCTTGGTTTCTTGTACTCATAAAGAGCAAACCGAAATAAAAGAAAAGACCTGTCTTTCCTTTCATGAAGAGGACTTTGGCCAGTAGTGGATATAAACAGGTTAAACAACTAGAAGATTGCCGGTTCCTACCTTCGGTAATTGTAAAAAATATATCATAGCACAAGAAAAATTAATTTGCGATCGTTTTTTACCAAATACATTTGGGCTGTGATGGCAAACCAATTAAACCAGATCTCTCTCTCTCTCTTCAATCCTGACCCCCCAGGGGGAGTGTAGTGTATTCCTGTAATTTGATCGATCCATCTTGTTGGGGATCTTCCTCGTGATCTTCGGCCTTCTACCTTTTCTTGTATTATGAGTCTTTCCATGTTTTCTGTGTTTGCTCTCATAACATGCCCAAAATATTTTCATTGTTGGAGATGGACTTTACTAGAGAGTCGTTGGCTAACTTTTAGCTCTCTTAAAATTGAATTATTTGTACTGCGGTCGGTCCAAGGAATTCGTAACATCCGTCTCCAATAGACCATTTCAGTGGCATCTATCTTTCTTCTCTCCGATTGTCTCAGAGTCCAAGATTCACATCCGTAGGTCAGTATTGGGAATATTAAGCAATTGATCAACCTCATCTTTATCGCTCTTGAAATTTGACAGTCCTTCCATATTTTGGTCATTTTTGCTGTGGCAACTTTTGCTAGATCAGATCTACGTTTAATCTCTTCTTGTAATGACCCTGTGTTTGTGATTAATGATCCCAGATATAAGTATGAGCTCACAACCTCGAACCGGTCAATTGTGGTTATGTGTGGATGATTGTTGTGTAGATCACTATCATGATCACTATCATGATCTTATCACTATCAGGATCACTATCAGGATCACTATCATGATCTTTGTCTTTGATATGTTTAATTGCAGACCAAATATTTAACTTTCGTTTTCGATCAGTCGTATAAGTTCTATCAGCTCTGCTTGACTATTTGCAAGAAGGGCTGTGTCATCTGCGAAACGTAGGTTGTTTAGTTTATGACCATTTATTGAGATGCCCTTTTCCCATTCTTCAAGTGCTCTTCGCATAATATACTCCCCATATATGTTGAATAATTGTGGAGATAGTATACATCCTTGTCTGACGTTGTTGATAGTGGGATGTTGAATTCCCTAGATTTCTTGATTATCTCTCTTATATTCAGCAGGTGTTCTCGAGTGCCTCTACCTTTGGTAAATCCAGTTTGCTCTTGTGGAATTTCTCTTTGGAGGAATGTTTTCAGTCTCTCATTGATTATATGTAGCATTATCTTGCTGGCATGGGATATAAGAGAGATAGTTCTATAATTGTCACATTTATGGAAGCTGCCTTTTTATGTATGGTCGTTATTGTAGATTTTGTCCAGTCTTCAGGCCATTGTTTGGAATGCCATATTTGGTTACAGAGTAGATGAAGTAACTTTACGCCGGTTTCTTCTGTGGCTTTAAGCATTTCTGCTGTTATCATATCTGCACCTGGTGCTTTGTTATATTTGAGCTTGTTGATAGCCCGTCTTACTTCATTTTCGAGTATATCAGGTTCTTCTTCCACCTCGTCAGAGATTTGGCTAACAAGCTCTTGGCGTTGATCATCTTTATATAGGTCCCTGCAATACGATCTCCATGTCTCTGCTATGTCTTCTCTGTTTGTTCTCAGGGTTCCAGTGTTATCTTCAATGGCCCAAGTTCTGGCTCTGAAGTCTCTTGTCAGGTAGCGTATTTTTCTAAATAGATCTCTCGGCTGATTATTCTGACCATGTCTCTCAATTTCTTTGCATATACTTTGATAGTACTGGTTTTGGTCGGCCTTAATTAATCCAATTTTATTAGTGAATCGGTAATTTGGATAGCTATACCTTAAATATTTATCAATAATTTAATGAGAACTCAGATAGGAGATAAAATGGTGATAAAATTTATGCCCAATGAAAGGATTTATACTGAATTTGGCTTTTGGTGGTAGTTTTCAGTTCTAACTTTTATGAATTTTATAATTTTTACATAAAAATTGCCTTTAATCATTTATTTGGCTGTCTTGTATTGTAGCAGAATACGAATTTAGTGATTACCTCTCTATTTTCTGTCTCTACAAATATCCATTGCCGGAGATAGAACTCCTCCAATTCTTTCCACGCATTTTTGTACAGGATGGTCTAAATTCAATTTTTTCCAGCAATATCATATTATCATCGCTATTGAGATCGCTTTAGTTCATTGAATTTTTTTCTATTTTCTTTAGTTCTGACTCCGACCTCTAAAATTACTTCCAACATGGAAGTAACGTTCCCTTAGCTTGTGTGACTTTTGCAACAATATCCTACACCTTTAAGCATTTCAGAACCCTAGTTCTATTTTCCAAACTTTTTCTGAATCAATTGTGAAGGGGTAACTAAGATAAACGTTGGATTCTTCTTCTTCTTCAAGTTCCACTCCTATCGGAGATTGGAAATCATTCTGGCAATTATAATTTTATTGGTTACTCGCCTGAATAATTCAATTGAACTGCATCCAAACCATTCACGGAGATTGCGTAGCCACGAGATTTTACGTCTTCCTACGCTTCTTCTACCTTTGATTTAACCCTGCACTATATTCCTTAGTAGTTCGTACTTTTCACCTCTCATTATGTGCCCCAAGTATTCCAATTTCCTGATTTTTATGGAATTTAAAACTTCGCATTGTTTTCCTAGTTGTTCGAGAACTTGTTCGTTTGTTTTGCGATCCATCCATGATATTTTCAAAATACGTCGGTAACACCACATTTCGAATGCTTCTAGGTTTTTAATGTTGGATTTTTTAAGTGCCCAAGCTTCAACTCCATACAAAAGGGTAGAGAAAATATAACATCGAAGCATTCTTATCCGGAGCGATATATTGATATCGCGATTACAAAAAAGTTTTCTCATTCTATTAAAAGTTGACCGCGCAATTTCAATGCGGCATCTTATTTCTTTTGTCTACTCAGTATCTTCTGTGATCCATACTCCAAGGTATTTGTACGAAGATATTTGTTCAATTCCTGTATTATCTAGTACTAGCCCAACTTTGATGTTTTGTGCTTTTGTAAATACCATGAACTTGGTGTTCTTCAAATTGATTTTTAGTCCATAATCGTTGCAATATATATTTAGTTGTTCAGCAAGGTGTTGCAGTTCTTCTAATGTTCCTGCCAGAAGGACGGTGTCATCAGCATATTTTATGTTATTAAGTGGCTCACCGTTTATTATAAGGCCCTCACTCATGGTCAGTTCGTTTTCAACTTTCACTTTTGCTGTTTGATTCCAATAGAGATTACAGATGATTCTAATGTCTCTACTGTCTATGTTTTTATTTAATAAAATTTATAAGTCGATTATGCTGCACTCTGTCAAATGCCTTCTCAAAATCAATGAAACAGGCATATACTTCCTGATTAATGTCTAAGCATCTCTGCGAAAGAACACTTAATGCAAACAGTACATCTCGTGTTCCCAGTCCTTTCCTAAATCCCATCTGTGTATTACTTATGCCTTCATCTAATTTCTTATGTATTCTATTGTGAATTACTTTTAAAAACAATTTCAAGACATGACTCATTAAGGCTATGGTGCGATGTTCATTGCACTCCTTTGCATTGGCTTTTTTGGGAACCTGTTCTATATATGGTATTGAATAGATCCAAAAGAAGATTAATAGATTCAGTATTCACAATTTTAAGTAATTCGATAGGAACTTCATCAGGCCCGGGAGATTTACCACCTTTAGCATGTTTCATTGCATACTCAATTTCTTCTCGTATAATGTCAGGCCCAGTATCATCCTTAAATTCTTTTGGTGCTTCTGTTCTCTCTTTGTCTTCAAAAAGTTATGCTATATATTGTGTCCATCTCTGCATTTTTTGGTTTATATCTGTTATAAGTGCACCCCTTTCATCTCTTAGTTGCCTAGTTTGAAGTGTTTTTCTCATTCCTGTTAATTCTCTAATTCTTTTATGCATGTTAAAAAAGTCATATTTTTTCTCAATTTCTTCTAGTTCTTGGCACTGCTCATGTAACATTCTCTCCTTAGCTTCTTTTATTCTCTTTTTTATTAATCGATCAGTTTCATTATATTTAATTGGATTTTTTGTTTTGAATGATTTTCTTTCATTCATTAATAGTAGTATTTCTTCAGTCATCCAATCTTTATGTTTTCTATTCTTTGGTTTTAAGTTTTCATTTGCTGTTTTAATTATTGCTGCTTTTATATTTTCCCATTTCTGATCAATTTTATAGCTACTTTTATTCAGTTCTTGGGCATTACGTAGATTTTCAGTAAGAGTTTTTACAGTCTGTTCCTTTGTTTGTGGTTCCCTTAATCTCTTAATATCAATTCTACTTTGTGTGGGTTTTTTAACCAGTTTTAATTTGGTTTGTAATGTGACTACTATGGGGTTATGGTCTGAACCGATTTCTGCTCCAGGGTAAGTTTTGGCAGACAGTATCGAATTACGAAATCTTTGTCTAATAAGGACAAAGTCAATTTGATTTCGGATTATTAAACGTTGGATGAACTACATTAATTCTCTTATTGAGGTTGTATAACTGTTTTTTATAGCAGGTGTGGAAAAATGGACCAAGTTTCCACAGAATCAAATTCTTTCTGTAATCTACAAAAACCCAAGTGAAGGAGTACATTGTTCATGAAGATGATTTCGGTGTTATGTCACTTGTTCGTGATTTTCCTCTCATTT
Organism: Diabrotica balteata; assembly: GCA_918026665.1. NCBI lineage: Eukaryota > Metazoa > Arthropoda > Insecta > Coleoptera > Chrysomelidae > Diabrotica > Diabrotica balteata. The sequence goes on from OU898278.1 coordinate 169,012,777, forward strand.
ACATATAAATCCCTCTTACAGACAAGTCTTACCTAAGCGTCTCTGATCAGATCTTCTTTGGTTTACCTCTCTATCTCTTTCTTCTTCTTCTTTTTGTGCCACTCCTATCGGAGATTGGAAATCATCAAGGCTATTCTGACCTTGTTTACGGCTGACCTAAAGAGTTCATTAGTGGTGCAGCCAAACCACTCTCTCAAATTCCGCAACCATGACATTCTTCTACGGCCTGGATTCCGTTTTCCTTCTATTTTTCCCTGCATTATATTTTGAAGTAATGCGTATTTATGTCCCCTCATCAGGTGACCAAAATATTCGAGTTTTCTTCGCTTTAGCGTTAACAAAATCTCTGGGTCTTTTCCTATTCTTCGTATTACTTCACAGTTTGTTATTCTTTCAACCCAACTAATCTTCAGCATTCGACGGTAGCACCACATCTCGAAACTTTCAATATTTTTCATGTTGTTCTGTTTGAGAGTCCAGGCCTCTACACCGTATAATAGCGTGTTAAATACATAGCCTCTCAGCATTCTTAATCGTAGAGGGATGCTTATATTTCTGTTGCAGAAGAATTTTCTCATCTTTATGAAGGTGGCCCTGGCAATTTCGATACGTCTTTTTATTTCACTGTTTTGGTCTCCAGTTTCGTTTATTAAAGTTCCCAAGTATTTGTAGTTTGATACTTTTTCAACTTGAGTGCCGTTTATACTAATATACGCTGGTTGTGTCATGTTTTTACTGAAGACCATATACTTGGTTTTTTTTAATATTGATATTGATATTATCTATTTCTTTCAGGAGCTTCTAATTGAGCAATTCTTTATATAGAGTGTAATTTAGACAATTAACATACCCTACCAATTTTAATCTATGTTATGTCTCATTTTAGCATTAATTGGCGAGAGTGGCGACCACTAACAATAATTCAAAAACTTATGACAAGATTAATCTTCAAACTTCCCTATCTGTGACAATTGCAGAAGCAGTTTAATCTTGCCTATGGTCCAAATCCCGAATCGAAGATAAAAACAGTAATGAAGCAATTACCTCTATAATATAATATTCATACAAATGTAGCTATGTATAATCAGTAATTTATTGTTTAAGGATTAAAATCCTAAATTTGAATATAAATACAAATTATATTAATATTTCCACTCTCGTACATTTAAAAACGTGTCACGCTATCAACTCTGTTTATGGTTATCTTTTTCATCGTATGTGGTATTGTAATACAATCGCTTGCTCACTGACCATTTAATTCTCGCATGCTTTTCCGATTAATTCCACCAAGAAATGTCTGACATGAAAATTTTATAAAAGCTGGACATTAAAAGAGTTTAACCTAAAATCACAAGTTTAAAGAATAAGAAAATACAGAAAATAAATGAATAAACTCTTAATATATGATGGGGAAATGATAATTAAAAACAGATATTTTTGTAAAAATTGTATAAGTGAGAGCGCCCAACAAAGTGACGTGGCAAGTGGCAAGTGGCAGGTAGCACGCGTCTAGCATGTTATTTAAAATGTAACCAATCCAAACGAATGAATAGAATGAATGACGTCACTGTCATTTTGTGTGCGATGAATCATTCGTTTTCATTGGTTATGCTTTAAGTAACATGCTAGTCGCGTGCTACTTGCTACTTGCCACTTGTCATGCCACTCTAGTGGGCGCTCTCCCTTAGTTATAAAAACCTTTTTGGGGTCGATGTCAGGTAAACTAAATCGATACATTAACCGATTTATGTTCTAAAACTAATACAACGTAAGTCAAAGGATAAAATACAAATGGAAAATGTCCATAAACTATAAATTAAATTTAAAACGTTAGTTTCAAATAAAAAAATTGTCTTAATATTTGGTGGAATGGTTCAGCTAACAATTGAAGATGACTTTGAAATTCGTGCTTGAGCTGTAGGGATACGATAATAAATTAACGGAAAAAGCCTCATACGACGATCAAAGGAGATCAAAGAAACCGACAGAGAATAAGATATCGAGTTAGATATGCCAAAAGTGGTACCCATAAATTAAGGTACAATTTATTTTACAATATAAAAAAACTGATAAATAAAAAATTGATAAGAAATTATTTCCGAAATATAACAATACCTTACTATAGGGACGGGATGTTAATTCATCACTTAATAGCTCCTCATAAAATTTTTAGACCCTCCGATATAAAGCAAACTGGTCACTTGTATCCTTTGAAAACCCGTAAACTGATCACCTCAGATAGGAAAACCCATCACCAGCATTTTTGCCCCAAATGCGCTTTTTTCTAATCCGAAAGATTTCCTGTTATAATTATACCTGCTACACTTTTTATTTACTCGATAATCTATTAAGGCGCGTACAGACCTACAAATGCATGCGGTGAGCAGCCATGTATACACATACGTGTGCAAATGTGGACTGCGCTTAACTTCTCGCCGAATGCGTTGCTTCTCCTAGACATCGAAATTTCAAAAGGACCAACATTAGAGGAATTGAAGGAAGTAATACAGAGGAGCAAAAATGGAAAAGCCCCTGGTAAATATAGAATTACTATGGAAATAATAAAATATAGATAAAGGAAGCTTAGAGCAAAAGGCACTATTGGAAAATATATAGAAAGGAGAGAAAATACCAGAGGACTGGGAGGTAGGCAGATTATAACAATATATTAAAAGGGAGACCAACAATTAAAAGGAAAGGATTAATGATATCACTTAAAAAATTTAAAATTTAACATAAACTCAGAAAATTAATAGAAATGGCAATGAGAACTACAAAAATTAGCATAAAGACAAAAAGAGGAGAGACAGAGGATTCAGTATAAATAAAGGGATGAAACAAGGAGGTGCCTTATCGCCGACGATATTTAACCTAGCCTTTGAATATGTACTAAGAAATATAAATAAAGGAAATCTAAGAACAAGAGGTGGTCAAAAAACAGGAAAATAATGAAAGAAATGCCAGAAGAAATAAAAGAGAAAGGGGAGGTAATGGGACTAAGATTAAATCAAGAAAATACAAAAATATTAAGGTTAGGGAAAAATCCAATGAAAGAAAAAATCAAAATAGGAAGTTCTGAGTTTGAAGAAGTAGAATACTTCAAATACCTAGGAGTTAGAATAAGCAAAGCTGGAGAAAGGAAGTCCGAAATAAAAGAAAAAATAGTAGCAGCAAGTAAAGCTTATTTTGCAAACAAAAGATTACTTAAAGGCAAAACACTGACTAAGAAAACTAAAATGAACATTTATAACACCATCATTAGACCAATACAAAATGTGATTGAGCAAAATGGAAATATGAAAATACTCAGAAGAAAGCTTTGTGATGGTAAAAAGGAAATTGTTAAACTAAAAGACAAGGAAGGTATATAACAACAAAAAGAGAGAGAATAGTAGAGATAGCAAAAAGCTTCTATGAAGAATTATACAAAAGCCAGTTAACAGAAGAAGACAAAACACAAATTAGAGAACGCAGAGTAATCAACCAAGAATCCGAACTTCTGCCTACCATAACGATAGAAGAAGTGAAACGAACTCTAAAGGAAATGAACAACAACAAGGCTCCGGGAGATGACCAAATAGTAATAGAAGCTGTTAAAGTAGGAGGCAGAAACTGCTGGAAGTAGTAACTGAACTATTCAACCTATGTCTAAACCAAAGTATTGTCCCTACAAAATGGAACAATACAATTACTATCCTAATACACAAAAAAGGAGATATATCAGACCTAGAGAATTATAGACCGATAAGTCTGTTGTCACATCTCTACAAATCGTTTACCAAGATCATCACAAAACGTTTAGAACGAAAATTAGATTTCTATCAGTCTAAGGAGCAATCTGGGTTTAGGAAAGATTATGGAACAAATGACCACCTACAGGCACTTAAAATACTAATTGAAAAATGTGTTGAATATAATAAACCACTCACGTTGATTTTCATAGACTTCAAGAAAGCTTTTGATACCGTGGAATTACCGGCAGTATTAGGAGCATTAGAACAAAGCCGAGTAGACTATAGATATACAAATTTGATAAAACATATATACAACAACGCAACAGCATCTGTTAAAGAGCGATTCTGTATAAATATAGAATTGAGCGAGGAATTAGACAGGGCGACACCATCTCCCCCCAACTATTCACTGCAGCTCTGGAATATGCCTTTAAAAAACTAGATTGGGCTAAAAGGGGAATAAATATTGATGGTGAATACTTAAGCCACTTGCGCTTTGCAGATGATATTGTCATTATAGCCGAGAGTTTAAATGAAGCTCACAAAATGATGGAAGAACTAAAACAGGCAATAGAACAAATAGGCCTGAACATAAACTTTGAAAAAACAAAATACATGACCAATTTAGTTCCAAGTGATGTTATGAGGGTATATGGGAACGAAGTACATCAGGTCTTTAGCTATATCTATTAAGGGCATGAAATTAGAATAGGAAAAGACAATCAAACTTGTGAGATACAGCGTCGCATAGGCTTAGGATGGGCAGCATTTGGCAAGATGCGAGATATTCTAAAAGGAACGCTACTGATTTGCTTGACGAAAAAGGTTTACAACCAATGCATACTGCCAGTAATAACATATGGTTCCGAAACAATAACTTTACCCAAACATTTTGCAAATAAATTGAGAGTAACCCAAAGAAAAATGGAAAGAGCAATGTTGGGAATAACTAGAAGAGATATGGTACCAAATAGGATAGTGAGAGAGAGGACTAAAGTAATAGATGTCATAGAAAAAATTGCACAAGCCAAATGGAGATGGGCTGGACATATAGTACGTTTAAATGATAATAGGTGGACCAAAAGACTCATAGAATGGAGACCTAGAGAAGACAAAAGACACCGAGGCAGACCATCAAAAAGATGGATGGACGACTTGTCCATCAATCACAACAGTCGGAAATTGGATACAGAAGGCGCAAGATAGAGAACAGTGGAAGAACATGGAGGAGACCTATATCCAACAGTGGATGCAAGAGGTTGAGGAATGATGATGATGAATTAGTCCAATATTATTGTATGCAGGAGAAATAATGACGACGGTCAAAAAATATGAAGAAGACTTAAGAATAGCGGAGAGAAAGATTATGAAAACCATACTGGGACCAATCAGAACAGAGTAAAATGAATATATAAGCAGAACAAATGCAGAGATTAAGGAAGAACTAAAGAAAGACATCGTAACTAAAATAAAGCAATGCAGAGCTAGATGGTTAGAGATGATAAAGCAGTGACATACGCAATGATATAATGGAATCCAGGAGGAAGAAATAGAAGGGAAAGAATAAGATCAAAGTGGCTGCAAGAAGTTAAAGAAAACCTCCAAAGGGCTGGAGTCACAGAATGGAGAGGAAAAACTAGAAACTGGAAAAATGGAAAAATCTCGTCAAGAAGATAACATACACAAAAGGGACTGATCATGTAAATGGAGAAAAAATATTAGTTTGGCGTTCTAGCTAAGAGATATAATTTCGGCTTTTTAGACAAATGTTTTCCAAAACTTCTATAAAACTGCTCCGGATCAACTTTATAGAAAGGAGGGAGATCAAATTTATATGACTTTAGTCTAAGAAACTGAAGATTTTGGCTTTATATACTAAAACGTTCGAAAATTGTCAATAAAGCTAGATTTTTCAGCTTTATAGAAAACCGGGCGGAGACATTTCGCATTTGATTAGCCTAAGAAGCGCTATTTAGCCGGTTTTTAAGCTATAAAGCTGAAGAAACTACGACATATACAAACTTGGAAATTCTTCTCTTGAGAAATTCAGACACGATTTCCACATTCACCGTTGCGTTTTTGTCAGCCAGTACGCTCTCGTCCAACCTCTATACAACAAAAAATATTACGACTATAGTTACGCTTTCATTATACGCAGCACAAGAGAAAAAATTGATTTGAACTACCGACGTTTAGATGTGTATAGAAATCCTTGACTGCTACATCTTGGCTACTGATATTTTCCAATCAAATTTTAGTACATATAAAATAAAACGGTTTTATTGTTTCTCTTATCACTGCAAACGAAAGCAATTATTTTTCCACTGACTTAATTGTATTTCGTTTATTAAAGAAAATCGATGTTTATTCTAATGGGTGGAAAGAAGATAGATAGGACGATGGTAAAGATATTTTATCTGTTTCTGGCTGTGGTTACTGTGTTTTTGTTCAGTTGGTTGATCACTGCTATAAAGCTGGAAGAGGATGTGGTGTCAGGTATGTAGTTCGGTCCACGTTTATTACATATTGTGCTACATTTTAAATCAACATGGCTCTTTAAATCATAGGAAATAAAATTAGATGCATTTAACGAATGAATCAAAGATAATGTATGAAATCATTCTACCTCTGAAAAGTGACTTTCTAATATTAGATTTCATCTGTATAGACAGAAAAAATAGTGTCTTCTGTATGTTCACATAGTACTATCGCAGTCACTACAAATTATTTTTTTTAAACCGTTAGTTCAGTGTTTTGATTTATATACAGTAGAACCTCTGAGTCGAACGTCATACGAGACGCCAAAAAATTCATAGACATAAAGAGGTTGGGAGTCATTCTTACTAATTTTAAGTAAGAAAGGTAAAATAAATAAAAATTCAAGTTACAGAGGCAACAAACATTTTTAGTTACTATAAATCAATATTATTTCAAAACATCCTTTAAATATATAAATATGAGATTAAAAGAGTCAGTTTTTTGCTAGAGAATTACATTGATCCTTATCTATAGCATTGTCTAAGGTATAAAGGGCAGACATTTCTCTTTCTTGTTCGTATAATTGATGTCTTTTATACCATTTAAATTATTATTATCTCTTTTCTGAGGTACTGAATTGATCATTTCGTCATCAGATAATGACCCAGTAGTCGTCATTCCATCATCGCACGTAACAAAGTTCTCAAAGAATATTCTTGATCCAGACATCACTGTAATGCATTCTATAGGAGGTGAAATAGACAGAAACCAATGATGAAAACCACAGTATACATAATAACAGTTTATGTTTGTCTCATTGCTTGGAATACATCTATTGTAGAATTCTTTTTTCTTTCGTATTATCCAACAAATTCCTGGAAACTTCTTTTCGATATAATGATTTAAACTTTTTAATGTTACCTCGATCCTTAGGCTGTAATTTTCATGTAGTATTGTCAGGCAGATATTGGATTTTGACTGATTTCATCTGGGGAATATCATTATAGACTGTACAATTATGAATGATTAACAAGATTTTTCCTTTTGTTTAGGCCATTTTTATATCAATATTTATTATAAGAAATTTTTATATAAGAAATAAATAAGAAAGTTTTTAAAAATAGCAGAAGTCATCCATGTTTTTTTATTTGCTTCATATTTCAAAGGTAGTGATTGACATCTTGAAAAACAACAAGACTTTATAACAATAAAACACTGAAAACTTTGTTTTCAAACTTCCACAAAATTTATTTTAACCTCTTATCACTACAGCTGTTTTGGCCGATTGCCTTTCTCAAGTGATCTATTTTTGGCATGCGTTTACACTTTATAGTCTCTAATGAAATAGGTTGAGGAGAGGAGAACTGTTTGTCTCAAGTTGGTCATTCAGAATTATATCTGCGTTTTTTAATTTGTTGATTTCCATAGATTTTAACAAGGATAGCTTAAGGCCTTTATTTTGAATGTGAAGAATTTTTAATTCGTCATTAAAGGAATGAATGTGATCTAGAAGGTGAAGTGCGTATGTAGAATCCGTTTTTCTATTATTGAAAGCCCTTTTATGTTATGATATTCGTTTATTAAAGTTTCTACCAGTTTGACAGATCCTCGAAAAAGCGCAAGAGTTTAACATAGATATGTATCATATTTTTGTCGATTTTAAAGCTGCATATGACAGTGTCTTAAGACCAAGTCTTTACAACGCTATGAATGAGTTAGGAATTCCAAAAAAACTCATACGTTTGATAAAAGTGACAATGGCGAAGATGCTATCAGCAGTAAAAATTCAAAACGACTCGTCAACCCCATTTCAAATACATAGGGGGTTAAGGCAGGGAGATGCGCTGGCGTGTCAGCTTTTTAATGTCGCCTTAGAAAAAGTTGTACGAGACGCTAATTTAGATAGCAGGGGAACAATATTTAATAGATCAGTCCAAATTCTAGCATATGCAGACGACGTGGACATTATAACAAGAACTAGGGCGAGAACTGCGGAAATCCTAACCGAGCTAGTAGCAGCAGCAGAACGAATGGGGTTACATATAAATCAAAATAAAACCAAATTCATGGCGACTAACACAAACACAAGAGCTGGAAATGTTGACACAAATTTAATCATCAATGACCAAAACTTCGAAGCAGTCAATGAATTCATATATCTAGGGACATCGGTTAACCCCAATAATAATACATCTGAGGAAATAAAAAGGCGAATAATAATTGCAAACAGGTGTTATTATGGTCTATCAAAGTACTTAGCTAACAAACGTCTGTCTCAAAAAACTCGTATAAGGCTGTATAGAACACTGATAGTCCCCGTTCTTACATACGGATCAGAGGCATGGACGCTAACGAAAACAGATGAATCCGCTCTATCCATGTTTGAAAGAAAGGTGCTACGCAATATATTTGGAGCGGTCTGTGAGAACGGAATATGGAGGCGTAGATATAACTTCGAACTGCAGAATATCTACAAGCATACGTTTGGTGGTAAAGATATTACCACTATAATTAAGCGAAACCGCCTGCAGTGAGCAGGACATGTAGCCCGGGCCCCTGAATCGAACATGATAAAAAAGATTCTAACAGCGCAACCTGTGGGAATGAGACGACGGGGTAGACCAAAGCTGAGGTGGATGGATGGGGTAACACAAGATGCAGAGAAGATCGGATTCGGCAACTGGAAAATTCAAGCAAGGGACAGAACAGAATGGCGTAGAAAGCTTGAGAAGGTCGAGGCCCTCTAAGGGCTGTAGCACCAAGATGATGATGATGATGATTGTCAGGCAGATATTGGATTTTGACGGATTTCATCTGGGGAATATCATTATAGCCTGTACAATTATAAATGATTAACAAGAGTTTTCCTTTTGTTTAGGCCATTTTTATATCAATATTTATAAGAAAGTTTTTAAAAATAGCAGAAGTCATCCATGCTTTTTTATTTGCTTCATATTTCAAAGGTAGTGATTGACATCTTGAAAAACAACAAGGTTTTATAACAATAAACCAATGAAAACTTTGTTTTCAAACTTCCACAAAATTTATTTTAACCTCTTATCACTACAGCTGTTTTGGCCGATTGCCTTTCTCAAGTGATCTATTTTTGGCATGCGTTTACACTTTATAGTCTCTAATGAAATAGGTTGAGGAGAGGAGAACTGTTTGTCTCAAGTTGGTCATTCAGAATTATATCTGTGTTTTTTAATTTGTTGATATCCATAGATTCTAACAAGGATAGCTTAAGGCCTTTATTTTGAATGTGAAGAATTTTTAATTCGTCATTAAAGGAATGAATGTGATCTAGAAGGTGAAGTGCGTATGTAGAATCCGTTTTTCTATTATTGAAACCCCTTTTATGTTATGATATTCGTTTATTAAAGTTTCTACCAGTTTGACCGATGTAAGTTTTTGGGCAGTCGTCACATTTAAGTTTGTATACACCACTGTGTAAAAATGTGTTAAAATAAATTTTGTGGAAGTTTGAAAACAAAGTTTTCAGTGTTTTATTGTTACATAAAATGAATTTCCATCAAGTAACAGTCGAAATCATCAATTAAAAGTTTTATAAATTTACTGACTACTAACGGTGAGAGTTTTTCTGTGACCGACATGTTTGCTGTTAGCAGAATAGTTAAACGTTCATTGATATCATTTTTAAAACTAAGAGTCTTATCAGGAAGACATTTAAAAAAATCCATTTTACAAATCTTGCAATTCACTTTTCTATTTGTTTCAGGTTTCAATGTTAACACTAACATTTTTCCCATAAACTTTTTAAAAAAAAGTTCATGTCTTCTTTTGAACTTTTTTATCCATCCATTACTGGCCCTGAAATTAGTTGCTCCCAATTATTTAGAGTATATTTCGGCTTTATCTTGTAATAGTGGTCCACTAACACTGATATGTTGGGTCCGACACTGCTCAAACGTTATAGTAAGCAGTCCTAAGCCTGCAGATTCTGCAATTCGTCGTCTTTTGCGGGACAAATTTTGACTGTTTTGAATTTTTTTTTAATGATATTTGATTAATTTTTTTATTATCGTTAACAGAGTACTCATTGGTAGGCTAAATTGTTCAGCAATATTTATCTTCTTTTGACAATTCTTCATAGGCTTCAAGCACTTCTAACTTTCCAGCAACACTCAAAAGTTTTCAGTTTACGTTTCATAGCACTCATGTTTTAACAATTTTATTTGTAAACTGTTGAAAAATATATATGTTGCGATAAAAACAAACTTATTGAAACAATTTTTTAATCGACAACAAATGACTTGCTTCAAGTTCAAATGAAATCAAAAATAATAAAATTAAATACCTCACACCAAGGGAGTAAGCACGTGTTAATGTAAGTCATAAATTCCTTAATCCTGGTGGTTATCCTGTTTATTGTATACTGCCAAATTGTTTTTCAATAGACAATGGTGTATTTATCTCTCTTGTCGTTTCCTCATTGCTGAGAATCGTGATTCCCTACAATGCGGGCTGTCAATTCTCTCCATCTCTTGCGATTTTGGGCTGCTCTCATGGACTCGGAAAACGTCTCTCCAGTGGCTTTCTGTACTTGATCTGACCATCGGATAGGTGAGCGTCCTCGGCCTCTACGTCCTTCTACGTTTCCGCACACAATTAGTCTTTCTAAGTTGTCATTGTCTCTTCTCGCAATGTGGCCAAAAACTTTAAAACATTTGCAAGACACTGAGAGGAGAGTCTGGTCTGAATGTTTAGCTCTTCGAGAATCGACTGATTGGATCTGTGCTCCGTCCACGAGACGCGTAGCATTCGTCTCCAGCACCACATTTCGAATGCGCCAATCCTTTTCCGTATTTATATCGTGGGCAAATTCTTAAAGTCGCTAACTGATTTTTCTTCGAGCTATAGAAGTCATAAGATAATCGAGTCCTTAAGGTTATACAATGGTATCCTTAAATTCTGAGTAAGTTCTTATAGGCGTTAATTTTTATTGTGAATATATATATACCAGAATAGCTTACAGAGACACTGATTATTTCGAATAATAGAGGGTTAAGGTTTCTATTAATTAAGGTTTTGAGGCTTGATAGGAAGGGATCATTTTTTCGAGTTTTGGAGATTTTCGACCTATCGAGGTTCGACTTACAGAGATTCTACTGTATAAATAAAAATAAATCAAAAAATATAAGTGGACCAATGGCTTAAACAACGAATTAACTAACTTAAAAGGTATTGTCGCTAAAAAAGTGGGTTTATTGTTAAACATTCGAAAATTACCTGATTTTGTCTATCTGACTTTCGAAAGATGGTAGTGGCGTTAGGTTTCGATTGCTAAGATCGTACTTATCCATCTTTTTCTAGTTCATTGACCATTCATGCTTCCAGCGTATAGGAGACAATCTTTTGGTTGTTGGTGATTCATTTTATTATCGACGATCAGTTTTTCTAGGTTCTAGTTCTGTTCTTTTGCTACGTGTTCGAAGTCTGAGGAAGGCCTATTTTTTTGTTGATGACAGTCTTATGTTGACTCTTCATCATCATCAAGCTGTATGCGTTTACTGCTGGACATAAGTCTTCCTCAGCTATTTCCATCTGTCTCTGTCTTGTGCGACTTGCGTCCAGTTATTGCTAACATGCTTCAGGACGTTAGTCCATCTAGTTGGTGGGCATCCACTCTAAAATACGTTTTGTCTATCGGTTATTTAATAATCTGGCAACATATATGATCCAATTCCATTTTAACGACGCGATTTTTTTGATAACGTCTGTTGTTTTTGTTCTACGACGTATTTCTTTGTTTCGGATTCGGCCTCTCGGGGAGACACCCAACATCTGGAGCTCCATAGCCATCTGAGTCAGGCGAATCTTATTAATACCTTTTTGCGAATGTTAATGTGTCCGCTCCATAAGTCAGTATAGGTAACACTTGTTGAATCTTAGTAGCATTATAAATGATATGATGAGGCTATACTCAGTGTATGATATTCGCAACGTAGAACATTAAGAACGTTTCTGTATTTTGGCACTCGTAAAATATTTCCCAAACATCTAACTCTTTATGCCCTGATTTTCTGTGTTATTTTGGGTCTCTTATATACCTCCATTAGCTATTGGTTTGTTCTTTTGCGCCATTCCCCGTAAGCGTAAGCCCTCTTCATACCACCCAACAATTTTCTCAAGATTTTCCTCTCCTAAATCTATAACTTTTTGTTCTTTCTAATTCATTGTCCAAGTTCCACATGCATAGGTTTGTACCAGATAAAGAATTTGGTGGTACTGACCGTACCGAACACTATAAGTCTCACTAGTGTTTCATAAGTTCAAATCTTGGCTGCCCTGGATACGTTTTTCGTCTTCAACGTGCGTTTAATGATCCTACTGCTTTGCTACTTTTCAACAACCATTTATCTATTTCTTTCTCTTCGCCTCCTATATTTGTAACTGTTACTCCTAGGTACTCAAATTCTGTTACTTTCTCAAATTTACACTCTCTCTCTCTCTCATTTGTCCCTAGAGTAATCCATTTATTTTCTTCTTCATGTTCCCCTCGTATTTCCATATACTTGGTTTTTGCATGATTTGGAGTCACGCCACGTTTTCTAGCTTCTTCTTCAAAATTAGCCAAGATTTTTCAAAGTTCTATTCTTGAACGTGCCAAAAATACCAAGCCTCTGCGAAAGCTATGCACTGTTGTCATTTCTTCAGACTTGTGCCACTCCTGCAAAGTGTAGTCATCCAGATCTCCTTTGCCGCTATAATTTCTTTACGAATTTGACTGTGTAATTTCGGTACCCTACTTGGTCCTGCCTAATCTTACACTGCCTGAGTTGTTCCATCATTTCTAGTATTTCTTCTGTCATCCACTCATTCTTGGTAGTTGTTTTACTCTCGAGTAGAAAAGTGTTGTTCACCTCATCAAATGATTCTTTTATGGTGATCCATGACTTTTCAACGTTATTCTCAGTTGCCATATTAGAGAACCTATTGTTTATTTCGTCTGTGTATGCCTCACTTGTTTCATTGTTTGTGAGTTTTCTGATGTTTACTGATGACTTCTGGTGTTTTCTTTTAGCTGTAGCGAGCCTCAGCTTAATATTTGCTACTAAGAGATTGTGGTCGGATCCTATGTCTGCTTCAGGTAATGCAGATACCTTAGTAATAGCATTCCTGTACCTTCTATTTATTGTCACATAAGCTATTTGGTTCCTTATAATGCCCTGATGTCCGTTTAAAGGCGACTTCCATGTGTAATCCTCCTTGGTGGTAACTTCTTATACCAAGTATTCGTTATGACTAGATCTTTGTCTTGGCAATAATGTATCCATCTGTCCCCTCTGTCATTTCTGTGACCAAGACCATATTTTCCTACTACGTGATCTACGGCTCCTTCCCCAATTTTTGCGTTAAAGTCTCCTAATACGATGTTAATGCCGTGATTCTTAGTCACCTTTAAGGCTTTGTCTAGTTGTTGATAAAATCGCTCTAGTTGTTCTTCTGGCTTGTCTGCTGCAAGGGCGTAGACTTGTATAATATGTATGTTAACTTTTCCATGCAACTGAATAAGTATGACTCTTTCGGAGATCGGAACAAAGTTCTTCACGGATACGCGCAAATTTTGGCTTGTCAGAACTCCCACCCCATATCTGTGGTGAGGGTCTGTGCCTTCATACCTGTGCCTTCCCATCGCAATTCGCTTATGCCGAGAATATCGACGGTAATTCTGTTCATTTCCTGAATTACATTTTGTAGTGTGCCTGCTGCAAATAAGCTTCTGACATTCCACGTACCAATTTTGGTTATCTGATCAAGTTAAAACCGGGAGATTCTTCGCACTTCTTGGCTATTTAAGGCCTGCCCGGGACTAGGGGACGTTTGTTTTGGTTCTTGCAACATGACAAGAAAAATCTACGGGTGGATGTTCTGAGGAATATTATGCGGTAGTTTCCTACTTGCTTTCCGCATAGCAGTACCGTAGCTCTCTAACTGTTTCAGTCTCACCTACGGTATTCTAGTAAGAATCCGATTTAGGATCATTTCCTTTACGCCTAATTCTAGTACTGGTAAACGCTGCTGCCCTTCACCAGGTTTATTCTATACTATCCCTAGAAACAGGGTTGTCACTTCCATTAAATTCACTGTACCGAATACTATATTCTCCATCTTCATCATCGTTGTGGTCTTCACCCGTATCCCTGGGCAAAGGGGCCATGTTATACCCCACGGAACTGGGTCCCTATCTGAACTTAGCCATCTACTAGCTCCGGCCTACTGAAGCAAGAGATGTCCACCCACGTGACATGGACATGCCAGACAGGAATTACTCATATGAGCGACAGAGAAGGTGGCTCTGTGCCCTATGAGCAGAGTTAATGGGAATGTGTGATTCCATTCCCAAAGGTGAAGTATTTTAGGATGATTCTTATTTTACATAATATTAGGCTATGGTCGCTATCTATGTTTGCTGAGTTGAGGCATCGTACGTCGATTATTTTCGATGGATATCCCCAATATTATCATCTTCCCTCTTGATCTACTACTTATTGTAATTGGTCATAAAACGCTTTCCTTGTTGTTTGAGGCTTGTTATTTTCTTGCCGTATACTCCCACGATGCTTAGGTCTTCCTTCTTCATTTTTATCTTTACTGTTACTATTCTTTCTGATGTGACCTTTGGATGTAGTAAATAAAAATTTAAAAGCGGGTGAGACAAAAAGTAAGTAAATGAAATCGTAGGCTTCCACGGCCAGAGTCAGAATTATAGTTTATTCGTCTTCCGGGTTTGGACCGTGTCATTTGTGAGTGGCTTTTGGGTCACTCACAAATGACACGGTCCAAACCCGGAAGATGAATAAACTATAAAAAGTAAGTACCTTAATGATATTATGATAGGCATATAGCGAGATAGAGGGATGCGATATTTATTTCTACTGAATTTAAAAATCAACTAGTACAGGTGAAAAATAGAAGAGCAAGAAAAACCAGTGCCTATCGTTTAATACAACAAATTTATGGGCGTAATAGATCTCCGAGATAGATGTCATACTATCCAATAACACGAAAGACATTATGATGATATAAAGAACTTGCTATCTACATTATTCAGCTATACTTGCACAATGCTCATAATCTTTTTAACAAATAATATTCTGATAGCAAACTCACACTCAAGCAATTTAGACTTATAGTTTTGGAAAAACCGTTGCCAACAACAACACTTTCATTTACAACTAATGTAATCAATATTGGACATGTACCTGTCAATATTGGCCTGGTCAATAAATAAGGCAAGACTCTCAGAAAAAAATATCGTACATGCACAAAGAAGTATATACGTAAAGATACTTTATACCATTGTGCAGCATGTTCAGAACAACCTGGTCTCTGTGTAAGTGAATGTTTCGTGTGAAGTATCATAAATAAAATATCGTACAGTTCTTTTTTTAAATATGTTTTATTTTGTCTTTGATGACTGAATTTTGATTTTCATAATTAATTGCATTAAATGTCAGTCTAAATGTGTTATTGTTTTAGACGAAGCCGACTCAGACGAATTTTTGAACCATTCGCTTCCAATAGGTTTCGTAGAAGCAGATCTATTTTACAAACTAAAAACAGATTTGGAGAAAATTATTGGTCTAGTTCCGTATAACCCCGACATTCGTGACCTTTTAAATCAAGAGGATGTGTTTAAACATCTAAAACCATATTTGATGAAACTGAGCGAAAAACAAAGGACGACGTTCAAACACGAAGTACAACAAATTTTAGAAAAAGCACGAATCCTACTTTCGTAAGAAGAGAGTGCTTGTGATAGTAAATTATGTATTTCGATAAGTAAATAGAAAGTCCTATGTTTGAATTAAGTCGTTAAGTAGTGTGGTAAAATAAAACTGATTCTTAATATTAATTATGCCTTTTCATTTTATTTTTAGAAACAGACAATTTAATTTGTTCATTTAGCCCGTCAAGATGATTTACGTACCATTCTTCGATATTTCTTTAGCCCATTGAGGAGAGTTAATTAAAAGAACCACTGTGGAATTCTACAAAACAATAGTTGTAATCTTACCATCTAATATACATATCTTTGGCGTTTACGCTACAGAATTACACACTTTTAGAATGCATGCCAAGATATAGTATTTTTATGGCTTAAACTTTTAAATAATTCTACAACTATAATTGCTATTTAATGCTAGCTTTCAAGGACATCAGCAAAAAAATTTATTCGAAAGCATCTCGAATTAAAATAGACAAAATTGAATCATATTTAAGCTAATATAATAAATAATTTAATTTTATGTTTATCCTTGAGTTACCAATAGTTCGTGACTTTGTTCTGTCCGGATTTTTTTTTTAATAATTTAAAATTTCCCCAGTATAGACGACCAACATAAACCTAGGTCCTCTTCTCTTCTTCTTCCTTCTTGTATGTAGGCTTTAAAGCCCATTTTTTGTAGAATGATTTGGTGTTAATTTCATTCTTATTACTAGTACTAGTTTGTGTTCATTCCCTGCGTCTGCTGAGTTTAAAGTTCGTATATCTAGAATCAGCTTTGGGTAGATTTTTCTATTAGTGACTATAAAATTAATCAGAGATTTGTATCCCTTGGAGTTTTAAAATGTATATTTATACTGAAGCTTATGGTAGAAAAATGTATTATTGATTCTCAGATTGTTAAAAGCACAGAGATTAGCCATGAGTCCTCCATTTGCGTTGACATGGTTGTCATTTAATCTTTGTTTTACTCCTGAAACTATTTCATTTCCGATTCAGGCTATGGCAGGTGCTAGAAGATAAAAAAGTCATGCTGTAAGGGAGTTGTACGACGATATAACAAGTTCAATAAAGATAAAAAGTGACAAATTATTGCTGATTGCACCTACGCATTTTAAGTTTCATTTGGAGGGGATTTTGGATATCTGAAAAAGAAAATGTGAACATATGGGTAGGTATTCCAATTGGAGAGCATAAACTGTACAATTTTAATTTGCAAATGACCAAGTAATACTTGCAGAAAATTGAAATAATATCCACTACATGCTATGAAAAATAGATGTAGTATATACCAAGTGGTGTTCATTAATCCAACAAAAACAGAGTATGTAGTGGTGAGAGATAAAGGAACAAAAATTTTTCTCTCTAGCCCCGTTTTAATTATGTTGGTAATTTATTGTAGTTTATAATTATATTTGTAGAAAAATTAACTAGTTAACGTGAAATATTAACTTTTTTTAAGTTTATTTTATTATTCAGATTAATATTATTCAGTCGCTTAAATAAATTATTTATTTTAAAAGCAATAATTTGTATTCAGTGTTGCATATGTATTAGGCGTATTTTAAACATAAATAAGCATTCATTATTATAGCTGGATAGTTTTAAGTGTTATTTGTCTTCAAATGATTAAAACGCATGCCAAATAAATGAAAATTTGGAACATAAATGAAAATCTAAATTTACATCATAGCAAATTTATTAGTAAACTGATAATTGTGACTGTACATTCACCTGTTTAAATCATTACCAAAGAAGTAAACAGAAACGAAGAATCTAATCAATAGAAGAAAATAAGGTTATCTAACTTTGACATAAATGGATCACAATTACAAGTAAAAAATTTCCAAATTAGTGATACGATGTTCCTCCGATATTTTATTCTTTTTATTCTGCTAATTCAAAGTGGTTTAACCAACGATTTTCACGATCAGGCAGACAACGAATTTGCCGAATTCGAGGATTTCGAAGTTGAAGATGATCAAGTTATTTCTGAAGAAGTCCAAAGTGAATCACAGGGACCTCCAGGTTTGTATTTATGTTAGTTAACACCAACATTAGGACAGTTCAGTTGATATAACGGCTAAAGTGTAGATTTCAGACATATCCATAGTAAAAATTTCAGTACACATTTATATTTTAGTTTTTTCTAGTAATATTCTAAAATTAAATTAAGTAACCCAAGGTTATTTTACTTACTGTTTGTATATGATAATCAGGTTTATTTAGTCAAATGTGGTTTTGATTTCAAGTTGATAAGCTAGTTTTTACTTAGAACTTTATAAATTCTACTTTTACAGCAGGAAAAAGTCTAGAATACACAAAAACAGAAAGCTGAACTAATATTATCTTTTTAAAATTATTAAAAATCATGTGATATACAACCTGTAATTGCTGACATTAATAGATTGTTGATATATTATAAAAGTCTTATTATTTTGTTATTTCCTTTTTGTGTAATATTTGATTAAGGTATTGGCTAATATACAAAGAATATTAAACTAGCTATATCATTACATTATAATCAAATAGACAGTTCATAATTGTTTTGGAAATTCATTTCAAAAACACTTTCATAGTATAATCAAAGAATGTAAACAAATATACAAGAATATAGACACATATGCGTCTACATTTTTTAGTATAATATACAATTAAATGTTTAATAAATCCTTCAGATTAGTTTTTTGCTTCAAACAAAACAGGACAAGGTAGTTTTTGCATTTAAAATTTCTGGTCCATATCCCAAATATATTTACACAACTCAGATGGTATACTCGGTTCACTATTCCCAGTCCGAACTGTCTAGTGAATTTAGTAATTATTTTTTTGCGAAGTTAGTTACTTTTTGACAGACTAAAAGTGGCTGGAAATTACTATACAACCAAACACACATACTCATAGTAAATAGTAATAGTAAACAAACTAAATAGTAAATCAAATAGATATTTGCGAATTACTGACAATCAATATTTATTTATCTGCACCATATAATAAATAGTTATGTTAAATTAAAACAACTAAAATATATTTTTTAAATATATACTACCCTAAATTTAATGGGTTTAGTATGTACCTACTTCTTTTATTTAGAATAATTCTTCTTTTTTCAAAGAAAGAAGTCTGCAATAGTAGTATACTTGAGCTATTAATACTGAGAAGTAGGAATTGTTGTGTTGTAGGTTTCCAACAATGAATCTGTCAAAATATGCTCGAGCTAAGCAAATGGAGTATATAAAAAAAAATTTATAATAGTATATCTCTAAAGAAGACTCTAATAAGGTGAATAATTTCATTAAATTACGAAAAACTAATAAATGCAGCCCTTTTTGCATCTTATGGTGGAATGTAGCTGATTTGTATAATATTTTTACCTAACAAGATCCTTATAGAAACTGATGTTAAATAAATTTATGAATAATTTATTGGTATATCCAATTTCCACAACCCTGCAAAATGTTTTTTATATCTTCTTAAAACCTTGGCTTTAATTGCCTATGAAATAATAACTTGTGGGAAAAACAATATTTATTTTGTATTTCAAGTATCTAATAAAATATCATACTACTAAAAGCTTTAACTAGGTTTCCTGTTGTCATTTTACTTTTACGGGCTTTATTCAAGATTCTAGAAACATGTGTAAATAATAGAAATATTATAATTACTAATAGAGAGAGAAGCTATTCTCTCTCCTGATGCCGACCATAATGTAGCTTCACCTATTTTAAAAATTTTAAAGTGTTTGTCCTTGTGTAGTGTAGTGGAATGTACAATTTTATGTTTATGACATTCTATAATTGTTGGATAGGCAAAAATTGATGAAATGCTCCTGAAGATGCTCTAGGAAGCGAAGGTATTTGAGCAGGATTTAATTAATAAACTGTGCTTGATATCTGCCTTTCATTTGATCAAAGTTTAATAATAGAATCATTCACTATCTAGACAATGGAAATTTCTCATATAAAGGCCAATAAGGACTTAGACAGGTAGCACCGCAACAACAGTGACAGCTGATCTTATAGCAAATATTGATATATTTGAAGTGGATAAAAGCCAATCTTGTATATTTGTATCGCTTGAAGAAAGCCTTTAGTCCTTCACATGTTGATATTATTTGTATTGGAAACTTTAGGTACAAGAGGTAGAGTGTTCAAGTGGTTTACCTATCAGGAAGAACACAACTTACCTTTGTTAACAGGGTAAGTTGTCAATTGTACAATATTGAGTGTGGCGTTCCTCTAGAGTTGATACTTGGTCCAACTCTGTTCCTTATTTATGCTAAATCAATTTTAACATTGCCATTGTGTTGCCAATAATGTTGAATTTGACTTACAGATGGTGAAGGGATGGTTAGATCATTATAAATTTACCCTTAATGCAGATAAATCAAGTTATATGGTGATAACAAAAAAGAGAAAAGTGGCAACAACAAAAAAGTGGAATGTATTAAAAATAGCTAAGACTGTACATTGACTATAGACTTACTTGGTTGTATCACATACAAAATTTATGCAAAATATCTCACCTGAAATAGAGGTTCTAGGAAGAGCAGCAAATTATGCAGAAATTAAATATAGGAAAAATATATATTACAGTTTAATACATAGCCATGTCACCTATTTAACTCTAATTTGGGGAAAAGCCACACAAAAGCATCTTCAGGCTGTTTGTGTTCGTCAAAATACAGCTATAAAAAATCTTTAGATTACCAAGACTCTTCTCAACAAAAGAACTATATCTATCTAAGCTGTATTAGTATCAATAATTCTAACAATAAAAAGAGTAATTATAAAAGCTATTGTATGTCAGTTATCAATGCAAGTATGCAGTAAGAGAGATTGTCAGTGAAATGTAAATAAAAATGCTTAAAAATAATTTTACCGTATATGATATGGTCTGCTTTTATATACCTAAGTAAAAAATAAATTTTTTCAATTTCATATAGAATTATCAGAGCTGCCGGACTATATCTTAAAGCAGAACTATCAAAACCTACAAATATGAATGTTCTACTATATTCCTTGCCGCGTTTATACCTTGGTATTCGAAAGCAGTTACTTTCTTTGAGATATTTTTTTTTAGTTTTAGCAGGAGATAGGATTTTTAAAATAGTAAGACAAAAAATAATAAAGTCATTTAAATATAATAAATGCAGAACTTGATAAAATAACCTCATATCTAAATATAGATTTCAAACTGAACATCTGCTACAATTTTTAAAATTTGGGAAATATTGATAACATTGAATTTAGAATTTTTATTAGATGTAGTAGATGAGCAGTTGTAATTTTTTATTGGTTTATTTTTGAACTTTATTTATATTTATATTTTATTTAGAATAAACCAAGAGATAAGGTTATATATAAAATGTACAAACAAGATTTAAGTATGAAAATTGAAATTAAGTATATTAGTTACGAATTGTACCATTTTTTTATTCTCAAAGTAATTCTCTTACTCATAGTTAATATTATAATTTTTTAAGCATTTTAGAGTATCGTAGTTTTCTTTCACTATAAGTTTCAAGAACTCTTCAGTCTTTTCTATGTATGAACTCATTATACTTGGCCCCTGTATAACATTGGCTAGGAAATAAGGTATCATTGAATTCAAAAAGATCAGAAGTATAGGTTTATTTTCTCTATTTCCTTCTCTCCATCATTCATACTGCACTTTTAAACAAACTCTAAATATGCTCCATGCTTTCTTCAATTATTGTAGGTTCAGTCTTTGTAGTGTGTTGGCTATACTCATTTGTTCATTGAGTTTGAAACTGACATGGTATGGCAATGAAGTGCCATACCATGTCAGTTTTTCCACCCGTAGCTGTTGACCAACAAATGAAGGATTACTTTTACCGGTAATCGTTCGGTTACTTTGCAGTATCACAACCAGTTAAATCATAATTACCGCCTGTGATTATTCAGTATCAGACTGGTAAAGAGATTTTCCTCTATCGCTCCGATCCTGTAATGACATAGCTGCTCCCCTATGCCATGCTCTCAGTTGATCCGCGGCTGTTTATTTGGCAAAGCCTTATTCACACCTGTTCCACATATCTGTAGGGCGTTCCTGATCAGTCATTGGGTCGTGCCGTGTTAAGGTTGAGAACTACCCTCTCCGATTGTGTTTTCCAAGGAGTACTGAATTCGCTTATAGCCAAGATATCCAAGATATTTATTTCTTGCCTAGACCAAAATGTTTAATAGAATGTGAAAACACTGGTTTGTCTTCACATCTCCGCTGGTTCACTGGTAAATAGATTTTAATTGAAACGCTGTGGACTGTAATTTTGTTTAATTGTACTAGAATAGAGATGTTACACGTCTAGGTATCTGCACACTCTTACTTCTTACTTAATACTACAAATGGAATGAATGCGCATAACCAAGCGCAGTGTTGACATGGTTGCCATTTAACAAATATTAACAAAAATCCGAACATAGCCCCCCTTTTGATTTACAGATTGCACATTTCTTGTTTTACATTGTGAATAATTTAATTCCATTACTAATTAAGAAAGTCTATATATGTTAAATTATTTCGTAAATAATGTATAATATACTCAGTTTACTTGTAGAGCAAGTGCCGGAGAATGAAGACGATCCGGATATGGTAGTCGATGATGACGATTCGGAATTCGAACATTTCCAAGACGGTGAAGAATTCGAAGGCTACGAATTGAAAGAAGAAAATGTCGAATCAGAACCAAAAATAACAATTGCCAAAGTACCCCTTAACTTCCGCCAAAACTGGGACAGCTACTATCTAGAAATACTCATGATGGCCGGATTGGTTGTATATTTCATCAACTTTGCCACAGGAAAAAGCAAAAACAGTAAGATAGCGAACACCTGGTTCAATACTCATAGGCAATTGTTCGAAGATAACTTTTCGTTGGTGGGGGACGATGGGACTTTAGATAGGAATGAAAATACCAGTTTAACCAAGGAGAGTGAGAATATCTTTACTTTGTGGTGCAGTGGAAGAACCTGCTGCGAAGGAATGTTAGTGGAATTAAAACTTATTAAAGTAAGTTATTGAACTCTTTTGATTAGTTCTCAAAGATGTTTCTTATTCATGTTTTTTAGAGACAGGATTTGCTAGCCACGTTATCCGGAATGATGCGGCCTACCATGGACCAAATCCACTTCACCATACGTATGAACAAAGAAGACATGGATAGCTTTGTGTTCTGCCTGGCTACCAAAAAAACAGCAACGAGTCTAGTCAAAGACATGGCCGATTTGAGCGTATATTGTCCCGAGCGTAAATCGGGCGACAAATTCAATTTGCCATCCAGTTTTAACGTGATGAGCGAAATCGGGGAAGCCGCTTCTGCCATATTGGATCATAAGGTGTCCACTGTAATTAATAAGTATCCCGAGTACATAGATTATATCCACATTTCCGATCAATATTCTGGACTGAAACAGACTGAAGAGACCGGACTTTTGAAATTGCCTGATACTGAAAAAGTAAGTATTTTCTTGTTTAAATCATGAATGTGTTGCTTGTGTGAGTCCATTTCAAATAGGTAAAGAAATAATAAATAAGACTTACTCACAATCAATTTAGTTTAACTATCAGACGACCGGTTTCGCTTTCTACAATATGCAAAGCATCCTCAGGTCTCGATACAAAGTTAAACAAATGCTGAAATAATAAAAACCCATATTAGGGTGTTGTCTAATAACGATAAACAAAGTAGGTGTTGTAAATTACAATAATTATGCAAATATTACATGTCTGTGGTTTTATTTAAATGAGTAAGTTGAATAAAAGGTATAAAATTTTTAAAAAAATTTTTTTAAAAGGTTTTAACAGACAAGGTAAGGCCCACAAATTGTTATAAAATAGTCTCTTCGATTGTAATAAATTAATAAATGAGCAAATAAATAAATAAAATAAACATTACTTACATGCCGGTACTCTATTAATAGATGGATGGTAGAACATGGTTGAAACTACTTTATATTGTTGAATGGAGAACTCAATTCTATTATTGCAGTTGTTTGACAGTAAACGGGAAGTTCTTGAGGAGATAGATTTGATCCAATGAAGAAGAGATATGTGTGAGATTGTTTGTTAAATGTAAGTGATCTAATATACCAATGTAACAAAAATGCTTTGGGCTGTGGCACGCCAATGTAACAAAACGTGTAGGATAATGGAAAGGATAACATATAATGTAAGCTGGCTAGCAGAAGGTGCCGGAGAGTGACTACTTGACACTCAAAGGAGAATTCGGCCAATTTGCATGCCCTACAGAGACCGTAGAATTAGAAAATGAATGACAAGGTAATAAAAAATCTATAGGTATATAACTAAGATAAATAAAAGTGATTGTAGAAGTTGCTCCAAAAATGTGAGTGGGCGCCAGGAAAGTATTTACATAAACTTTCCAAGGTATCTTGTAAAGCTGTTTGCTGAAATAAAGAAAGGATATAGGTATGAATTGAAATATTTAGTTTTCACCAAAACTTTAATCCCTAGCCAAATATATACAATCTAAATTTAATATACCCACCACCAATTATGTACAGCTAATCTAGTTATATACAAGAAAAATAAATGCCCTGGTTATACAACTGATCCTGGATGATCTAAATTTACAAATAATAAAATATGGAAAAAAAATGGTACTAATTGACCTAAAAAGGTAATTTATTTGCCTCAGAGATGCAACTCTGTATTCTGGCTTTATTGAATATAACAGTAACAAGTAATAAGGACACTATCTTGACGAGATAAGTGTCCAAACGTTTAAATATATATTGATAATAAAATCTAAAAAAAAATAACTCTCTGATTAAATGTGTACACAAGAAACCATACAAGTGAGTTAGAAGGGAGGACTTAAAAACCTCTACCTGTAGTTGACAATTTGTATTTAAATATTATTCAGTAAATTATTAAAAAAATGACGACTCTTATTATTAGATGAAATACTAGAAGTTAAATATACAAAAAAAATTATACAAAAAATATTATAGGTAAAAAAAAATAAATCTAAGAAATAAACTTAATCCAGATTTACTATATTTTAAGGAGATAATTCCCGCTGGTTTCCTAAAATTTGTTTCGTAATCAGAAGGTCAGATCTGGACCTCTGGGGAGCAGCTACGGCAAGGAAAAAAAACAGGCCTGTAACCAGGTATAACCGGACTAGGTTTCAACTTAATAGGTACTGCTTATTCCAAAATTATTCAAAAAAACCAAAAGCAAATTCTTCCCCCGACTTCTGTTTGAATCCCAAAGGTAGGCTAAAAAAACATTTCTTTTTGAGTTCTTTCTTATACTTTACAGAGTAGGAAAAAAACAAGGTTTATGAACCTTGAAAGGTTTTATAAATGTTACTTATGAATTGTGGGAGCAAAAAACTTAATGGATTTATAGATAATTTGACCGTCGTATGGTTTGACAATTTAAATGGATTAATTATATCGACAATTTTAATGAAAAGCATATGTTACGAATATATTTTATAATATAAAGAGCGATATAAGACAGAATATTTTAACGATACTCTCAATAGCAATTTTACCGATAGATAATTATGTTTTACGACCGGGAAGTAAAATTAAAATACATATGATTTAAAATCAATTAACACTTATACATCACTTACATATAAATGTAAGTGATGTAATGATGTGAGATTGTTTGTTAAATGTAAGTGATTAATAACACAATGGTATATTACATCACTTACATTTAACAAACAATCTCACACATATCTCTTCTTCATTGGATCAAATCTATCTCCTCAAGAACTTCCCGTTTACTGTCAAACAACTGCAATAATAGAATTGAGTTCTCCATTCAACAATATAAAGTAGTTTCAACCATGTTCTACCATCCATCTATTAATAGAGTACCGGCATGTAAGTAATGTTTATTTTATTTATTTATTTGCTCATTTATTAATTTATTACAATCGAAGAGACTATTTTATAACAATTTGTGAGCCTTACCTTGTCTGTTTAAACTTTTTAAAAAATTTTTAAAAAAAATTTTATACCTTTTATTCAACTTACTCATTTAAATAAAACCACAGACATGTAATATTGGCATAATTATTGTAATTTACAACACCTACTTTGTTTATCGTTATTAGACAACACCCTAATATGGGTTTTTATTATTTCAGCATTTGTTTAACTTTGTATCGAGACCTGAGGATGCTTTGCATATTGTAGAAAGCGAAACCGGTCGTCTGATAGTTAAATTAAATTGATTGTGAGTAAGTCTTATTTATTATTTCTTTACCTATTTTCTTGTTTGTTTAGAATCAATCTGATTTTTCTTCAGATTCATTTTGTATAAGATCTTCTGTTAATCCTGGCACAACATCGTGAGGTTTGTCTAATATAGAAGGATCTATGCCTTCATTCTGCATTTTTAATTTGACAGCCGGCTCAGGCACTCCAAATTGTACCATTTTAAAAAATTTCTTAAATCCAGGGTTATCTTTAGCTGCAATTCCTTGAGTTTTCGGAGGAGGATCTTCCTTCACTACATTAGTTGCCTCCTTTTCATCCTGCTGCTTGATCTCAGGCAATTCTACTTCAAAATTTTGGGAACTATTATCAACATGATCTAAATTATCTTTTTTGTTTTGTATAGTTTCCAAACCAGAAATTGATGACAATTGTGATTCCAATATAACACAATGACATGTGTCAGATGATTGTCATAAAATGTTTTGATGATAGTTAATTTTAGTTCAAATAATTTGAAATGTTCAATAATTTAAAATAAACCAGGTTTGTCTTAATTTCTTTCATTAACGTGGAGGCCGAGTTTCCTTCTCTAGATCCTAATTAGGATTTAACACATATTTTGCCTATTCAACAGAAACATACTATAGCTTTTGTTAATTATTTTCTTGTTGTCACACTTTTTTGAATCAAATCGAATATATCACTATCATCATCATATAACGGCGATTGCCGCTTCCCGCATTTCAGCCTCCATCTTTTCCTATCTCTCCAATCTTCCTCTTCTAAGCCTCTAGATTGCATTGTTTTTGTTATTTCTCTTCTCCAGGAATTTGGTGGTCTTTCCCTTTTCCTTCTTTCTGGCGGAACATACATTAAGGCTTTCTTTGGCCACCGCTCCTCCTCCATTCTCATCACGTGACCATTGTAACTGCCTTCCTTGTATTCTATCTCAAAGAGTATCTCTAATTCCTGTACGGTTTCGTATTTCCTCATTCCTGATTCTTTCCATTATCGATACTCGACATGACCTTCTAAAATAATCCTTTTCCACAACGTCTACTTTATCTCGTTCATTCTTTGTCATCGTCCAACATTCGGCACCATATGTGGTAATCGGTCCTACAATTGCTCTGTATACACAAAGTTTGGTATGCATCTTTATTTTATTAGACCACAGTAATGAATTCAGTATTCGGATGCATTTTGGATTATTCGGTTTTGTACATCTATCTTAACTCTGCCATCTGCTGATATGATGCTTCCTAGATATTTATACTGGTTGCAACCTTTTATGACTGCGTTTTCAAGCCTCAGATCTGTGGTATTTCCTCCAATTTTTAAATATTCTGTTTTGCTCATGTTTACAGTAAGCCCCCATTTGGCATATTCCTCAAATAATTTTCGATTCATATAATTTATATCTTCCTCATCGGTTGCAACCACCACCTGATCATCTGCAAACAACAATGTATACAGAGTTTCTTGTTCCACTTCGATGCCCATAAATCTACATTTATTTCTGCAATTCCTCAATGCTTCTTGGACGTATATTTAAAAGAGTGTTGGTGATAAACAGCATCCTTGCTTTAGGCCTTTAGTGACTTTAAATTCATTTGAAGTTCTGGTTCCAATTTTTACACAACTAACTGCATTTTCGTACAATTTATATATCGCTCGGATATACGTCAAATCCAATCCGGATCTTTCTTGGACCTCAAACATTTTCTTTAACGGGAAACTATCATATGCTTTCTCAAGGTCTATAAATACCAAATGGGTTTCTCTACTTCTTTCGACACGTTTTTCAATTATTTGTCGTAGGATAAATATATTATCAAGGCAGGATCTCCCGGTACGAAAGCTGCTTTGTTCTTTAATATCTTGTATCTGTCTTTCAACCTTCTTCTTTAATATTCTGCCGTACAACCGGCACAGAGCTGGTCACACTAATACCTCTATAATTGGAACAGTCTCTTTTATTCCCTCTCTTGTATATGGAGCTTATATAAGATTTATTCCAATCTTTAGGAATTTCCTGGTCTCCAAACATACATTTATTAAAAAGGTCTACTATTAATTCTAAAAGTGCAGTCGGCCCATATTTAACCAGCTCTATGGGAATGTCTCCAGGCCCTGCGGCTTTTCCGTTATTAACCTCTTTTAAGGTTTCCGTCAATTCAGATAATGTTATTATAGGGATTTCCTGTCTTTCGTCTCTGTTATCTATTAATTCTCTTATCTTGTCCCATCTGTACTCTACTCTATCCTATTTCAGCAGTTTTGTATAATATTCTTCCCATTCATTTAACTTTATGAGAGGAATGTTGTCTTCATTTTTCTCATTTTTTCTAAACTGCTTTAATGTTTTCCAAGCTTGTGCCACTTTTGTTCCACCCATAAATCTGTCCAGTTCATCACACTTAGCCTCCCAGTTTACATTTTTCGCCTTATCCACTTCTTTTTTAACTTCTCTATTCCATTTGGTGTATATTTCTCTGTCTTTAGGATCTTTGGATTGAAGCCATATGTAATATGCTTGTTTTTTCTTGAGAATATATCACTATCCCAACAATTTTTTGAAGATTGCTTCATCTTGATTTTCTTCTTCTTTGAGTGCCTCTCCTATCGGAAATTGGATATCATTATGGCGATTCTAATTTTGTTTACTGTTGTTTTGATTAATTCGATAGTGGTACAGCCAAACCACTCTCTTAAAATTCTCATCCAGGAACATTCTTTCTACGACCTGGATTTTTCTGTGTCCTTGGATTTTTTGCTTTGCTTTATATTTTTGATAGGAATGGTGCTACCTTTTTGTCCTTTCATCCAGGTGGGCCTAAGTATTCAAGTTCTCTTCTTGTATATTCATAATTAACTTTCTGGAGATCGTGTATTTATTCTAACCATGAACACCTTGACCATTTAAGGGGACTTTTGTTTTCCATAACTTGGCCTATAGTCATAATATCTGAGAATGTTTAGGGTATTGGTTTTCTCCTTGCCTTATACACAGCAGTATTTGCAACCGATTAAACTAATATCTGATTTGTCGCCTATACGGATCTGAATTCCATGCCTATTAAGAGGTCATTTCTTCTCTAGCCCTTGGAGTTTAGTAAATGGCATAGCTGCTGCCCTTATACCGTGTCCCTCAGTTGATCCGCGCGGTGCTTATTTGGGCAGAATCATATAATTCGCACCTATCCTGTATATTTACAGGATGCCATCTATCTGTCTTTTGGGAACGCGCCGTGTCGGGTTGAAGAAGAATCTCTACTTAGTTCAGAACTATCCTCCACAAAAGTTGAGACCGGCCACGGATTTAATAAATTAGAGAATTCTTTATGTGCCATGAATACCACGCCGTTTCACTGGTGCTTGCCTTCGTCTTCAGAATAAAATATCTTATGGATGCCTAAGCTACATTTACCAGCCTTCTGCGTGATCATGATACACCTCACAGGAACTGGTATACTTAGCTTTTTCATATCTGTGGTCTTTCTGTGTTTTACTGGGCTCGTATAGACTTTATTCATTTCATATTCCTATTCTTATAACTCATTTTATTGTTAAGAGAGTGTAAAAGAGTTTTTTTTGGCACATAATAAAATTATTTTCAAAGGAATGTGTAAAAAATACTAAAAAATGGAATACTCATAGCTTCTTTTCTTTTCAATTCGCTTCTTCCTATTTATTATATCATATTTTATGACATCCGTGTCTAACATCACGTTTGTGTGTAATATTTCGTTGTTTGTGATAGCTTAGCTTGTCATAATCCTGTTGTTGAGGCTTGTTAAGTTGTAATTATCAGCTAGTAGTGATAAGGATCACATAGTCATAATGATATTACAGTATGATCAACCGATTAATTTTCGAAAAGTTTTATATCGTATTTGGTTACATGGATTGTATATTTTTTAGGCAATTATGTTCGGTTTTAATATACCCGTGAAAGGGATGCCTCTTGAAGAGGCGTGTGCAAAATTAACTCCATTGATGAACATGGTTTTCTACACCATAGATAAGGTTAAACGAATTAGACTGTCTAAAGAAGGTGAGTTGACGGTTATTTAATGACAGGGTATTATATATAATCTTGCTGTATTTTTGCTAACATTTTCATCATTCAACACAACACTCGCTTCCTTTCATTGCCTTCATCAATCATTCGTTCAATACCGATCTACATAATCAAAATTATTACCATTCACAATCATTTCACTATTCAAAGTTATCATCTTATTACTAGGAGGAGCTTCATTTTAAAACACAGTTACTTCAAATTAACAAACGTCATATTAATCAATCAAATTAATTTCAGCCAAATCCAAAGCTGACAAGAACCGTCAAAAAGTGGAAGAAGCCTTCCTGAAATCCACCCACCAAGCTAGAGCTGAGGCGGCTGCAGCGAGAAAAGAAGAAAAAAGGCGTTTAGAAAAGGAAAAGATCATGGCTGAGGAGGATCCAGAACGACAGAGACGTTGGGAACTTAAAGAAGAAAAGAGACAAGCTAAAAAGAGGGGGCCAAAGATGAAGCAACTCAAAGTGAAAGCTTTGTAAGGATCGAATTTTGATCTCTATTTCTATAAGTAGTTGTTTCTAGAATAATAAAGTGATTTTGGTCAAGTACAAACTGTTGTTTCATTTGAAAAATTGTATAATTAAATATTGATTAATTATTTATTGATTTCGAAAAGGCCTTTGACAAAGTACAACATGAACCACTAAGACAAGTTCTAATAAAGAAAAATATAGACAGCCGAGATATTCGAATTATATGCAATCTATATTGGAATCAAACAGCAAATGTCAAGGTTGAGGGCAGACTAACAGAAGAAATTCAAATCCGTCGAGGAGTCCGGCAGGGATGTATCTTATCGCCACTTTTATTTAATCTGTATAGTGAAGCTATCTGTGAACAAGCACTTGAGGAAGAAGATCTTGGTCTGATAATAAATGGTGAGACGATCAACAATATAAGGTATGCTGACGATACAGTTCTCCTAACGGGAACGCTAGTAGAACTACAACATCTCGTTCAAAGTCTCAATATATACTGTAACAGTTACGGCTTGAAAATTAATTTGAAAAAAACTAAATTTATGGTAATCACGAAATCAAAGAACATCAGAGCTAATAGACAATACAACGATTGAGCGTGTGCCCTGTTATAAATATCTAGGTGCTTGGATCACAGACGATATCGATCAAACAAAAGAGATTAGATGTAGAATAGAAATCGCTAGATCAGTCTTTAATAGAATGCGCAAACTCTTTTGCAATCGTGATATCAATATAAAGTTACGGATACGAATGCTGCGGTGTTATGTCTTTTCTACCCTGTTATATGGAGTTGAGGCTTGGACACTAAAACAGTTGACCATAAAAAACATCGAAGCTTTCGAGATGTGGTGCTATAGGCGCATTCTCAGAATATCATGGATGGACCGCGTCCCTAACATGCAAGTACTCCAAACTTTAGACAAAAGATGCGAAATTCTAAATGAGGTAAAAACTAGAAAGATGGAATACTTTGGGCACATTGTGAGAGGTGGAAAGTACGAACTTTTAAGAAACATCATGCAGGGCAAAAGAAGTGTGGGAAGAAGAAAAATATCGTGGCTTCGTAATCTACGTGAATGGTTCGGGTGTAGTTCGATTGAACTTTTCAGGCGCGCTACTAACAAAGTCGCAGTGGCCATGATGATTTCCAATCTCCGCTAGGACTGGCACGAGAAGAAGAAGAAGAATAATTAAATATTAGATTTAATTGCTGGTTGTATCCAGACCGTTTGCACAGCTTCTGTTAAAAAAAAACAACTCTTGATTTTATCCTAACATACAGAAATAATAATGAAACTGAGTAGAAAAAATAATTTATTGGCCGGCAAAATAATTACAAAAGGACTACGCTACAGATCGGGGTAAATCCCCATTGATAACCCGTGCCAAAAATTAAAAACAACGCATGCCCTTCTTTTCCTTTCTCGTGTATGAAACTTTTTCTTATGAAACAAAAACCTTCTTCAGCCCATTGCAATATGTTTGATATATTTTAATTTTCAAATAGCTATTTAAGTACAAAGATGTACTAGGAGCATGTAAAATTACATTCATTTGATTAATAGTAAATGAACATGAGCTATTATAAGAAAACAAGCCGACTTTTTTTGCCCTTAGGTTCAAAACCTATTTAGCCAGACAATTGGTCAAATATCGTAAAAACAATTAACTCCTACACTTCTGTTAAATTCATGACAATTTCCTAACTGTTCGCAAACACTATTGGGTGACTATACAAAAAGGATTGAACAGGAACACACACATGAAGCGTTTGTGTCATGCATTGAGTCACATTTCATTTGACTTTGACCAGAGATAAGAAATTTTTGATCGATTGCTTCAATAGGTAAAGTCTGATCAGCATACAGAAACATGGCAAGCAACAAATTGATTTTTGTTTTGACCACCGCAAGTGTCCCTGAATAGTCTTGAAGACTTTTAAATGTTTGGGGGAGGCTCCAATGATGGTGAAAAAAGCAACCTCAATCTCAGTCCACATGAAACATTTACCAGTAGTATTGAAAATCGTAAAATTATAAGTAGCAAGTTTCGTTTTATAAAATAGAACCGGATTTGTCGGATCTGTTGGAACGTACAGGACCTGTTGCAGGTCAAAATTACAGGCGTGTATGGTTGAGTCATTTAACGCATCAACAATTTAATCAGAATTTTTTCATCTCTTGCCCTGTTCTTTAATTGTATGTGGCAATCGTAGTTCTGCTGTAGGGTGTGCTTTGAGACTCTGATTGATAAAGTTTGATAAAAGGAGAAATAATTTCAATATTTGCAAATCAAGTCAACATACTGAAATGGTAGGATGAGCATAAAGCGGAACTGAGATATTGTTAAAGTAGACATAAACAACAATTTTTAAAATCTTGCGTAGCAGAATATCTTAAAGAAAGTGTAAGAAATCAAGCGAATAAGAGCTGTGCAAAAACCGGGATCGATTGAATATATCGCGAAAATCTATCGAATGATACCACTCATGGTATGCTTAAAAATAAATAATTATTTCTTTTTACTACTTATAAGTAGTAAAAACCAAAAGACAGGAGTTCAACTATGGACGTATATATTCACATAGACCGAGCATACCGGTCGCGCGTACTAACTACAAGATCTGTTCCTCACTAGCGCATTGGAACTCCTCACTCTCCCTCGCCAAATGAGACGCTGCCATACTTAGTTGACGTAACACAGAGACACAACGAAAAAAAAGACTGTTCCATGTTAATATATACGTCTATGGGTTCAATATTTTTCAAAAATCTATCGAATGAAACCCAACACGGCTCTATACTTCCACCCCTTAAAAGTGGGCGTGGAGCAACTTTGAAATCTTAAAGAGAAACCCTCCTATTTTTTATTGCAAATTCAGGTTCTACGTCAAAAACTGTATACATTACCATAAAAATTAGTTTACTGTATTTGTTTTTCTGTGTATACAGCGCCATCTATCACGAACGGGAAAATTTTTAGATAATACTTGTTTACTTTTTCACGTAGAATCCGAATCTGCAATAAAAAATGGGGGTTTCTACTTGAGATGTTTTTTGCATTCCGACCACACACAGGTAGTGGGGCTGGGGGGTCATGTTTGGCGTCAAACGATAGATTTTTAAAATATATTAAATACAATATTATTTTATGTTTTAAGATTCGATCTAAATTTCATGAAATATTCGACCATCACGCTTCTTTTGGCATACCCTGTATAATAAATATATGGGTGATGTTGATAGGAGAAATCAAGTGGTTTTATATTTATTATAACTAAACCTACAAGGTTTAAAGCCAATAATAATCCTTCAATTTTAGACTTATTTTTCACAAATGACGATCAATTGATTTCTACACTTGAAGTGTCCTCTCCTGTATTATTACTGCTCATATTCAATTTAGTTTAACATCGACTTGCAAAAATAATTTAGTAACGTATGGCCACTACTGATATCTTAATGTAAATTTAGTTTTATCCATTAACTCACAATCTATTTTTCTTAATCACTCTGATGCATCGTCAATGTGTGATTTTTTTCTTCATACTGCTATTATAACAACTTCTGGTCATGCAACCGAACGACAGCTATACAGAAATCGACTAAAACCTTGGATTAACCTCTCAGCTACTCATTTAATTCGACATTAGCGAAAGGTTTGGCGAAGATATAAACTTACTGTCTTCATTGATGATTTTCTCGCCCACCGTAATTTTTCCAACCGAGTCCAAACAATATTTGCTAAGGTTAAGAACAGAATCTCAAGAATCTATCATTGCAAGTGGTAATAGTAAAAAAGGTTATTGGTACATTCGCACATCTTTATCTTCTAAAGTCTCCATACCATTACTTCAAAAGGCTGACGGGTCTTTATGTTCTTCGAATAACGAATCTTCGAATGTTTATCGTTATTCTTTTCTCAGGTTTTTACAGATAAACCTAACGATACCATTCCTCAAATAATGTGACCACGTTTTTCTAAAACTCTTGACAATATATCTTTCAATCCTGATGCAATTAAACATCATTTATGAAAACTACGCAATAATTCATCACCTGGATTAGACGGACTCACCTGCTTTTTCCTCAAACAATCTGCAGAATCTGTAGCCCTCCTATATCTCTCATAATGAATGCTTCTTTTAATGAAGGTTCTCTCCCCACCGTCCAAGAAAATGTCATTCCTCACCAACACATGGCTTTATCAAAGGTCGTTCAATGATCACAATCTTACTTCATTGTGTAAATGATTGGTCATTATCTTTAAACAATCGGAATCCTGTCGATGTATCCTACTTAGATTTCTCCAAAGCTTTCGACTGTGTTCCAAAACATCGATTACTAGCAAAATAGGATCATTATGGTGTCCGCGGAAGGTTAAACATTTGGATTCAAGATTTTTATCCGACAGATACTTCAGGGTTCGTGTTGAGGAAGACCACTCACTAAATAAGCCATTCAAGAGTGGAGTCCCACAAGGATCAGTACTTGAACCGCTACTTTTTTGTGTCTACACTAGTGATCTTCCGCTCATTGTATCCAGTAAGGTTTTCATTTACGCTGATGACATGAAATTTATATGTGAATTCAACTATTAACCAACATGTTCTTCAATACGATCTTGATGCAATATTTAAATGGTCCTCAGAATGGTTACTTCCGCTTAACATTGAAAAATGCGTTGTTTTATATATCGGCAAAAATAACCCATCACTGCCGTACTTTATTAATGGACATCCCTTAAACTCGCTAACCTCCCACAACGATCTCGGAGTGATAATTAATAGTGACTTAAATTTTTCTGATCACATAGTGTTGATGTGTAAACGTGCAAACTCAAAACTGTTTTTGATCCGTATATGTTTTACACGTAGGTATATCTCTAACCTGTTAGTAAACTTTACTCAATATCTTTTTCTACTTCACGTGCCATCTCCGTGGCGGAGGTCGGCAATCATCATAGCTATTCGGACTTTTAAGGCGGCTGATCAGAAAAGTTAGTTAACATATACGTTAGATCAGATCTCAGTCGCGATAAAATCCTACTTGAAAATGTTCAGCGTAGCTGAACAATAAATAAAAGTCATAAGACTGGCATACGGCTGTATAAGACCTAACTATGAAGATAGTATAATGTTTTTATTAATTCTAATTTATTGTTCTTATTTTAATTTACTAAAACACGATAATTTATATCAATTTATTAAACTACTGTACAACAATTTATTCGACTAATAATTACATAATTTATCTATACGTGCGTTACATTAAAACGCGAGGGCGATCTTCTTTTGACTGATTTCCTCAATGAAAATCCCCGTTATTTATATGAAACCATGTGTTAAAATGGGACATCGTCGAAGGTTCGATGACATTCTCGACTTAGACAGAGCGGCGAATGGTCTAAAAACTGGTATTTTTACATCGGCTCGTCTCCAGAAAGCTCGATTGTTGTTTTTATAGCGAGGGGAACCCAGTCGTCTGTCAGGTAGGTATTACCTAGAAAATTCGTGAATGAATGAGAATATTAGTAATAATATGTTACGGTTTTGGTCGAATCCATGACATACAAACGACATTTGAACAGCGGCGTATTCGAGGTGACCTAATTATATACTTCCGTTTTTTTTTAAACATAATTTTGTGATTCTAAATACCATATTCACTTTGAATCAAGATAAAAGATTATAAGAGGCCATCGTTACAAATTAAAGAGGGAATAAACTACTGCAAGTTCCAGGGTGAACTTTTTGCCAAATACAATCTTTGATATCTGGAACAATTTCGATCAAGACACCATATCGGTAACTAATGTTAACATCTTTAGAAATAAACTTTATAGCGCTTTATTTTATTTATAGGATTGTGTGTTATTTCCGGACCACATTATTTATTTATTGTTTCACAATTTTTGTATGATTTACTTAATTGTTTAACTTTACTTAACTTTATAATTTGTATTAGTTTTATAAAGTTTTTTTTTGCTTTTTGGGCATAATAGGAGCTCGCTCCTCTGCTCTTATTTATGTAATAATAATAATAATAATAATAACTGCGATAGAAAGGGTATAAGATAGTACTTGAAGCTGGTAATAAATAGATTTCAAACCATGATGCTCAATGCATATTTTTTTGTATAATAACATTCATCAGAAAATGAACAAATGGATGTCGATTGTACGCCACTCAACAAAGCCGCAGTTAATATTTGAACGATGGTTATATTCCATACATTATGGCATCGAGAGACCTTTCACACGAATAAAAAATTTCGATATATCTTTGACACTTTGTTTTATTTAATTTTGTAGATAGGAAGCTCTTAATTGAAGATCTCTTAGATACCTACTAATTATGCATTTTTATGAACAAAAAAAAAACAAAAACGTGATCTACCGTCTGGAAGATCCCACCTCTGCACGTAAATATATGAACGTGATGTCTGTGGTTATGGGTTAATAAAACCGAATTAATCCTGCTTTATGGCGTGAAATATAACAAGCAATTTTACTGTAGCAAGAAATAAATGAGTGCTTTAATCAACCTAACAACAAAAAATAAAAAAAACAATGTACCTTTCATTTCGTGTCATTCTACTCCGTTTATTTCAATTTGCGGGCTGTTTATTTAAAATGTATTTTTAAGCCTTTTGTCCTTTATAGGGTTTCTACTCTTTAAACGTTACAATATATTGCATTGCTTTTTAAAACAACATTTCATTTTAGATTTTTCCCTGTCGTGTACATATGTATTCGTTTCCACGTTCAAGAAAGCCCATAAAACCAAATAAGTGAGTAAACTTCTTAACCAGTCCCTAGTTTATGCTCTAGTCTTGTTTAGGGAACACTGTACCTGCCTGTTTTTCCATAATACTCCCCACGTGGATATCAGTATAAAATGTCGCTGTTTACGACATCAGCGCGTTTTGCCGGCGACGTAAATTTCAACTTTTTATATCTACGTACTTAAGCTGTGTATAAAATTTAGAGTTGGCCATTCTGTGTTATGGTCTAGCATAGCCTATATAGTACGCTCACTTTGATGCTGTTTAAAATTTTAAAGGAAGCTGCAGTAATCTGATTAATTATTAATTAATTTTTAAATTAGAAAAGCACAATCAGATGACACAATGACTTCCAACTTCCTCAAACTTTTTAACTAAATAATATCAATAATATTGTTAATAGTTATATTATTGTTATAAGTCAAAGAGCTGAAACAATTAAATGACTTAAAACTAATGTATTGGTAATGAAAAGGTAGCAAATGAGGATACATAAGGGAAAAGATGAAAGTAAGGGAGACCGGGGCATACAGGATTACCGGGACATACAGCAACATTGTCAGATATCTTCTTCTTCTTCTTCACTGGCTTTACAATTCGGGGTGAGTCTTCGCCGCATCCATTATCGACCTCGATCCCCTTCGATTTTGCGCTTCTATTTCCCATTGTTGTACCCCAATTCTAGATAAATCGGCTTCAACATCATCCTTCCATCTTTTTTCTCGGTCGGCCTACTGATCTTCTACCATCTGGTCTTTCAAAAAGCACTGTCTTTAACACTCTGTCATCCTCTGATCATATCACGTGACCTGCCCATCTTATTCGGTTTGCCTTGATATGTCTAACTATGTTTTCAGTTCCATACAGAGTCACCAATTCAGCATTGCGACGTCTTCTCCAATCACATGTGAATTCATCTCTTTGAGGGCAAATATTATTCTGAGAACCTTTCTCTCAAATACTAGAAGCTTATTGATTTCCGCTGTTACCATGTTCACTGCCATTGTATAATTGGCGAATAATCGACTTCTACACTGTTAATTTAGATTTCTTTTTAGCAGCTTGGATCTTAATAATGTTAAGAGGGAGTATAATGCTCTATTTCCCGCAACTATTCTGACTGAGACCTCTTTTTCTATGTGGTTTTCAGCTGTGATTATCGCCTCCAAGAGTATTTAAACTCCTTTACTACTTCGAAGTTGTGGTCAGTAATCCTGATGTTCTGCCTAACTCTTGGTCTTGGATTTTAGGTTACCACCATGTATTTACTATCTGCTACTCTGGGTTGGCAACAGTAAACCGTGCTTCAGTACAGAGTGAGTAGACGCAGGTAATGTAAAGTGTTAATTTTTTGAGATAATTTGAAACTTTTATGATATTTTATCACAAAATACGGTATGCAAAAGCCCATTGCTGTTAAATGTGTGCACGTACGCATCTCTTACCTTCATTTTACGCCTTAATCGGTAATTTAACTAAACTTTTTGTAAGGTTATGCTTGAGAATGTTTTTCGCGTTAAATGGGGCAATGAGGACCACCTCCGCTGGTCCTACATACCCCTGTAGATTAAGCAGAACTGCTTAGTGTATGATATCTTTTCAGATGCGGAATTACAAGAAAAAAACACTTCGTCCAAATGGAATTAGAAAGCTACAGCAATTGAGGCTATCATCGCTGTTCAGAAAGGGATGAAAGAAGGAACAGGGCTAGATGAAGTACCAGCAATGCACTAAATGGGCACACAATGCATGTGTTGGTGTAGAAGAAGACAAAGATACAATATTTTTCTATGCAAATTTTGCAAATAATAACTGATGGTCCTATTTGCCATGCATACTGGAGTATACAGGACCAAAACTTTTTTTGTAATCGCGATATCAATATATCGCTCCGGATCAGAACGCTTTGATGTTATATTTTCTCTACCCTTTTGTATGGGTTGAAGCTTGGACACTTAAAAATCCAACATTAAAAACCTAGAAGCATTCGAAATGTGATGTTACGACGTATTTTGAAAATATCGTGGATGGATCGCAAAACAAACGAACAAGTTCTCGAACAACTAGGAAAATAATGCGAAGTTTTTTTTTTATTATTGAGTTAATGCCTCGACAACAAGATCATTGGCATGGTACAGTCAGGTACCTAGTGTGTAGTGTGTGTGTGAGTGTGTGTGTGTGTGTGTTGTGAGAGTAATTGTCTTGATACTTAGCAAAGTCGACGTCCATTGTCTTTGCTAAGAGACGCTAATTGTATCCGAACGTCTGCGGTCCCTCCGGTGAGTACCGATCGCACAAGGATAGAAATTATTTTCATTCATTAATTTTTAATAAACGAAAATTTCTCCACCCAGATGAGATTCGAACTCACGACCTTTAGGTTTAAAGGTAGGCGCTCTTATCACTGAGCCACAGAGCGGGTTTATTGCGAAGTTTTAAATTCCATAAAAAGTAGGAAATTGGAATACTTGGGGCACATCATGAAGGTGAAAAATACGAACTACTAAGGAATATAATGCAGGGTAAAATCAAAGGCAGAAGAAGCGTAGGAAGACGTAAAATCTCGTGGCTACGCAATCTCCGTGAATGGTTTGGATGCAGTTCAATTGAACTATTCAGGCGCGTAACCAACAAAATTATAATTGCTAGAATGATTTCCAATCTCCGATAGAAGCAGAACTTGAAGAAGAAGAAGGCCAGCCAGAAAGTCTTGCAGGACCTCAAAACATGCTTCGTGAAGAATATGAACGTATTCCTCAAGTTCTTATTCAAAATTTGTTCTTTTCTCTTCCAAAACGTATGCAAACGGTTATTGATGTTGTTAGGGCATAATACACAATATTTTGTTTATGTTCACCCGTAATTTTTATTGTTTGTAATTCGTTTTGATATTCAGATATTCCATTATTTCCCTTTGTAGCCTTCTAATTAAATAAATTATGCTCAGGAATCGAGAAATAAAGGCCATTTTTTGTTGTAAAAATGATAACAAGTTGAGTATACAATATGAAACAGTGCACAAAACTTCCAATGAATTTTTATTTACCATAATTTATAGGGTGGCCCCTTTTTTGCCGGTACTTTGGACAAACTAGAGGACAATCATAGTGACGAAACTTTACCAATAAGAGACCAATTGTGGACAATTTTGCACGAAAGAAAGAAGAAATAATTAGTTGGAAGTGGCAAAGGGAAAGACGACATCTACGAATAGATAATAACAAAGTATGTGATGGAATAAAAAGGAAATGGTAAATTAGAAAGGGAAAATCGAGGAGAAAGAAGCTCAAAATCAGAGTCAAAGTATGTTCATAGGTGAATTATGACTTTAATGCTGAAGTATATTCTTGTAATGGTTTATATGGTTTGCAAAGCTTCTCCCTATTTATCCGATCAACTTGTGGATTTTGTTTTTTTAAACCATCCATAAAATCTTTATGCAACATGATAATAACAGTAACCTCGAAACATCATATATGTAACGTCCTTAAAAATTTCCTCCCTCCTCGTTAGATAAATGATCTATAATAATTTTATGTGTGTTTCAGCTCCCATCGGCTATTTAAGTAAAAGGTCGTGACGGCGAATGTTTTTTCATTTGGCTTTTTTATTAATTTGGGTTACGCCGCGACGGGCAAATAACCGTA
Organism: Diabrotica balteata; assembly: GCA_918026665.1. Taxonomy (NCBI): domain Eukaryota; kingdom Metazoa; phylum Arthropoda; class Insecta; order Coleoptera; family Chrysomelidae; genus Diabrotica; species Diabrotica balteata. The sequence goes on from OU898278.1 coordinate 169,053,965, forward strand.
AAATCTCTAAAAATATGTGTAGGTATCACCCTCTCCAAAAATGTCCTGTCCGCGCACCAACTTTCTCACATTTCTTCCAAAAAATTACGATCGTGTAGATTCCTGCCAGTGGTGGGGTGGCAGCAATCCCTGCAAGATTTTGATCATTAATATTATATCGGTGTAGGCAGCAGAGTGATTTTAGTAATAGTATTAATGAGGAGGGTGACAAAACTCGAAAAAAAAAAATGCGAAAAAATGTCCGTACAGTTTGACGTACAAGTACAAAAAGAGTATCTTAATCGTAGTTAGGTGGAATTATAATACGTTGAATGTAGCTGTTGTTGTTGTTGTCTATTTCTTTTTTACTTCTAGAATTTACAATAAAGTGTTTGACACATATTGGGACCGTGCAAGTTCGGAACAGCGACACCTGGTGTCGTAAATCAGCAAAATTTACTGCGCTTTCATGTTAGATCGAGGTTACTGGATAACTGTCAAGGACGTAGCCCCAAAAAAGAATAAGAAGAAAAAGTAAGATTGAGGTTATGTCAGTATGTTATTAAGAGGTAAACGTTGTATGTAGTGTAAATACAAATAAATATATACATTATTAAATTACAGCATTACTGTTAATATGGATGCAATAATAAAAACTGGATTTGAGAAAGTAAATCACCAAATAACTTTTCAACCAAGCACTGAGTCAAAGGGAAAAGCTTTAGTAGTGGCAAATGTCAAAAAAGAATGGAAGAATTATGTGGAAGAATTAAGAAAAATAAATTACCATAAATAATGCTAAGGCATAAATTAGCAGGTTGGCCCATGATATCATCATATTGGTTTGAACAATTAATTCTTTTCCTGTAAACTTTTGGACAGCGAATATATCTTAATGCATCTTCAGAAAAACTTGAACTTGATGCATTTTTGTAAACTTCAAAAAAATAAAATTTAAACATTAAACTTGATTTTTGGGTTAAAATGAACTCTAAGTGAGTGTTATGAAACTAAAATTTACACTTAAAAGTGAACTTTTATTTATTATATATTTCAAACTGAATTTAACATCGGGCGCAAGAATACCTAATGCATAATTTAGGTTATGTTACTTATGCTTTTTTATGATATAAATCCACTTTTCTCATTGTAGTAGCTTTGTGCTTCGAAGTTGGAAACGAATAAAACTTAAATTGACAATTTTTTGTTGTATTTTATAATTTATTAATCTTAATTTATTAACACAGCATTTCCTAAATCCCATTTTCTTCAGTGACAGAAAGTTTAAATAAACAAACGAATATGAAATATGACAATTGACAATATGAGTTTATGAAATCTATGAAATGTGCAGTAAAAAATGCAAGATTTCTCCGCTACTCGCGCACGATCGTTTCTCGTATCCCCTCCAAGTACTTGCACGTCGCCAATAAGACGTGTAGAATACCAAGGGATACAAGAGCATTTTTGGTAATTTTGAGAAAATCAAGTTTGAAGTTTAACACCTTCCCTAATTTCTGTCGGTATAGTTTAAGGAAGATATAGCATTCTGAATATCAAATGGTGAGACCTCAGAAAAAAAGAATGTGTTGTTAATTGTCATAGTTGTGAAATCGTAAAAGGTATAGTTATTGAAATGTTTTAATAAAGTGTGTTTGATTGATGCACAAAAATACTCACCAAATTTGTTTGCTATGTGTTCTGGATGTATCAATAATTTATTATTATCAGTAATACTCCACTCAACATTGTTTTTATTTTTACCAGTTTGACGATTCACAGTTTTCCATATCTCCTTCCTTCTTTTATTATTGTTTTGATGAATTTCAGTATGATCCATTTTTTGTTGGTATTAGTAGTTATGCGTTTTGATATTAAAGGACGCTGAAGAATTTCAGTATTGATCCATTTTTTGTTGGTATTAGTAGTTATGCGTTTTGATATTAAAGGACGTGTTGTATCAATATGATAGGAAACAGAGTTCAAAAAAGCTCTATATGCATTATCTACATTATTTGAATATGTATAAACATTTTCGAAATTCTCAGAATCAAGACTCAACAAAAGATTAGACAAACATTCTTTGATAAGGTTCTATAAGTAGCTATCTGGGATGTTGCAGTATTGTTACTCTCAGATATGTTTAAACTAAAATGAAGTCCTAGATGATCACCTAAATTGTAGTTCACGACAGCCTCATTGTATAATTGAGGAATAATGGTAAGAAAATAATCTAGTTTCGATCGTGAAATTACACCGTTTTTGTTTGTAAATATTCTAGTTCAGGGGTGCTCAAACTTGTACTGCTGGCGATCTACCTCAATATTTTTAGACTACTTACGATCGACTCTGAGAGACTGCAAGTGTGTGTGATGCAGGGTTGTCGTACATACACGATACACCCTACCTACCTAGGTAGGGCGTACCGTAGCATATATAAATATTAGCTTTTTGCACAATCTAGGTACAATATTTTAGTCAAGGTTTGGGTTAGGTTTAGTTAGGTTCTTCTCTACAATATCAATGAAAAAACTCATAGTTATTCAAAATTGCGAGTTTATTTGTTGTTACAAAACAAAAGAGTTACATATGGTATTAAACTTAACTAAGGAGTGGCTTTGGATGTTGAAGCGTGGCACTGCATGTCCTCAGCATACTTTTCATAAGATGGTACGTAACCACTGAGTGCTAATGGCAAGCATGATGTCATATGATCGTCAGTTAGTCGATTGCGATATTTTGACTTATAATATATAATTATCTTCATTTCAGAAAATGCAGACTCGTACAAGTAAGTTGACCCAAAAAATGCCGTCAGTTGAAGGGCGATTTGCCTTACATTCGGATATTTATCTTCAGATATAAAACGCCAGAAATTTGTATCAGATACTGTAGCTTTGAGATGTATATCTGATATAATCTGCACCAACTCATTTTCAACAGAACATGAGTTCATATTAAACTGACTTGCTATTTCAGTAGCTAATTCCTCAATGTTTTTACATGAAAAAGGATAACTCATAAATGATGCTATATTTTCCAATTTACTGCAATCATAAAAACGCATTTCGAATTATCCCAAAATATTTGATAATTCAGCCTCATACGTATCATAATTCAACTGAGGCATCCTTGCTTTCAAAGACGGAAAATGTTCCAGGTCTTTTCTTTTCAGTTGATCTATCATAAGTTGCAATTTACTTTTGAATGCGTTTACTGCGCTAATCATCTCAATAAAAGTTTTTCCTTTACCTTGAAGCTCCAAGTTAACGGTGTTTAAGTACATTGTGATGTCAGTCAAAAATGCCAAATCATTTAGCCATTTTTCGTTTTTCAAAATCTGAGTGTTATCACCTCTTTCGTCTAGAAAAGCTGTTATTTCGGGCAATAATTCTTGAAACCTTTCTAGGAATTTTCCACGACTCAACCACCTGACGTCCTTGTGAAGAACTAAATCAGTGTGTTCAGCTGCCTCCCTATCTTCCAACTGCAACTCAAAGAGCCGCCGTTGCAAGCTACGTGCACGGATGGAATTCACAATTTTTGTTGCAATGCCCATAATTTCCTCCGTGTTTAAAACTTTTGAACACAAAACTTGTTGATGTATAATGCAATGGAATGAAAAAAATGAAGGGAATTCTTCATTAGCTCAACACAATGCCACAAAACCGTTTTTGTTTCCAGTCATTGCTGGTAGCGTGTGTAGTAAGATGAAGGAGGAAATTCCTCCTTCATCTTACTTCAAAAATGTAAGTCAAAAACAGCTGTTGTCGTCGCTGTATGTGGTAACCATGTTTTCTATTTTAAGTATTTGATGTGAATTATACATATCTTATGTATAAGGGTTAGACCCAAGATCTGTGGCCTAGAGAGCCCGATCGTTGTTTTTTAATATGTTGTTTGTCCACAATTTTCCTTTTATGAAGTATTTATTGCCTAATTGACGATAGCTCTGATGATGACATTTATTATGTCGAAAGTATACTCAGCTTAATTAATAAATTATTTTACACACTATCAATTTTATTGAAAACATACAAAACCTGCTTACCAGTTAGACCTATTTAGAAGTGTGTACAAGTCTTACAGTCTTTGTCAATATTTGTTTTTGTTTTATACTTTTTGTACTATTTGACTGAATTGTTCAATAATTTTCAGTGACAATAAAGCATATTTCTATTCTATTCTATTTTAAATAAAATAACAAAAAAAAATTCGTTATAATTGCACTACTCTTTAGGAGTGTTAGGATTTTTTAAAATTTTTGTAATCATAGTTAAATGTAGTATCTTTGAATCTTCCCCCTAAATAAAGTTTTGTTTTACACAGCCCTACACGTGTAGTGTTTGGAGTTGGCGATAGCCTAAATAAACTCCTCTAGGGCTTCAATCTTCCCCAGCACGCCGCTGTCGACTGCGAATAATCAGGTCATGTATGGGCAAAACGTGCAGGGGCTCGTCGCAGTGAGCCTGCGCGGGATCGCTGCATCCAGACTCTGGAGTCTGGATAGTCGTTTTTTCAGAGTTGAACGTGATCCACGAATTCCCACTTTATATCGACTAAATTGGTGCTAACAATTTTTGTATTTATTTAACAAAGATAACTACCTATTTCTAAACAAAAACTGAGACTAAATCTAAAATTTAAGACATTTATACACCAAACTAAATAATTTTTTGAGATAAATACATCGTAGATAAATCAATAATCGAATAATAAATATATAACATATAAAAAACGTAATAAAATTTTTTTGGCTAGAGCAAAGACATGAAAGAGTCTTCTTAAAGACCAAACTTTGTGCTGCTATGGACATGTAAGTTTTTTGTTAACTTAGAGAGCGATCATAGGTGCCTATTTAGCCAATAGTTTATTAGATTATTTGAGATATTTTTTGCACTGAGAAATTTTTTAACGAATATTTAAAAGATTGTGGGGCCAACGAAGTGATTGAATATTTTTATGGATAAGATAGCAACATTTATATGTCTTTGTTATTAATATATGTCTAGAGGGTTGTAACACCAACATTTTTTAAGGTGAGTAAAGTATGGTTATGTAATGTTTTTTCTTTTACAACTTCTTGAAACTGTAGTAAGTAAAAGGTTTGTTCTTTTAATGGCTTGAAGATATTCGAATTTGTCAGTATATGCAGTTGATTTATTTGACATATATCTTTCATTATTTAGGTAGAGATTCTGCTTATATATTCCAAACATTTATTAAATTTACAGCATATTTTTAAGGCATTTTCATTAGTATTTAGCATGCATTTATTAATTAAAATGTTATAATGGAAAATATAGACAATTTGATTAAGGGTTGGCTTTTTTAAAATTTTTAAATACTAACTATTTCTTTAGTATAAATAAGTCATTATTTAGTTTTATATGGATATTTTTATATTTGATATTTTAGTATATATATACAGGGTGCGGCAGATAAAACAGCCAATTTCAAATATATCGAAAACTAAAAGTAACTGAATTATGAAAATTGAAATGAAGGGGTTGTGAAGAGTGACCTATAAAATGAAAATATTTTCATCCATTGGCTTCTTCTTCTTCTTCTTTTCCTTCTTCTTCTTTTCTTCTACTTTTTGGAGATCTTTCGATCTGTTTAATTCTGAAGCTGCCTCTGGTTAATTTCCTGGGAGGAAGATTGCCTCCTATCTATTCCTCCATCTTTTAGGTGGTCTTTTTGTCTTACATGATTGTACCACATACTCTGACGCTGCCTTTCCTCTCTTACAATATCTTGAATTTTGCACTGCTCTCTAATGTTATTATATTTCTCACCCTGTCTCTTCTTGTTTTGCCCACTATTGCTCTGAGGGTTTTCATTTCGGCAAGCCTTAGCATCTGTTTCATTTTGTTGGCATCTTTTCGCACTTCTATGCCATATGTCATGATTGGTCGTAAGCAAGTTTTGTAGGTTCTAATTTTACTATCTGTGCGCATACACGGATTTGAACAGACTATCTCCCGCAGACATCCTGACAATGCAAATGCTTTGTTCTTCTGACTTCTTAGGTCATTTACTGAGTCGTATGTGCTTGATATCTATGCCCAGATATCTGAATTGCATCACCTGTTATATGGGGTTGTTCTCAACCACTAACTTACATCTGAGCGGATCTTTTGCTATTGTCATACATTTAGTTTTGTTGGTAGAAATGGTCATATTTAGTTAGAAGCTTATTTGAAAGAACTGAAAGAGCTATCTCTGAAGATCATCTTCTGATTCGGCAATAATTGCTGCATCATCTGCGTAACACACCATACCAATTCTTTTGTTGCCCATTCTGTATTAAAGATTGAGAGATGGAACTTTGTTTGTAATTTTGCCCATGAGTAGGTTAAATAAGAAGGGGTTTAAACTATCGCCTTGTCTAATTCCTCCCGATGTTGGAATATTTTCAGTGAATTGGTCTCCTATCTAACTTTGATTGCATTGTTATTATTTAGGTTATGGACTATCTTTGTTATGTTGATCGGTGTTTTATTTTCTATTAATATATTTAGAATGTCTTAGAGGCGAACCCTGTCAGATCAGTGAAGCAAATAAACGCTGACGCTATTGTTGTTTTTAAGCATTTGTGATTTGAATTTCAAATTTGTCCTTAAGAACACTCGTGAGAAGTTTCATCGTTCTATTTAAGAGGGTTATTCCTCTGTAGTTTTGTGGGCAAGTTTTTTGTCTTTTTTAAATATGGGGATTGTGATGCTCTTGTGCTATTCCTCTAGTGTTTCTATGTCGTTTAAGATTTTTTAAATAGTTGTGATAGTTTACTTGCAAGTTCAGGGTCTCCATATTTTAAGAGTTCATTGGGTATACCATATGTTCCAGGTGATTTTCTGTTTTTTAGCTTTGCTTCTACCTCTTCGTCATTATTTTAGCACTTATATCTGCTTCGTATTCGTCTATATTCAGCTGTTCTTCAGCATCATATAGCTTCTTAATATGCTGTTGCCATTTCCTATAGGTACTCCCTTGGTTTGCACGAATTCGTTAACTGGTTTTTTTCTGTTCCAAAGCATTTTCCATACTTTCTTTTTAGCCCATATAGGTCGTAGTCCATGTAGCTGGTGAATTTAGCCCAATTGGACTTGGACATATTCTGCGAGAGCTTCTTCCAATTGTGTGCTTTTATATCTCAGGTAGCATTTGTGTTTTAATTCAGAGAGTACCTTTTCCTCTTCATAAAACCACGGTTTGGTGTGGTTTATCTCCCTCGTGTTAATTTTCCGCTTTCCAGTTGCTTCTTCTGCTGCTTGGTTGATGCATTTCCTGATTTTTTGCCAAGTATCTTCTACTTCCCATTCTGGTTGTAACTCGATCTCTTTTAGTTTGCTGGTAATCCTGTTCTCATAGAGGAGTTTTGTACTCTATGTTGCTAGCGACTTCTGTTTCGTTGCGGACGTTCTAGTAGCATCTTCCATAAAATAACGCTGTGATCGGTCCCCAGGTTAGCAGATGTTAGGGCTCTGACATCAAGTACTTGTGACGGTGTTATCATTCGATTTGTGATTATAAAATCTATCATTGATCGCTGGCCTCGATTATTGTTAAAAGTGTATTTATATATCTTTATGAGGAAAATATGTGTTATTGATTCTCATTTCATTTCTAGCGCAAAAGTCCAGTGCTTCGCCGTTTTCATTAATTATTTCTTCGTTGTACTTTTGTTTTATACCTGGTATGACATCTATTTGCTATTTCCGGTTATACTGGAAGTTGGGTATAACTTCGTTTTTTAATGGGACACCGTGTATATTTTTTAATTTTACAAATATTCACGTTATTCTGAACATGTTTTGTTAATACTTCCCTATACCTATTGTAAACCATTTTTGAGATATTATTGTTTTTATATGAAAATTACACTTTTCTACCATGTATATAAATTTCAATATCCTTTAAAATGTAATTTGAATAAAAGTTTAAATTACTTATGAACTTATTAATCAGATACAACATTATCGTTTACAGTATAAAGTTGCCTTTTGCGATATACAGGGTGTTGTCAAAATTGGCATAAAACCGACATCCTAAATTTTCGCCTAATTTCTTTTTTTCAAAATGGGATACTCTGTATGTGGTTTATTATTTTAGAAAAATAGATTTTTCACTATCGATTTGTATTAGTATTTCTTATACATATCCCTTGCAGTTTTCAAATTAATTACCTTTATATATATACATTTTTTCACAGACTATGTTGTGTTAATTTACAACTTTTATATTTTAAGTTAAGCATTCTTCTTCTTATGGTGCCCTATCCAATTAATGGATGTTGGCGACAATTCTGGCATACTCCTCTCGATCTTGTGTGGCTCTAAAGAGTGCATGGGCATCATCGAGGTTTGTCCAATCCCTTATGTTTTTAAGCCATTAGTATTTCATTTTTCCGATCTTCCCTTCCATAATAAGTTTTAGGAACTGGTACTTGGAATTTCGACATATATGACCCAGATAAACAGTTTTTTTCTTTTTATTATTGGCAGTAGTTCTTGTTCTCTGCCCATTTGATTTAATACTTCGACATTTGTTGTGTGATCTGTCTAGAGAATTTTAAGTAGTCTTCTAAATACCCACATTTTAAAGGCTTTCAATCGTTTATTCACATTGGCCTTTATGGTCTAGGTTTTTACACTTTTATGCTTTACTAGCAGTATGGAGTAAATGTAATATTTTACAAAAGCGATATCAAAGCGTTAAGTTAAGGGTGCTGTTGCTTAGCAAGGTTCTCATATTAGTAAATGCTGTTCTGATTTGCTCAATCCTGCTACGTATCTCTATGTCTGGATCTAGATTTTCAGGTATCCAACAATCAAGAGATCTGAACTTGGGGACATTTTGGATGTTCTTATTGTTTACTCTTATATTTAATTACATATTTCGCATTCTACTAACCACCATTACCTTCGTCTTGTCTATATTAATCTTCAAGCTCAGTCGTTCTCCTTCAGTGTTTATTCTATCTATTAGTCTTTGTAATACTTCTTTGCTATCAGCTATTATGACTGTATCATCAGCATAGCGAAGATTACTAATAGTCTGTCCATTGATTTTGATTCCATCTTCAGTGTCACGTAAGCTCTATCGAAAATCGTTTCAGAGTAAAGATTAAAAAGGAGGGGTGACAGAACACAACCATGTCGTACACCTTTTTTATTGAGAAATATGATGTAGATTCCAGTCCTACTCTCAAAGATGCCACTTGATTCATATAAAGGTTCTTTATGATTTTAAGGTCATTCTCATCTATCAAACGTTCCTGTAGCAATCTTACTAATTCTGAATGATTAACACAATCGAACGCTTTCTGGTAATCTATAAAGCATGGGAAGACATATTTTTGCTGATCTCTGCATTTCTGAAGTAGGACAGTTAAGCTATAAAGTGCTTCTCTTGTGCCAAATTCTTGTCTGAAACCGAACTGTGTGTGCTTATGTCTCTTTCACATCTGTTATATTCTTGTGTGAATTATCTTTAAGAAGAGTTTTAGCACCTGGCTTAATAAGCTGATCATTCGGAATTGGTCGCAACTATTAGCGTTTAGCTTTTTTGGGATTGGTATAAAGGTAGATTGAAGGCAATCTTGTGGTATTTGACCGGACCCATAGATGTCATTAAAAAGATCTACCAAGGCGTCTATATTGTCTTCACTCAACATTGTTACAACCTCTATGTATATGTCGTCTTCTTTTAAATGTTCGTCATAAATCATGAGAGCAACCATTTTATTATACTTCACAGAAAAAAAAAACAAAAAAAAACATTGAACGAAAAGAATGCTTGAAATTTACTATCCCTACTATACTAATCCCCTTTACTATACTAATTGTGTTTAAGGTGTTTATTCTAGCAGTTTTTTTCCCAGCTTTGGTTTTTCTTTTTAGTTATTGCACCTTGTACGTTTCTTTGGGCTGTTCGATATTCGTTTTTTACTTTGATTAGTATTTATATTTAAGTGTTTGTGGTATTTATCTCGTTTAATCCTAATTTTTTCTTCGATTTCTTCATCCCACCAATATGGCTTCCTTCGTTCGGTTTTTTCATATTTACCCAGGGCTTTTTCTGCTGCACTTTTAAGACATTGGTTTATGTAATTGTAATGGTGCTCAACACTATCAAAGTTTTCTTATAAAAGCTTTTCATCGAGTCGCTTTTTGTACAATGCCTTTGTGCTTTCATGGTTGAGGCTGTCCAAGTTGTATTTGGTTTCTATTGCCTTTTCCTCTTGTTCCTCGTTGTGTTCTGTTTTCTTGGCTAGTCTGTTTTGTATTATTTTATCCTTAACTTGGTAGTAATCGCTTCCAAATGTGCTTTCTCTAAACGCTCTTACGTCTTGTATATTGAGTTGAGTCTTTTGTCGGGCAATCACATAGTCTATAATGTATTTCAAATTTCTTGTTTCAAATTTCAAAGTCAAAATTTTGGTCAATAATTTTATTCTGATATCTTCCAAACTTAATATAAAAATTTTAAAATAAATAATAGTTAGAAGAATTGCTACTATACATTTCTCAGTAAATGCTTTATTATACTTTGGATATTATGCTTAATATTTTGTATTCTCACCACATTTTTAAAGAAATATCTTTTTTGTTAGTCAAAGTATATAATATGAAACAGTACACACCATTTTTATCGTGTTTATGAAAATATTTCAGCACCGACACCTCGTTAGGTAAAAGAAGATACTGAAAATAACCATGCGGGATACACATATATACCCACATAATTTCGGCAATATTCACCCCTTTATCTGTATGAAACTCTATTTTGAGTTTATTTTAGACTGGGACTCTACTTGGTTATACAATTTTCGGAGATATGGTATTCACTAAAAAGTAATATTGCATGTTGTATGAAACCCTAAAAAGGCAATGTAGAAATTCATGTAGGTAGATAAAAGAATTCTTATTTTTTACATACATTTTCTATTTTCATAAATTTACTGTATTTCACATTTTACATTTTTATTTGTCGATTTAAATACAAATACCAGTTAGAAAAAAAATATTATAGTTCTTTGCGTACGTATGATTTTGAACTAGAATACAACAAACCGGCATATCTATATTTCGTGGACCTTAAGAAGCCATTCGACTGGGTAAAATTAAAATACGTTATCTACTTACTGTACGCCCGAGAGATACATCTAGGAATAATCAAAACCATCGAAAATATCTACCAAAACAACACAATAAAAGTAAAAAGTAGAAGAAGAAACTAACCGGACCCTATTGAAGCTGGCAATGGGATAAGACATGGAGATTCCCTGAGTCAATATGACTATTTCAAGTGAGTTTTTTGATCTAGGGTTTCCCCCCGATATTTACTAGCGTCTAGCCGTTGGCAGGTCAGGATATATCCTAACCAATTCAATTCGAACTTGATTTTGTGTGTGGCGTGTCATTCAAATTATGTACAGGTTTGAATGTAACAGTTCTCATTGCTCATATCACGAAAGTTCACATAAACAAGGAGTTTATATTATAAATATTATCTTTTGTGAGTTGGCAACAAGTGAACAAAACAGTGACAGTCACACTAAATGGTGAGGGGGGCTGGTCTGCTTGTTCACTTATTATAATTATAGATCTAGTTATTGTTATTTGTTATTGTTGAATAAAAATACTAACCCCAATCAAATATCAGCAATAGATGTTACGTTCAGATATGCTTAGAAATAACTGTCCAATGTGTGTTTTTATAAAATTAACTTCAACTTTCTGCCAAATCAACCACAACCGTGAGACCTGTTGGGCAAAATCAACTGAATTTTTATACTGCCGTTCATTTTAAGTGCCTCTTTCCTTTGCTTTCAGAATTAAAGCAGCCTGACCGATGATACAGAAACTTCATTGTTTTGTGAGTCTTTGCAGAAAAGTTCTCTACTTTAACGTATTGGTGTTTGTACTACTTTCAATAGAACATTTCCACTCCTGAAAAGAGGCTAAACTTGGAAAATTGATGTGTTTCCACTTTCTAGGATTAGATTGGGTTTCTTCTTGAAAGTGAGTGTGCAATTCTGCAACATAACTTGAATGACAATTACACAAAGGCACTTCTTAGAATTTTTGTTGTTTTTGCTATCTTCCGTTGAAGTGTCCACAACATTTTTGTGAGTTTTTTCATGATAATGTAAATGTTTTTGTGGTTGAAATGGATACCACATATTCTACATTTAAAATTTTAATTCACTACTTCACCTGCACTAATTTCGGGGTAGAACTTCCTAATATGTTTGCGTAAATTTGAGGTATTTAAGAATACTTTTCTACAGTTTTTGCACTCGCAATTCATTTTCTTTGTCTTTCACGGAGTCTCGTAACGAAATACGACAATTGAAATTCAATTCAGCTAAATAAACAAATTGATCAATGCGACTGGCTAGCGCAGTTAGTAGTACAATCTTTAGTAACCTTAATTTATTTTAAAGGGTTTTTTACCCTAATATTTTGGTGGCTCAGGCATGTTAACCTGTAAGTATAGCCATTTTTGCTTTTATTACCCTACTCAAAATTTTCAACCACGTTTACTTTAATTGAATGTTTATACTTATTTTAGGCATTTTTAACCTGATGATGGAATTATTACTCCGATAACATTCGTGTTAATTTGATGTAACCCTTTGAAGTTTTTGTTTTTTAAATATACCCACTTACTAAGATTATAACCTCTTTTTTTTAATTCATTTTTATTTACATGTCGTCTTGATATATGAGAAATGTTGATTCTACTTCGCTCTTTCGAGAAGTTGCAGCGTTCTGTCTGGTTTCCAGTGTATTTTCTCTTGATGAACTTTTTACGGTTCTGTTTTTTTTTTACAGAGGTTTTCTATTAACATTTTCTGAAAACTTTCCACATTTCTTCTAGGTGTTCTGTGTGTTCAACATACTAGTTTCCTTTAATGCATCTCTAAATGTTTTCGGATTTGAAATCTCCAGTCTGTTTTGATTTTGATGCGGCATTGTTCTTTTTTGCTTCATCTTGAAGTAAGCCCATAAGCAAGCCAATTTACATAACTTTATATCAAAATAATTAAATTTCAGTAAACAACGCCCTACACTCTATTAACGAACTGCTTCCCAACTAAAACTTGTCTGTTGTGCTTCGCTCAGGCATCCGGTCGATTTTAAAAAAGAAGGGATCAAACCTCGCCGCATTTAAAGCGTTCTACAATATTTGTTACCACGACTATACTCAATGATATCAATAAATTCCGTCAACAAATATGAAGACCCCTTCTACAAAAAGAAGAATACATTACTGGCAATCCACAATGAAAAAAAGCATACTCAAAAAAATAGGAGACTATATTTCTAACAAATAAAAGAAACAACATGAAGTTTTCTTTTTATATAAAAATGTAATCAATGAATTTATTCCTCAGGGGTAAACGTCACGTCTACTGTATAACAACTTGCTTTTTTCTAATACTGAGTCCGAACTTTGAAGGAATCTCTCGTAGAAACTAATCGGAAAATACAGTAAATGTGTAATTTAGTTAGAGTTTATATCCAACGCATTGTAACAACAACAGGGGAAGAGAGATAGAAAGAGAGGTTGCTTTTAATTATATTGCATTTGACACTGTGATGCAGTATGCAGTTGTTGGTTTATGTACCTACTTGTAAACTTTATGTAACTGATTGTTACTGGGTGATGTTAAGTGAAATTATAACGGTTAATTACACCAAACTTTCGGCATGATTTCATCGAAGCCAAATAAAAAGTTTTGGTAAAGTTTATGAGATCTCGGATATACACATTCACGTACATAATAGTCATTTGAGGAGAATTCAACTTCAAGAAAGTAATAAAAACCTGATACATCTTACTTCATAATATAATGAAATTGACTATTTTTAACTTACAAGGATTTCCTACAGTTTTCACTGTATTCCTTCACTCAACCGTTTTCTCAATTTTTCCTGTTTAGCCAGTCCCTTCCTGTAGGTTTCTTCTTCTCATTGCTTCGTCCACTTCATCTCTGAAAGATCTTCGGGGTCTGCCTCTCTTTCTTTCTTCCTATCGGGCTTCACTCTGTTATTCTATTTATCCACCGATTTTGGTCTGCTCTTCTGACATGTCCGTACAGGTTAACCTTCTTCTGTTCGATGTAGTCTATTATGTCTGGAGTTCATTCCCATTCTCCTCTTAATCTCCATGTTATTTATTCTATCTCTTCTTGTTACTCTGCAGCTTCTCCTTAGGAATTCCATCTCTGTTGCTCTTATTTTGTTTTTGGTTTTCTTATTTATTGTCCAATTTTCACACCCATAAGTGAGGATATTCTTGTCATGGTATTATATATTTTTTTCTTTGTTTTCATGCTGATGTTCTTATCCCATAGTACGGGTTCAATTTTCGTATGCAGTCTCTTGTTTGTTCTAGTCTATTTTTTATATCTTCCTCCGTTGTTCTTTGTTTGATATTATGAAACCTAAATACTTATACTTGTCTGTTCCTTTGATTTGTTTACCTTCGTCTATTTCCAGCTGTTTTATTTCTGTATTCTCCGTTGTTAGGTATTCAGTTTTCTTTAGGTTTATTTCCATCCCATTCTTTGTATATTCCTGCTCCAGTTTTCTCATCATAAAACTGAGGTCATCCTCGTCTTGTGCGATCACTATTTGGTCGTCAGCAAAACTTAGCGTATATAGATATTCGTTCCTTACTAGTATACCCATTCCTTCGCACTTTCTTTTCCATGGTTTCAGGGTTTTTCCAGGAATATTTTGAACAGGGTGGGGGATGTGGAGCAACCCTGTAGTAGTCCCTTTGTCGTTTTAAATGGACTGCATATTCTATTGCCCGTTTTGATAGCTACTTCGTTATTCTTGTAGAGTGCTTTTACCGCGTTTATTAATCTTCGTGGAACTTCGATGTCTTCCATTGCTTCCCATAGCTTGGTTCTAGATATTGAGTCATATGCCTTCTTAAGATCAACAAAAGCCAGATGGATGGATCTATTTTTGGCCATTCTTTTTTCTATTAGTTGTTCGACCGTGTAAATGTGATCTAAGCATGCTTTCCCCGCTGTGAAACCTGCCTGGTCTTCTCCGATTTTATCTTGTATATATATTTCTAATTTTTCCTTTATGGTCTTTCCATCTTCTTCTTCTTTAAGTTCCATCTTCTATCGAAGGTTGGAAATCATCATGGCTATGCGGACTCTGTTGACTGCCGCTCTAAAAAGTTCTGCCACTACTGCTATTCAATCCATTCCTTTAAGTTCTTAAGCCCAGGATATTCTTCGTCTTCACCACATTTCGCTTTCCTCAGATTTTGCCTGCTTAATAAGTTGTAATAATGCGTATTTTTGCCTTTCATCACATGTCCCAAGTACTCATGTTTTAGTCTTTTAATGTTAATATTATTTCTGCCTCATTTCCTATCCTTCTAGTTACTTCCATGTTTGACATTCTTTGAATCATGATATTCGTAGGATTCTTCTGTAACACCAAAATTCAAGGCGTCTACGACTTATTCAGATGAACTTGTTTTAGTGTCCAAGCTTCCAAACCCATAAAGAAGAGTAGAGACACGTAACATCGAAGCATTCTCAGGCGTAGTTCTAACCTTATATCCCGACAACAAAGAAACTTTTTATAGTTTAATAAATGATGTACGTGCTATTCTCCATACGTGTCTTAATTTCTTTGGTTTGGTCTACATCTGATGTTATCCCTGTTTCCTAAATATTTATAGTTATTAACACTTGAATAACCTTCATACAGTCTTTCCATACAGTCTGCCTATAGACGATATAATGCTGATTTCCCGATAGTTTTCGCAGTTTTTTTTATTTCCTTTCTTGTATATTGATGTCATATATGCTTGGGTCCATTCTGCCGGTAAGTCTTCTCCATTCAGTGCTCTCTCAAACATTTTGTGTATCATACGGAATAACTTTTCCGATCCGTTTTTTATCAATTCATTTGGTATTCCGCCGGGACCTTCTGCTTTTTTGTTCTTTAGAGTTTTGATCGTTCTTTTTACCTCAGCTAGGCTTAATTCGATTTCGTCATGTGTGTAGATTTCTATTCCGTCTATTTCTGATTCTTTTGAATTCGGGGCGGTCTTCGGTTAGTATTTTTTATAGTATTCTTGTCATTCGTTTTCTTTGATTTGACCGATCTTGATTTTCTTTGTCTTGATTCTTTGGAGCGACTTTAAGATGCGCCATGACTCTGAAATTCTCGTTCCTCCTATGTGCTTGTTCTATCTCTGTGCATGTTTTCTCCATCTTTCATTTTTTTTCATTTGCCACTTTTCTTTTCACTTCTTTATTTTTTTTTCCTGTATAGTTCCAAGTCCTCATAGTTTTTTGTGTTCAGGTATTTTATATGGAGTTCTTTTGGTATTTTGGGATTTTATATGGAGTTCAGGTATTTTGATAATTACTTAATGGACATTAATATTCAAGAATAAAACAACAGATAAGAACAACACTGTTTTTTTAATTTCCACAGAAAATCGTCAACTTGATGTATTTTGTTGTAACAAAGAAGGGGATGTGGAACTCCGAAAGTGATCGAGGAGAGGAAGCATATTATCTTTCTTATCGTCTAAGCAAAGAGCGATGGTTTTAAATTTACTTTAATTTAATTTTAATTGAATTCAATGATTCATTTGATTCACTAGATTCAATTTCTATTTGATTCGATTCCATTTATTTCAATTCGATTCAATTCTTTTCAATTCGATTCACTCTTGTTTCAATCGATTTCATTTGATTCAATTCAATTCACATCGATTTCATTTCATTCAATTCCAATTCCATTCGATTCAATTTCATTAAATTAGATTCCATTCGATTCCGTTCGATTTTATTCGATTCCATTCAAATTCCATTCAATTGTATTCAATTCGATTCCATTGGATTCATTCGATTCCATTCGATTGGATCGATTCCACTCGATTCCATTCGATTCGATTTGATTATATGATATATAAAGAATCATACTAATTTAATTAACGACATCGTCAAGTATCCTGAAGATTTAAAAGGGTACTTAAAATGTCGGAACACCATTTTTAATATTTATTGGAATTTTGTTAGCCCCTAAATTAAAAACAAAATCTACTAATATGATAGAAGCTCTATTGACCAAACTGAAACTGCAAATAACACTTTGATATTTAGCTGCTGGAGAGTCTTTTAAAGTACTTCATCTTCTGGCTTTACAACCCTACGTGAGTTTTCAATATATATTTATATACTATATATATATATAATATATTATATAATATAATAATAATAATTATATATATTTTATTCACCGGAATAAAAATTTAAAAGAGTTAAACCTTTGCATTTTTATTGCTGCATACCCAATATTTAAAAGTTTACTTCCTTACGTGGTCAGCAAATACTTCTGGTTCATTATATATATATATATATATATATATGTTCGTTTGAAGTGGTTTCACGGATGGAGTAATATGTTGATACATTATTCGCGGGAAAATATCCGTTGGTCATTTTTTAATTGCAGACGTTTCGCCAAGGTCTCACTTGGCATCTTCTGTGCGTTGTCTTCGGTCTCGTAGTCGGTAACTGAGTTCGAATTCAGTTACCGACTACGAGACCGAAGACAACGCACAGAAGATGCCAAGTGAGACCTTGGCGAATACGTCCTGCAATTAAAAAATGACCAACGGATATTTTCCCGGAATAATTGTTCAACATTATATATATATATATATATATATATATATTATATATATATAATATATATATATCATATATATATATATATATATATTGTTGTGTTAAGGTTTCCGCGGGAGCTATATGTGCTGTCACTATTTTTCCGGGTTTTACTCCGCGTTGTAAAGTGCTGGTTTTCTTGAAAACCATTGTTTTGGCGACGTTTCGGCAAGGTCTCTCTTGCCATTCTCAAGCCTGGTGGATCTTATTCTCGTGTTTACTTCGTATTAGTATGGTCGACTGGGCATGTTAACGAGCGCCGAAATGCCCAGTCGATAGTACTAATCGGGTAACGACGAGAAGTAGATCCACCAGGCTTGAGAATGGCAAGTGAGGACCTTGCCGAAACGTCGCCAAAACAATGGTTTTCAAGAAAACCAGCATAGTCTTTACAACGCGGAGTCAAACCCGGAAATAATAGTGACAGCATATATATATATATATATATATATATATATATATATATATATATATATATATTCCGTTTTATAACGTCTTACGACGTATGTCCGACTCCCAAACGCCACTGTATTCTGTCTTGAGTTAGGTCTTCTTCCAGATTTCGAGCGCTAATCGCTTTCCTAACTCCCAGGTTCCAGCTCTGTGGTGGTCTTCCTCGTTTCCACTTCTCTGGGGGTTGCCACATCATCGTTTTTTTAGGCAATCTTTCGTCCCCCATTCGGCTCACATGCCCATACCATATGAGCTGTTTTTCTCTCAATATCCTCAACTATAGTGCCCTCTATACCCATTTGTTGTTTTATCACTTCATTCCGTATTCTGTCGGCTCTTGATATTCTCATCGATCTTCTGATGGCATCCATTTCCGTGGCTTCGACCTTTTTCTTATATTTCTCGGTTATTCTCCATGTCTCAGCTCCATAAAGTAGGCTAGTTTTAACCATTGTCTCATAGATGTTCCATTTTCTTTTCTTTGATATTTCTTTACTCCATTAGAACTCCGTTCAAACATGCTATAGCTCTTCGTGCTTGTACAATTCGATGTTCTATTTCTCGTTCGTCTTTTCCACTACGGTCGAAGATGACGCCCAGGTATTTATATTCGTCGCATGGATTTATTTTTTGATTGTCATCGATATCGAGTTGTTCTGCTTCAGCTCCATTGAGAGGTATTTTGTCTTTTCTAAATTGATATTCAATCCCATATCTGGTATTCTTCAATTAATTTTCTAAGCATGTATTCCATGTCATCTTTGTCATTTGAGATCACCACCTGATCATCTGCAAACTGTAAAGTATATATGTAATCCTGATCGTTCAATTGTATACCCATTCCTTTGACTTTCCTTTCCATTGTTTCAGAGCTGCAGAGATATAAATCTTAAATAGAGTCGGAGAGATACAACATCCTTGTCTGAGACCCTTAGTAACTGCAAATTTTTCAGCTAAGAGGTTTCCGAATTTCATTTGGGAGTTTGAACCATAATATAGATCTTTGAGAGCACTAACCAATGTTTGATGTATGTTTGATGTGCCCAGGACTTCCCATAGTTTATGACACAGTCCCCAGCGGGACTGTGTCATATGCCTTCTCAAGACCTACAAAAGTCATATGTAACTCTCTATTTGTCACAATTTTATTTTCTATAATTTGTTTAAGACAGAAGATGTTATCTGTACATGAACGACCAGCTCTAAATCCTCCTTGTTCTTCGTCTTCAGACGATTCATATCTTCACTCTAAGGTCCCGTAGTTTCGACCGTATAGTCGACTCATTGAACTTGTGACCGATATCCCTCTATAGTTTTTACAATTTCTCCTGTCACCTTTTTTATATATTGGGGTCATATATGCTGTTTTTCTAGTCATCTGGTGTTGGATGTCCAATAATATATTTCGTTAAATTTTCAATATTTAGTTTATAAATGACAAAATAAGTATATTATTAATGGATTATTTCTTTATTATTTAGAATAACATATTGCAACCATCTTGACGTGTTCCATTGAAAATAAAGATCATGGACTATGCTAGACTTGCGTGAACCACCCTGTATATTTAAATTTATTAAAAAGCGTACATTTGCATTTAAAAATTGACGTATCTCAGCGTTTTCATAATTTTCTAAAATTAAAAAAAAAGGACACAAACAATTTTATTCCATAAATGGTTTTCACACTGTGTAATTTCAAAATTGGACCCTGTAATACTTTAATATATAATATATAATATATATACATATAGTTACTATATAAATTTTTGTTGAGATCAGAGTGAAAGGACGCTTTAAAATATAAAAATATACAGGGTGTTCCAATAAAAATAAAGCTTTTGGATTGAATTAGATTGGAACAGCTCGCCTGTACATTTTAAACCGCGTATAATTATATATAACAGTTGACGGGTCTCAACGTTTTTTTATAATATCTTTTAAACTAAGGAAAACAAACGAATTTTTATTCCCATAATTTACATAAGTGATTTCCACCCTATATGTAAATATATGCTTTTTATGCGAATTCTAGACAACCCTGAATACATGCTATATTCTTGTTTACGACTTTGTTTTTTCAATTCCCAAAATGGTAATATTTCAAGCTTGAAGTTTTTATTTCTCTTTTTTAAATTGAGTATCAATGTTGGTATTTGGTATCTTTTTTTCGATAACATGTGCATTGTAAATTGATTCTTACTGATATTGATTTTTACTTATACTTTCTGTGTTAATGTTGTTATTATTTTATCATCAACTTTTTTATAGGCCTACAAAATTTTTTCTTGTGGATAATAATGTTTCTGCTTTTAATTAATTGAAATGTGAATGTAAACTTCCTCTAGGAACTTTGCCAGTCTTTTCTTAAGAATCCTTTCGTAGGTCTTACCTAGAACTTTAGGCATATCGTAACGTAGATCTTACCTAGAATTGTAATGTTCCGTGCAAAACTGTTGTAACTCTGTTACATTATAATAACAACAGTTTTTCACGGAACTTATGTACAAAAACGCAAAATAGTTAAACTGTTGTTGTTGTAATATTTAGCCAGTTTAAGCATTTAAAAGTTACTAAAGTTTTATAGGGGATAGATATGCATGTTTACATTCGAATTCCATGATTACTTCATTTTCATAAAATTTTGAGTTACTACAGTCTTGCACTGAAGGTGCGATATATGTATGTATGTATATATATACCAATATATATTACATAGGCTGAGACTTAACATAATTATTTTGTGGCTTTTGTAACTAATATTCTCCTAAGGTTGCTAGCGTAAATTACCAAAAGAGACTTTGTACCCTAATTTATGTACGAAAATTATTAAAATTTAATTTAAGAGCAAATTATCTTATGTTTCGTAGCTTTTAAGCTAATTTTATGATGATTACTTTAATAATTAATCTTGTAGATTTCATTTATCAAATTCCGAGTAATACCAAGGGACAGAATCTTATGTAATCATCGGCAATGAAGCAAACTGTTGAATAGAGAACAAGGATTAGCATTAACCAATCAAGACGTGTTACACGAACACCAACTTTAAGAGGATTTATCAAAATTCATAACCTTGTACTAGAGAAATGGAGAATGTTGTTCGCCAGATCTGCTCTAATTCCCTAAAGGACACGAAAGCCCCGAATTAACAAACGGTGTGAGGATGAAGGACTATCGCGATTTGTAAAATAAGTCTCTTTAGTCAATTTGGGACTGCAAATTGACCTAACAAGACACGAGCGTGGCAGGAGGGTCGTTCCTGGGGGAATGGTCATTTGGGGCATACGTGTTTCGAATGTAGTCGCTAATAACCATTAAGTTGGGCAAAAAGGAAGGGATCTGCTTGTGAAATCCCACTCGGCGCGCCGATTCCTTTGCTATTATAACTCTATGGTAAATATTTAACTAGGGGATTAACTTTATACATAAAATAAGCGGTCGGTAAATTTAGTCCCATAAATTTGAACTAGAGAATTATTAAATATAAATAAGAACTTAATGTATGACAAATTATAAAAAAATATATGTGTGTGATTCTAAATATTACTGGAAGTGTCGTCTTTTGAAGTGATTAGAGAATTTAAATATCTAGGAGCAACAATTACAAATGACAACAAATTAGAGCGAGAAGTTGAAACAATAATGGCAGGAAATAGATCTCTCTTTGCAATGCAACATCTGATGAAGTCGAAAACTTTCACGAGGTGCAAAGATCCGAATATATAAGACCATATTACGACCAACAGTCGCGTATGGAAGCGAAACATGGACGATAACAAAAAGAGAAGTAAATAAATTGCTGGTACGTGAACGTAAAATTCTTCGAATGATATATGGCCCTTGCAGAGACAGCGTGACAAACGAATGGAGGGGCAGATACAATAACCGAGCTAGAGTCTCTATTTCCGGAAAAGAAAATCTGTAGGGCGGCCTAGAAAAAGTGGAAAGATGCAGTCCAGAGAAGATGGGAGTGCGAAATGGGAATTACTGGCACAGGACCGATAAACATGGAAGGCAATAGTACGTAGCAAAGACTCACGAAGAGTTGGAGCGCCATTGATGATGATGATGAAGTGTCGCGTCGTCTTTGTAAAACGTCTAACGCTTTCCTTCCTGTGACAAAACTTTAAAAATTGCTTATATTCTGAGTATTATTCAATTCTTTTTCTTTTTTCATTTGTTCTATCTCTCTGTTAATTATTTTGTAATCGTCCAAATTTTTGGTCCCTCGAAGTTTTCTTTTTGTTGCAGTTGTGATAATTATGGTTGCTTACGTTTTTTTTTGGCCGGTAATACAAATGCATACCATTCTTGCTATATGCTATTTATCGTCATCGTCGTTTCTTTTAACCATCATCATCATCATCAAATAGCCGTTTTGAGTCCAATGCTAAATATAGACCTCCCGCAAATAATTCCACTTCGGTCTGGAGCACCTTGAATACAGTTGTGCAGATAGGTGATAGGTTAGGACGTTGTAGCCTATTGAGTCTACTATCAATCTTTAACCATCTCGATTAGTGATAGTGAACCAAAAGGTATAGATATTTCGTTGGCTATATTATTTTTAATTTCTCGTTAGCAGTTTGATTCAAGTGCTGTAAAGTAATCTTAAGAACTCTGGTGAACTGTCCTAAAGGATCACTCTGGTGTTGTATATAAACAGCGCTACAGGCTTTGTAGGCCCCTGGCTTCTACAAACTTGGTTATTTCTCTCCATTTTTTTGGCCCCTTGCTTTTTTCCTACAATTTCTCACGCCTATTTCTAACAAGTCTTGCTTTACTGCTTCCAACCACAACCACTTCTTCTTTGGACGTCCTCTTCTTTTTTCCTATTTCTCCCTCCTTCAGTATTGTTTTAACATTTCGACTCTCTGGCATTCGTCCAATGTGACCAAGTCGTCCAGTGATTTTTTTGAGCACCTTTCTTCCCAGATCACTACTTTTATTTTCTTCCTGCTGGTTCATAATCCACGTTCCACTGGCAATACATCACTGTGGATCTTATTACCGTCTTTGAGACTCGCAGTTACTATTCTTGACACATGTTTTGCTTTACGTAATTATTTAGTGACCCTATCGCTCTACTCTCTTACATTAATCTTTTGTCAATCTCTGTTTTTCTTTTCCTGTGTTTGTTATGGTTACTCCTATAGTTATTCTATACTCCTAGTTATATAAGTATTCAAAGTTCTGACCCTTTTTCAAAACTTATATTGCGTTTTTGTTTGTTGATTATTATCCCTATTTTTCGGCTTTCTTCTTAAAATTTCTGGAAAACTGTTTACTAAATGTTTTTTTGTCTCGTTAGTATCACCACATTATCTGCGTACGCAATGACTGTTCCCTGCTGTGGAAAATATTCCTGTTTGCGCTCATAATTTGATTTTCTTACGGTTTGCTCTAATACTAGGTTAAATAAATTCGTTGATAGTGGATCACCTTGTTTTAAATCTGGTATTCACTGTGAACTGTCTTGAGAAGCTTCCATTGTTACTGTATTCATCGTGTTCCTAAGCGTCGTTCTCACTAGCCTTATAAGCTTTCTGGTATTTCTACATTCCTCATGTCCCATATAGCATCGTTCGATTTAGGTAGTCATCTTCTTCTTCTTCGCGTGCCATATCAGAATTATCCGACGTGCGGGTGCATCAATTGGCACAATGCTAAGGCTTTCTCGGTCTTCCTGCAATATGGAATAATTGTCCTGCATTTAATATCTGAGTCCATTCACGAATGTTTTTTAACCAAGAAACTTGTTTTCTTTCCTACACTTCTACGGCATTCTATTTTGAATTCAGGATCAGTGCAATATTTTATATCGACTTCCCCTTACTATAATATGTCCCAGATAAGACATTTTCGATATTTAACAGTATTAGCAGTTCTCTATCTTTGTCTGACGCTCCTTAGTACTCTTCACTAGTTTTACTTGCTGTTCAAGGTATCTTCAGCATTCTTCTATGAATCCACATTTCCAATGCTTCAATTTTGTTCATGATCGATACTTTTAGCGTCCACACTTCTGCACTATACAAAAGTACGGACCAAACATGGCACTTAACCATTCTTGGTCTTAGTTCTAAACTGAGATTTATTGCAAAGAAATGACATCATTTTCATAAAAGGAGTTTTTAGTCATTGTCATATTCTACGTTTTATTTCTATGTCCGGATCTAGTTGGTCCGTTATCACAGTTGTGAAATTTCTCAACTTGGACTCCGTTTAATTGAAGCTTTGCATCGAGATGTGGGTCACGAGTAAATACTAAAAATTTGTTTTTGTTTGAGTTTATTTTAATGCCCAATTTCTCTCGTACCTCGTGAATACGATCAAGCAGAATTTGGAGACTAGGAGATAAGGTAGTCATATGCTTGTTTAAAATCAATAAATAACATATGTAATCATAAGTTTTGTTCGTGGCTATTATTTTGTATTAATTTTAATATACTTAATAGAACTTGATCAAGTAGCTCTGATGCAGTTCCTTCCTGATATTTAGGGTGCTTCATCCTCTCGCTTTTTTGGGTGGTCTCTCTAAGCATCCATGGTTATCGTGTCTGCTAAAACCTTCCCTGTGGATGATTCTCCCATGAGCTTCTGGATGTTATCAAATTTCATTAATCTTTTCCTAATAATTTTTGCAAATATTTTATAGACTACTTTAGTGCTATACCTCTATAGTTTTCGCACTCCGTTTTGTCTCCCTTTTTTATAGATAAAACAAATACGAACACTATTTCATTATTTCGGCATTTCTTTTCTTTTGTTCAAATTATTAGTGACAAGTGAAATATCCTTTCCTTCAATTTTTCGCCACCTTTCTTAAATACCTCAGCTGGGATACCACTTTCTCCTGCACGCTTTCAGAGTTGGTTTCTCGTACGCCCCTTTTTCATCTTCTTACCAATTCTCATTTCCCTCAAGTTCCTTTTGTTGATCTATATTTAATAGATCTTCGAAATATTCCGCCCATGTGTTTAATTTTTCTTGTTGTTTCACCTAGAAGTAACCCTTTTTTATTGGTGTAATACTGTGGATTACTTTGTAGTTTCTACTTTGAAACTACTTTGTAGTTTCTCTGGATTTCTTAACTTCCTTGGGTAAACATTCTTTACCTCTTTGCTTATTGGTATTCTTCTTCTATGTTTTTCAATTGCTTTTCTAGCTGTTCTCTTTTATTTTTTCTTTTTGTCTTTTTCTTTATCTCTTTGTAGTTTTGCCCGTTTCTTCCTTGCCAAAACATTTCTTACATTCTTCATCGCACCAGTCTTGCCGTCTTTTTTATATGCTACTCTTTCTATACACTGTTTCCGCTGCTTGCGACATAACTGCCTTATATGGTCTGTCCATTCTTCAACTATATCCTGTTTGACTGGAATTCCATAGTTTTTTAGTTATTATTTCTTCCCTCTGGTCTGTTTAACAGACCTGCTTCTCTTGAAGGTTTTGGTATTATTGGTAGTTCTTGTTTTAGTTTTGCTATTATTGTGTATGGTCACTGATTGGTATCTGCCCCACTGTAACTTCTACAATCGATTATTGCCTTATCAAGTTTGCCTTTAATTAGGACATGATCTATCTGATTTTTTATTTTTCCATCAGTAGAAGTCCATGTTACCTTATGAATGTCTTTGTGATTTAAACTTCGTGCTAGCCATTTTCTGTCTGTTCTCTGTAGCAAATTCTATTAACTTTTTTCCGTTTTCATTTGATTCCTTACATTATTCATAGTAATCCCATTCTAGTTTGGAGCCCCTTAAATACAGTTTTGCTGATAGGTGATAGGTTAAGACGTTGTTACCCTGTTAAGCCTATTATCAATTTTTAACCATCTCTATTAAAGGGACTGATAGTGAACAGAAAGGTATAGATATTTCGTCGGCTCTACTATTTCCAATTTCTCGTTAGCAGTTTGATTCAGGGCTGTAAAGTTATCTAAAGAACTCTAGTGAACTGTCTGAAGGAATCATTCTGGTGTTTTATATATACTGCAATAAAAAGTTTTACAATCATTATAAAAGGAAGTAGAATTGTGGGTACTGAAGCAAGCAGGTACATTTACTGGTTGCCCTGACACCTTAAAAAGTTGTCCTATTGCAGCTCATTCTAGGTATTTAAAGCAAAGTTAGTGATATCTAACCACTGATAGAAGAAATAACTGTAATAAAAAGATCATTAAATATGTTCAGTTCCATATTTTAAGGGAATTAAAGAAAAATAATTAGTGAAACTGCTATCCCTTTTTTGCTCTAAATAGTGAAGTAATCCTTTATGTATTATGTTTCCTTTATTATTCTTTTTAATACGTTTTTTATTCTTGACGTAGTTCCCTATTCTCTGACGTATTAAATTTCTTCTGGGTCACAGAGTCCTTTCAAACACTTTCCCCAATTTGTCAATACCGAAACGAGTAAAAACACACACACGCCCAATAATACATACAAGTATATGTTTAAATTTAAATGGAGCATAAAACATTCCTGTTGATACACCTGCCATTAGATACAATATTCAGTCTAAATATTTCATGTCGTCGTAGCTGGGATCGTTGCCAAGACTACTATCAACCTAACGGCCTATACGTCGGCATTGAGGCGTAAAACGGCATTCAAAGATCACATAAAACACAATGTTCTCTTTCATTTGATGAATATTCCTATGTTTGTTCAATATATTTAATCACATTTTATTCTGCACACTTGGGTTAGTCAGTAATATACAGTGCGTCTAAATTAAAACGAGCAACATAAATAGAATATATCAAACTATCAACATTTGTGTTGTCTTTACTCAATAAGTTTATTTGAGATCTAAAAAGAATGATAATTATTAAAGTCGCAGATGAACTATCATGAGAAGAAAGTAGAAGAAAACAAAAGTTCCTTGGTCTCTGACGAGATAAAATAATTAATAACAACACTACTTTTAGAAGAGGTGACTGACCATTACGCAAGAGAATTAAACGGCTTGCGCAACGTAGAGAATTAAAAAACAAAAACGAAAGATTTGCAAAAATGATGAATAGAATTAGAAAAGAAAAATCGTGTACATATTCGTATTTAAAATCTGATAGGAAATTTTCGTATCTCGTGGACTATATGGTTAGAAAAGACAAAATCCATGGTTATAACAGCAAATTTACCAAGATGTAAATTGAATTTGGATCCAGTTTTGTTCCTATTTTGGAACTGGATCCAGCAGAAACTGCTCTTGGAAATTTTGGAAGTCAGGGACGGAACGATCGTGGCGATACTCTTTTAAACTACCTACTAGAGAAAAACCTATTCCTAATGAATAGTTACTACTACAAGAAACCTCACCGCAGATGGACGTGGAAAAGCCCAGATGGGAACACGACAAACGAGATCGATTACTTTATCACTGATAAAAAATACATATTTACAGATGTGACAGTGCTAAATAAATTTGCGAAATCAAGCGACCATCGTATGGTGAGAGCCACCATTGTGTTAAATACCAACTATGAACGACACAATATGATAAAAAAGAAGCAAATAAACAGATGGACACATCCAAACAACGAACAAAATTTTGAAGATCATATCGGTAAATTCCTTTAAGAAAAATCATCAACAAATGATATTAACATTCTAAATGACATAATAGTAGAAGCAATAACAGAAGCTCAAAAGAAATGCTGCCCAAAAAGCGTGAAGGAAGAAAAAATTAGTCTGGAAACACAGAAAAAAATGGAACAAAGAAGAATACTGAGAAGCGACGAAAACTCTAGTAACGACGATATAAATAGAATGAACAAGGAAGTATCAAGAGAAATCAGAAAAGACTTAAGAAAATACAAAGATGAGAAAATCATCAAAACCATTGAGGAAAATAAGAGTATGAAAATAATGAGACGCAAACTCACAAATGGAAATAAACAAATAGTCAAACTCAAGGATAGAAATGGCAACATCACATCAAACAGAGAACATTTGTTACAAATTGTGGAATCATTCTATGAGACATTATATAGCAACCAATCGACTCTAGATATAGTCGAATATCAACAGAGGAAGGTCCAAAATCAGGGTTCCGAAGATATTCCAGAAATCTCCTTGGACGAAATTTACAAGGCTCTAAAAAAGATGAAGAATAACAAAGCTCCGGGGGAGGACGGTGTCGTCACGGAAGCGATAAAGTTAGGAGGCTCAGTACTGATAGCCAAAATTCAAAAGCTCTTTAATCTATGCCTATGGAATCAAAATATCCCAACAAAGTGGAATAATTCAATAACTGTACTCTTACACAAGAAGGGAGATATAGCAGACCTGGAAAGATACAGACCAATCAGTCTCCTTAACCATCTTTATAAATTATACACCCGAATAATAACGAATAGATTAGAGACAAAGCTGGATTTTTACCAACCTCGGGAACAAGCTGGTTTCCGCCCTAATTATGGCACAAACGATCACCTGCAGTGCCTAAAAACCCTAATAGAAAAAACTAACGAATATAACCGTCCCTTGGCATTGATATTTGTAGACTTTAAAAAGGCGTTTGATACAGTGGAACTACCGTCCATCTTAAGAGCACTACAAGATTGCAGGATCGACCACAGATATTGTAATATAATTAAAAATATATATGAAAATGCCACAACAACCATAAGTCTATATTCTGCAACTAATAAAATAAAGATAAAAAGGGGAGTCAGGCAAGGTGATACCATGTCACCAAAGCTGTTCATTACCGTTCTTGAGTATGCATTTAAAAGACTAACATGGCAACAGAAAGGAATATCCATCGATGGAGAAAGATTAAACCATCTACGTTTTGCGGACGATATCGTGCTTCTGTCAGATAATCTGGGAGAGATCAAAGACATGCTCCAAGAACTGAATGACATACTACAAGAAACTGGGCTGGAGATAAATTTCGAGAAAACCAAAATGATGACCAATATGGTTCCCAGCGAAGAGATACAGATCAATAACAACAAGGTAGAATTAATCGATAAATACACATACTTGGGTCATGAAATTAGAATAACCAGAGACAACCAAACCTGCGAGCTAAATAGACGAATCACGTTGGGATGGGCGGCATATGGACGGATGAGAGACATTTTTAAAACAAATATCCCAATTCACCTGAAAAGGAAGGCATTTAACCAATGCATCTTACCAGTCTTGACCTACGGAGCAGAGACCTTAACTTTAACGAAAGCTACTGCCGAAAAACTGAGGGTAACACAAAGGCGAATGGAGAGATCAATGCTGGGCCTGACCTTGAAAGATCGCGTAAGAAATGAGGAGATACGCCGACGAACTGGCGTAGACGATATTATACTGCGAATCAATAAACAAAAGTGGAGGTGGGCTGGACATGTTGCTAGAATGGAAGACGGAAGATGGACGAAGAGATTATTGGAGTGGAGACCAAGAGCCGACAAGCGAAGTCGAGGCAGACCACCCACCCGATGGACCGACGACCTAAAGAGAATAGAAACAAACTGGATTGCAGCAGCTAGAGATAGAGAGAACTGGAGACGTTTGGAGGAGGCCTATATCCAACAATGGATGTGAAAATTCGGCTGGATGATGATGATGATGATGAAATTGAATTTGGAAGGTCAGATAGTATAACAAGTGATGGAGTTTTAATATCTAGGCATCACATTATCTAGCTACTGAAAGCTCGAGACTGAAGTGGAAGATCAAGTGAATGGGTAAAACAGAGCCGCAGGCTGCCTAAATGAAACAATATGGAGAAATCAAAATATCGGGAATGAAATGAAAGTCAGACTATGGGACAGAGCTAGAAGGACAGATATACGACGTAGAAGCAAGGTGCAGAACATTATCGACAACAACGATTAAGATAAGAAAGTTACAGTATCTCGGCCACGTTATGAGTGGGGATAAATATGTGTTGCTACAAACCATAATGCAGGAAAAAATACAGGGAAAACGAAGTATTGGAAGAAGACGCATCTCCTGGCTCAACAATCTAAGAAAGTGGTATAATTGCAGTTCCGTTGACTTGTTCAGAGCTGCAATCTCAAAAGTCAAAATAGCTGTGATGATTACCAACCTCCTTAGAGAAGATGGTACCTAAAGAAGAAGAAGGAGAACATCAGGAACTGGGTAAAAAACAAAAAGAATAGAAAGGAAGGATCATATAAGCCGTATGACAATAGAATAGTAAAGACGACAAGAGACGGTTCCCCAATTGGAAGATGATCAGTAAAAAGACCATGAAAACGATAGAGCGATAACTAGAGACATATTGAAAAAAGTCAGAGACATGTCTACATAGGAAGACAAAGACGCAAAACACTTTAACCTAATAAGGTTTATAGTGGAGCGCTAACAGATAATTACACTGTGCTTAGTATAAAAAAGTCTTTTAAAAACGAAAGTAGGTTATCGATAGTGTCATTTAAATTTAAACGTCTTTAAAAGTGTTGAGTAAATGGTATTTAATTTTGTCTGTAATGAATAAACTTTCACACTGTACCATTAGCACATATTTTACTGAAAGGGATGAACTGCACTCATCGCAAATTGGACGTTCTTCTTTGTTAAACAAACGTTCATGAGAAAACAGGTATACCTAAGTGGTAAATCGAAAATGATTATTTGTTTTCGTCTGAATACCCCATGTAGGGTGTAGATCCATACTTAGAGATTGGTGTGACATGAGGATACTGCTATCGTTCATGGCTTCTTCGGCATTTCTATCTGCTGCCACATTACCTGCTATCCCGACACAAGAAAGCTTTTGATAACTTAAAATGGTCATGGCATTTACTATGGTCAATTTCAATAGTAAGAAAATTCTGATTCACCTTGTTAAACTATTATTAAGTTTGTACGAAAACAATAAAGCAATAGTGAGATTAGAAAACATATATTGCTCCCGTCGCAAAATTAAAAAAGACACCAGACAAAGCTGCATGTTATCCCCAAGGTTATTTAACCTATATAGTAAAAATAATGAGACTTGTTCTAGATGAATGGAAAGGAAGAATTTCAGTAGACGCTTGAATTCATCTACTGAAATTTTTCCTTCCCAATCATAGCTTTTTCGATGACATATTGTTTATAGCCCACATGACAACGAGTTTACATTGTGTAACTATAAATGCAAGCAATATGGACTCATCATAATCATTATCCTCCAGCTTCCAAAGCTGGAGTTCACTTTTAAATATAGGCCTCTTTCTCGTGCTTCCAACCTCGTCTATTTTGCGCCACTCTCATCCAGTTTTTATTTTGTCTTAGTAAATCGTCAGCCAGTCGTGTAGGTGGTCAATCGAGGCTTCGCTTTTCTTCCCTTGGTCTTCGTTCGAATAACCTCTTTGTCCATCACCCATCCGTTATTTAGCTATGTCTTGCCCATCTTTATTTTATTCTGGCTATCCTTTTGATAACGCCAGTCTTTTTGTCACTTCTCTTGACCTCTTCGTGTTTTATTTTGTCTTGCAGAGTAATACCTAACATGGATTCATCCATTCTTCTCTGTATGACTCTTGGTTTGGTAGTAGAGGCTTTTTTAAAGTAAGTTATTCTGCTTCGTATGTCAACACTGGGAGGACGCATTGATCAAATAGTTTTCTCTTCAGACGTGTGAACAGCTCACTTTTAAAAGTTTTCCTCAGTTTCCCATATTCTGTCCGCTCAAGACCGATTCTTTTTTTCAGTTCATGGGTCTAATTATCCCTGTCAACCATAATTTCATGTTCTGGGTATTTATATTTATCTACGAGTTCTATTTCTTGCCCACCAATACTGATGTTCTGGTTGGGTACCAAATTTGCCATTATCATTGTTTTCGAGATGTTTATATTTAAACCTACATTTTTGTAGCCACAACGAGTTCCTATACCATCTTTCTTGCCATTCCTCAGCTGTTATGACTATATTATCGACGAAACATAAGATGTTTAGATATTCTCAATCCATTTTTGTTCCCTTTGTTAGCCAATCCAAATTATTAAAAGCATGTTCTAGCATTGTATTAAAATTTTAGGTGACATTGGGCCTCCTTGTCGAGCCCCCGCTTAATTTCATTAAGTCCCGGTGCCTTTCCATCCTTCATTTGTCTGACTGCTGCCGTTATTTCTTCTGGTAGAATTTCAGGACCTGAATTTTCTTCAGTGGTTGGTTCTTGTATTGTTCTAAGGTCGTGGAAAAGTTTCTCCAAGTATTCTTGCTTATACTTTCTTTTTATCTTCTTTGATTATGGCAAGATTGCCTTTATCATCTGTTATTTTTCCGGCTGTTGCGTTTTCGAAACTTTCCAGCTATTTCTTTTACCTTTCGATGCACATTGAAGTTATCATATCGACTCTGATTCTCCTCTATTTTTTTGACATTGTTCTATTTTTTTCTGTTTTGTCTTTGGCTTCTCTTATCTTTCTTCTGACAAAGTTATGTATTCTCTTATATTCTTCGAGATTTTCTTTGTTTTTTTTTCTATGATCTATAAGTTCAAGTCTTTCATTGGTCATCCACGATTTCCGTTTCTCTGTATCTTTCTTCAGGTGTTGTTCTTTTATTTCTCTCAGTGTTTCTTGTATGATGGTCAGACTTTCCTCTATAGTTGCTGCATTTCTGCATTTTAGCACCACTTGTATTAAGGTTTGCATTCACCTTCAATCGAGCATTGGGATCTTTCAGTTTTCTAACATCATACTTCTTCATCGACTTACTTGAAATCTTCTTCATTCTAACTTTGAAATTACCTACAACTGGTACATGATCAGAATTTATGTCTGCCCCCGGGTATGTTTTGACAAATGTACAGCTGTTCCTATACGTCTTATTTACTAGCATGTAATCAATCTGATTTCTTACAATCCTTCCCACAGAATTCTGTGTAGATTTCCAGATGTACAATTTCCTTGGGTGTAGCTTAAACCAGGTGCTCATTATTACTAATTGATTTTTTCGCAAAAATCTCCAATATATCTCACCGATCGTTCCGGTTTTCCAGAATAAATGGTCAAACTGAAGATGATGTTTTGCTGACCCCAACTTTGGCGTTGAAGTCACCCATGACAATTGTTAGGTCTTGCTTTTTCAACCTTTTCAGGACTTGATTACTGTTATGGTATAGTTTTTTCCACCTCTTCTTCTGTTCGTTCTGTTGAATTATATTGATATTGTTGTCTTGCTTTCGTTGTATGAGCATCACTCTTACTGAGATTGGAATGAATTTGTCAATAGCTTTCTGCCACTTCTTTTGTCAATATAATGCCGACACCTAATTCATGCTTGCCGTTATCTGTTCCAGAATAGTAAATGCGGAGTTCTCCGATATTTGCGGTTCCTGAACCTGGCCAATGCATTTTGTTTATTTCCAGAATATAATTTCATGTGTACCATTTCTTGTATTGCGATTATGGATTTTACCTTCCTTTGCCATGGTTTTCACGTTCCATGTGCCTAATCTGATGTCTACTTTGCATTTTGATATTTTTGTTATACTTTTAACTGCTCCTTCCGGTGATCCGATTGAGGTGCTTACTCCGGAATTGAATTTCGCTGCAAGCATAGTCATTTGATTCTACTAGGACTTATCCAATCCGGATCTTTAATGAGGTGTCTTGTACCAATCTTTCTTCCTCATCTTTATATTGTTGACCTCTTCCACGGTTCTTCCGCCTTTGAAGTCAGTGTCCCAACTCCAGGACAAAGGGGTGCCCTACCGTTTACTAGCTCCGACACTAGAAGCTGTTGGCCAGTAAACGGGGGATTGCTTATACCCGCAATCGCTCGATGAAATTTTCGCTATATCTGGCTTTTAGCCTGCAGACCAACGCAGTTGCCCGGAGTGTGGCACGCGGAGCCATAAGTGAGAGTTAGATGTCTTATGAGGACCAGTTATCAAGAACCATCTCCGTCTATGACGCTCGATGGGGTCGTTCCGATAAAAGGTGCTACCTCTATAACACAACTCTACACCCCGAATGGAATCACATCCCTTTACACCCTGAATGCAAAGACAGATAAACAGATCAAAATGTAATGGATCGTCGAAAAACACATGGAAGAATGGACAGCATAAATGATTGGATGCAATTTTGAAAGAAAGAATGAAATAGTAACATTAGCAAGAATAACATAAAATAAAATAGTTACAATAACCATAGACTAGTCACAAATCTAAATGAGATAAAACAGAAAAATAGGAATACTTGGGGCACATTGTGAGAGGTGAAAAGTACGAACTTTTAAGAAACATCATGCAGGGCAAAATTAAGGGAAAAGAAGTGTGGAAGAAGAAAAATATCGTGGCTGTCGTAAACTACGTGAATTGTTCGGGTGTAGTTCGATTGAACTTTTCAGCGCGCTGCTAACAAAGTCGCAGTGGCATGATGATTTCCAAACTCCGCTAGGAGTGGCACGAGAAGAAGAAGAAGTCACTAATCAGAACAACGAAATTTCACATGATTAGCTACACTTACTCCATGTTAGCATGCAGGTTCAAAACCCATAAATTTGTTGTATTATTTGCTACATCAATATTAGATACACATTTCATAGCAATTTTAAAGTTTTATCCCGGAATCGAATCAAAAATATATCAAACACCTCATTTTTCTACATTAAAAAGTAAAAAAATCAACAGTACAAATTTACGACTCCCATACCACCTTCTGCTAAAACTTTTTAGCGCAAAAAGTTGTTGGTGTTGTTTCCGTACGCGAATATGAAAATTTTAACCCGACTTTTGAATTATACACCTCTCCCAGTCGGTACATAAATTTCGTTTGTGTATTTCGTCCGATTCTCTTAACACCAATAAAACAATTTATTTAACTTCATTCCGAGATGAAAGGGCCCACCTAGAATATCCGTAAGGGATGGAAAATTGAGAATTAAGCAGCGGAGCCACCAGCCGTCCTTTTGCTCTTATTCTCTATTATTCATTTAATAAAGGCGCTAGATAATTACAGCTCGACAGGAGAAAGAAGGTTCGTATTAAAATTTGACAAAAGGATGTTATTTTCGATGTCTACAGGAGGTGATTCGCTCGGTTATGCGGTGACTTTATACGATATTTGAGAAGGTGTTTATGCATTACTTTAATAATGGAGGTGCGGTGGAAATTTAATATGATAATGTATAAAGTACTTTGTAACTCTTATATCTTCGTCAAAGGAAAAACAGACTCGTAAATTTCGTTAAATTACCATCAACTATCACCTAATTAGGTAAAGAAATAATAAATAAGACTTACAACAATCAATTTAATTAATTATCTGACGACCGGTTTCGCTTTCTACAATATGCAAAGCATCCTCAGGTCTCGATACAAAGTTAAACAAATGCTGAAATAATAAAAACCCATATTAGGGTGTTGTCCAATAACGATAAACAAAGTAGATGTTGTAAATTACAATAATTATGCCAATATTACATGTCTGTGGTTTTATTTAAATGAGTAAGTTGAATAAAGGTATAAAATTTTTAAAAGTTTAAACAGACAAGGTAAGGCCCACAAATTGTTATAAAATAGTCTCTTCGATTGTAATAAATTAACAAATGAGCAAATAAATAAATAAAATAAACATTACTTACATGCCGGTACTCTATTAATTGATGGATGGTAGAACATGGTTGAAACTACTATATATTGTTGAATGGAGAACTCAATTCTATTATTGCAGTTGTTTGACAGTAAACGGGAAGTTCTTGAGGAGATAGATTTGATCCAATGAAGAAGAGATATGTGTGTGATTGTTTGTTAAATGAAAGTGATGTAATATATCATTGTGTTATTAAAAGCTATTTATACTTATTCGAGAGATATATTTTTGAAATGTGTGTTATTTATTGAGTAATTGTTTTAAGAAGGTGACAGTTTTATGACAATGAATAAGTTTAGATGTAAAATTGTGTGGGTGTGCAATTATTTTCCAACTTGTAGTTATCAAATTACTTTGATAAAGTTCTATGGCAATTAGTAATTATTGGAAAGTCAATAATATTGATTAATTAATTGCAATTGATTTCTAATTACAATTTAATTATATTGCCATAGAACTTTATCAAAGTAATTTGATAACTACAGTTTGAAAATAATTGCACACCCACACAATTTTTACATCTAAACTTATTCATTGTCATAAAACTGTCACCTTCTTAAAACAATTACTCAATAAATAACACACATTTCAAAAATATATCTCTCGAATAAGTATAAATAGCTTTTAATAACACAATGTATATTACATCACTTCCATTTAACAAACAATCACACACATATCTCTTCTTCATTGGATCAAATCTATCTCCTCAAGAACTTCCCGTTTACTGTCAAACAACTGCAATAATAGAATTGAGTTCTCCATTCAACAATATATAGTAGTTTCAACCATGTTCTACCATTCATCAATTAATAGAGTACCGGCATGTAAGTAATGTTTATTTTATTTATTTATTTGCTCATTTATTAATTTATTACAATCGAAGAGACTATTTTATAACAATTTGTGGGCCTTACCTTGTCTGTTTAAACTTTTAAAACTTTTATACCTTTTATTCAACTTACTCATTTAAATAAAACCACAGACATGTAATATTGGCATAATTATTGTAATTTACAACATCTACTTTGTTTATCGTTATTAGGACAACACCCTAATATGGGTTTTTATTATTTCAGCATTTGTTTAACTTTGTATCGAGACCTGAGGATGCTTTGCATATTGTAGAAAGCGAAACCGGTCGTCTGATAGTTAAATTAAATTGATTGTGAGTAAGTCTTATTTATTATTTCTTTACCTATTTGAAATGGACTCACACAAGCAACACATTCATGATATCACCTAATTGGTAAGACAAGAATCCAATTATTTACACTAGATATCATATATAAAATAGTATAATAGTCTTGGTGAAGAGCAGAAAAACGTTTCCTGCTTAATTGGTGCGTTACATCAGTCTGCTCAGTTTCTTTTTGGCTTGGTTAAGCATGTTTTCGAATTAGGTAAGATAATGGAACCAGTAGTTGACAGCTTAAGAAAAATAATACAAATCTGGCAATAAAACAGTTACATATTAAATATTTTTATTAACTATGTCTCAGGATAGTTGTTAATGTTTGTAAAATAAGAAACTAAAATAAGAAAAAGAAATCATCATCATCATCATCATCAATGCGCTACAACTCTCGTGAGTCTTTGCCGGCGTTACTAGTGCCTTCCATGTTTGTCGGTCTGTGCCAGTAATTCCATTGTCGCACTCCACTTCTCTAGATCTTCTCTGACTGCGTCTTTCCACCTTTTCTAGGCCCCCTACAGACACTTCCTTCCTTCTGGCCTTTCCCAGAACACATTGTTTATAAGCATGTGTCGTTACTGGCGTATCACATGTCCAGCCCAACTGAGTCGATTGGCCTTTATATATCTGACTAGATTTTCTTTTCCGAATAGAGACTCTAGCTCCGTATTGTATCTGCCCCTCCATTCGTGTTTGTCACGCTGTCTCTGCAAGAGCCATTATACACATTCGAAGAATTTTACTTTCCCATACCAGCAATTTATTTACTTCTCTTTTTGTTACGTCATGTTCGCTTCATACGCGATGTTGTCGTATTAGGTCTTTAAATCCGGATCTTTGCACCTCGTGAAAGTAGTTTCGACTTCATTAGATGTTGCATTGCAAAGAAAAGATCTATTTCCTGCCATTATTCTCGTTTCAACTTCTAGCTCCTAGTTTGTTGTCATTTGTTATTTGCTCCTAGATATTTAAATTCTTTAACCACTTCGAAATTGTGATCATTTATGGTAATGTTGTTGTTTATTCGCCGTCTTTCTTTTTTTGAGACGACCATGTATTTTGTTTTGTCTTCATTTATTTTTGGACCGATGTTTAATGCAGCTTCTTCAAAGCTCGAGAAGATATCTTATAGAAGAAATATAGAATATAGAAGAAGTATAGAAATATAGAAGAAATTAGGCAGTAGATAATATTTAATATTTTCAAAATTACAGTAGTTGCCACCTACAGGATCCAGTAATTGACGATATTTTAACTATCCATCAAATTCAATCCATCCATCATATTTTAGTATACAAAAGCGACTTATTTTTATATGTGACATGACATGTAGTGTTTACTATGTAAAAATTGTCAATAAACCTATCTATCTATCTATATATCTATCTATCTATCATCTTCATAGCTCTTGTATAGAGATTATGTCGTACGTTCTTCTCAAGATCTATAAGTACCAAATATGTAGCTCTGTTTTTTTATCGTATTTCTCTATTAATTGTCTCCAAACAAACAAATATCCGTCCTCCAAATTCATCCTCCTTGGCATAAACCTAACCTGTTCTTCTATCGATGTCTCTTTCTTAACCTTCGCTCTACGGTTTTTCCCAAATTTTCAATGTGTGCGACAATAACTTTATT
Organism: Diabrotica balteata; assembly: GCA_918026665.1. NCBI lineage: Eukaryota > Metazoa > Arthropoda > Insecta > Coleoptera > Chrysomelidae > Diabrotica > Diabrotica balteata. The sequence goes on from OU898278.1 coordinate 169,092,532, forward strand.
CCTGTACAGTTCTTACAGTCCTGAATGGCCTCTTTATCTTTTTAGAATGATACCATCACTCTTTCTCTCCATACATTGGGGATGTTTTCTTCCTCATATATCCTACTTATCATTTGCCACAAAATATTAATTCCTTCCTCTTCTAGACCCTTCCAAACCTCCACAGGTATTTCATCAGGGGATACTGACTTACCATTGTTCATCATATGTAACTACTCGACAACTTTATTTCTCGCTATCCCCTGTATTACATTCCCATTAGAGATACCTCCTCATCTGTCTCTCCTCTGGTGTTCTTCATTTAGCAATTTTTTAAAGTACTCATACCATCTTTGCTTTATTTCAACATCGGTTCTTAACACACTTCCATCCGCACTCTTAATCTGCAAGTCCTTTAATGGTTTGCTCCTGGCTTTAGCAATGCTGTATAATAATTTCATTGCCCCGGGTGTTTCCATCTCTTTAGATATCTGTGCAGGCGATCCTTACTTAGCAGTAGTTACAGCGCGCTTTGCCTTCTTCGTTGCTACCTTGTATAATATCTTCTCTTCCTCTATTTTAAAGCTGGCATGCCTCTTTCTAGCCTCTTTCTTCTCTCTAACCTTCCATTGCACTTCGTCGTTTCACCACTAAGTTTCTTTGTCCCTAGGAGACCCTTCACATAATGTTTTTACTTTAAATTACTGTTGGCTTCCCATCAGTCATTTACCCTATCTTGTTTCTTAAGCTCTTTTAGCAATTTAATTTTAAAGACATTGCCAAATCATTATCCTTTAACTTCTACTACTTTACTTTCTGATGTCCTACTTGCTTTTCTTTCCGCCTCACCTTTATCTCCGTGTCTACTATCACCTGTCGGTGTTGACTAGTTACATACTCACCCTTTATCACTTTACAGTTGGTAACTTCTTTTAACTAACTTCTTCTACACACTGCAAAACAGCACTAACATTACGAATTTGTCTTAATTAGAAGTACTTTATTTAGAAATGATCACATTTGGGATCTGACCCTGTATTTAGCGACGATGTTTTTATCCTTTATTTGGTTTTATATTGGCATATTGTTAATGTAGATCTTGTGGTATTCGGCTAGACTATGTGTTTCTTCTTGCGGTATCATGCTCTATAGAAGGTTGACTATCCAGTCTCTCTCTTTTTTGTGCCACGCCTATCGGAGATTTGGAAATCATGAGGCTATTCTGACCGTGTTTACGGCTGACCTAAAGGGTTCATTAGTGGTGCAGCAAACCACTCTCTCAAATTCCGCAACCATGACATTCGCTACGCCTGGATTCGTTTTCCTTCTATTTTCCCCTGCATTATATTTGTGAAGTAATGCGGTATTTATGTCCTCATCATCAGGTGACCAAAATATCGAGTTTTCTTCGCTTTAGCGTTCTATCTCAGTGGAGAACCCTAGTTGCCATTCCCTGCCGAAAACGAAACGACGCGACGTTGGATATTGTGTTTAAGAATGCTGATTTGTTTAACCGATGAAAAATTTATAATTAGTAAATCAAAATCTGTGTTTTTATAAAAGTTATTCTTCTGAGAATTTCGGGACACCACATGAATTATTCAGACAGAGTCTGCGTGATCTCCTGACATAAGTGATTAAAAAAACGGCGGGCTGCATCAGCTTTATTAAGATTGTGTAGCAGTTGCAGACGTAACGACAGAGACCAAAAATTACATACCATGGCCTATAAACCCCGAACACAATGTACCATTACAAAACACCGAGCGTGATAATCTACACAACATGAAAATGCTCAGAGTTTATATTTCGAAATGCATGTTTTTAGTACTACAGCTTTGTAATGTTTTCTAGAGCTTGGTTTATTCTAAATATATTTAGATTTTGATATTAAACAAGTAATTCTTTTACAGATTTACAGGACAAGGTAAAAGATATCGAGCTAATGCCAACGACATGGATTACCATCCTCAAGGTAAGCACAAATTTGTTTATTTTTAATAGTTTTTTCTAAGATTTAGTTGAGCCAATTTTTTTCTCCACTAATAAGAATATATAATCTCCCACTTAACTGTAGAAAAACAAAGTGTTTATCAAATTGTAGGTTACAATATACTGGGCATAAGTGATGTACAATGGCCAGACACCGGCCAAAAACGGCATGATGTTTATGCTGAAACAATGATCCTGTTCATCTGTTAGGAGTCGTTATCGTGGTTTAGACACATAAACTAAGTAATTCAGTTATAACTTCAATCCTTACTCAGAGAAAGTGATAATAGTTCAGCTGAAGACAAACATACAACAACTTAACTTAATTCAAGTATATGCACCAACAGCGGATAAGGATGAAGATGAGATAGAACATTTTCACTTGGAGTTAGACATAATTTTAAGATCTATTAAAAAAGAAGACATTACAATAGTAATGGGGGAATTTAATGCTAAAGTCGGGAGAGAGAAAGTTGTCGAATATGTTGGGGAATTTGGACTAGGTGACAGAAACAAAAGAGGGGATAGACTTGTGGATGTTTGTCAAAATGAACATTTTCCAATAATGAACACAATGTTACAACTACCCGACAGCAGATTATACATTTGGAGATCTCCTGCATACAACAAATGCAGTAAAAGCATACCCTGGAGCAGATGTCAACACAGATATACAAAATATTGTAATACCTAAAAATAAAGCAACGTTTGATTATACAAAATTAAGAAAAAGAGAAATACAGCAAAAAGTGATCCACCAAGTCAACTAAAATCTAACAAAAGTAGGAGAAGAAATCTTAACATGGATGTGAATGTCAACGAAAAGTGGAGCAATATTCAGAAGGCATTACTAAAGGTTGCAGAACAAAATTTAAAGCCTGAAAAGTCAAATAAAAAACTGAAGTGGATGACTTCGAAATTCTAGCATTAATGGAAGCCAAAGGGAGAAAAGCCAAAGAAGAAATGAGCCAAAATATCAAGAACTACAAAGTAGAATTAAAATAGAGATAAAAAAAGGCCAAGGAAAAGTGGTTAACTGATAAATACATAGAAATAGAAGAGTATGACAGAAAATACGACAGTTTTAATATGCATAAAAAAATGAAAGAATTAACAAATACCAAAAAGCGAGCATTGCAACCAAAATTGCACCAATTACCAACTGTTTAGATCTGCAGCATCAAAAATACGCATAGCTTTGATGATAGCCAAACTTCGGAACGAAGACGGCACTTGAAGAAGAAAAAGCGAGCACACTATTTGATGCTCAAAGATGATAATATGCAGACATCAGATGATGATAATGCAGACATCAAAGAAAAATTAAGATTTTGGAAAGAATACATAATGCAACTATTCGACGATGATAGAATGATACAAGAAGAACCACAGGAACAAACAGGACCGAAAAAAATAATGTGCGAATTAGAACAGGCAATTAGAAATGCAAAGACCACTAAATCAGTAGGCCCAGATCAGATACCCACTGAGCTAATTAAATGCATTGTCTGCTTTATAGGTTATCAAAACACTTTTGATAGAGTACGACATTAGAAACACGTAAAACTCTTAAAAGAAAAGAATGTGGATAGTCGAAATGTACGGGTTATTGTCAATCTGTACTGGAATCAAAACAAAAAAGTTTAGAATCGAAAATATTGTAGTACTGTCCCCACTGTTGTTCAATATATACAGCGAAGCTATTTTTAAGAAAGCAATAAACGTTAAGAAAATCAAGTGCATGATTATTTCTAAGCAACAGAAATGAAGGCTAGATATCGTGGGAAAACAAGTAGAAAGAGTGAAATAACTACAAATACCTGGGAACCTGGGTAAATGAAAACAATGACCAAGGTAGAGAAATAAGGACACGCATTAAAATTGCAAGACAAGCATTTATAAAAATGAAAACAATGTTTGTTAATCGAGACCTTCCTCTGGAGCTGAGGATAAGAGCCTTGAGATGCTACCTGTTCTCGACTTTGTTGTATGGAATGAAAAGCTGGACGGTACAAGTGGATAATATAAAGAAGAAATCATTTGAGACTGTCATGGCTGGGACATGTGCAGAGACAAAACGATGCAAAAACAACAAAGAAAATGTTACAATGGAAGCTCATAGGAAGGCGAAAAAAGGAAGGCCCAGAACCAGATAGTTGGATGACGTGGAAGACGACCTGAAAACAATGAACGTAAGACAATGGAGGAGAAGGGCACAAGAGAGATCTGAATGGAAGGACATAGCCAGACAGGCAAAGAACCATCCAGGGTTATGATGCCAAAGAAGAAGAAGAAGAATCATTTGAGATGTGGTGATATAGAAGGATTTTGAAAATACCATGGACCCAACGCGTTACAAATGCAGAAGTGTTAAAATCGCCACAAAAGGATTACGAGGTAATAAAGCACATCAAAACAAAAAAGCTGGAATATTTAGGCCACATTACCAGAGGGACGAAATATAAGATATTAAGGGTCATAATGCAAGGTAAAATCAAGGGTAAAAGATCCATAGGAAGACGAAGAATTTCCTGGATAATAAACCTAAGGGAGTGGTATATTTGCAGCTCAGTAGATCATTTCAGAGCATCAGAGCAGCCGCCAATAAGGTACGGATAGGTGTGATGATAGCCAACCTCCGATAGGAGAAGAAACTATAAGAAGAAGAAGGTTACACCAACAATGAAAACAAGGGTGAATATATCAATGTGTATAAATAAAAGAGTGATATGTTTAGTCACAATTATCAGTCAAATTATTGAGAGAAACCGGGCATGTAAGAATCTAATAAATTGCTAATTGTTGTGCCTTAGACGAATGTTTTTCTTTACAGAGGATTTAAACACCAAATAAGTCTAGTATGGCTCATATTAATAGCATGTTCAACAAATAAAAGATGAAGTGATATAAGGTTGAATGCTCGAATAAATGAATTTTAATCAAATAAAAGGCAGATATCGAGTACAGTTTATTTATTAAATCTTGCCCAAGCTACCTGGTCCTGGTTAAGACCAGGAGCCATTCTCTCTCCTGATGCCACGCATTATGTAGCTTTGTCGATTTTAAAAATTTTTTTAAACTGTTTTTCCTTGTGTCGAGTTGTTTTAATGTATCAGTTAATGTTTATGAAAAAAAGCTCTTATGAACGAAAAAGCCGGAATAAAGATCAACGGTCACCCCATTTGCAATATCCGATATGCTGATGATACCGCGCTCATAGCAGAAAATATTGAAGACCTACAGAGATTACTACACAAAGTGGTAGAAGCAAGTGAAGAATTTGGTCTGTCACTGAATACAAAGAAGACCAAATTCATGATAATTACAAAGAAACGTATCAGTAGTATCAACTTACATGTAGGACAGAATCTCATTGAACGAGTACAAAATTACAATTACCTCGGAACAAATATTAACGAGTCAAACGAATACACCAGAGAAATAAGAATAAGAATAGAGAAAGCCCGCAGTGCCTTTAATAATATGAAACAAATGTTGTGTAGCCGTAACCTAAGCCTAAAGCTGAAAATACGAATGCTTAAATGTTATGTTTTCTCGGTCCTGTTGTATGGGGTGGAGGCGTAGACACTAAATAAGCAATGTATGGGTAAGCTGGAGGCATTTGAGATGTGGGCGTACCGAAGAATGTTAAAAATCTCCTGGAAGGATAAGATAACTAACCAAGTTGTATTAGACAGGATGAACAAACAAAAGAAGGTCGTATTGAGTGTTAAAATGAGGAAACTACAATACCTGGGACATACAATTGTTCCGAGCGGCAGCCTCCAGGGTCAAAATTGCCATGATGATAGCCAACCTTCGTAGCGGAGATGGCACGTGAAGAAGAAGAAGAAGAAGAATGTTTATGACATTCTCCATAATATTTTTTTCCTAAATTAATGGCACTGGCAAAGCCAAAAGGCAAGTCATGTTTTCTCATAGTTTTATCATCCATTTCCATTGTTTACATTATATACATATTAATATTATATACAAGTTAAATTAAGATAGAATATTTTTAGTGTGTTAGTAAATGCCTAAATATTTTCGTTACTTATTTTTATTTTTATTGTTTATTTCTTTTTATTAGTATTATTTTTTATTGTTTAATTTTATTTATTTATTGTTTGCTTTTTTTTGGCTTTTTTTTTTCATATTGTCTTTTTTTGTTTTTTTTTTTGTTTTTTTTTTGTTTTTTTTTGTTTTTTTTTCGTTTTAGGCTTACAAATTTATTCATATATCGCAATACTGCTTACAAAGTAATATTAGTAGATTTTACATACTGATATATGATGTTGTAGATACTATTATCCTCTAATGTCAATAGATTTGAAACATTTATTGGAAATTTCATTTTGTACAATATTAAATTTTGATAAAACTTATCAATTTCTATTTTTTTTAAAGGACATTCTAAAAGAATATGTTGTAAATCGGCAATTTCATCACATAGACATTTATTATTATCTAACAAACCTATTTTATGTTTATACTCTGGAAATAGTGCATGATTGCAGCGCATTCGACTTATTATCCGAATAATTGAACGATTACGTGTATTCTCAAACCATGGTTTGTCCCTTATTTTTGGTTGTATATTCTTAAAAAACTGTCCTTTGTCTCCACATTTATATTTTATCTGCCACTTTTCCTTAAGTTCCTTTCGAAAAATTGGAATAAAATCAGACTCTGGTATTTTTAATCTAAGTAGTCTTCCATTTTTCGCACCATCTTTTGCTAAATAGTCCACTTCTTCATTTTCTTCTATACCGGAATTGGCTTTTATCCATGATATATAAATTTGTTTTCCTCTACTTGATACATTTTGATACAATTCTAAAATATCAAGAAGAATATAATTTAAATTAGGATTCAAAAACAGATTATTAAGTTTTTCTACCGAACTTTTAGAGTCTGTAAATATGACAAATTTATCCTCTTCTTGTTCTAAACACAGATTAATTGCTAATTTTATGGCAATAAGCTCAGCACTGAAAATTGACATCATATCTGACAGTTTGTATATTAGTTTGATATTTTTGGAAGGATAATAAACTGCACAGCCAACTCCATGTTCCGATTTAGATCCATCAGTATAAACTTTTTCATACTGTTTCCATTTTACTATACAATCTCGATAATATTCTTTTTGTATAATAATATTGTTTTGACACAAATAGCGAGCGTTAATATGTGTCTTAACTGGAGAAAGAAACATTTTATAAGAATAATTCCATAAAGGGATTCCATTGGATTTATAAAGTTCTTCATATCTGTGAACATTGGTAATGAAACTTTCAACTAATAATGGTATTTTTTTCTTATCCCAATATTTAGATGTTAAAACCAAACCAGCTAAACTAGATACTTTAACCAGTAACTTGGATTTCTGACTTCTTAACTTTAACACGAATTTGTCAGATAGAAATCTTCTCCGAAGATTCAATGGCGGTTCGCATGTTTCTGTTTCCATAACGTCTATAGGCGTACTTCCCAAGTATCCAATACAGAGTCGAAGGCATTTGTTTTTTATTTTATCTATTTTTATAAGATTTGTCTCTGCTGCTGAATGATAAAATATAGATCCGTAATCTAAAATAGATCTAACGAGTGTTCTATAAAATAGTAACAATATTTTTGGATCCCCTCCCCAGGAGGAATGACCAAATGTTTTTAATAAATTCACACTATTTTCTGTTCTTTTGATTATATAATTTATGTGTTCCTTCCAATTTAATTTACAATCTAAAATTACTCCTAGAAATTTAGTGGAAGATTTGTAAGGAAACAAATATTTTGATAATTTTATTTGTTGAGGACACCAATATCTTTTTCTTGTAAAAGTAACTAATACTGATTTTTCTTCGGAAATTAATAAGCCGTTGTTGAAAATCCAATTATCATTCTCCATAATATATTGTTGGATAGTCCAAATTTGACGAAATGCCCCTGAAAATGCTCTAGGAACGAAAGTACTTGGTCAATATTTAATAAATAAACTGTGCTGGATATCTGCCTTTATTTGATTAAAAAAATAAAAGATGACCCGAGCCACAACTTCCTCTTCTTTACACAATAGCCGCAGTTATTTCGTTTGGAAATGCTGTCTGGTTTAGCAATAATCAATTATCGATAATACACCCTTAGTTCCTTAATTCACGTACGTTTTTTACCAGCTACATAAATTACAAATTTGCACAGAAATTCCTGATCCGTACTAACCATTTTCCGGAAAGTGTGGAAAGGAAATTGCTCTAAGAACGAATTGTAATTGCTCTGAATTTGATACTCCATTAACAGGAATCTTTCTGTTCTACTACACCATTTGTGAATTCTCGATTGGTATCCGCCCCTCATCTATTGTCTGCACCTAAGTGCAAATTCGCGTAAAAATTTATCTTTCCAGTTTTCCCTTAAAAAGAAGCGTGAAAGAAATTGCTCGAGGATAAATTTTAACATAAAAGCAGGAAAACTATCACGATCTGTTTGCAATTCATTTCATATCAAAGGAATATCCGTTATGGAATTTTAAATGCAAAAGGAAGGATTATACAGTTGCAGTTCGAACTGGAAAGTGCACTTTTATTATTTCCCGTCAAAAATGTGTTCGGTAGATAGTGGCTGTTCGTTTTAATATGATTTAAACCTTTTTTCGAAATTATTTTTAAAATATGATGAATGAGGAATTTAAATAGTCGGGTGATATCTATTTCTTTTTAATCCAGCATTGGGACATGAAGGACAAAAAAACAGAGGGAAAGTTTTTTACAATTTTCTTTCTTGCTGTCAGGGATAGTACAGCAAGAGAATATCCCTAATATACAAGTAGTCAGCATGATATCTAGACGAGAAATGGATGCACAAATAAAAAAATACTGGGAGTTAGAAGAAGTAGATCAAAGCAATGCTCTTTCAGTAGAAGAAAAAGAGTGTGAAGAATATTATAAAAGAGCAGTAAAAAGGAATAACGAAGGAAGATTTGAAGTTAAAAATACCCTTTAATTCTAATACAAGCCTATTAGGGAACTCAAAACAGCAAGCATATGCGAGACTGCTGCAATTAGAGAAAAAATTTCAAATAGACAGAAACCTAGAAAAAGAATACAGGAAATTTATGAAGGAATATGAAGACTTAGGTCACATGAAATTGAATAAAACCGAAACTATAAATAAGCAAGAGTATTACCTTCCTCATAGTAGTTACCTAGTGAACATCCAATAAAGTAATTACTAGTAGATGTCAATAAAATCAACATTTTTCTGCATAACTTCAACATTTTATTATATTTAGCATCGTCGATCGACAAGAAGCGGACAAAAGGGCTTTATAAAAGATTTGAACCTCATAACTACGTTCAAACCTTTCCATTGGTCCTTCGAGTCGGATCTGAACCATCGACCTATGACTCAACCCCCGAACTGTTCGACTGCTTCTATAGAATCTTCGCTTCAACAGCCAGACTTTACAAAGTATTTAGGTGTACATTTGGATAGAAGATTGACTTGGCGGAAGCATATCTTTACTAAAAGGAAACAACTTGAACTCAACCTACTGGACGATTGGCAAAAAATCGCAACTAACAACAAAAAACAAAATCCTTATCTACAAATCTATAAAAAAACTTGCGTGGACTTATGAGATACAGTTATGAGGGTGCAGCCAGTAATTCTAACTTAGAACTCTTTAAATATTTCAAAGTAAAGTTCTATAAATGATAGTAAATACTCCCTGATACACGCCCAATGAATTGATAGAAATGGAAATAAAAGTTCTTACTATTAAGGAAGAAATCTCTAACTTCAGCAGAAAATACAAAGAGAGCTGCTTGACTTGCGCCGACTAAAGCGGTATAAACAACCAAACTAAATTTAAAAATCAGACTGGAATAGATATAAACTTTAGAAGGAAGCACTACTGTCACACTTCATTAGAATACAAAGAATGCAATGGGCCGGACATGTGATAAGAATGGGAGAGGTTAGACTACCAAAAAGAGCACTAAATGCTAGAATGTAGGGAAAGAGACCGGTTGGAAAGCCAAGAAAGCGCTGCGAAAACACAGTAAACACAAACAGCGACGCACAAGCTCTTTTAGGAGACGGTGTATGGAGAGGATCAGCCACAGACAAGCAAAGGTGGAGACAAAAAATAAAGATAGCCAAGGCTCAATTTGGGTTGTAGTGTCGTAGAAGAAAAAGAAACTTTAAAACATTTATTAAATTTATGTTCTGTCCATTATCCAACGTTTAGTTAAAGGGCAACTTCATTGGAAGTTGTCCCTCATAACCTTTATTTAATAGACATGCATTTGACATATTGTTCCAATGGAAGAAACAGATAAAATAAATAGTGTTAATTAAAAAAACATGTTAGTCAGGATAAAACAATGTGTTTGCTGTTATCTTTTTTCCCAGAGAAAAAGATGAAACCAAAGAGAACCTTAAAAAAGAAAAATTATTTTCTTCGTGTCATGGGCTTATTTTCAAGCGTTGGCTATCGTATTAGGAAGCTGATAAAATGTTTCTTGGTCGGCAGCTAGATGAAATAATTCCTCGACCGATTAATCTGTTTATTGTCTAATGTTAGGCAGCCAGGACAGTTGCTTTCTTCCAACCCATCGTTTTAATTTTTGCCCTGAATAATCAACCGGACTAAGAGATATTATTTTGGGTATTAAGGAGATGATATGTGGGTATGTTGAGCTTCTCTCATTATATCACCGAAGTATTGAACCTTTCTCAGTTTGATAATGTTGATCAATCCTCGCACTTTATGCATAATATCTAGAACACGTTTGTTAGTTATGTACGCTTCTCACGAGGCTCTGAGCATGCGACGGTAACACCAAAACTTTAACTCTTCTAATTTGTTATGATTTTTTATTTTTGTTGTCCAGATTTCACATCCATAAAACAAGGCAGACCAGACAAAGCACTTCATACTTCTAGATGTTTGGTCAATGATAGACTTCTACTGCACAAGATCTATTCTGGTGGTCGAAATTTCCTCGTCACTTTAAACCCTACAGTCAATCCAGCTATCCAGATATCTAAAGTATTCCACGCTTTCGAATAGTATGTTATCTAATTTTAGTACTTAGTCTTCGGCATCAATTTTAGCGTGCCCAATCAATTTGTTTACTTTGTGTTGATTATTAAGCCTTTTGCCTTTTTCAGTGCACTTGTTATTTACATCGTTCAAAAGAGTTTTAAGGTCTTCTAGACAGACTCTCTGTTATTAGACTCTAGACTTTAGACTTTCTGGAGAAGTCTCTCCAGAGTTCTCTATCTCCAGACAATCTATTTTTATTTTAGAACTTGCTGCTCTAAATAAATCAATCAATCTGCATTGATGCCAATCACGTAGATTCTTTAACCATGAATTTTGCCTTCGGCTAACAGATCTTCTTCCTTGAATCTTTCGCTGTATTATGAGTCTCAAAACTTCATTTTTTGGTCCTATCATCACGTGGCCTAGATATTCCAGTTTTCTGGTTTGTATACTGGTGATTGGTTCTGTTTCTTTACCAACTCTCTCCAGTACTTCTTTATTTGTAATTCAATCAGTCCATGATATTTTCAATACTCTGTAGTATAACTAGAGTTCGAAGGCCTCGATTCAAACTTCTAGACAACGCCAACCAGATCAGAAGAGAAGAGTAAGTTTGAGTTAGTGCTATAAGTGAGTGAAAGTAAAAAAGCAGAGCAAAGTGCGGCTAAAGTGTACACGTTAGCTAGTAGTACTATAATGTATTAGAGCCTAATAAATATTGCTGAATGTAACCTTATAAGTATTTTGTAATATTTTGTATATAGAACTAATTTGCTTATTATTGATCATAGTGAATGATTATATAGCAATAATCATAAGATTCCTTGGAGTTTTATTAAATAAAAAAAAATAATTAAAAAAATGTACGTTTAACTTTCGTTTCTTTTTGGCGATATTAGTAGAAAACTAAAAATCTGCATGTTACATAAAGTTAAATCCAAAACTTTCAAGTGTTGAAAACGGAAAGAGAAACAATAAAACCATAAAAAAGGTGCGATAAATGCCACTTAGCGTTGTTCTATAAGAGCTGTAACATTGTTTAACACCGATCTTTTGTTTAACTCAAACCATATTTTATTCACGGGTATTTTCGTCCAGAGAATTAGCTGTAGCTAAACACATTTCGGGTCCATGAAAGTTTAAACGGATTTTGCCAATATAAATAGGTCTAATTTGCATAAAATACGCGACGGAAACTCTAGCAAAGCTTCCAGCAAACGTAAAAAATCACCGATAAGGCCAAAACCAGATCCCAAAAGCGGGAATACTGGGGTGAGTTACGCTCAACCGGAAACATTTTATCTATATTAAAACCGAGTCAGTCAAAACGTTTAGTCCAGGAAACACGTCACGGTATAATGAGATCGATGATAACACACAAATTTCAGGAAAATTGAATATCCTTTATAAGCCCTTTGTACAAGAGAGGCAGAATCTGTCATGTTTAATGAAATACAAATATGTCGACGGTATACTGGATGTATATTTTATAAGATTGTACAATAAAGAAATTTTGCGTTACAGAAGAAGGACTATAGGAAATCATTTAATTTAAATATATATTCTTTGTCAATTGAACAGTATATAGAAGAGACAGTTTCCCCTGAATTCGTACTCTACATTCAACATGTTCAAGAGTTAGTTTTGTTAAATTTACCAACTGATTTGGTATTCCTAGCTCTTTCATTGCTTTGGAGATGTCTCTTCTATTCACAGAGTCGTAGACTGCTTTAAAGATATCTCCTTTTTTGTGTATGGTGTGAAGTATTCCAATATTCCAATCATTGGGGAGAGATTTCTGTGTCCATATTTCTTTTATAAGTTGCTGTAATACCATTATGGTATCAAGGCCACCTTCTTTATATAGTTCAGCTGGGAGATCATCTATTCCGGTTTAGTTTTTTAGATTTATTTTTTGCTAGTTTTTTAACTGCATCTTTAACTTCAAGAATTGTTGGTAGTTCCTCTTTTCTCTGGTCTGTTCCCCTTTCCCATCTCTTTCGTCTTCCAGGTTTTCTTCTTCTTCCTCCATATAAAGTGCCTGGTTAAAATATTCCACCCATCTATTCCACCAATATATCACTTAAACTTATAGACGACCAATACTTGTAATATATCCACCAGAACTATGTTAAAATAGAAGAAGGACCATATATTTAAAAACTAAGTGAGACTGGTTATTAATAGACTTAATTTCAACAAGGCACCCGGTACAGATAGGATAACAGTAGAAATTCTCAAGACTCTTGAAGAAACCGGAATGAAACTGCTTTACCTCCTCTATAATCAAATACGGCATTTCAGACTAACTGAACACAAGCTACAATCACAACAATACTGAAAATCATCAATGAGAAACTAAAAACTTTCCTACAAAGATGCTAGGAAGTAGTATAATGGGGATGCCACTTTGGACCTTTGCAGCATGCCTGATTTTTTTATAAAAGTTTTGATAGTTGATGTGGTATAGTTGTGTTATAGGTACGGAAGTAGCATAAATATTAGATATATGGTCAAGTTTCTAAATAACCGTCATCAATAATAAACGAGAGCCTGTACTGATCCGTCAAAGCGGGCTCACCTGGTTCACGAATTGGTCCAGAATGGACAAACGGGCAGGTGCTGAAGTATATGGAGCGAAATCGGATTCAAATCTACCCAGGCTTTCGGCTCCCATGCATCAGTTCTTCAGGCCGAGAGCTTTGAGATCCTGATATGTACTTGGGAGATAATACTCAGACAGGACAATCTTTATTTGCTCCTAAAGTGCCCAAAATCAGCTCTAAGCTGGTTCTTGAGTGCCAGAGAACATTTTAAAATTTTGCTCTTAATAATAGGGTTAACTTGATATGGGTACCGGGACACACAGGTAAGGAAGGGAACGAACGGGCAGATACCCTGGCAAGGTACCAGTTTGAAGCGCCCTTCAGTACTGGTAGGGGTAGTTCTTCTGCAGAGGTTCCAGGACTCCTGGGTCAGTTGCGGATGTATGAGACAGGCTAGGCTCCATAGTGGGGCCATCCAAAAGTCATATAGCTCAACTTCTCTTTCTAGACAGTAGAAGATGCTTTCTGGTAATCAGTATGCTTACCGGTCACTCTAAACATATGCGACACCTTCATATGCTTGGATTGGTAGATGGCTCAGAGTGTCGTCTTTGTAATATGTAAGGAAGAAGAAAACTCCTTACATGTCCTGTGGAAGTGCCCGGCACTGGCCTATCAGACGTGGCAGATCCTGGGCTGGGTCTTTCTGCAACCGATCCAAATGAAGCAGTTACCCTTAAGGAGACTTGTGGCTTTCTGTGAGGCCAAAAAGGTATTAAATGATTAGGCATTCGAAATGGCAGGAAGAGAGCTTGCAAGGGAGCATCAAGCGACTTATGGGCTTTGTTAATTATAGCAGATATGGGAACCCGGAGCAGCCTGGGCTCCAGAAACGCCAAAAACTAGGTCCTTATGGGCCTATTTCGTATTATATGGGTGATAAAATGAACCCGTTTTAGAAGATCTGTGTCTGATGAGCTCATAAATGGGTTTTGCCCCGATTTACCATAATTATAACCATAACCGCTAACAAACAACCATAGAGAAATTAGCAATATATAAATACTTACAAATTTTTCTTTAAAACTTTTGATGTATGTCAGGGATGAACGTTCTTGTTCGCAGGGAGGTACTCTTTAAAAAAATAAGATCTTAAGGAAGCTTCATTTCCATTCCAATGATCAGCATCGATGGAGAATAACCAGTTGATTCATGTTTGGAACTTCTATAGGCTAGCAGGAATAGAGGAACTAAAGTATTCCAATCTTTTTGATAATCATCGATGAACATTGAAACATTGAACATTTCATTGGATTATTGTCTTTTCGATCATTATCTTTTTCGTTTCTTCAAGACTTTTTATAATTATAAAAATTTCTGTTATAAAGGAAAGTATGAAAATGTTCAAGGGCTTTTATAATAGCTAGGAGCTCTTTTCGGGTAATGCAATAATTCTTTACTTACTTTCTCTATTCTTTTACCGAGATATGCAATAACTTTCTGATGCTTTATAATCCAACAAAAATTTTTCATCTTCTTGTGGATGGGCTGGAATAGGTGCTGTTGTAAGCCGGTTTTTTTATTTTACGAAGGCACTTTGACAATTCGGTGTCCAGTAAAATTCAACGTTGATTTCGGCAAAAGATGCTCAGCAATGCGGCTAAAATTGT
This sequence comes from Diabrotica balteata, assembly GCA_918026665.1. Taxonomy (NCBI): domain Eukaryota; kingdom Metazoa; phylum Arthropoda; class Insecta; order Coleoptera; family Chrysomelidae; genus Diabrotica; species Diabrotica balteata. The sequence continues at coordinate 169,107,771 of OU898278.1, forward strand.
GAATAAATTTTTGGTAATATGAACAGAGTCCAGAAAACTTCTATTTTCCTTGTTATTTTCAAGCTTAGGCCAATCTTTAATAAATTAAATCTTCTTTGGATAATTTTTAACTACTTCTGTCGAAACGTCCTAGATCTCTTTCCCTTCTTGTCTACACTTCTCATTTACTTATTCCTCCTCTTGCGTACGCTTTTTTCTCTTCCTCTTCTTGTCTATACTTCCACTTCACCTGTTTCATTTCTTGTCTATGCTTCTGCTTTTTTTTCTTCCATTTTCTCCTCTTCCTCTTTCAAACCTTGCGGTGGCTCCGGACCTATTCATTTGTTTATTAAATTCAGTAGATCTTATGTTAAACATAACAATTGTTTAATACCTCTTCATTGCCACCGCTGTTACCAATTTTACACTTTTTCAAAATCAATTTTGTTGATTAGGGACAGAACAGAATGGCGTAGAAAGCTTGAGAAGGTCGAGGCCCTCTAAGGACTGTAGCACCAAGATGTGATGATGAAAATCAATTTTATTGAAGACACAAACAATTTTCCAATATTTGTTATATAACTTGATTACTTAACTTAAATGACAACTTTTTAAAAACTAACTTACTACTGTTTGTCCAACTGTCAGTTTCCTGTCGTTATACACATATTCTGACGTTCCAGACTTTTCGAGAAATTTTCGGGAATTTTTCATGATATCTAGAACATTCTAGATTTTGAATACTTCTTCTTTTTCGTAAAGGGACTGTTTCTATAAAGAGTAAATCTTACGGATCAGTATATGTAGTTAAATTGAACTTGTATATATTTTTTTTCTTCGTCTTCCTTCTTGTATGTAAGCTCATTAGAAGTTGTCCCTACATAGCCATTATTGAATAGACACATATTTGTCATACATAGTCTTCTTCTTCTTCCTTCTTTCTTCTTATAGGTAGGCTTTAAAGCCTATTTATTCTTCAATAATAGCCTCCTAAACTATTTAAATTATCACATCATCTTTTCTTGGTCTTGCCAATACTGCTTCGTCCTTGGCGACTTATCTCGTGCTATTCGTACTTTCTTATCCTCTGCCATTGTACTAATGTGTTCGTTCCACATATTTTCGTTTTGTCACCCATCCATTTATGTCTTCTATATTGCATGCTCTTCTTGTGTTTTCGCTTCTCTCCCTTTCCAACAGACTTTTCCCTGATATTCGTTGAAATATTTTCATCTCTGTTGTTTCTAGCAGTCGTCTCGTTTTAGATGTATCAGGTCTTGTCTCCGCCGTGTATGTTAATATAGATCTAATTGCTGATTTATAGATTCTTGTCTTTGTGTCTTTTCTTAGGTGTTTGTTCTTTCAGATTGTGTCATTAAGAGATCCCACCACTTTACTTGCTTTTAAGCTTTGTTGTCGTACTTCTTCAACATCTCCACAACTAGTTAAATCTTACATATATATTTTTAAAATTAATAAACTGTAATATAACAGTATAGAACACTACAATACCGACAAGAATGGAATTGGGGATAAAGAAGCGTATTATTATGAAGTAATTATTATAATAATAATTATCTTAAAAGTAACAAAGATATTGTTCTAATATTAACGAAAAACCTTAACAAATGTTAAATTAAATGTAGTATTTTCATAAAAGCAATCTTCTTGTTCACTTTTAGAGAGTTTTATTACAAATTGTTCAACGTATCCAATTTTCTCGTTTTCTCACAAAGCTTTTCCATTATTTGAGTTCGGCAATAAACGTTACTAATCGCGAATTTTTAACTACATATAACACACCCACTTTTCAGAAAAGTTGGTAAATAATTTGCACGCAGGCCATAAAGTGTGACCTAATGACCCGTTACGTATTACGAAATGTGGGACGTGCCATATTTCATCCTGCGGGCTCTTTCCTCTCGAGAATTAACTGCGACTAAATACATTTCGGGGTCCATGAAGTCCGTAGTTCCGTTCGGCCGATATGGCGTTAATTTGTAGCAGATTTGGACCTGATTGCTCGGAATGAGTTTTCATTACGATGAAAAGAATAATCGAGTATCCGAAATCCGAACTCCAATTACCAATAAAGGGCAAACGTAATGTAATAGTCGCACAGAAAAGTTCTAGATCTCATTTACGGAAAATGGATGCGAAAACTCATTCAAATCCGACAACGCGACTGTCGCGTTCAGTGAATTAGCCTCAGAGGCCACCAACGCGAGTCGCGCGGTCTTTGACTATATGACAATATATGAACGTTATCTCAGCGGATTTTTCACGAATTACAACAAATATCTGCTGGCCGCTTGGAGACACTGGCATATACTGGAGTTTGTGTTTGGTTTTCGAATTTTGATGTTAAACTTTATTCTGAGGTTATGACAATGTATGAATGTTATTTCGGCGGATTTTTCACAAATTATAACAAATATCTTCTGTCCCATTGATAAATTGGATAATAAAATATGAAATCCTCAATTTCATTGCTTATTTTTAAAATATTCAAGCTAGACGTGCTCGAAAACAACAAAATTAGCTGTAATAACAGATTGTAAAGTAATAAAATTCAGTAATATTTTCTACGCCTTCGGTGCTGGATGTCTTTTGGTTTTACTGTGAGCCATTGCACGTGTTTTGCTAAATACTTTAATTTTAAATTATTTTTAAAATTAATGATGAATATTGCCAACCTTCTATTGACTTCTAAACGAAGTAGGTGGGAAATTTCTCAGCCAATATAAGATGATGAATTATTACACATATTAGAAGATTCACATGACGACAGTGACGCAAGTGATGAAGATTTATATTGTGATGAAGATGATCGAACAGACGATCCTAATTTACAAGAAGAATCTGAAGAGGTATGGAATTTTATACAATCAGTAAAAAATACAGGAAAAGACAAAGCACACATACACACCATGAAACCAAGACAATGGAAAGATCACTATGAAAGCTTGCTGATTGAGACAAGACAAGAATACCTAGCGAACTCCCCAACACAGTCAGTACATATACAAGGAGAGGAAACGAGGGTAGACATCGAAACAGTAAGGAAGGCTGTAATGACCCTAAAGAATAGAAGAACAGTGGAGAACGGCATACATGTCCTCAATACACAAAAAGGGGGACAAAAGGAATTGTAATAATTATAGAGGCATATCGGTAACCAGCACCCTGAGCAGACTGTATGGACGAATTTTGAGAAATATGATCGAGGAAGAATATAAGCACAATAAAGAGGAAGAACAAAGCGGGTTCCGTGCAGGAAGATCATCACCGATAACGTATTTTGTCTTAAACAAATAATAGAAAAAAGATAAGATCAGCTAAGAATCTAGACACTCATATTACTTTTGTAGACCTGCAAAAAGCATATTACAACATCCCCTTAACAAAATTGTGGACAACGTTGCAAAGATCTAACATCAACCACACATTGATAAATGCTGTACAAGAACTATATAGAGACTCAAAGGTACAGATAAAAACAGGAAAATATCTAACGGAAGAATTCCTGGTTACAAAAGGCTTGCGACAGGGATGCTGTATCTCACCAACCTTATTTAAGATATATGTTGCAGCAGCATTGGAAAGATGGAAAAGAAAGGTGCATAGGATGGGTATAGAACTTAGCAATGAATGTATATATACACTCCAGTTTGCTGATGACCAGGTAGTACTGGCGACCGACAGGGAAGACATGCAGTACATGCTTAGAAAACTGATAGAAGAATATAACGACTGGGGAATGAATGTCAATACAACAAAAACCAAATATATTTGTATTGGAAACGAGTCAGATAACATAGACCTCGAAAACTACAACATATTTCCTGCTGTCAGAGCTATGACTACTTGGGTGTTGCCTTTGACAATACAGGAACTAATACACGGGAAATAGAAAAAGATCAATCATCACTCAAGCAAAGAAAGTCTTAGGATGTCTCAATGGTATACTGTGGAGTAAAGAGATAACGAAAGGAAGAAAATTTAATATATATGAGACCATGATTAAAACTACTCTTCTTTATGGCGCTGAAACATGGAGAATTAGTGAAAAGAACAAAAAGCGAATAGAAGCAGTAGAGATGGATGCAATGAGAAGATCTTTAGGTATTTCCAGACGAGACCGAATCAAAAATGATGTAATAAAACAACGTATGGGAATATAAGGAAATGTAACTCAAGATATAGAGAAGAAACAATTAAGGGCATGTTCAACGGATGCCAGCAACAAGACTCCCCAAAAAAGTAGTAGAATGGCAACCGATAGGTCGACGGAAAAGAGGAAGACCCAGATTAGAATGGCAACACGGCGTAAACAAGTCCATGAGCGAAAGAAATTTAACAACAAACGACTGCGAAGGAGAAAGAGACGGTGTTTAGGTATCGGACAACGTCGAAAGACGTTCTAAACCGATGTATATATATAATCTGAAAATAATGATGGTGATGATGAGTCTCAAAGTGTTTAACAAACATTGAGGTTCTACGGATGGATAAGACGGATGGATGTGAAATTATATCCACAGTGAAACAGCGCAAGCTAGAATATCTTGGACATATAATGCGAAACAACCATAGATATAACCTGCTGCAACTTATACTACAGGGAAAGGTCTACGGAAAGAGGGGACCAGGAAGAAGAAGAATCTTAGCTCCAGAATTTACGAAAATGGTTTTCCTTGACCACTTCAGGACTATTTCGAGCTGCGGTCAATAAAGTTAGAATTGCCATGCTAGTTGCCAACATCCGTAACGGATAGGCTTCCACAAGAAGAAGAACTTCCTATTGAAAATTTGTTGAGTACTTCGATGTCTTTGATTATTTCTTTTCTTTGTTGTTTGTTATGATATAATCTATTTTATTTTTGACACTGCCATCTGAGCTGATCGATGTCCATTTACACTGAGGCTTTTTCATCCATTTTGACACTGAGGAAAAAGAGTGCATCATGAATAATTTTTCCTGGTATGAGAAGTTCAGCAATCTTTGCCCTCGTACATTTCTTTCACCATAGCCATACTTATCCATTGCTACTTCTGCATCATCTGGTTTAAACCCCATTTTCGCATTAAAGACTCCCATAATTATTGTGTAATATGCTGATGTGGCTTGTAATGCTGTTTTTAGGTCTTCATAAAAATGTTCAATTACTTCATCCGAGTGGGTAGTCGTTGAAGCATATGGTTTGCTTAAGGTTATATCTTGCATTTAGTGTGAAGATGAGATATACAATCCTGGGGCTTATGCTGATAAATTCAACTATATGTTGTGTATGCTTTCTTTGTATAATGAATCCTACTCCGCCATTTGAAGTGTCTTCTTCACCTCTAAAATGAAATACGTGTCCTGATTTAAGAGTAATTTGGGCTTCTTCTCTTCTTCCTATTTCATTGAGGCCGATGATGCCCCATTTTATGTTTTTGAGCTCTTCCTCCAGTTCCATCATCTTCTGGTCTAAAGTGAGAGTTCTAACATTGTATGAAGTAATATGCATTATTGGTAGTAGCCTGATTTTTTTCCAGGGATTCTTAGCACCCTCTGCTCCAAACCTGTTCCAACCGCTACCTTAGTTTTGAGTGTTAAAGCCACCGAGACTGAGGGTGTTCAGTAGTTTCGTCTTTCATGAAAATAACTTTTGGGGTTTTAAGCCATTAAAACGCCACGCTTGGCTAGTGCGTATTGGCGAGTTGGTTTGGAAGTAGGAGAGGAAAGGGTGGAGATGGGAATGCTTTGGGTTTGGACATGGTTTCCCCAGGGACGGGAGACTGGGGAAATCCATGAGCTCGCGTGGGCTGGTGTGTTATTTCTGAAGTAGATCTATCCCCTGTCGGGATCGCAGAGAAATATCTACCCGCTACCGCTCCTAAATAGAAATAACAAAAATAATATAAAACAAAATAATATAACAGAAATAACAAAAATAATTCAAGAAAGGACAATTTTAAAAGTTTTCCTTATCAAAATCTGTTTCAAATTATATACAAAAATTCTCAACATCCTAATATTGAAAGAAAGCTTTGAGAGCTATTTATTACACGAACTACATGTGTTGTATATTTTCGTATTTTAATATCTTGAACAATTTTTACTATTTTAAATAAAGTAAAATTACATCTTTAAAAGAAATATTTCTAGAGCGGAATATGGAACGTCCCACGTTTTATTAGTGCTTTACAGGTCATCAGGTCATTCTTTATCTCCCAGCGGGATCCCTCTCAACATTTAAGGTAGAAAAGTGCATTTTCCGACGCCAACGGAAGGTGTGGGTGTATTAAAAATTCCATAAAGGCGAGTTTTGTGTGGGAAATTAATGGCAAACACCTGCGATGGATTTTATAGCAGCAAAAATTTCCCGGGAAATTTGTTCTTTTATATTTTGAAATGGCGAGCACAACGACGAAATGGAAATGGGTTTTTAAAAAAAAAAGTTTATAAGTTAATACAAAAAAGTTTGAAGTATGCAAAATTATTCATAAGGAATAAGTTGTTTTCTGAAGTATAGACTTTTAATAAAATGCTTATTTTTATATTAAAATTGGAGATGTGGAAGTAAGAAACAATTTATCCAACAATCCAAGTCACTTCGAACAAAAGTAAATAAGCAGGTTATCATTTTTCCCATATGAAAAATATAGAAGTATTGCCACATATGCCTCCTTCTTTTCTTTTCATCTATCGTAGTATATGCTGAAAGATTGTAATGCTTCGGTAGATTAGAATTAAAAGCTTCAAAAATGTCACGTATCGCAGCCAACTTGTCGAGTTCTTGCCTTTGTATTCTAGTACTTTTGTCTCGAACCAATGTGTCTTAAAATGAACTGGAACCTCTTTAGCGACATCGTAGGGCGTATAAAATTTCCATTGGCTCTTCATCTGTTCTAAATAAATCATTAGCATTATGATGATTGCTATTGTTTGTGCAGATATGTACAACAGCCCAAACAAAGCTTTTAATTCTATAAGATCAATTGGCCGAGCCGTTCTGTTATTGACTGTATTATAGCGTTTAATGCTATGAACTTATTGGTGCATTCTACTATTTTTTTAGAATATCTGTAGTGAAAAAACATTCCCAAATCTCTTTTATCACCAATTTTCACCCAATATCACCTTTTGGTTCTGCTAGATTGGGTAAAGATTTTCAGTACGAGTTCGATACGTTACGATTAAATTCATGATGTTTCCTCCAACTTGTTCCATCTTTTGAAAACAAACGTGGTTATCCGCGGTATTGCTTCTACTGGTACATAATTTTCGACATATTCTTCATTACAGAAATCCTCCTCTGAGTTGGTATCATATTCTATAACTTCTGAACAATCATCTTGCAAACGTGCATCATCATCTTCTGGGTCGGGTTCGAAATTAGCAACAATTTCGTCAAAAGTTGTTGGCAACCTGATTTGTTCTCTTTTGTAAGCCATATTCACATCAAACTCCTAAAATGAATATCTATTATTTAAAACTGACTATGGACCAAAGTTTATTAGCATTTTATAATTTTTTTTGCTAATAAACAAAAGCGAAAAACAAGAAAAAATTAGCGCTAAATCACAAGATATGCTAAAAAACGACGACAACTCATGAATGATAACAAAATAAATACAGTGGAGTTTACCGAACTGAACAAAACCATAAAAAAACAGATAAAGGGAGATTTAAAGAAATACCAAGAAGATCGCATTAAGAAAATCATAGAGAAGAACAAAAGTTTAAAACAATAAAGACAAATATAGGAAAAAAAACTAATCATGCTTAAAGCTGAGAACAATGAAGAAAGAGATCGAGGAGAAATAGTAAAAATCACAGTAAGATATTACACAGACCTATACGGTTCTAAAAATGACCCACCACTATTATCTAAACAGAATCTCTCGAGGAAAATACAAAATGTTGGCTCAGAGGTATTATCAGAAATAACTAAAGATGAAATCGAAAAATCCATAAATGACATGAAAAGAAATAAAGCGATAAAATACTGGGGGAACTGCTAAAAGGAGGAGACACGATAAAATAATGCTAAAAATACTGTTCAACAAATGTCTGTTTGAAGGTAAAATACCTAAACAATGGAGAAATGCCAACACAATCTTAATACATAAGAAAGGAGACCGAACAGACCTAAATAAGTACCGTCCTATTTCCCTTTTGTCACAACTATATAAAACCTTCACAAGAATAATAAACAACCGACTAACCTATATATATATATATATATATATATATATATATATATATAATATATATATAAATATATATCAACTAGGTTATAACCTATAACCTAGTTGATAACTACCAACCAATGGAACAGGCCAGATTCAGGAAAGGATACAGCACAATCGACCATCTACATGCGCTTAAAATCTTAATTGAGAAAACCAATTAATACTACCTTCCGCTGTACTTAGCATTCATAGATTATGAAAAAGCTTTCGACAGCATTGAACACTGGGCGGTGGAAGAAGTTTTGGTCAATAGTAGCATAGATTCAAGATACCGAACAATTGATACATGATATTTACCAAAACGCAACCATGACCGTAATTCTGGACGACAAATTAATAACGGATAATATAAAAGTTAAACGAGGAGTCCGACAAGGCGATATAATTTCACCTAAACTGTTTACCTTGACCCTCGAAGATATAATAAAATCAACAGATTGGGAAAACAGAGGAATATGTTTTAACGGAAAGTACCTAAATCATCTTAGATATGCGGATAATATACTCCTGATCTTCTCGGAACGACAAGAACTAGAATTAATGCTGAATGAACTTCATGAAAAATCATGCAAAAAGGCCTAAAAATTAACTTCAACAAAACAAAGTAATAACAAACACGGAAGACCAAGAGGAAATAAAAATACAAACAGAAATAATAGAACAGGTAAATGAGTATATCTATCTAGGACAAGCAATCAGAGCTAACAGAGAAAATCAAACAGCCGAAATATCGAGACGAGTAAGAATGGGATGGGCAGCGTTCGGCAAACTTTCTTACGTTCTAAAAAATCAAACAATCCCTCTATACTTACGAAGCAAGGTATATAACTCCTGTATAATACCGGTGCTCACCTACGGAGCACAGACATGGACTTTGGACATTTACACAGGCCAATTTGGATAGGATAAGGAAGGCACAAAGGGCGATAAAACGTAACCAGTGGATCAGAACAAGAACAAAGACAGTAGACGCGATAGAACAAGCAGAAAAACTGAAATGGAAATGGGCTGGACACAATGAACGTCTCCAAGACGGATGATGGAACAATGCCATCGGAAAGTGCCGTCCATACAATGCAAAGAGATCAAGAGGCAGACCACAGATGAGGAGGAAAGATGACATCAGGAAACAAGGACGTCCCACATGGCAGAGAACAGCTCAAGATAAAGAAAGATGGAGAAAACTGGGGGAGACCTATATCCAACAATGGAAGGATAGAGACTAGGTTAAAAAAAATGGACTAAAAACGACAAAAACTTACCGTTGAGTATAACACAGATGATAACCTCAGGTCACTTACAACGTCAGGTCGAATAACATATGAACTGGTCGCACTAGGCGACAGATTTTCCAAGGCTGATAGCGTGATAAGGATTTGAAGCTACCTGGCCGCGCGGACAAAATAATATGCACATTTGACTTTAAAAATTTACTACGTCGGTGTCAGGGACCGTACGTTACTACTCGAAGGTTAAAAAGACAGACATCTTAAGACGTAGGCAACATATAGGCAATATAGACAAATAACTTTTTATTAACTTAAAACAACTATTTATACATTAAAAAAATATTAGTAACATAATAAATTATTATTATTACAGTAAAATATTATAATTTTTTTCAGGATTACCGGGAAGCACTAGAGTGGTTCTTAATCACCTGGATGTCTCTACACAGGTAAATATTTTTAAATCTTGAATCTATAAGTCTATGTTTGACTTTGAGGAGAAATGACAAGAAAAGAAGCATTCGTAGTTTTCCTTACATCAATATTTCCGTATCTCAAAACTTATCTAGCAATCTTATATGTGGTATCGAATATTCTAAAATATAAACATAACTTTTGATACTGTACCAAAATTCAGTAACAATTTTCCCTTCGATGTTTAATGCTACAGAACTGTTTAGTTTGTATGAGTTTGCCGAGAGCAGTTGCGCGAAATATATTAGTTTTATTTCAGGAAAGCTCGTTTCTTGTTGTTTTATGTGCTTTGCAGAAAGTTTGCTTATTAGATAAGTTAAATGAGGTCACAGTTCTTTCGGTAGATAATGCGAGAGTTCCTCCAGCGAGGAAATTTTATACCACCTCGTAATTAAAGATTGTTTGTATGCATGTTGTTTATTTTATACTCGTATGAAATTGTATAAGTTAAAATATACAGAGAACTGAGATAGCCAATGTCGTTTGTTCCGTTTAAGTGTCCATTTGGTAGTAAAATTTCATGGATTAGCTATAATAATTTTTTAAAAGCTTTTTATCTAATGAAATTTTTAAGAGTTTAATAAAATAAGCTCTTAACGTTTATATATTGAGAGGTATACTTAAGAGAAAAAATAAAACTGAAAAAACAAGTTTTGTCTTAAGTTTATGGATGCTATTTGGATTTTATATATAAACAAATAATATGATTTACTTGGAAAAGTACTTTAAGTATAAATATGAGTGACTTCTGAGTGAATTCCTTTATAGTTATTGTATGCCTGGTGTGTTTGTTTTCTGCATTGTAAAAAGGCTTTCTTCTTTTCTTCACATTTTGTCTTTAACTCCTCTATAAACCATAGGCTTTAATTTTTTTAAATGGTAGTGTTCGTTAAAAAGAAACCACAATACAACTCTTTTAGATAAAAATGGAAATACTATGCTAACGACTAACGAAAAGCTAAAACGATGGAAAGATGTTTGGAAAAGCTCTTCGACGAGGAAAGAGGAAACTTGCAAGACATATCTTTCGAGGACAAAGAAACAAGTATAGAAATTACAAAGGAAGAAATATTGTATGCATTAAAGAACACCATAAATGGAAAAAGCCCGCGGCCAGATCAACTGCCTATTGATATCCTTAAAATAATAGAAAACGGGTACATGGATGTCCTCTTAAAGCCCTTTAATGAAATTTATCAGTCATGTCTCACATACTTAAAATGTTTTTGAAGATCATCCATAAACGCATTTACCAAATACTTGATATGGGTATTGAAGAAACCCAATACGGATTCCGTAGAGGCGTAGGTACCCGTGAAGCTCTCTTTGCATTCAATGTACTAATCCAGAGATGCTTGGATGTGAACCAAGATATATACGTCTGTTTCATAGATTACAACAAGGCTTTCGATAAAGTTCGCCACAAAGAGCTAATGGACGTCCTCAAAGCAAAACAATCACAATACAATGACCTTTGAATTGTAAATCTAATCTATATTATAAACAGCAGGCATACATACACATTAATGAACACACATCAGAAGAGTTCGAAATTAAAAGAGGAGTGCGACAGGGGTATGTATTGTCACCAGTCCTATTCAATGCATACTCTAAAGAAATTATAAAAAGAGCTCTTGAGGGAGAAACAATAGGAATAAAGGTCAATGGAACACCAATTAACAACGATGCTATTATAATAGCAGACAACCTCCAAGTTCTCCAAAAGCTAATGAACAAGGTAGTTGAGTATGGAGAATAATATGGATTATCAATAAACATCAAGAAAACTAAATTTATGAGGATTTCAAAAAGCCAAAATAATGATGAAAGCCTGACAATTAACGCTTTCTTGGGTGTGAAGTCATCATCATCTGTGACCACTGACAGCCACTGACCACTGTGACTGAAGTTTTACATGGTGTAGAGGCCTGCCACACGCATAACTCCTCAAAAAGTCCAGCGTTTTATATCTAAAATCGTTACTTTTTAGCTTGTCTTCTTTAAGGAGATCATTTCAATATCATGTATATTTTGCTTTCTTAACTATAGTGGACCATGTTTTTCTTTCGTTTGTCTGTTTTTCACATTCTAGTATTCCTGGTACTTTTAAATCCTAGTTAATGCCATCAATCAATCTCTTTCTGGACCTACCTCTCGGTCTCTTCCCGTTTAGTTCTTTTCTAAGTACTGCTTTTGTATTTCACTTATCATTGATCCTTTTTACGAAGGATGTGTAGTATGGGTATGAAGTATTTCATGATAATTCTTATTTTACATAATCGAGGCTATAGGCTCTATCTACATTTGCTGACTTGAGACATCTTACGTCGATTATTTTTGGTCGATGTGTATCTCTGTTGGTTATATATAAAATAATCTGTCATATATTTTTGTCCACGGATGTTGTTGAATGTATATTTGTGTTGGTTAGATTTTACCGAAGTCGAATGTGTCGAAATGCCTTACGCCAAATACATTGCCTCCCGTTTATAAATATAAATAAAAGAGGAAGGTTCAGTATGGGGCTTCCACTGCTGCTGTTGGTGTGCCTGTCATAGCCCCTGTGATTCCGAGGCAAGTAAGTCTTTACTTCTTGCCTATTTTAAGACTAGCACTTTATTGCTGCACCTTTGGCCACCATACTAATAATAATGCTTATATAATTTTTAGTCAAATATAATATGTGTGGTTTTAACCTCAACATTGTTTCATGAGAATACTTTTTTATTCTTGGGCAGTTTCCGTGTCATATATTTCAACTATCTTTGAAATATGTTTTTATTGGTTATAAAATACATAAATTTATATTTATTTTCAGGCCAATATTCAACATAGTGCGCTGAGCTACGAGTCGGAGGACGAGATGATGAGCCGGATGAGCCGCGACAGAAAGGGCACACCACATTACAACAGAGAAGATATTAGGGAACAATATTGCATCACCGAACGCGGTTTGGGTGCCTTGGAAACCAAACAAAGCTTGTTCGGATGTCTTTCGTCTCATCAAGGCTCTTGCTCAAACCGTACATCTCTCCTTACAGCTTGCGTGAGACAGAAAGTTCCTTCGGACGAGAATTTGTACGATCTTTATAGAAGGCATCCATCAGAGTATGCCCCATATCCAAGAAGAAGCAGGTAATAATGACTTTTATATCATATTAACAATCGAACAAAAGTGTAAACTGTATTTTCGCTTTTAACAAATAAAAAATACTAAAATATTGCATTAGTTGTATTGTATTATTGCAATATTGTATAATTACTCTCTATGACTTAGATCGAATGAGTACCAAATGGTGAAAAAAAAAATCGCTAGTTAGTGGAGGTAGAACAAGAAGACTAACAAAAAATCTACAAAAAATATGGTACTGTAGCAGGCATCTTCGAGCAACTCAAATGATTGACGGAGATTTGGACGGAAAAGATAAAAATATGAAGATGGAAAAAAATGAGGACAAGAAAAATATAATGATAAAAATAAAACATAGAGTGTAGCATATGTATACAATGTAGGTAAGACTCTTAATGCAATCAAGGAGATGGATAAACTATCAATAAACATAATGGGAATAAGGGAAATGAGATGGACGCACCCTAGGCAATGTGAAATTATCAATCATCACATATTCAGGTAACCCCAAAGACACGCAAATGGAATAAGTAGGCCAGACATCTTAAAAACTTTGTACCCATATCGGAAAGAATGCTCCTCTTTCAACTTGATACCTACCCAATAACAACTAACATTATTCAGTTGTATGCCCGTACCGCTGACAAATCAGACGACATAAGTAAAGCATTCTATAATGAATTATTCAACACCTTGAAACACCTTCCCAAAAAGGATCTAACCTTGATTATGGGTGATTTAAATGTCAAGATTAGTAGGGTAGTATATATAACAAAAGGACGTGGAAACTAAAAATGGATAGATCAAGTAAACGAAATTAGACAAAAACTAGGAGAGATGATCAAATAATTGAGAACAATGATGCAGACAGAAAAAACATTAAAATAAACAATTCGACGCGAAAAAGTATTTATGAAAAGTTCATTATTTATCAACGATGTTTTAAAACATTAAAACTGTTTCAGATATCCATGGGGTCCGGTAGTATCTGATATCTACCGCTATGATGAAGATTTAAAATCGTCATACTTTAGAAGAAAACCAATCATAGATCCAAGCCGCTATACTTGGATGCCTTCCGACGATGAGTCAGTCAGAATGGAGAAACCTAGGTCTATCATTGAAAACTGCCATGATAGGGTTACTAATTCTTCTTCCGTTATGCTGCCAGGGTAAGGATATTGCTCAGTGTGCAAGTTTTTTTTTATTTATTTGGTTGGTGTTTTCAGGAAAAAGCATGTTAGTTTCGCTAGATCTCATACTCTAGCGTCTTTTGACAATGCTCTATCTACTCTTAGTTATTCTACTGGGCATTTGAATCAGATAGCTACAAGTCAAGAGAGGTTACTGGACGTTAGGAAACCTGAGTTGACGCCTATCATTACTAAACAACCTGAGCAGGAGGTATTTTGTGGTAAGTTACAGCAATATATGTATATAGGTCTGAGTATGTGTTCCTCTATCCTTTTTTTTGCAGTTTAATATCTGATGAATTAATACTAACTGGAATTATACACCATCGATTTATCTATCTTCACTTAGCGCACAGGAAAATGCCCCATTTTCTCAGTTTATCACTAATGTAATATGGAGGAAGAATATAATGATTAATCATAGTTTTATACAACTTATATTTTTAACTAACAAAATATGATTATAAATATAAACTTTTTTACATAGACAATTGACATGACATGTTTTGACTTTCTTCTTCTTTTCTCTATTATAATATACTACTATACCTCCCCACTATAAGTTTAAACGCACAGGTGGTTTTAAATTTCTTTTTGGCCTACTTGGAACTGCTGTCACACTTTCCTCACTAACCACTGCTTCACTTTACCAGACTCTTCAACATTTTTCGCTTCAATATTACTTAGCTTTAACAGTTCCCCTTCTCTTACAGCTGAGAAGGGTCCACACTGGTACTAACTGTAATATTATTATTAATTATATCAGAAACAATGGTTTCATTAAGACTATCGTAGTTAGGATCAGATCTTTTATCTTACAAAATCTGGTCTAAATGTCTTTTCCAAATTAAACCCCAAAAATAATAAGACACCAGGTAGCGATGGTATACCCGCAGAGTGCTTAAAACATGGAGGAGAAGCATTGTACAGTTCGATATACAAGCTAATTCAAGACATTTGGCAAGAAGAAACAATGCCAGATGAATGGAAAGAAGGGGTTATTGTACCAATACACAAAAAAGGAAACAAAAAGCAATGTATTAACTACAGGGGAATAACACTCCTAAACACCACCTACAAAATCCTTGCAAACATCCTGCTAGAAAGAACCAAAACATACACAGAAGAAATTGTTGGAGATTATCAATGCGGATTTAGACCGGGCCGCTCTACAATTGACCAGATATTCACAATAAAACAGATAATGGAAAAATGCTGGGAGTTTGATCGTGAGCTTCATCAGATGTTCATAGATTTTAAACAAGCATTTGATAGAGTATGTAGGGACAGACTGTGGACAGCGATGCAGGAACTTGGCTTTCCAAAAAAACTAGTCCGGTTGATACGGATGTGTATGGAACGGTTACGATGTAAGGTGAGAGTTGGACAACAATACTCGGAGACATTTGAAATAAACAATGGACTAAAACAGGGAGATGCACTTTCACCACAACTCTTCAACTTAGCTCTGGAGCACATAATCAGAAGTGCAAGAATCGAAAAACCGAATACAGTATTTCATCGAGAAGGACCAAACTTACTACTGGCATTTGCAGATGATATAGATCTAATAGGAAACACGCGATTAAGGATGAAGGAGACTTTCGTAAGGTTTGAGAAGGAAGCAGAGAAGATGGGGCTCCAAATCAACGAAAACAAGACGAAATATATGTATATGAGCCGCAATAACCAAAGCAGAGACAGAATCGGTCAGAACATTACCATCGATGACTTTAACTTTGAGCGCGTTAGGGAATTCAAGTATCTTGGAACAACAATAACTGAAGACAATAACGGATCACAAGAAATAAACAACAGGATTCAGGCCGGCAACAGATGTATTTTTGCCCTCCAAAACCTTATAAAATCAAAACAACTAACACGACGTACGAAGATACAGGTCTATAAAACAATCATACGACCCGTTGTGATGTATGGAAGCGAAACGTGGACGATGACAAAGGCAAATGAAGAGAGACTACGTGTTTGGGAAAGAAAAATCCTAAGGAAGATCTTTGGTCCGGTGCTTGATGAAACATCAGGACAATATAGGATAAGAACTAATAAAGAGCTTGAAGAACTTTACCCAGACGCCAACATCATAAAAGAAATAAAGTCCAGAAGACTCCAATGGGCAGGACACCTCAGAAGACATTCTGACGAACGAACAGTAAGACTGGTGTGGCAGGAAGTCCCAACTGGAAGGAGACCACGCGGACGCCCTCGTCTCCGGTGGCGAGATAATATAGCAGGAGACCTAAGCACTATGGGCGTGGAGAATTGGATGGAGGTTGCTCAAGACAGAAAACAGTGGAGGCATGTTGTCGAGTCGGCTAAAACCCACGAAGGGTTGTAACGCCACGGAGTAAGTAAGTAAGTAAGTAAGTAAATTAAACCCTCCTGTGTTAATTTACAAAAATATATCCTGTCACCTAAAATTTCATCTATTATTGCTATAGTTTTACGATTAGGATAACGATAGTCTCTACAAAGGACTTTATCCCATACTTGAAAAGTTTCAATTCCATCCATCCAATGGCACTACAGCCCAAGCCGGGCCTTGGCCTCCTTCATTAAACCTCTCCAAACATCTCTATTTACTGCTGTTCTTTTCCATGAACGCGTTTTTAGGAGATTTTTGGCATCCTCATCTACCTCGTCTTCCCATCTCTTTTTTGATCTTCCAACAGGTCTTTTTCCTTGCATTCTTGCGTTTAGTAATTTTCTGGGGATTCTGTTCTCATGCATGCGGGCCACATGCCCTGCCCATCGTAATATCTGCAGTCTAGTGTATTGTGCTAGTGTTGGTTCAGTGTATTGTTCGTATATTTCGTTATTATATCTAATTCGCCAGTTGTTATTTTCCTTTATTGGACCCAGTATTCTACGCAATATTTTTCTTTCGAACACGTCTAATGCATTGGTAGATTTCTGTGTTATAACCCATGTTTCACACCCATAACTTACTATGGGTCGGATTATTGTTTTATATACCCGGAGTTTTGTTTTCCGGTGTACGTCTCGCGATTTGAATATGTGGCCCATCGCGAAATAGGCTTTGTTTGCCAGCATAAGCCTTCTATTTATTTCCGGTTCTTCTTCATTATTTTCGACCAGATCCATTCCTAAATACGTGAATCTATTCACGTATTCTATATCGTCTATAAATTGTTGTTGTTGCACCTGTCTATTTGATCTGGTTTGTATGAGTAGTTTTGTTTTATTTGTATTTATTGTTAGCCCTAGAAAAGGTTGAAAAGTTTCAACTCGTCTATTATTATTTAATTTATTATCAATTAATTTAGAACTCTGATTTTCACTACATGTCCATAACAAATCTAATCTGGTTTTAACTTTACATTTAAATACAAGACTGGGAGGGTGATACACATGTACTGAATTTCTATAATGGAACAATAACTTACTGATTATAGTTTGTAAAAAATTATTACAGTTGTAATCATCCTTCAATCCTTTCAAAGTAGCATTTTTAAATGTCTTAACAAAATTTTCTGCAAACCCATTTGTTGATGGATGATATGGTGGTGATGTAGAGTGTTTAACACCATTATTATGTAAAAACTGTGAAATTCACCCGATGAAAATTGAGGGCCATTATCTGTAACGACTATTTTAGGTAAACCAAACCGAGCAACAAGAATCTCTAAATTTTTCAATAGTCTCCCCAGCGGTCAAATTATTCATAATAAAAGCTTCTGGCGATTTTGTAAAACTATTATTAATTATCAAATCTTTTCATTTCTTATGGGGCCCAGAAAATCAGCATGCACCCTCTCAAACATACATGTTACCTTTTCACATGATATTAACTTAGCTTTACTTGGTTCTCCTCTAAAACCCTAAACAAATTTTACAATTATTTACAAAGGATTCAATATCTGTATCTAAACTTGGCCACCAAAAATAAGCTCGTGCATTTGCTTTCATCTTGGAAATTCCTTCATGTGTATTGTGCAACTCTAACAGCAATTGTTTTCTTAACTTTGTTGGCACTGCTACTAGAAATCTCCAAAATAATCACCCCCTTCACCACAGATTATTCTTCTTTTTTATTTAAAAACGGTTTCATTATTCCATCTACTGTCTCCGAGAATCCATACCTAATATGAATTACTATTAAACTGGGAATAAGCCACAATTAAAGATAAAATAAGTTTATTGACGTTTCAATTTCCACTTCGGAAATCGTTCTCAAAATACAAACAGTAAATTAAACAAATTTTGTTTTTTGTTACATAGTGAAAAATTTTCTAATAATTTAATTTTATCTGATCTCATTTATATTGACAATTCAGACATACATTATGGCAATTTTAAAGTAGACGACTTTAAATATGATATTGCCAATATTGTTGAGTTGCGCTCCTGGGACGACTTTACTTATAAGATAGTTCATTCGATTACATGAAATCAAAACTTTAACTTGAGGAATATCCGTCAGAAAAAAATCATAGCATGTAATTCGTCTTTAAAAAGACAAACACAGACATGATGACAGTAAATGTTGAATTTATTTCAACAACATTCAAAATAACAACACGTTGAGATCTATTTTGTCCAAAACAAACCTAACAATGAACAAGAAAGGACAAAGAATTGCATTTATAAAATACCTTGTGAATGCGATCAGTTTTATTTAGGTGAATCATCAAGGCCATTAAATGTTAGCATAAGTGAACATCAATCTTTTATATAAAAATAAAGAATTTGATAGATCTCAAATCTGTAAACACCGCATGGGATAATGAAACATAGGGTTCAATGGAATAATTCAAATGTAGTCCTAAAAGAAACGGATGGTAAAAAAAGAAAATCAAAGAAGAATTATGCTAAATGACGCCAATGTGTCGCAAATTCCTCGGCAGAATGTAGTAGGTATCTGGTTACCAATATTGAAAGAGGAAGTTATTAATAAGAAAATACCCAGTATTAGTAAGTCAGTCACATATAGAGGATACATCATTTTTGTTTTTTAAATATCGTAACATATAAAATCAGAATTTTGATGTTTGTTGAAGGTAAACTAAATTCACGAACAAATACTTACAATGTCGGGATAGTATTATGAGGTTTTTTTCCTGGTTTTCCCTCATAATTTACTATGGAATCACTAACAGGAGAATTTAACTGTCATCATGTCATGTGTTTGTCTTTTTAAAGACGAATTACATGCTATGATTTTTTTCTGACGGATATTCTCAAGTTAAAGTTGATTTCATGTAATCGAATGAACTATCTTATAAGTAAAGTCGTCCCAGGGAGCGCAACTCAACAATTATTGGCAATATCATTTTAAAGTCGTCTACTTTAAAATGCATAATGTATGTCTGAATTGTCAATATAAATGAGTCAGATAAAATTAAATTATTAGAAGAATTTTTTCACATATGTAACAAAAAACAAAATTTGTTTAATTTACTGTTTGTATTTGAGAACGATTTCCGAAGAGTGGAAAATTGAAACGTCAATAAACGTATTTTTTTATTTTAATTGTTGGCTTATTCCCAGTTTAATAGTAATTAATTTACAATGCCACAGAAATAGCTTCAGAACTACCTAATATGGTTAAACAAACGGACCTAATACCGGAATCTGTCTTGGTTTCTACCTTACTTGAAGGTATCAATTGGAGCCAATCCTTCTATAAAATGAGATAATCAACATCTTCCTCTTTTTCGGTTACTGTTTTTCTTAGAGGAAGTCGACTCAAAGCATCTCCCTGCACATTGTCAGCTCCTTTAATAAATTTAAAAACATAATTAAATCCCTGACAGAATCAATGACCAACGCTATAACCTTGCTGAGGCCATTTTCGGGAGACTTTTAAGTCACCAAAAAGGCCCTGCAGGGGTTTATGATCACTCAAGATTTCAAACTTCTGTACTGCCCAAAACAATTGCCAAGGCTTCTTTATTAACCATTGCATAATTTCTAAAGCAAACTGGTCGCTGTGATCCATCTGGCAATTAATGCAATAATGCAGCACCTAACCGTATTCTGAAACTATCACAAACTAGTCTAATAGGTTTATTTTGATCAAAATGCATTAACACGTGACTCAAAGTTATCTCCTTAATAGCATTAAATGAATTTTGAGAATTATCTGTCTATAAATATTTGCTATTTTTTCTAGAAGTTTATATAATGGATTCACCCTATTTGCCAAATTTGGAATAAATTTAGAATAATAATTTATCATACCCAGAAATGATCTCAACTTTGTCAAATTCTTTGGTTTTGGCAGTTTCACAATTGCTTCTACTTTATTATTATCTGTTTTCAATGTTTTCAACCCCTACTTGAAATTGTATGTCTTAAATAAAAAATTTAATCCTTAGCAAATTCAGATTTACTTCAATTTAATCTAAATTTGGCTTTTAAAAATCTCTCAAGAACCTCAGCCAAGTTCTCTAAAAGTTCTTTGATATCTTTCCCTGTAACTAAATCATCTAAATAATTAACTGTGTCCCTACATCCCTGCAAAACTTTCTCCACTATACACTAAAAAATAGAACAAGCTGGATTGGTTCCATATGGGAGTCTTTTAACTCTAAAAATTCCGTAAGGTGTACTCCAAGATAGTAAATGTGATGTTTTAGGATCTAATTCTAACTGATTATATGCGTTTTTGAAATCTAGTTTAGTAAACTTTTGCCCACCTTTCAAAGCAGCAAAAATATCTATCATATCATATAAAATTAGAGGTAGTGGATAATTTGAAACTTTTAAATATTTGTTAATTGTTACTTTATAATTAGTACATACCCTTTCTTCCTTACCATTAGGTTTAAGCACAGGTACCACAAAGTATTTTCTACTTTCTCTATTACCCCTTCTTTCTCTAACTTAAGCAACCCTGCCTTTACTTTCTCTCTAAATGCAAAAGAGATTTGATGTGGTTTTTGAAAAATTGGCCTAACATATTTTTCCATCTCTAAATGAACTTGCTCACCTATATATTTACCTAATTCATCATTAAATATCATATTTTCTTAATAAAACATTTAATTGTGATTTAAGTCAATTTCATTCATACTTATTTCATTAATCCGGGAACAATTACTAAAACTCAATTCATAATTTCCAATATAGACTTTTCAATATTTCCAATATTATAGATAAATTAAAAATATAAAATAAAATCTTTTTCGTAAAAAATCTTTTTCCTAGTATCCCTCCTACAGAAACTTTTATTCTAGTAAAAAACCTTTAGACCAAATAGTACAAACCAATAATTACATCTGAAATTTTACATCTTCTTGAAGTTTGCATAAACCAGGACTACTTTGAATTTAATAATAAAATATATACAAATAACAGTGCAGGACTTATAATGGGTAATCCTCTAAGCCCATTGCTATCAGATATTTTTATGGATCATCTAGAGACAAAGATTTTAAAACATCCCGTATTCAAACAGTTTTTATATTGGTGGAGATACGTAGATGACGTACTGGTATGTTTCATAGGAACTAACAGGCAACTCGACCAATTTTTATCGTATATTAATTCACTTCATAGTCATATTGAATTTACAATAGAAACAGAACAAAATCAATCCATAAATTTTTTAGATTTAAAAATTAGCAGACTTCAAAACAAACATGACTTCTCCATATTTCATAAATCTACCCATACTGACACAATTACTATACACAATTCATCATTCCATCCAACACAACATAAACTGGCAGCTTGTCATAGTATGTTACATAGATTAACAGAAATTCCGATGTCAAAATACAACTTTGAGACAGAATTAAATATAATTAAGCAAATATCAGTAAACAACGGATACAACGAACAAATAATTAATAAAATGTTAAATCAAAAACTACACAAGAAAGCCCTGAAATTAGTATTTCCACCACCAGAGAAAAAACCCAATACCTTCTGCTCGATTACATATACAGGCAAAATAACAACAAAAATTGCCAAACACATAAAAAAGAAAATAATAACACCAGCTTTCCGAACAAATAACAACCTGGGCAAATATATTAAAAATAACAAGAGCCAAAATAAAAACACTTAAATAGTGGTGTGTACAAACTTCAATGTGGCGACTGCCCAAAAACTTACATCGGTCAAACTGGTAGAAACTTTGATAAACGAATAGCAGAACATCAAAGGGCTTTCAAGAATAGAACAACAGATTCGACATACGCACTTCATCTTCTAGATCATAATCATTCTTTTAATGACAAATTTAAAATTCTTCACATTCAAACTAAAGGCCTTAAGCTATCTTTGTTAGAATCTATGGAAATCAACAAATTAAAAAACACAGATATAATACTGAATGACCAACTTGAGACAAACAGTTCTCCCCTCCTCAACCTATTTCATTAGAGACTATAAATTTGTAAACCCAAGCCAAAAATAGATCACTTGAGAAAGACAATCAGCCGAAACAGCTGTAGTGATAAGATTTAAAATAAATTTTGTGGAAGTTTGAAAACAAAGTTTTCAGTGTTTTGTTGTTACATAAAATGAATTTTCATCAAGTTACGGTCGATTATTATCCATCAATTATATAAAATAAATTTTATACAGATATCTCTGCCTAACAGTTCCTTAGTAGCTTCCTTCACTACTGTCAATGAAACATTTTCAATTCTATCCTATACCTCTGAGGTATTGTCCTGAGCATCTACATTATTATCAGTTTCTATGTATTCCATAAAATTGTTGTTTCCCCTAACATTACATGCTGCTGCAATATGCCTTGTATTTAAGTTAAAACAACTCATTACATTCAAACACGCAGATTCACTTTGGATTTTAGAGAAATTAAAAAATTTCTTGCTCGGCCAATAATTCATTGTTATGTTTATTCAATATTATGTATTGTCTTTATTTTTAAGATAAAATCAAAAGAGTGCCGATGAAGACACAGGCCACTCAAACCGAAGTAGGTCTAGGAAGGAAACCATTACCTCCTCACATAAATTTAAGTCCAAGAACTATACAAAAGGTACCCCAACATAATTTTACTATTTTCAGCCTAATAAATTCCTTTAATTTTATATTTACAGGTCAAGATGGTATCCCAAGGCGCCCAAACCAACGGTATCGCCACAAACGGCCGAAAACTGATCAAATCCTACTCGGAAGCCGGCAGCAAATTCGGAATATCGCCGGTGAACGGAGAAATTATTCCTTTTGATACGATTCCCGATCACGAACCTTTACAAAGAACCCAATCTGACGAACCTCCTAGATCTCCGTTCATCGTAGATAAGGCACCGACTTTTTCTTTACCCGATCGTAACGGCCCAGGGGCAGACAGTGAAACTTCTTCTTTAACCAAATCTGACGAGCACGAATCTGAAGATTCTGCTGAATCCAAAAAAGAGATTTTTATAGATTTTAAGGTAAGACTTTAATTTACTTATAGTAAAAACATTTAACCAAAACATCGGGACACCCTCTTGATGACATACTGAAAGGTGTTAAACAGAAATCTGAACAATCAGAATCAAACTGGGCATAAATTGCAGATTGTAGATTTCAAAACAGTTAGGCGCCTTTAGGCGTGTTAGGTATTTCAACACTGTGGTTTTTCATATGTAAGTTTTTTTTATTATAGCCGCAACTTTCCCCTTCAAGCAAAATGTCAAAAAGAACCCTGATGAAGGCTCTGTCGGATGGCGAAATTTTGCTGGAACAAAGAAGAGTAAAAATATCAGACGACTGTGTTGTTCCTGAAAAGCCGGTGCATTCTGTTAGCCATGAGGATGTTCATAATGATGACGAGGAAAGGATATTCACGCCGTATTTCCAGAAAATGCCAATTCAAAATGAAGGTACGTGTTTTAAATTTTAAAGTATTGGTCAAATTAACTTTTTAATAAGGTTTTTCGTAAATAATGGACCTATAAGTCCAGAACACTGAAATAATCATATTTATTATTAATATTATTTTATTAATAGTTTGTTTTTCAAAATTTAATACCCTTTAATATCTAAACTCTGGTAGCGGGTAGGAATTTCTTTCGATAGTCCTATCAAGGAAATAAATCAATCCCTGCCCTCCACAGATTTCAGGTGTTTCCTGATCCGGGAAACTAGTACCTGGTTAGGGTCACTTGTCCAGGGTCACGGATGAAGTTCACAATGGCAACCAAGGCGGAAAAGAATACCTTCGGTACGGTGTGAATGGCGGAAGTGGCAAACCCTTGATTTTAGGGATTGTATAGAATCACTCACCAACCCGTCTAGCCAGCATGGTATTTTAGAGCTAAAAAATCTAATAATAGGAATATGGCGATATCTAAAAGAAAAGGAATGGGTCCCCAGTTGGGTAGAACCGTACGATTTCTGATTTCCAAGAAATATGAACAATAAAATAGAGCAATTCGTAGGAATTTTTGAAAGAATTGCAATGATTAGGTTAAATGTAAACGAGAATATCTCCCTGAAAATTATTCAAGCATACGCTTCAACCGCAGCACATCCTGATTAAGAGATAGACAAATATTATGAGAAAATTGCAAAAACTAGCACGAATTGTCACAGCACGTATACAATGATAATAGGAGACTTCAACGCTAAGATTGGACATAACAACCGAAAACTATATAGGACAATTCGGCTCTGGAGTTAGAAATGAGAGAGGAGAAACCTTGGTTAACTTACTACAAGCCCTCAACTACTATGAAATGAACACATTCTATAAGAAAAAACCTCAAAGGAAGTGGACGTGGTTATCCTCAGATAGAAAAACTCGGAACGAAAACAGTAATAAATATGGCGTCAGTAAGTAGCGATTAAGGAGCCAAATTAGCGATAAAACATAATAAAAATAGAAATAAATTTAGAAAAACTTAGAATATAGACACAAATAAACTAAAATCTAATACAGACAAACCTGCGAAAGTATTAAATCTAGATAAACTGTTAACAAAAATCGAAAATCCAATATGTAGAATCACAAAACATGCTGAAACAAAGAAAAGATCTTCTGAGACCAAATAAAAGTGACACTGCAGAATTTAAGGGACTTAATCGAGTAATAAGAAAACAAATAAAAGAGGATAATAAAAAGACATTAAGAAGACCGTATAGAACAAATCATAGAGAAAAACCGAAGTCTTAAATGCACCAAACCGAAACATGTAAAGAAAAATATAATAACCATTAAAAATGAACAAGGACAACTAGAAAAAAATAAATCTGATATTGCAAACTTAATTGTACCGTTCCAGAAACGATCCCTCTAATTCCTCAAAGCAGAATTTGAAAAAGTAAATACGTTTTACAAATTTTGCTAAATTATTCATGTGTAATAAGTGAGGGGCACCACTGTAATAATTGGAAAACCGATTATAATATTCGCGGGAACCCTACTGTCATCATTCTACTAAATGCCGCTGTCATCATTGTAAAAGACGCCTGTCTCAAATCTTTGGATGCGCCTACAATTCTCCGGGGATACTTATCCCTGCGAACGGAGGCAAGGCTTACTGGTCCCACTATTCTGAACTGACTAGTTTCGCTCTGGCGGGTTTTTAGGAGGGTAGGGTGGTTTGGGAAAACGGGGATTAACAACTTCTAGGTCTCAGGTCCTGTAAACAGTTAAGTCTATGGCCTTGCTTTAGAAGCCGGAGAAATGCATAAGCGAAAAATGTGTACTCTTCTAGTCTCTGCCTGTAACAGCTGGGAAGGAACAATAAAACCAAATTTCGAGTTTACAATGTATTAAATAGACTCTATACTACAATTCAGATAACAAGATATCAGTATAACCAATATAACCAATAATGATTCGATGAGGCGCGAAGGGAGACGAGAAGAGACCTTAGCAAGAAATTAAAGGGTGGACAATCTACGTTTATTATACATTCCTTGGGTTAGTATATAGATTTAGTTACCTTCGCGTATTTGGGCCCTAGCTAATGAATACGCCCTTCAGTTCTACTGGAAGTCAGGATCAGTTTGTTAAGGTACCTCGCGCTATCACGAATTTTCAAAACACCAGATATTGGCACTTATACGGTACTCTACCCCGTCGAATTACAATAGCGCGCTCACTGGGCTGCGTATGCTCCGAGCGCCCGTGCTTCTGGCGTCGAGCACTCTCAGGTGCCTCATTCTTACTAACTCATCTGGCCCGCTTCGTTCATTTTTTATGAGCCCGTATTCTCAATTACCGATCGCAGTACCAAGGTCGAGTTTTTTGCTGACTGAGTCCTTGTGCTTAAACCGGGTCAGGCGGTGTTGTTATTTTTCCAAAGAAGATCTATGTTTTAAACGTGATTTTTTTCTTTTAAACAACCGTGCTGACCTGATATTGAGACTCGTGCAATACACTTAAACTAGGTCGAGTTTTCATTCTTTGTTTAATTTGAAATGCTTACGCCAACTATGTCGAATTATTTGATCCTTATTCAATTTGGAATATATAATAATTATTTAAATAATTATTACCCTTTTCTAGGCTACTACCCCTTATTTTTTTCTTTATTTCCTTGCTATGTTTACATTACACATGGGATATCACTAAAACTATAATTTAGACTATAATTTATTAATTTGCATCTTTTAATATTTTAGGTGTCTGTAAACCCCTGGAAGAAAACGTCTATTCTTCACTGGACAACGGAATGTACGCGCAGGACTCGATCGACGAGGATTTTCACGAACATTTAATTTACAGCAGAACGTACTTGGACACTCACGAATTTAATGGTGAACAACACATCAACATGGAGAATTGGCTAAAGGACGATTCGATTGTACCTTCCATAAGTTTTCTACCGCACGCAAAACTTTCTCCCTTCACTTCGAATGATTCTTTAGCTAACGAGACCAGGTAAATCTATTTTTTTATTTGTAATAAAATATTTCGTCATACAAGTTAAGTAACTACCATTTTATTCCTGATACATAATACCAATATTTCTATATTAGTGTAGTACTGACTCTGGTCTCCAGTCCGTACTGTTTTTCCAGAATCAGATCTATTATTTGCAGCAGAGAAGAATTTTCTGCATGTAAATTTGTTAATGAGAAATTTAGAGTTCTCTTTATATGTGATGAATGACATCATGTTTGTTCTGTCTATATTTTTTTACTCTCTGCATTCCAAAGACATATTGCATGTCCCTGTAGGTTCAGCCGCTAGACGTTATGAGCTTAAGGTCATTTTGGCATGACGCCATGTTTTTTAAATATCTATTATGTCGTTGTATTCGATTCGTGAAATCTTGTGTCGCTCATTGCATATTACTGTACGTTAAGCCATTTAAACGCTATAAGTTTAATATGCTCCTTTGATATGACACCTTGTTTGATTTTTTACGTGTTTATAATCTATTTATAAAGTACTATCACGAAACGTCTCATAGATCCCTGTAGATTAACTTTTTTGCCGCTATAAGCCTAACGTTCTTTTGACAATTCATCCTCTTGTCGCAAACCTTTGCGTTTTTCCTTGTTAAACCACGGCTTTTTATCAATGACTTATACTTAAAGATGCAACCATCTAGTTCAGGTCAAACTTGTTTTTAATAATAAGACTTTTACGTTCAAGGGATCAGTCCGACGGAATTTGGAACGAATCGCAAGCTACAGTACTACAAGTGGACTCAGGAACTGACAACGGAACAATCTTAAGCAGCTCAGAGTTCAATTCAGCCACATCACCCGTTTCTACATCCATCGCTCTAACTCCATCATCAAAAAGAAAACACATGCTCATGATTCAACACCAACAAAGATCTTCCATGGACACCGAGAACCTCGACGAAGAAACTGTGGACCAAAATGTAACATATTTAAGAAAAGTATCTCCGGCGAAGACTGTGGAATCTCCGGCATCGCTATTTCCAAGACAATACTTATCCGTAGAGAATATTTTACCGATAAGAAAAAAATTCACGCCAGAAACACCCGTCGGTTCGCCTCTTCCTGCTGTAGTTCCTGATCTTTTGCTGTCTAGAACTGATTCTTGTAGAACTAATACAGATGTATCAGAAAGTACTACTACTGACGACTATATCACTGCCAATTCTGGTACGGACAGCTCAAGAAAAAGTGGGTCTATTAAGGTAAATTAATTATTTTTTTTATGTATATTTTTTAAAAATATTGTTCTTGTTTAGGGTCCCGAATTCTATAACAACCTTCAACAAGCCCACATTACCGACGGCTCAAGCCTGGAAAGCGCTCGAGGCTTGGACGCTATCAGCGACGACATGGTAGTCCCATCCTTCTCCCCTCCTCCTACCACCAGCGCTTCAACAGTTGGTGATTCCTCCCACAGCCTCTGCAATACTCCAGTGCCTAATATTCGCACCGGCCGATCGACTCCGTCCGAGGACAGCAGCTCCTCTTGTGGAAGTTACAGCGTGGGATCCACTCCGGATTTGCTGGATAGATTTACGGAAACAGTGCCTTCAAGAAATAAAAAAGTCTGCCCCCCTAATGTATCTGACGATGAAAGAAGCGTTAGGTATTCATCGTCTGGGTATTATGAATCACCCATGGAAGATGAGTAAGTACATGAAGTGTATATAAAGTGTCTTTTCATACGGAAACGTTTTTAGTTTTTAATCTTCTCCATATCGATACTATTTACTTTCCGTGCCTGGAGCACCAATATCTTTAAATTTTGTATTTCCCATGGTTGACCACATAGATGGCCCTGTATCGCAGGTATCGTTATAGGCGTCAGTCAGGTCTATGAACGCTACTTCTGTTATTTCTTTCCGTTCAAACCCATCTTCAATATGTTGGGTGAGATTAAGAGTTTCACAGTTGCAGTTGTTGTTTGCAGCAGCATTTTCCGGGTTTAAACCCTGCTTGTTCAGGAATAATTTTAGCATCCACAGATCTAGATACTCACAAGTTTAGTATCATTCTTTCGAATGCCTTGAAAAGGTAACACAAAAGAAAAACAGGTCTAAAACTCTTTGTATCTGCCGGATCCTTTTCTGATTTTAAGAGGACCACCACTCTAGCTTTCCTCCAGATTTTGGAGATTTGGAATGTACGGACGCAACAGTTCTCATCCCTTCCAGACAAAAGGAGCTGCCTAAGATATCCTCTTCTTCGTCGATATTTCGTTGTACTCTCACTTTGTTCTTCCTTGATGTCGTCTTACCATTCGTCAGGAGACAACAGATTGGATGCTGGGGCAGCCGGATTGTTGCCAAGATTCAGAATTAATTTTTAAGTGCGCGTCTGCTATTTTTTTTCCTGTCTAGACTCGTAACCAGCTTGCACCACCTGTCGGTTCTGTTGGCGGATACCGCATATAGCACTTCTGTCCCGACATGTATTGTTGCTCCTGAAAAGAAATTGTCATCATGTAGCTGCTCGTATCTTTTAAGTAGGGTTTTAGATTCTTCATTTAGCTCCGCTTGTATTCGGTTCGGCAACCTCTAGGAATATATTTTCGTAATATTTGTTTTACGATTTGTAAAAATTTATCATAAGAATCAGAGCACGGTTCTGGCTGTAAAACTTCTTGATCTACTGCTTCAGCTAATTTTTTCCCTTTTTGCTTTAGTGAAACTAAACCTTTTCTTGAAGGGAACAATTTCGTATCTGATTGCCGCTTTCGAAAGGCAAGTTATTGGTCTGTGCTGTGTTTTTGGGAGGGCGCTTTCAACAATTTTTGTCACCTGGTCTCCAATCCTGTCGCTGACAAATATATTTTCTGGGTTGTAACCTCTGCACCATCTTCCGCTGTTGAAAGACGCGGGATGTTTTGGATCATAAATAAGATTGGGGTTTTTGTTTTCTGCCAAATTTTCTAGTTCTTCGCCATTGGAGTCTGTTTCGTTGTACCCCTACGCGATACTGTAACAGTTGAAGTCACCCAGTATGAATTTTTTTGTTGTGATTGAAAGTTATCCGGTTCCATAAAAACAAAGTGTTCTCTGCACAAATTAGACAATAGATCTTCTTTATTTGCTGATAGTCCTTCAACATTAATTGAAGTAGTCATCAAAAATGGCATTGACAAAGACCGTTTTGGTTGCATTTGCATCTGTGTTGGTGCACCGGTGGTGAAAGGGTTGCCCGACATTACTCGTTATCAGGTGACGCCCGATTGCTTTCACATGTGATCGCAATCCACGTGGAGACTCCTTTCATATCCCCCTCCATATCGATCACAACGATACAATGGTGTAGTGGTTATGGATTATTTAATTAAATATATAAATAAAATAGAGTAAAATCTGGTTATAATTAGTTCAAAAAAGCTCTAAGAAACTATTACTGCCATTTTTAATGTAAAATCTAAAAAATTGTTTGATTATTAAAAATGTTAAGCCCAGTTTACTAGTAGTTACTATTAATCTAAGTATCTAATATATATTAAAGGACAAAGGCTGACATCGTTAGCTCATACCAAAGCAGGAAGAAGATTAACTAATAAAGAAAACATTAAAAAGGAAGCCAACCAACTCGAGACCTCGGGGAAGACCAAGGTGTCTCTGGAACTACTACATTTCAAAGTTGAACATTCTAAACTGAAGAAAAAAGAAATAAGTAGAAAGATCAATTTTAAAAATCGAGTTGAATTACACATACTCTTACTTACTGCTCTTTTGTGTTCAAGATAACCAGATATCATCATCGCTTTGATTGAAACGATCAGGGTGCTTTTGGATTTTAAAGGATCATTCATGATTTGTAAAAAGAAATAGGCCTCTATGGTTATTATAGTTAAAAAATCTATTTTAGGACTTGTTTAAAGACAATTCTGTGCTTGATTAATCAGAATTAAGACTGAAATGGAATGTCCAGATATTGTTTTTTTTATCATTTATTTAGTTTGGCCTATGTAAGATCATCAAAAGACTGCACGTGTAATTTACTTGATTTAAATATTTTTGAGTCTTATTTTTGACAAATCCGTTAATATAAAAGTTTAATGCTATAAGACTAGCAAAAATAAAAAAGTATCCTAATCCTTAAATGAATAATTTCTTCTTTATTTCAGCACAACCTGGACGTCGCCGAAGAACAACCACCATCGTCGTTGCAAAGACTTTACCCTAGACTTATCAAATAACCCCAACAAGTCATATCTCGAAACATACTCCATCTTGAACCCCAAACCCAATAAGAGGAATATCAAAGCTTCCCCATCCGCCGAAAAACCGAAAAGATCTAAACCGCGAATGAGAAGCCCCATGCAGGGTAGTAGGAAAAACTCGCAGCTTAAAAAACAAGCGCATATACAAGGTAAATTAATAAATGTAAATAAGGGAATCGTCTGTATCTTGAAAGTTTATACGGTTCTTCGAAGTTCTTTCCGAAAACTTAGTAATTTTCATTTACCTGACCGAGGAAATTTATCTGAACATTACAACATCTAATACAGAAGAATATAACGTCTTCGAGACATCATAAACGTAACATCTACTAAAATAATAATTATTAATAATATCTTCCCCCATATACGAGTACTTAAATACCTACTAATGTACACTGTCATACTGTCACTACTTCACAATAGAGGGCACCACTTACACTAAAATAGATTAATATAATGTATACTCGTTTTCATCGTTCTTGGCGTGTACCTGAAATAAGCTACTGCGGAATTTTTAATATTCGTCTCTCTCTCATACAGAGATGCGTAATTCAATTGTGCGAGTCACGTTCGTCATGGTAAAGTGCGATGAGAAGGGAATGAAGAGACCACTCACGTCTCCCAGTATTGTAGCGTTTGGCCGATACGGTGTCGGTGATAAGTTCGGCCTCTTTACGAATACAGATAGCTGGCAGTGACGTGTTTTTTCTTAACATGTTACCCTGATCTGTGCAGGTTTGAAGTAGCTGATGAAATAGTTTTTATAAGTAAACAGTTTTTAATTAATTAATAGTTTGAGCTCTTACTGTGTGGAATTACATTACATAAAATAATACTCTCGACACTTTAAATATTCCAGTTTATTATAAATTAACTCTCTCTCTCTCTCTCTTTCGATACCCATTGCAATAATGACTTGTGGCATTGTTCTTGAATGAGCTGGCTAGTAGGTTTATAATTGTAGCAATTACCATTGATATTTTATGTTGTTTTAGTCGATTTTAGTCAGTCATTGTTGGAATTTGTTCCAAACAGTTTTACTTATTATTTTTTGTTGTGAATAACTAATTGTTCTATTTAATAAAAAAATGCCGGGAAAAACGATAACAGGAGAAATGCGACAATGTGTAGTTGATTTATTGGAGTATTTTAAAAAAGAAAACAACGGACCTTTGCTTTCGTTATCATCGGTACATGAACCAGTAGCGGACGCTTTGAAAATCAGTCTTCGCACAGTGACAAGAATAAAGAGTGAATACAAGACAGGGGTAGCTCTTACTACACCAGGAGAGTCACGTAATATACAAAAAAAAAATACTAATGATGTCAGCGATACTATAAAAGGAGAGATTAGAAATGCACTGTATGGCATGAAAGCAAAAGGAGAGCACGTTACAATTAAAGTTCTAAATACACAATTAAGAAACAAGCATCTCTATGACAGTTCTGATACAAGTTTGTGGCATCTTATGAAAAATTGTGGGTTTTCATATAAACTAGAAAATAGTAGACGAGTGCTATGTGAGAAACCATGTATTGTTTTGTTTTTTCGTTTTTTTAGATGAAACATGGATATTCCTAAAAGGAGCATATAAACGTACTTGGCAAGATGACTGTGTGAAAAGCATCAGAAACGAACACGAAAATACAGGTAAACGCTTTGTTGTTTTACATGCCGGAAGTAGGCAAGGATTTGTTAAAGATGCTGGATTACTGTTTTCTACAAAATCGAAGAGTGCAGACTATCATGATTCTATGGATAAAGAGTTTTTTAAAAAATGGGTCTCCGAAAAGCTGATACCAATGTCGGAGGAACCATCTCTAGTTATTATGGATAATGCCTCATACCATAGCTCTTTAATAAAAAAGTTACCGAATGCCAGTTGGAAAAAATCGGACTTACAAGAATGGTTACGAGCGAAAAAAATAATTTTTGACGACGATTCGGGCAAGACAGAGCTATTGAGTCTTTATCGCCAGAATAAACCACAAAATACCAGGTACATTATAGACGAGCTACTCCAAGAACATGGGCATCAGGTTTTGAGATTGCCCCCATAGTACTGTCAATATAATCCAATTGAGTTGGTCTGGGGCATTTCTAAACAATACTATGATCGTCATATTGGAGAACATGGACGTGGAGATGAAACGGTGAAAAAAGCTTGGGGCGATGCATTAGCTGAGGCAACACCTGCAGTGTGGGCGAGTTGTGTTTGCCATACTGAAAAATTAATTCAGGACGACTGGGCAAAAATGGTCACATATGATGAAAATGAAAGTGGGATTATCGTCGATTTGGCGGAAGATTCCAATAATGAAGACAGTTTCAGTGAAGACGCTGACTGATTAGCTAATTAATCAAGGTCAGTACGTTGTAACAGTTCAGAATTCGCTACAGTGCTTAAAACTTAAAAAATCTGTATCATTTTTTAATTAAAGTGGGTTAAATAATTAACACTTTTTTGGGTATATTTCAAAATCCTTTTAAAATGTACTTTTCGTTATATTCTGTCCTATTGTACTGCAAGCTAGAAAAATACTCCTTCGCAATTTATACGTATATTCCGTTATTAGAAATTTAATGAAAAATAATTTATAATTTTCTTTTATTATTTTTAACTATTATTTCGTTTGACATGCTACATTTTGCTCCGCCACTGGAGGAGATGAACGAATCGAGCTTAGACAAGGAAAGACAGATGAAATAACTTATTGCAAGTGTTTTTACGCGAACACGCCAATGACGATGAAAACGATTATACCCATATTATATTCTAACAATCTGTTTCCGTTTTTTTTTTTTGTTAAAACGTTATTTGAACACATAACGTGTTAATTGGAAATGGGAATTGGGTAAATGGAAATTAAAATAGCTAGCCCAAATTCGACACCCTGATAGGGTAAAGGGAAGGGGGGAAAGAAAGAAAAAAACTTGTTAATGTCTTATAGGGCTCAACTATATTTTTTAAATTTATAATCAAAATTTTATTCTTTCAGAAAAAGAAAACAAAGCAACTTCAGACGAATCTAGTTGCGACATCGCAGTCAAACATCTCAGTAATCAAAACTCTCCGAGAAGGGGAAAGAAAACTAAAGAAAACAGCAAAAAGAAAGGAATACCCAGATCACCTGTTAGTCAAAGAAGTAACCAGGAAAAGAAATCTTCTAGTTTACCTGGAAGTTTATCAAGAAAAAAGTCTTCGAAGCAGTGTCACAATTTAGCTCCTGAAAGTGGATCGAGTGAAAGGAAAAAGTAAAAATCTTTTGATAAAATCTTAGAAGCCATTTTCATTCAAGATTTTGTCTTCTTTGTTACCTTTTGTGGACTTCTCTAGATCTTTTTCAATAGGTTTTACGAACACCAGATTGTCAGTATACATGAAAGAAATGTCTTTAACACCTTTCGTAGCTGTTCTATCTTTTTTATTATTTAATGCACATATATTTAATGGAAATAGACAATATTTTTTCTCTGTCCAATTTTTGCTCTCCTCTACTGGCACGATATCATCAGCAAAGAGCATTGACCAAGAAGTTCCCTCCCTAACTTTCTCTGTCAGTACATCTATAATAAGATTAAACAGATAAGGAAAGACTTTCGGTCAATTCAACAGCATATTACTTTGCTGTACGCTCCTTTATACATATCTTTTACAATGCTTACGTACTTCTCATTAGCACGTTTCTCTCTCATACATCTCCATAACTCCTGTCTAGGAACTTTGTAGTACGCCTTCTCAAGATCTATAAACATCAAATCTAGCTCTCATTTCTTCTCCCCGTATTTCTCCGTTATCTGTCTCAAAGCAAACAATGCATTCGTTGTCCTCCTTATGTCATAAACCCAAATTGTTCTCTTCAGTTCTCTCCCAAATTTTCATTGTGTGCGATATTAACTTTATACATAGTTCTTACAGTTCTAGATGTCCTTTATCTTTATACTATAGTTCTTATAGTCCTAGATGTCCTTTATCGTTATACATCGCTTCCTAACACTCTTCCATCCACACTCTTAATCTGCTACACGTGAGTCAAATCCTTTGATGCCTTGTCCCTTGCTTTAACATCCTTTTGATATATTCGGATATTTCCAACTCTTCATACAGTTGTGCATACAATCTTACCTTAGCAGTAGCTAGACCTCGTTTTGCTTCTCTCTTTGCTACCTTGTATATATATATATATATATATATATATATATATATATATATATATATATATATATATCTCCCTTTTCGACCTGTATAATTTGGTTTGCGAATGAATATTTGTTTTTAATAAAGTTTTCTTTTTAGTTCAGTGAGTTCCCCATTATCATTAACTCGCCAAAGTCCAAAGAAAGTTGAAGACTCTACAAAATTGAAAGCACTAAGTGCTGAGTCACTAAGATCTGTGAGCCCAGGTAAGTTTGAGCTAATAACTAATATTAATCATAAAGATGTATAAAAGGATAAGCAACCTCAATTTGACGAATTCTGCTTGAGTCAAAATTGCTTCTAAGTTCAGTTATGTTAATTTTTGACACTTTCAGGCAGTGACAGCGTTTTCTACAGCGACCCGAGCAGTCAGACAGCAGATCATCAAGTCCATTGTCTGCATTGTGGAAAAGAAGTGGATATTGTCACCACCGATGACCCAGATAAAAGTATATCCAGTCTAGAAAATCCCGAAGAGATCGTTCAACCACCAGCGGGGTTTGAAGACTCGCCGAGAATTAAATCAAGCGGTAGATTGTTCAAGAAGCTAGAAAGAAGAATTCGATCTGAAGAAAGGAATTATTTGGAGAATAAGAAGAATCGGTATAAATCAGAAGTTAGAGCAAAGGTGAGTTATGAAGTTAAAAATATATTTCTTTGTGCTAAATGTTAGATATTTAGGCCCTTTTTATCATAGTATGTATTTTTCTCTTTCATTGGTTAGGTTCAAAAGTTTACAGAAACTGTAAAAACATGGTAAAATAAAAATCAAAGCATGGAAAGGAATAGCACATTGTTTACCGGGTAGGAAAAGCTTAACATTCCTGGACGACTGTGAAGATTGCTAAGTCGAGGCGCAAGCCGAGACTTAGCAACACAGAGTCCAGGAATGTGGCTTTTCCTACGAGGTAAACATACTATTTTTCCGCAAATCGTTTAAAATTCGACAGATATTGATATGGGTATTAATAAATGGTGCTTTGAAATTCCTAATAAAATTACTTGGGTTACTATGGAAACGTATTGAGGTTGAATTATCAAACTTGACGCTTATAAATTTAATTGCTGGTGTTCTCGAAAGTAAAATGATAAGTGATGATGAAATTTCCATTCCTGGGACTCCTCCAGAGTTGGTTGAGGCAGTGAATACTGCTTCATTAGAATTATTGCCAAAGAAATTAAGAGAAAAGTACGAAAATGCATACAGACGTTTTATGGATTATCGCATGAGTAAAAATACGAGTTCTTTCTCAGAAAATGTTGTAATGGCATACTTCCTAGACCTTTGTTTAAAGATGAAATCTTCAACATTATGGGCCAATTATAATGAATTCATCAATTTAGAAAAATGCCCAAAATAATTGCTACTTATTTGAACTTGGTAAATCCGACAGAAGTTACTGGTCACTGCTTTCGTCGGTCTTCTGCAACAATATTGGTTGACTCTGGTGCCGACATAACTAGTTTAAAGAGGCATGGCGGATGGAAGTCATCAAACGTTGCTGAAGGATATATCGAAGAATCGCTTAACAATAAGGTTGAGGTGGCAAATAAAATTTTCACAGTACAAAATATTCAACAAAATGTTCAATAATTCCAATGTTACAACTCCAATGTTCAATAATTGTACTAACTGTCAAATTACTGTAAATATACCAAATTGATCTTAAAAATGTATTCAGCAATGACTTGATGTTTTCAAAATATAAATTAATTCCTTATAAGCAATGTGTTTTCTATCATTTATGTAGAACACTAACAACTGTACGGAAATATCATTTCCTTACAGTAAGGAAATGACATTTCCTTACAGTAAGGAAGTCCTGACTTTTTCTTCAAGAAATTTTGACAGGAATGTCAAAATTTCCTGGCAATTTGCGGAAAAACTATTTTGAGGCGTGTAAAGACATTTAAAAAATACTTTTCTTTTCCATTCTTTGATTTGTCATAAGTGTGTACAAAATCATATCAGTCTTTTCATTTAAAATCTTCTTATTTTAAATCATGCTTATAATATTGCTTATGATATGCTTATACTGATCTCGGTCTTGTGCTAAGTGTAGCAATTGGTCCGCTGTCAAACCTGTCCACTGCCGCAAATTCCTCAACCAAGAGAGTTTCTTCCGTCCTATCCATTTCTTTCCTTCGATTTTATCGTTGAGAAATAGCCGAAGGAACTCATATCTTGGTCCTCTGATTATATGTCCAAGATATTCTAGTTTACGCCTCTTAATAATATTTAATAGAGTTCGTTGATGTACCATTCTTCGAAGAACTTCTTCGTTTCTGGTGTTGCTAGTCCATGAAATTTTTAGTATCTTTCGATACAACCACATCTCAAACGCCTCAATTTTATTCATGATATCGGCGTTTAAAGTCCAAGTTTCACATCCATACAAAAGTACAGATCACACGTAACATCTTGTAAACTTTTCACGGATTTCCAAATTTAATGAGTTATTGGATAATAGAGGCTTGAATTTTTGAAATGAGTTTCTTGCCTGTTCAATTCTACATCGAATTTCGAAGGATGGATCTAGATTGTGGGTAATCCAACATCCAAGGTATTTGAATCTCTGAACTCTCTGCAGCGGTTGTTGGTTTAATATCAGTTGGGTTGCGCCGATATCCACTTTACTGGTCACCATGTATTTAGTTTTATCGATATTTATCGACAGTCCCCAATTTGTACATTCCATGTCAACTCTATTGATTAGCTCCTGCAGATCGTCACAGTATCGTCTTCATACCGTATATTGTTAATTATTTCTCCTCCTATGATATTTTTGATCTTTTAAAGCTTCCCTAAATAGATTCTCAGAATACACGTTAAAGAGGGTGGGAGAGAGTATACAGCCTTGTCTTACGCCTCGTTCAATACTGATTGCTTTGATTCTCTGTTGTTGGTATTAATAATTGCTGTTTGGTTCCAGTAAAGTTTGGCAATACGTTTGATATCTTTCTCATCTAAGTTGGATGCTCTGCAAGGCGGTAATTAGTCTGGTATGCTGAACGCGATCAAATGCCTTTTCAAAATCAGTGAAGCACATATATACGGGTTTTCTTACCTCCCACCATCGTTGAAGGAGTGTTTGCATAGAAAATAGTGCTTGAACTGCTCTTGACTAATTATTTCTTCGCACTTGTTGTTAATTCGGTTTAGAAGAATATGCAACAGTATTTTAACGGCATGGCTTATTAAACTAATGAGTCTACAATCGCTACATTTCTTAAAGTTTGGTTTCTTAGGTAGAGGAATAAAGATCGATTTTAACCATTCCGATGGAATTTCACTGGTATCATATATTTGATTGAAAAGTACAGTGAGTTCTTTTATATTGTCATTTGAGAGTAATTTTAGCCATTCGCTGTATATTTGATCTGGTCCACTGGCCTTGTTGTTTTTGGTTTGGTGTATGGCTTTTTCCACTTCCTCGTTCCCAATCATCCTTCAATAATGCTTTAATGTCGTTTTCCCATTCCTCCATTGCTTCGTCTTCTAGAGATAGTACATAACCTTCATTATTCGTTAATGTTATGGGTGTATTTC
The DNA here is from genome assembly GCA_918026665.1 of Diabrotica balteata. Classification (NCBI taxonomy): domain Eukaryota; kingdom Metazoa; phylum Arthropoda; class Insecta; order Coleoptera; family Chrysomelidae; genus Diabrotica; species Diabrotica balteata. The sequence continues at coordinate 169,146,846 of OU898278.1, forward strand.
TTTTGTGTACTGTAACTTCTTTTATTTTCTTATGTGTGGTAAATTCGTCATGTTTTCGTTGCAATTCTTCTAGTTCCTCACATTTTGCTCGCATTCATAACTCTTTGGCTTCCCTGATTTTTCTTCGAATCAGATTATGCTTTCGTTTATACTCTAAAGTTATTTCTATTTTTAAGCTGTCTTCTTTCGTCCATCATTTTGATTATTTCATCTTTCATCCATGCTTGCTTTTTATAGTGGGTGACAGTTCACTTTGTGTTGCTGAATCGATGATACCATTCTTTATGTTATCCCATCTTTCTTCGACTGTTGGTACATTGTATACTTGTGTGATGTTGTCTCGAATTTTTTCGTTCATTGTCTGTTCAAAGTGATGTTTAAATTCTTCTTCTTTTAGTTTTTGTCTATCGTATTTCTTTGTAATGGAAGGCTTTTTGATTGTCTTTAATTTTAAGTTGATTCTAGATGCCAGTAAATTGTGATCGGTGGCTGCATCGGCACTTGGATATGTCTTAGTACATTTACATGAGTTTCGAAATCTATTGTTAATCATGATATAATCTATTTGGTTACGCATTACACTACCATAGCCATCTCTCGGTGATATCCACGTATAGAGACGTCTTTTTGGTTGTTTAAAACATGTGTTGGTGATAACAAAGTTTTCCTCTTGGCAGAACTCCACCAATCTATCACCTCTTTCGTTTCTTTCTTCGATTCGTTTCTTTCATTTGAAATAAAAATGTTAAAAAGAATGACAAAACAAATGAAAAGTTTTATTTGAGACTAAAACAATAGACTAACGAAAATATTTCAATTTTGGTTTAATATTGAATGCAAATATCGACGAAATTTTCTTTTTTAGTTTCTGTTTGATGCTACTTGATAGTTTTCAATACTGCTGAAATAAAGTTAGAAAGAAGTACTCTTTTCTATTATTTTAAAATATGTTGATATAATTTTTTTAGTCAGAAGAACGTGGAGCCAGCACATACAAAAGCAAACTGCGACCGATGGCTAAATCTACCACAAGCAGTCAGGAACAGCTGAAAGCGACTGATTCCAGTCCTAGTGTTCTGCCTGGGGCACCAGAAAACGAGGACGATACCGGTATTTACGATGTGCCTTACATGGAAGGTTGCTGGATACACATTGACGAAAGGGACGAAGTTATCGCGAGGACATCCTGCTCAAGTCCAAGTGGTAAGTAAGCGTAGTGAAATCTTTCCTACAGCCAAAATCTACATTGTTTAAGATTTGCTATTATTTTTGTAGCTTGAGGAATGTAAATTTTTGTAGTCAAAGTTCAGTTAAACAATATTAGTGTACCTATGACGGATATTATAGAGTAATCGAGAAATGTAGTAATAAAATAAGATTAGGTTTCGTAATATTGTAATGAAATAATTTGCCTACCACATAGGGTATTACTATGGGGGTTGAAATCTTGGGAGAGAAATTATTGGGGGTGGAGATAGGGCAAGCAAAACAAATCGATACTTATACGAACGGCACTCAGGATTTATTTGGAGAGCTGGGGTCGTGGATAAGTTGAATGACAAGGGGTCGGATTGGGGCAACTACAAAAATGAAGCGAAAAGGGGGTACTTACATGAATCTCCTGGACAACTGGGCAAACAAAAACAACAAGGAAGGTCTATAGCTATTTAAAATAAGGACGCCGCTTCGAAGGATTCTAGTCTTACTGGATAAAGGAAAAAGGCTCTTCTTTCCTAAAAAAAAAACACAAAAGGGGTTAGGAGACTTTTCTAAAACAGGAAATAAATAAAATGGTTTGTTGCATAAGATGCTACCAAACTTACAAAAATTATTACTGGACTATCAGTTACTGGGCTATAAACTGTGGCAGAAATAAATCATTACAAATGTAAAAATATCTTTTAAAATGAAACTATTCATAAAGGTTAACCTTTTTCTAAAAAAATAATTTCAAATATGATTAGATAGTTACTAGATGTCAAAAATAATAAAACTAGTTGTCATATGTCAAAACTAAATCTTAAACGAAGAATAATTAAAATGACAGCATAGCCATACAATAAGATTTACAATATTAATTATTACATTTTAAATAGTTATGAAAGCATTTATTATTATTAGGAAAAAAAGTCTACCGGTACTTTAAAATTAAACCACAAAAAAGTTACCTGGATTTCACTATAATGCACTAAAACTATTTGAGGTTGAAATTGGGACACTGCACACCTTGGAAATGGCTTCTTAAGGAACTGGACAGTGGAACATGTGGGTATCTTCCAAATTTGTTGGGAACACCGTTGTTTAAATATCTTACGATGAGAGACGACTTACAATTAATAAACAGTGACTACCGCTGAGTAGTTGACACATTACTTTGGGTATACATCACTTTTTCTTCGACAAATTTGCCAGTTTTTCGCAAACTACATAGTGACGTGTGTCTCCTTTGATTAATTCTTTCAACCTCCACTTAAATTCCCCTCGACCTCGATCTAATACCGGCCGGGGCTACCGTTTCTCTTCCCCCCAACCAGTCGAAGGGACTAACAATCTGCATTTTTGTTAAACATATCGCAAAACGACCTTGAATCAAACAGATTTTTAAAATCGTAGTAATACGCTCGTATACAAATAAATCTAACCATATTTAACGTCCTAGTTATAACCGGAATTTGGGATTTTTTTCTTTTACAACATAAATAAACAGAGAAACGGAAATATTGGGCCAGGGCAGTCTTAGAATTTTTTTTTTCTTGAATATAAGATAGTTTTAAGGAATTTTCCACATGCTACAATAATATAATAACTACATAATAAACTGCAGGATATATATATATATATATATATATATATATATACAGGGTGATTGATTAGTGTGAGGAAGCTCAGTAGATCTGTTATAGTAAAAATTACTAAAAAAAGTTATAAACAAAAATTGTAGGCAGCTTTAAACTCCACATTTTAAAATTAGTTACAATCTTACAGGGTGTTCCATAAGATGGTAGCAGACCAAACTTATGTTTTTTTAAATGGAACACCCTGTATTTTATTTTAAATTTAAAATCGGCTTCATTTCCACATCACAACAATGTAAAGTTTTATTATGTTATACCGGGTATCTAAAAAGTTAAAACCAATATTACCTGAAAATCGTATCAAGTTTAACTCCCTGTGCAATTAAAAAGGAGTATAGGAACATTGATCTATTGCAACCATAGTTTTTAAATAATTGTTAAAACTTATAAAACATATTCGTTTCTATAATATTCGTTAAATCAAATACAGGGTAAGTCAAAATGCAAATACATTATTTTCTTGGTAATTTTAAATAGAACACCCTGTATTTTATATCACTATCAAAAAGTAATAATATCGTGCTTTAAATTTTATAAAGTACTCCCTATACCTAAAGTTATCAGTTTTCTAGATATTATTGTTTTTCCATCAAAGTATTAATTTGGTAGATATTTTAACGTTTACCAACTCACAATATAATTATTATGAGTTGGTTATGATTGATTTGTCAAAAACTGACAGTTTGACATTATTGTTTAATAATTTAGTAACGAAATAACGACACAGAAAAGAAAACAATTTATTTAAAATTAGATTTATAAAAAATAACCGACGGAAAATAAAAAAAAATATAACAACACATAGAAAAATTAAAAACAGTAAGTTTAACTTATCTTACTTAAGTAAGGTGTTCAAAATGACCTCCCAAAACATCTATGCATGCTTGAAAACGGTCATTGAAAGAGTTGGTTACATTACTAAGCATTTGTAAAGAAATATTTTGAAATGCAATTCGGATTCTATTTTTCATATTATCCCTTGTTGTTGGGGGTATTTTATATACTTCGTTCTTAACGTAACCCCAAAAAAAATGAGTCCATTTTATTGAATTCTGGTGACCTTGGGGGCCACCTTACCGGTCCATCCCTTCCGATCCATCTTTCCCCAAACTGATTATTAAGTTCACCACGTACTAATTCGTTGTAGTGCGCAGGAGCACCGTCATGTAGAAACCACATTTTTTCACGTATATTAAGTGGAACCTCTTCTAATAATATCGGTAACTGATTTACGATAAAATCTAAATAAATCTCACCATTTAAATTATCTTCAAAAAAATATGGTCCTACTACATGGTTACCGACGATACCTCCCCACACATTTAGAGACCATTTTGTTTGACTATGTGTTACTATGTGGTATAGATTACTTGTTGAGTAGTAGTGAAAGTTATGTCTATTAAAAGAACTGTTTCGATGGAATGTAGCTTCATCACCAAATAGGACATAATCAAAAAAATCTCTCTGCTCATTAATTTTTTCTAAGACCCATTCACAATATACTATTCGTTTCTGAAAATCATCATTAATTAATTCTTGGTGCTTTTGAATATGATAAGGGTGCATCTTGTTTTTAGATAGAATGTTTTGAACAGAGTAGTAACTAAGTTCTTGTTCATTGGAAATAGTCCTTATGCTTGTGTGTGGGACGTGTGGGTTTTCTGTAACCGCCATCAACACACTCATTTCGTTTTCCTCTGTCACACTAGTTTTTGTTCCTTCATGTTTTTCATAATTCACTGAACCAGTGCGGTTAAATCGATCTTTCAATTTTTCAAATGTATCTTGTCTAGGTTGTCGCCTAGACAAGAGTTGACAAGACGCCTAGACAAGCTGTCTGGAAACCGTTCTTGATAAATTCTAGCTGATAGTAATGAATTTTTATTGCATTCCCCCAATATCCAGAGCATATCTACCATTTCATCAGTAGTAAAATTCATTATTGCTAATTTAAATTAAATCAATTACTGAATTACTAGATAATAATTGTTGCTAATTTACGGTGTACCCCAATACTGAATTAATAAATATTAATGTCAAACTGTCAGTTTCTGACAAATCAATCATGGCCAACTCACAATAGGTAATTATTGGTAAACGTTAAAATATCTACCAAATTAATACTTTGATGGAAAAATAAAAATATCTTTAAAACTAATAACTTTATGTATAGGGAGTACTTCATGAAATATGAAGTACGATATTAGTTCTTTTTGATAGTGATATAAAATACAGGGTGTTCTATTTAAAATTACCAAGAAAATAATGTACTTGCATTTTGACTTACCCTGTATTTGGTTTAACGAATATTATGAAAATGATTATGTTTTATAGTTTTTAACAATTATTTAAAAACTATGGTTGCAATAGATCAGTGTTCCTACAATCCTTTTTAATTATACAGGGAGTTAAACTTGATACGATTTTCAGGTAATATTGGTTATAACTTTTTAAATACCCGGTATAACATAATAAAACTTTACATTGTTGTAATGTAGAAGTGAAGCAGATTTCAAATTTAAAATAAAATACAGGGTGTTTCATTTAAAAAAACATAAGTTTGGTCTGCCACCATCTTATGGAACACCCTGTAGGATTGTAACTAATTTTAAAATATGGAGTTTAAAGCTGCCTACAATTTTTGTTAATAACTTTTTTTTGTAATTTTTACTATAACAGATCTACTGAGCTTCCTCACACTAATCAATCACCCTGTATATATATATATATATATATATATATATATATATATATATATATATATATATATATATATATATAATATATGTGTGTTAAATTTTTTTGTTGTAGACAAGCCATCTTCCCGAAAAGATTCAATATCGAGTACGGAATCTGAACAGGAGTTCAGAAAGAAGTTTCAAGCTGTAACACATCGAATGGTGCATCGAAAATCTTGTTTAGAAATGTATAAAAGGCAGAACAACAAATCCTTTGGTAAGTTATTATGTCGTTTTTTTAATTGATTTATTCTTTCACATGTTGAAATCAATGATCAATCAATATGTGACAGATAAAACAGACTCCAATGAGTATAAAAAATCCTGGTCAGGAAGTGCAGAGGAAAGGTACACATATTTGCATAGACAGGGAATAGAAAGAAGTTTTAGATATGTCATATATATTGGAACGCTCAAGTATGTGGATCCTAATTCTGACCAATTTTCTCCTTTGTCTTGCCTCTGACTAAAAAGATTAAAAAAAGGACAAATTTAGCAAAAAGCGAAATCTTTGGCTCAAGGAGATGGGTCTTAACTTCATGCCATTTTTTCCTTTGCCTTGCTTTCTGGTCTTCTATACAAGAGGACTACGAAATGAAGGCGTTAGTTACTGACAGCTACTTCATCTTACCAAGAAACATAATAAAACTAGAAACGACTTAAGAAATAAGAAATTAAATTGTGTGGTGAATCCGGTTCCACAGAATTAGGAACGTCGGTGTACGTAAAGAGACCAAAAAGGCCAATAGACTAACATGGGCAGGACATGTGATACACAGTAATGACAATTGCCTCATAAACAACGTGTTTTGGGAAAGGCTGGATGGGAGAACTGTTGGACGGCCTAGAAAAAGGTAGAAAGATGCAGTCAGGGAGGTTCTGAAAAAAATGGGATTAAGGTAGGAAAATAGTGTTTAGCAGTTCTTTGCTCATTACTATTGTTTTAGTTTTCTGAGTTGAGATTGTCATATTAAATTATTTGATGTTAAATCTGTGGACCAGTCTTTGCGGACTATCTTCATATTGTGCTATCAATATTGCATCGTCTGCGTAACAGTGTATTTTTACTTCTTTATTTTCCATTCAGTATCCTCTTCCCTTCTTGCTTTTAATAATTTCCTTCATGATAAAATTGAAGAGCATATGGCTCAATTAGTCTCGCTGTCTTATTCCGCTGCCTATGTCTATAGGTTCTGTAAGTTATTCATCTATTCTGACTTCCATTTTGTTCTTTTGATAGATGTTTTTAATAGTTTTTATGATATCTAGTGGAACTTCTTTATTATACAGAAGATGGATTACATTTTGGAGTCTTACTCGGTCAAATACTTTCTTCGAGTCAATCAGACACGTTAGACACAGAAAAGCTGGTCTATTGTACTCTACTGCATCTGTACACGATCTTCCAGTACGAAAACCCTGTTGTTCATCTGCTAAACTTCATAGTTATTGTAAAATTTTAGCTGTAAGTTTGGGGGTAGCATTTAAAAAATTTATACCTCTGTAGTTTTTTGGCCGTTTTTTATCTCTTTTTGATTTTTGTTGTGTTTTATAACTTTTTTAAATAATGTTGTTAATTGTTCTGTCATTGCTGCTCCGTAATTGAAAGATAACCAATAACTTTAATAACAACAATAGTAAAATGTTTTGTCGGTTCAAACTTTTTTCAGTTTACCGTAGGTCGGTCACCGTGGATCTACGGCACAGTGTTTTTACTCCTTGCCAAAACAGTTTAAGAATGATTGTTATTCGTACCAGACTGTAAAATATGTGTGTACTTACATCCTCATTGTTTATTTGATCAAAATGCAAACCTTTCAAAACACTCTCTATTCATGCCAAATCGTTTTCTCCCATCACGTAATCTCTAAATATTTATTTGATAATGCGCTTTTCAAATTCTATATTTAATGATTTGTATCCCTTCCCGGTTAAAAATATTGTTTCTCGCACGTTTTGCCGGTAAGAATTCGATTTTTGTGTTGTTCTAACACACTTTCGGGCGGCGGCATCCCATTTAATATTATTTATGCGATCTATTTTGGGAATTGATACCCACTTTTCAAAAAATAGCCTACGGTGGTCTGTTTAGCTACATATGTCTTAAGTTTTGATTGCGATTTTTCAAAATGTTGGGTAAGTTTGTTTTTTAAATCAAAGTTATATTTATTGGGGGTCTATTAAATTTATCGTAGAACATTTGTATTTATGCAGTTATTTATAGATTTTAATTTTACTGATATTAAATCGAAGGTAATATAACAAAGTGTCCATATTCTCTTGGAATGTCGACAACTAATTTTATGATCTTCAACTTAAGTACTTTTGCTCGGAACAGTGATGTTGTTATAGTCACATCTACTATTGATGTAACTTCTTTAGCCTATACAACCCTTGCTTCCAATTTCGCCTTGGATTATCATTTTGAATACTTCGTTTGTTGTTCGTTATAATAGCTCAAAAATTCAAATTTTCTTTTCCTGTTCATTATCTTTCTGTAAAGCCATATTTCTACTTTGTTTCTGTCATATAGTAAGTGCATCACATCGTATATTTTCCATCTCGTTAAATGCTTTTGATAAATGTGTTAGGCATATACATCATCAACATCATCAGTAGTACGACAACCCTTAATGGGTCTTGCCTGTTATAGAATCTTCCGCAATTACGATATATTATATGTAGGCTTTACTTTTCCAGTGAAGGTGTTTAAAGTTTCTAAGGTTTGGTTCTGCTTGCTTTATAATATGCCTCTGTCTTCCTTCTGCTCTTCTTCCCGTTGACACCTGCCTTATGATTTTCTTGGTGGCTAGATCTCTCTACATCCGTTCTACGTGACTATCCAGTGCAGTCTTCCACTTGATTCTTCTGGTTCATATGCATTGTACAATTGAGAGGTTTAAATTCAAAGGGGTCTAAGTGACGTTTTGCATACTTTTAAGGAAACTTACTTTAAAGTTTTTTGTTTATTGAAAATTCTGGAGTGGTTTTTATTTATATAAATATCTTGCAATGAAAGATATGTTTTCTTGTGTTTCTAAACACAATACTTAACAAAAATTGCATGCATGCACTTTAACCCTTTGCCTTATAAAAATTTACTTCTACCCCTTTGCCTGTTAACATTAAACACAAAAAGCACAAACCTCAAAAAAACCTCTTAATATTTTTTACTCAATATTGAAACACATAAAATTGCTTAAAACTTTAATCAATCATCTGACTCGAGGATATCATCATCTGCATCAACATTGGCATCTTCAATCTCTTTGCCATTAGATTCTTGAACCGTAGGAGCATTGTTTCTTGTAGTTGCATCGGGTTGCTCTGTAGAAAGGATGATCGTTTGGTGCTATATAATGAAAATGTTCTAGAAGGTATTTTTACTTCTTTGGATTGATGTTGAGTGGGTCCTGATACAAAGGCTGGATGTCCACTACCAATGATGCCGAATGGTCAGTCCTCATTCAATATCTCATGTAGTACAGTTAAAAAGGTGAAGGTTTTTTAAAATGAAGCCATTGCATTTTTGAATTTTTTTTTATTTGCCGTTTCATGTACTGAGACATTTTATCAATACTCTTAAAATTAGTAATTTTTGATACTATAAACTTCCTACTACACTTTTAAACCAGAGAATAGCAATCTTCAGGGGCAAATACATTACTGATTTTCCTTTTACACTTCTCATTGATTGCAACGTTTTGATCGCATTCAAGAAATGAGTGGTCATTTACCAAAAACTTATGGTCTATTTTCTGTATTGGTGTGGTACCTACAATAAAAAATTTCACCATATTTTTGTTTTTATTTTAGTCCCTGCATTATTACTGAAAGCCTCAAAATAAGTAACAGATTTGGAAAGTTCCTGAGACATGAAATAATTGTCTGTGATTCCCTAGAACCTGCTTCCTCTAACCATATAAACATGGTAGCTAATTTTTGTGAACTCTTAAGTTGTAGGTCTGTAATTAACTTTTCTTTAACTTTTTCTTTTAACTTTACTACAGGTCAGCATAGAGGTTGGGAAAGTCTTTTGTAAATCAAAGACTATAGCTTCGTGACTCTGATCATTCTTAGTAATTTCTGCAGCTTTTTTGGCGTCTCTGGCTACGTCTGCTTTTCTGAAATGAATTTCTTTTAATAATACAGCTTTATTTATGAAGGCCTTATCATCAGCGTGTTTTATGGTGACATTTAGCTTGTCATATGTTTTGCATATATCCGTGTAGGGTTTACGAAAGCTCAAATTGAACTGTGTATTGAATATTTTTCTGTAGCAGTGAAGCTCAACCTGAACTTTACATTCTTCTGTACACATCTCTTTATATAATTCATACATCTTCTTTATAGTTAAAGATGAACACAAATACTGTCTATTATTGTTACTCTTTCTCAAGTAGTGGCTCTTAAACTTTGGAAATGACTGAATGTGGCATTTAAATAATGCTATTTTATCTAGTGAAATTTTTATTATCTGGACTGTGCTGCCCTCTCTCATCTAGAAAGGGAGTGCCATCATCACGTTTTTTTCTTTAAATTATTGTTAAACCTTGTTACTAATATCAAGTGTTTTCGGGAAAAACTGCTGGCAGACTCTGTGTCCTTTAAGAATGTGAGTGTTTACATTTTTTTTGTTTTTAAGCACCGTTCATCTGTCTGTTAGGAACATTTTTTTACAAGAGGCAATGAAGCTAGTTTACTAGATCCCAATATTTGTAAAATATAACTTTTAAATCCTTTTTAAAAATGTTATTATTGCATTTGTATCTACAGTTATGCTGATAAAGTTGAACTGACCTTTCTCTCTGGATCCTTCCTCCCTTTACCTGCATATGTCTGTTCACTGTTTCTGTGATCTTTTGCTACAGTTTTTTTCCAACTTTTCTCTTTTCGTACTCTAGTATGTCTAGAACCCTAATCCGTTATCATTTTAATGCTCGATATTTCTGTAACTGTCAGTGTTGTCATGATTCTACTCGAAAACAATAGCAATTTATTAGTATCTATAACTACATAAATTGGCCAACAAACCAAAAAATACTTGAAATAGTACTGAAATACTGTTTACCAAACACTAGTGTCAAACCTAGGTTAGAGACTTATGGATCCAAGTGACATTTGTTCACCTTTGCCTCTTAGCCAAGGTATTCCTTTTATAAGTAGTTATAATATAATTCGCTAGAGTTCAGCACTAATCAATATTTTAGCTCAGATCCCTTTACCACTAAACTTTTAGATGTATCTATGCATGTTTCCCTCTTGATCTCTACTTCCTTGGTTTAAAATGTTTTTTACTCATGTTCAATTTTTGAAAGAATTTTGTAGTATATCGTTTAGTTTATTTCTTGTAGTTTACAAAGTTTCCTTGTTATGTTTTCTCTTTTTCTTCAAATGCCATATCACAATCTTCTTGTTCTTCAAGTGCCCTGTCTGTTGCGAAGGTTGGCTATTAACATGGCAATTCTGATCTTGTTTGCTGCGCTTCTGATGTAAGCACCCTACCGATGTAAGCTCGAACCACTTCCGCAGATTTTGGAGCCAGGAGTGTCTTCTACTGCCTGGCCCTCGCTTACTGACTATGTTCACCTGGACAATCAATTGCAGTAGACGGTACTTATCGTGTCTCAATATGTGGCCTAGATATTCAAGCTTTCTTTGTTTAATTGTATTTATGATTTCTTTCTCCTTTCCGATTCTTTAGATTGCCTCTATGTTGGTGACATATTCGGTCCAGGATATACGAAGAATGCGTCGGTATACCCACATTTCGAATGCTTCTAGTTTTTTCGTCAGCGTCCAGGCCTCACGCCATATATCTCACAATCAGAGGTTGGATATCATTATCGCTATCTTTACTTTATTTACTGCTGCTTTGAAGAGTTCTATTGAACTACATCTACACCAGTCCTTTAAATTCTTCAACCATGATACTCTCATTCTTCTCACACTGTTTCTTTCTATTATCTTTTCCTGGTTTAATTCTATTTGAGTATGGAGTGAAATTTACCTGGTTTTTATTCGCTGTTATATTGCGATATTCTTCGTTATACCATTCTGCTCTTGCTTTTTGTCTTTTGTCAATGTCCAGTGTCTATTTTACGACCTATTGTATGATATTTTCACATGTTTTCCATTGTTTACCATTATCTTCATACTTTTGTCGATTTTATGCAGGTCATATAGTCACCACGCCTACTAGACACCGGTATATTAGACTAACCTACTTCAACATAACATTGAAATGTGTACAATCGAGGTATCGATAATAATATTATCTCTTTGTATTTCTGGTGACCCTATATTTATATTCTAGATTGAAATTAAGCTAGTTTATTGTTTCATTTTTCTCACTGGTCCAAATATATTGTTTCTACCCTATACTGCAGCTGTAATATACTACCTAATATTAAGAAATTCCTCATAAAATATCTATTTCTATAATTATTGAGGGCTTGATTTTATAATTTTAGTTGTAAAAGTGTGATTAATACTTTACTTTTCTATTAAATTCCAGCATTACAACGACATTTCACGGATACACAAAATGAACTTGATGCAGATATACAATCTGTAGAGTTAAAGGCAAAATTAGAAGAGATATTAAAGATTATGTTATTGGTTTGGTGTCGAAAAAAAGAAGCGTTACATGGTTTGTAAACGATACGTATTAACTTTGAGTTTTTTCTAACTAACTAGTCGACTAACTGCTAACTGTAATCTGTCTGAAAGTTCGAGACATGTTCGTTTATGACCAACAGCTGTTCTTGGATCATCCTGATTATGCGCAGTTAAGAAATATCTGTTTGTATGTCTTTATTGTGCTTAATCAGAAAGGTCATTCAGCAGTTTCTGGCGAAAAATAAATAGATCTTATATTTATCATATGATTTGTCTCCTCCTTCTATTCTTCCATTTTCCCGCCTTTGATATTCTTAAGCCTTTTTTACTTTAGCATCTGCAACACGTTTCCCAATCATTTTAAGTCAAGCTAATATTTTTACTAATTTTACTTCTTTCGGTATGTGTGCTGACAATTTACCTTCTCTGTGAGTTGGTTATTTTCTAATTCCTTTATTACTACTTTTATCACTTCTTTTGTTTTGTCTTGTATTATTAAATCTTTGAAATACTTTGACCATATGTCTAGTTTTATTGAAACTACTACTAAAAAACTACTTTTATTTACTTTACTTTTTCGTGTCTGGATCCGACTACAGTTTTTCTGACCAATATCGGGCTACGTATACACCCTTTGTATTTGCGAGCCATAAATCATCGAGGGTGCACTGTGATGGGCAAAGTCTGCATACTCTCAGGTGCCTCACGTTCTGTATTTCCCCACATTCACAAAGTGCGTCGCTATCTGTCTTGATGCCTCATTTAATAAGGTTCTGTTTTACAGGGGCAACACCTATGCGTATGCGGTTGAGTGTCTGCTCTCCAGTTCTCCAGTCCAGGTTCATTCCATTAGGTCGTTCTGAATTTCTCATAAACCTTTTCCTTGATTTAAGTCGGCTGATTCCTGGCGGTTCGTCAAACCCGTATAATTGGTGCCTTTCATCCAAAGTTTGCCTGAACTTCTCGACATATTGTGAGGCGCATCTACGATCGTCTGGTGATGAGAATCCAGCTATCCGGTACGGTAGGGGTAGAGGGGTAGGCTTCATACAACCGGTAATTATTCTACATGTTTCATTTAACGCCGTGGTGACTTGTTGGGCATGTCTAGATCTACCCCATACGGGACAAGCATATTTCCCTGTTAAGTAAAAATAAGGCCTCAGCTGTTGACTTCAAGACCTGGGGGTTTGCACCCCACTTGCTCCCTACAAGTTTCCGGAGAAGGTTGTTTCTCATAGAAACCTTTTGTCTTGTGTTCTGACAGTGGAATTTATACGTTAGTGACAGGTCTAGTATCACTCCAAGATATTTGGGCCTATCAGTATATTTCAAGCGTTGTTGCTACCAAGAAACATTCAGTTTTGCATGCGCCAGTTGGTTGTTGAGATGGAATGCACATACTTGGGTTTTAGTAGGGTTTGGCTTTAATGAGTTTTGTTTGTAGTAAGTTGACATCATGTTCAAAGCCTCTTCCATTGTCGACTCTACTTATGTGAGTGTTTTCCCCTTTACGACTATACTAGGGTCGTCAGCGTAAACAAAACTCTAAGTCTCAGGGTGCATTGGTTGGTGGTTGGTGTAGATGTTAAATAAGGACGGCGCCAGAACGCTTCCTTGAGGTAGGCCATTTTTTTGGGTTCTCCATCTGCTCTTCTTTCCATTTAGCACAACATAGAAGCGTCTATTACACAACAGTGATCTAATGATATTTACCAGGTCATATTCAAGCACAGTGTTATAGATCTTAGTTGGCAAGGTTCTGTGGTTTATCGTATCATAGGCCGCTGTAAGGTCTATCAAGGCTACTCCCACTATCTCTTTCTGCTCAAATCCCTACTCTATGTATTCTGTTCCCAGGTTTCAGAAGGGGTACTACTTTTGATTTACGCCACAGTTTTGGAATCTGGTAGGTAGAGCGACAGATGTTAAAAAGATCGAGCACCCATTGTCTCGCTTTTTGCCCGAAGTGTTTTATCTGCTCTGTTAGGATTTCGTCCATTCCAAGTAATTTTCCATTTTTCATACAGTCAATACCATTTTTGAGCTCTTTGATGGTAAATGGATTTCGCAAGAGAGTTGTTTCCTGGTCTTGAGTTCTTATAATCTTCGGCGTTTTGCAACGATTGTTTGTTTTGCCATTCAGAAGCAGTTGGTAGGCTAACTGATTTGGCGTTATTGCACATGGATCTTTCATCTCTGTGGGATCACCATTAAGTTTTTTGATCATATTCCAAGCCTGCTTAATACTGTGCATCATATCCATTTTACTTAAAGTCTCGCTCCACCGTTGTTGTCTGGAGGCACTTAGTATTTGCTGCAGTCTCTCCCCTATCTCTGCCGTCACTTCGATAAATGGACCTTCAGACTTCAGACCAGATATGTAATGTTGTTGACATCCTCTGGGTATGTGTTTACATAAGATTCGTTTTACAAGTTTGATGAACGCATCATAGTTTTTAGGGATCGGGACTATATTTTTCACTTGTGTTTCCAATTCATCAGTAAATTTTTCCCAGTTTGCTTTTTTGAAATTAAACCTTCGTTTAAAAGGGATTTTGGGAGTTTTTATAGCGCTGCATACGGTTATTCCCACGGGCCTATGTTGCGTCTTAATTATAGGCACATATGCCTTCCTAACGCAACGGTCCTTTAAAGACATGCTGATAAAAAAAACAAAATTTTGTCTTTCTGTTATACCTGTAAACTAGTACATCACTGGTTAAACTGAATTCTTGTAGAAGTGTAACACTTTAAACAGCAAATACTTCTCATTGAGCTTTTATATACAGGGTGCCCGGTCCAATATGAATCAGAAGTATTGTCGCAAACAATTCTGACAGTAGCTGTCAGATTTGTTTCAAATACACGCTCTGAATCCAAAATTACTGAATGAATACTTTGATTCCATAGCCGGTATGCAACATTTTTGGACCACGCTGTATATTCATTTAACACAAAATTAATTTTAGTCGTATTATATTCCAAAATAATTAATTAACCAATAATTTTTAGATTGCGACAAAACCGTAATAGTTCGCCGAGAATCGGGCGAATTTGGGTTTCGGATCCACGGGTCGAAACCAGTTGTTGTATCCGCCATAGAACCAGGAACTCCGGCAGAAACGTCTGGCTTGGAGGTGGGAGACATTGTTCTTTCGGTTAACGGAGTCAGTGTACTCGACAAGAATCATTCGGAGATTGTTAAAATTGCCCATGCTGGAAGTGACACATTGAAAATGGAGGTGAGCACAAAATTGATATCGTAATATTTGTTGGTACCCTAATTTACGGGCATAAAGTTATGTGGTATGAAAATACTGTTCCCGAAATTTCTAAAATTGCAAATTTGACAAAAAATAGTATAGTACTCTTAATTTATACAGAAATTGTTTTTTTAGGTGGCCAGAACGTGTTACGCGCTCAGTCCTCAACAAGAAGAGGAACCTTCTAAAATTTTGTTTAGTGGATACCTTTGGAAACTTAGCGGATACGCCAGTGGGAATTCTAGTAACAGATGGATGAGGCGATGGTTCTGTTTAAAGCAGAACGGATGTTTGTACTGTTACAAAACGGACATGGTAAGAATTAAAGATTTAAGAAATGTACTTATTTTTGTTCTTCTTAAACCATTGCTTATCAATTATGATTTTGCTACTCTAGCATTAATTTAATTAATAACCCGAATTAATTAATTAATGAAGCAGCAAATCATCCTTTATTTTTTGTTTAAACAAAAAAGAAAATCGGTTTGGGGAGCGAAAGAAATAACAATCAGATGGGGATCACATTTTAAAAATAGCAACATCCCTGACAACAGAAAATTTAGTGGTGGCCAAAGAACAAAAAGAAGAAGCATTGACAAGAGATAAATTAAAAGATAATATTTTACATCTTGAGAATAACAGCAGTGTAGGAGGAAAGGGGAAGTAAAAGTCCGGGATCGCTAAACAACATAATACAATCCAAAGCTGTCTCAAGGGAAATCAAAGAAAGGGTCTATAAAATTATCATAAGTCCGGTCAAATTGTCTGAATGTGAATTGTGGTTACTAAACAAAAATTCAGGCCATAAAATAAAAGAATATTGAATATGGAAGAGGAAAATACTACGAAGGATGATATTAATTGGCATTCTTCCCTAATTTCGTTAATAGTATAGTAGACTCGCGATTATACGAATCTCGATTAACCGAGCCTCTGGATTAACTGAGGTAGTAATTGAAGAGAACAAATTATGTATTAAATTAGCTTGGAGAGCGAGCTCAAGTGAAAGCGTTGGCGCTGGCTGTTGGTACGCTGAAGAGATGAGTCAATAGCGAGTGTTATTGTTTCTAGCCAATATGCTTCTACTGGCCACCTCCCCACCCACTCCCCTATCCGTCAATTTGAGTCATCACAGCTAACTGTTCGGTTCATCCCACTGTAAGTTCTTACAAGTTCATTCATGTCTTCTCTTTGTGTGAGTTTCTACGTAACTTGAAGTGCAATTCGAGTAAAATGTAAACAAGTTGTGGTTTCTTTAGAAATAAAATTAATTGCTATAAAACGCTTGGATAAGGTTGAGTCAGTAACGAAGGTTGCTGCTGACCTAGGTGTTGGAGAAGTGAACAATGGGTTAATAAAAGTGTGAGTAGTGGAAGTGATTTGTGGCGGAGAACTATAAAGAAACGAGAATAGGAACAGACTTCTGAAGCCTTTTTCTACGGTTTTCTAATCTTCGAGGTTTGGGAAGTCCAATTAGTAGCCCATGCTTCAAGCTAAGGCATTCTAGTTTTGCAGACGGTTTAAGGATGGCAAGGAAAATTTTACTGCAAGCATAATTGGCTCGACAGATGAAAAATGAAGTATGGCATCTGACAACTGAACATTTCAGGTGAAAACTTCTTAAAAAACCGATTCATATAAAAATGAGCCGTGTAATTTAAAACTGAGAGATCTCGTTTTAGAGCATGGCCTCACGTCAGACCAAATCTATAGTTGTGATGAAACGGGTCTCAATTTCAGAATGCTTCCAACCAAAACATTGGTTGGACTTCCAACCAAAAAGCAAAGAACGAGTAACTCTTTTTTGATGTGTAGCAAATCTTCAACGATATGACCTACTTCGGACCATACTTTAAGGTAAAGTGCATGGGAAAAGGAATGTACAGGAATCAACGTTGTGCGTGGTTGGATTGCCAAATTTTTAAAGATTGGTTTTTTGATGAGTTCGCTAGCATTGTTGAGGCATACTGTTGAGAAAAGAAAAACCTTTCAAGAAAAGCTATTCTTCTTTTGGACAACGCTCCATCTCATCAAAATGCAAGTTCGTTAGCTAGCGGTGACATTAAAGCTGTTTTCTTGCTACCAAACGTCAGATCTCTCATTTAACCTCTGGACCAAGGAGTTTTAGAGACTATGCAACGGAACTGTAGACCTGGTTAGATGAGGAAATGACTGTGACAGCAGCCTTTAAAAAGATCACCGTTAAGGATGTGTCTTACTGGATAACTTCAGCGTGGGATGATCTGAGAGTAACAACACATAGTTGAAAGCTTTTTTAAATTAAAGCGAAAAGTGATGAACAATAAATGTATTGCTAAAATAGTAGACCTCGCCAATCAGTTACCAACGGTACTGCCGATAAATGATGAAGATATCAACGAGTGGTTTATGCAAGATCGGCAAATGGAACTGACTGAAGATAAAACAGATGAGATAATCGAGAAAATATGTCACTCCGAAGGATTGAAGGCGATTGGAGCTGCCTTAGCCTACATTGAGTAACAGTAAGAGTCAACCCCTACCGATCTTCTTTATCTTTGCATTGGTGCAACATCGCAGCACCAAAAAGAGGCCAGAATTTGACGCAGAAATATATCAGAAAGACATTTTTAAAACATGAAGAAAATCCAGTATGTAAATGTTTTCCTGTCTATATAATTTAACTATGTACTCTGCATACACGTTTACATACTTCAGCTGTACATAAGAAACTATTTACATATGTCATAACTTTTCAATTTTTCGTTTAGTTTAAGCAAATATCCAATTAGTTCGGATAATAGCGAGTCTACCGTACTCCCAAATACTTAAATACTTGCTGAATTTTAGTCTACTCAGTTGAACAAGATATTACATTTTTCTGAATACTATGTGTAACAGTTTTCTTTCTTCTAGGATAAACACCCTGTAGATGTAACTATGTTACACGATCAAGAAATCCAAACAGTCGACGACCAAGAAAACTTTTCCAAATCCCACGTGTTCATAGTCCAAAAACATGACGGTGTTCCCTTGTACTTAGCCGCAGAATCCTCGAGTATGCAAGAAAAATGGGTAGAAGAGATGAACAAACTGATGATAGACAACAAACAGCTTTTAGACAGTTTCCTTGATAGGACGAAAAGTAATTTGATGTTACCTCCCTGTTCGATTAAAGAACCAGATTGTTTTGGTTATTTGGTAAAATTAGGCACACAGTGGAAGAGCTGGAGTAGGAGATATTGTATTCTAAAGGATGCGTGTTTATATTTTTATCAGGATGCTAATGCAAAAAATGCTTTTGGTAAGTAAACATATAGTATACTTCCTCCAATTCAACATCAAATGCATTATGTCCTATTTAATTTTACAAATTCTCGACATCTAATAAATAATTTTTAAGAATACAATTTAGAACAGTGCTTTCTAAACCTTTTTCTCTGTAGACCATATACCCATACTCATATTTTTGGTTTCCATAGACTTCTTCTTCTTCTTCAGATGCAAATCCCCTAATGGATGTTAGCGATCACATTTTCCATTAATTCTCTATTTCTTGCAATATGTATCAGAGATTGTATGTCGTTAATCCCTGTCCATTGCCTTATGTTTCGGAGCCAGGACATTTTCTTGCGTCCCATTCCTCTCTTGCCTTCAATTTTACCCTCGATTATAAGTTCGAGGAACTGGTATTTTTCATTTCGCATGATGTGACCTAGATACGCCGTTTTCCTTTTCTTGATGGTTTCGAAAAGTTGGCGTTCTTGGTTTATTCTTTTAAGGACATCTATATTTGTGATTTTCGCTGTCCATGGTATTTTTAGGATACGGCGATAAAGCCACATTTCGAAAGCTTCTAATCTGTTTATATCCCTCGTTTTGAGTGTCCAGCCCTCTACGCCATATAGCAGCACTGACCATACGTAGCACTTAGTAAACCTTAGTCTCAGTTGAAGATCGAACTCTGAACAAGTCAGTACCTTCTTGAATTTTACGAAAGCTTGTCGAGCTTGCTCAATGCGACATTTTACTTCCCTGTCCGATGCCCAGTCTTCAAAAAGCCACGATCCCAGGTATTTAAATTTACTCACTCTTTCTATGGATTTACTATTCAGTGTTATGCTAGAGTTTTCAAGTGCATCCAAGTTTCTGGAGATAATCATGAATTTGGTCTTTTTGGTATTAATCTCTAATCCCATTCGCTCACTGTATTCTCCGATTATAGTGACAAGTTGTTGAAGATCGACTATGTTGTCACAAATTAAGACACCATCATCAGCATATCGTATGTTGTTGATCATTACTCCATTCACCTTGATTCCCATCTCTGCATCCTCCAAAGACTCTTGAAATATGGCTTCCGAATAAATGTTAAATAAAAGAGGGGAAAGCACACATCCCTATCGAACGCCTCTTCTTATATATATATATATATATATATATATATATATATATATATATATATATATATATATATATATATATATATATATATCTTCTTCCATAGACTCTCTAATCTAAAATTTTCGAAACTTATTCGAGCGCTTTTTCTGCACTATCACTCAACATTACTTGCTGATCACCCTCTTTACTTGCTTCCGAAAGATGATCTTCAATTTCAGAGTCACTTTCAGTGCCACCTACTTTAGGAGATTCTTCATCATCGGAATCCTATAAATTATTAGCAATATCTTGCAGCAGTTTTGAAGCTGATAATGGTTTTCGGGACATTTTATTCGCACTATCTACTTTCACTGTATTTCTATATAGTCCAGACTGTGAGGCCGCTCCCGTTGGGAAAATGTTTCTGATTCGGTTTCTTCGCGGATTCCGGTTCAAAAATGTCCCCTTTAAACAAATCTGAAGGGTGCCGGACGAAATTTTTGGGCAGAAATTGTTTAAACAATTTTTTTAAACAAAGTCCAAAAATATATATATTTTTTAATCTGGATAACATTTTTTTAGGTTTTTTGAGCCATTTTAAACAAAAAAAGTCTCTTGTTATTTTTCTCTAAAGTTGATAGTTTTCGAGTTATAAGCGATTTAAAGTCTGAAAAACGCGAAAATACGCATTTTTGAGGCTTGAAAACACATATGTAAATTATTATTTTTGAGGTTACCAAGTATCTAAATTAAAGTTTAAACATTCAACTTCAAGATTGTGAAGAGTAATCGGGGCTTATTTTAATTTAAACCGTTGTTTTTTAATTGTTAAGTATGCGCGTACACTCGATTTTTGAGCCGCCGCGGCGCCGCGCGCTACCGTGCGCCTCTATCGTACTTATGCATAGTTTACATATACTTACAAATAATTATTATTTATTGAGTATATATTTATTTATATCAATTGAGTTATAATATAAACTTCGTCTAAAGTCTAATAATACTTACATAAAATAATTGTACAAAAGATTGTTAAATAACACACTAATATCACTCAGTAAAAGTATCTTTGTTTTCACAAAAATCTAAATCACATCCACATAATGGTACACAGTTGACATGATTTTTCTTGCAGTTGCAAGCATTAGTTTTGCAAGTCTTTTTGCATTTGCACGGTTTCCCAACCCACCACTATCAGACATATAATATCCATATTGTGTAAAATCGAGAGTTTGATAGCGAGAATATATGGCATTTCGCCAAATATATGTTTTAGCGAAAGCTCTTAACAAGTGTTAGTAAAGTGCGTCAGAGGTACAAGGTATATTGGCTAGATTAAATTAAATTTTTCAGTCGCACTGTCTTTTCGTCGAAGAGGAGCATTTTGTATTGTTATGTAAAAATCTACTTTAGGTTTTTGCACTAACTTAATATTGTTGATGTTATTACAAAAAATACAAACTAAATTTTCTTCGGTAAGTTTTCATTTAAGAAGAGGTACGGAAAAAGACATTTTAAATCCATTCACAATTTTTTTAATAACACATTAATAATATAATAATACCCTTTTAATGGGCATTAAACAATAGTCTTCCTAATGATCGTTTAAGTAATAACAAATCAAGTATGAGCGCGCGATTGTTAAACAGGTAAAAACTTGCATTTTTGCGATAGTATATTGTTTTTAAACACCGCGCAATTTAAAATTTT
The DNA here is from genome assembly GCA_918026665.1 of Diabrotica balteata. Classification (NCBI taxonomy): domain Eukaryota; kingdom Metazoa; phylum Arthropoda; class Insecta; order Coleoptera; family Chrysomelidae; genus Diabrotica; species Diabrotica balteata. Next base: position 169,168,398 of record OU898278.1, read on the forward strand.
AAAGTTTACTAATATTAATATTTACTGCATTGTATTATTTAAATAATAATTTAAAAATATTATTTACAATTGATATAAATAAATATATACTCAATAAATAATAATTATATTGTTCAAATTTGGAAGAAAAAAAAACTATATACGGTTATTACATTGCGATGATTGATTTATTTAATTAGCCCATTGACAATAATTAATACCTACATAAATAAATTATGGAAAAAACTATGTTAATAAACTTCAAGGATTTGTTCGGGTTTTTTTTGCGCAAGTGTATATGTAAACTATGCATAAGTACGATAAAAGCGCACTCTAGCGCGCCGCGCCGAGGCGGCTGAAAAATCGAGTGTACGCGCAGAATTACATGTCTGTGGTTTTATTTCAAAATGAGTAAGTTGAATAAAAAGATATAAAAAGTTTTAAAAGTTTAAACAGACAAGGTAAGGCCCACAAATTGTTATAAAATAGTCTATTAGATTGTAATAAATTAATAAATGAGCAAATAAATAAATATTACTTACATGCCGGTACTCTATTAATTGATGGATGGTAGAACATGGTTGAAACTACTATGTATTGTTGAATGGAGAACTCAATTCTGCTATTGTAGTTGTTTGACAGTAAACAGGAAGTTCTTGAGGAGATAGATTTGATCCAATGAAGCAGAGATATGTGTGTGATTGTTTGTTAAATGAAAGTGATGTTATATACCATTGTATTATTTAAAAGTTATTTATACTTATTCGAGAGATATATTTATGAAATGTGTGTTATTTATTGAGTAATTGTTTTATGAAGGTGACAGTTTTATGACAAAACAAATTTACAAAAGTTTTTGTACACAAGTCTATTTAAACAGTTTATTGGAGAATGTATTTTTAAATTCAACTTATTATTTACTTATTCAACAATAGTATGGTATCAATAAAAATTGTCTTTATTTGTTGCAGGGGTTGCTTATTTACACGGATACAGAGTACAACAATACTTATCAGGAACTAAAAAGTATGCTTTTGAAATTGTACCACCAGACTCTAACAAGAAACACTATTATTTTCATACAGATTCTGATGCTGACAAAAAGAGGTAAGATAAAAAGCATTTTTTGTAAACATTAAATTAATTCAAACGATTTTCTGTTCTTCGTGATTCATATCTTTAATTCAAATAAAAAAAGGGTATGTGAGATGAGCTGTGTGCACTTTTTTTTTAAATTAAACTCACTTCTCATAAAGTGTTTTTTTATCATGGTTGTCATGGTTCTCATGGTTAATTGAATTACTTGCTGTGATAAACTATTATGTTAACCATAAATTGGACGTAGTATGCAATATGTATTTCGAACAGAACCACAATTTTCAAAATAAATTTATACAATTTCAAAGCGTTGTTCATGTTTCAAGTCTATTCATGCTTTAATCCCAAACCAAACTTAACATAAATCACTTGACAGCTGTCAAAGTAGCCAAAAGTTAAAAAAGTGTTACTAACTTACATTTCTATACTTTAAAAAAAACACCCTTTACTATACAGGGTGGTGAATCGTCAAACGGTCCATAGGAAATTCAATGGGAAATTCTAAGTTGTTGAATTCCTGCTTCCCTAATTATTTTACAACAAAATTCATAGGAAACTATTTGTAAAGAACTAAAATATGTATTAAAAACAAATGTTAAAATCGTTCTACGAATTAAATGTATCCCAAAATTTTGTAAAAATATAAAACATTTTTTAGGCCCACCCCTTAAAGTCAGACCACACAAGGTACAAGAATGTGTATGAGATGTTGCGTTTGGTCGTATTTATGTTTCTAATATTTGACATTATTTGAATTGCCAAAATTTTAATTTAGTGATTTATTGCTTAAAAAACAACATAGTTTATTAAAAAATATATTCAGTCGAGGAGAAAGTAGCAATAATAAAAATGTTTTATTCTGGCAATAGTGCGCGAATTGTCAGTTCTTTATTTAGCGTAAGATATCCCAATAGACCAATTCCAAGTCACTCAACAATTCTATTGTCTATTCGCTTAGCTAGGGCATATTTTGACAGACTCATTGTCGGAAACCTACAACACAACAATTCCTACTTCTCAGTATTAATAGCTCAAGTATACTACTATTGCAGACTTCTTTCTTTGAAAAAAAGAAGAATTATTCTAAATAGTGGAAGTGTATACTAAACCCATCAAATTTTCCCTGTATATTTAAAATATAATATTTGAATTGTTATAATTTATTCTCCATTCGCTTAGCTCGGGCATATTTTGACAGAATCATTGTAGGAAACCTACAACATAAAAATTCCTACTTCTCAGTATTAATAGCTCAAATATACTACTATTGCAGACTTCTTCCTTTAAAAAAAGAAGAATTATTCCAAAAGTGGAAGTGTATACTAAACCCACAAAATTTTCCCTGTATATTTAAAATATAATATTTGAGTTGTTACAATTTAACATATTGTAGTAAATATTTGTATTATTCACGTTGTTTATTTTAGCTAATATGTTTTATTGTTCCATTATTTTTGTTTAATTCCTTGTTAGTTCTATTTTGAATGTTATTATTAGAGAGAGTCAAAGTTTTCCATTTGTTCTATCAGATAATGCGTTGGTAAGTTTTTCTTAAATAAATATAAATATGATAAATGTTCTTTAAAAGTTAATATTTATAGATGAGTAAGGATGCTGTTAAATTAAGAAGTAATCAAACTGCAAAAAGATTTATTCAAAACACCAACCATTTTTGTTTAATTATTTGCCCATTCGGCGTAGGTGGATCATTAAAATATATTTATAAAATTATGTAAATATGTTCTTAATAACAAAAACATTTCAGTTAACATCCAGTTCAGTTTGACATGGCGTCAAAAATTAAATAAAAGTTACAGTAATTTAGTTTATATCGTTAAATTGCTCCAAATGTAGGCAACCAACTTAAACTTTTTGTTAGGATTTAGCTGGAGTTTCTTGAGAATATTTTTAATAAACGTTTATTATTTTCCAGTTAATTTATTATTTTTTAAAAGTGATGATGATAATGCTGAATAAGCAATATTTCAAATGATATTTAATCACAAAACGTACTTAATATTGTGTTATTGTAAAATCCTCATAATAAAGTACGTTAAATAAAAAAGGTAAAATCCCGGATCGTCCAAAACTAGTTTCTAATAGGAATAATAGAAGATTATGATTTGTTTTAATTATATTTTTGATGATATTGGATTATGTTTTTGATGAATGATATTTTTGAATTATAATATGAATATTATGATATTTTTTATCTAACCTACTTTATAACACAATATTAAGTACGTCCTGTGATTAGATATCATTTGAAATATTGCTTATTCAGCATTATTATCATCACTTTAAAAAATAATAATAAATTAACTGGAAAATATTAAATGTTTATTAGATATATTCTAAAGAAACTCCAACTAAATGCTAAAAAAAAGTTTAAGTTGGTTGCCTACATTTGGCGCAATCTAACGATATTAAACTAAATTACCATAACTTTTTTTATAAAACATATTTTTTATATATAATAGAAACTTACATTCTATATACATGCTATAAATTTATAATTCATAGTATAAGTTTGCAAATAAGGTCGACGAAATACTCTTATGAAATGCGCTATGAGCACGTGTATTTGGTTGTATAATAATTTCCAGCCACTTCTAGTCTGTCAAAAAGTAACTAACTTCGTAAAAACATAATTACTAAAATCACTAGACAGTTCGGACTGGCATTAGCGAACCGAGTATAAAATATTGTAGTAAATATTTGTATTATTCGCGTTGTTTATTTAATTTAATATAGTTTTATTCTTTTATTATCTTTGTTTAATTCTTTTGTTAGTTCTATTCAGTTAATTAGTTAGTTATATTTTAAATTTTATTATTATGGATAGTCAAAGTTTTCCATTTGTTCCATCAGCTAATGCGTTGGTAAGTTTTTCTTAATAAATATGATAAAATGTTTTTTAAAAGTTAATATTTTTAGATTAGTTGTTTCTAATTTAATATAAACTTGTTTATACTTACATGGAGGCTTTTGTTGTTTGTTTGGGTTTATATGACTGCAGACTGCGGCCAGGACACTGAATTAATTCACCATATGTGGAAGATTTTAACATCCTCAAATGCTAATGAGCAAAAATTACTATTGAACCACGAATTTGCCTAGTCAAATTACTAATATTTGCTTTTAGGATATGAAAGTACACTTATTTTGTAAGATAATAAAACAACAGTTAATGTTAATGCTATCCAATGAATTGTTAATCTTTAATCATTGATTCCATCCTAGTCACAACATAAGGAAGTTGCTGTGTCTTATTTAACCTCACTTTGACTTTTTAATTTTGTAGAATTTATCCCCACTTTTTTTATTTTGTACAATAAATAATTTTATTATTTGTTATCAATACATTTATACGGTGTAAATAAATAAATATTGATTGTCGGCAAAGTTCTATTTTATTTACTTTTGTTTACATTAATATTGACTAAGTGCACGTATGCTTGGTTGTATAGTAATTTCCAGCCACTTCGAGTCTGTCAAAAAGTAACTAACTTCGCAAAAAAATAATTACTAAAATCACTAGACAGCTCGGACTGGGAATAGCGAACCGGGTATAACTGTCTTACTAATAAAACACTCGTATTCTAAGGTTATTCCGTATTTATACTTAGAATAGTTATCCTAAGTATAAGGTAAATATAATACTAAAATAATTTGTTAAGACAGTTTTACATTATGCTATTTTCATGCTAGGCAAGAGCCATGCAAGACAGATCATGGAACTGCGCATGCCCACGGGCTATTTCCATGCAATTCCTGTGCTAGACGAAAAATTAGAACATGTTCTATTTTTCATGCAATTTTCTTGCAATTTATCGTTAAAATTCATGTTGCCAACATAACAATTTATAATAGATTACAGAATAAAACATAACCTTATCTCTATCTTTAGCATCCCTTAACCCACATGTGTATTGTTGTGTCACAGTATAGAATTTATACTGTGGTTGTGTTTTGATTTAAATTAAGTTTATTAAGTGATGATAAATATATATACTATGTCTAAAGTTAATGTAAAAACGACTGGGTGAGTCGTTGACTATGGATGATTGTTACTACAACAGCAATATTCAACAATAACAATGTTTTCTTTTCTTTGGTTAACATCCTTCACCCTTTTAATAACCATAAATAGTGTATATTTATTTATTATATTATTTATTTTAGTACTTAATTATATTTTTTATTTAAAATAAAATAACCTCAAATTGATAAATATTTTCTCTGTTGGCAACAATGAAAGTGGGATCTAAAATTGCACAGAAATATCTCCTGATGTAAAAAGGTCAAGCTAGGCAAGATGTGTGCCATGCAAGACGGACTTGCATAGCATGAGACTTGCATAGCCTAGATGTAAAGCTCCCTTTACAAATAAACTCGGTATATGTGGTATAAGTAGTCCCACTTTTTTCCGAAATAATAGTTTGGCAATGTCGCAATCTTTTGCATAAATACATAGAACAACGAAATATTGAGTGAAATTTGTCAATTTTGATTTGTCTTTGAAACTGAAAATGACAACTGACACCATATATATCTTTATTTGTTATCTTATATGTTGAGTTTGAGTATTTAAAAATTGCAAAAAACTTTACACCGCCTTTAGAAAACCGATATTTTATTCTAAATTCCCTATCAGTGTTTTGAAAAGGGATTTATTCTTTCTTTAAAAGTTTTTCTCTTTGGTGTATTCTCCATCATGTTAATTAAATTATCAACATCCTCGACAGCCGCAACACCTCTTAAAACATTTTTTTTTTATTAAATAGCTACTCACAAAATAATACAAAAAATAATATATTCTTGTCACTGATGACTTTCACATTATTATAAAATAGGTTATACCCACGATACACTTATACCGGTATGCCGACGCGCATCTTCAGTGACGTCACATCGATGCAAATCCTAAATCCTACCACATCCTACGTTATTTAATGTTGGTTAGGTTGAGTGTTTTTATTTTTAATTTATCCCATTGTGGATTTACTAATTTACAGTTTTTAAATCAAATACAGTTGTTGTAAATGAAGCTGCGATATTGAGATACAAAAATACTTTTGAAAGAATTTATAAAAATGAAATTAAAAAAAATTCAATGTTATTGGAATTTAAGAATATTTATTTCAATTATTCACTTTAACATTGAATTTTTTTTAATTTCATTTTTATAAATTCTTTCAAAAGTATTTTTGTATCTCAATATCGCCGTTTCATTTACAACTGTATTTGATTTAAAAATTTTAAATTAGTAAATCCACAATGGGATAAATTAAAAATAAAAACACTCAACTTAACCAACATTAAATAACGTAGGATGTGGTATGATTTAGGATTTGCATCGATGTGACGTCACTGAAGATGCGCGTCTGCATACCGGTATAAGTGTATCGTGGTTATACCGTTATACCAGACTTAAACTAGGGTGCGGGTTGGTATAATCTTGGAATAAAATCTTATATCAAGTATAACCTATATCCAAGTTATTCCGTGTTTATTGGTAGAGATTTTGCCTATACCTGAATTATTCTCAGTATAAGTTTTATACTTGGTTTATTAGTTATGCTGTAAGGATTTTAGAAAAGTTTGAAAATACTGGGACCGTGATTTCTAATTGTACCTGTACAAACAATATTGCTGGAGTACCAAAAAATTTAGAAAATCAAAATGAAATAAATGTATTAACAGCAGTTGTAGAAAATCCTAGAATAAGTTCTCGGACCATTGCAGATCAGTTAAATATTCATAACTCTACGGCTTTAAAAATTTTGAAAAGGAATAAATTCCGTTCTTATAAATTCCAATTTCATCAAGAACTAAGAGAAGGAGATGCTGAAAGACGAACGGAATTTTGTTATGAAATGTTAGAGAGGGCTAATGCAGACAGACAATTTTTAAAAAACATTTTGTTTAGTGATGAATGTACATTTACATTAAATAATTAACCAAATGTTCAAAATTATAGGATTTGATCGACAAAAAAGCCTGAGAATATTATTGAAAGCCATACCCAATATCGTCGAAAAATAAATGTCTGGTTAGGAATATTTAGACACAATATTATTGGACCATTTTTCTATGAGGAAAATTTAAATTCAAAAAAGTTTTTAGACTTGCTACAAGAAAAAATTTTACATAGACTTGCAGAATTAGTTCCAGATGAAGAAAAAATTTGGTTTCAAATGGATGGCTGCCCTGCGCATAATAACTGGGAGGTTAAGGAATTCCTTAAAAACAGCTTTAATAATTGTTTGATTGGACCTGACTGTAATATTAAGTGGCCTCCGAGATCGGGAGATCTAGCTCCAAACGATTATTTTATCTGGGGGCATTTAAAATCAAAAATCGATTCTGACCAAAAATTTACAGATATTGAAACTTTAAAAAGGCGAATTATTGAAGAGTGTGCAAAAATAACGTCACGCATTCTGGCTAATGTTAGACGAGAATTTTACAATCGAGTGGGATACTGCTTAGTACAAAATGGCTTATTGTTTGAACATTTGTTATAGTTTTATGTTGAAATTATCATAAATTATATAAATTATTATTAGGAAGGATCACAGTAAAACTATATAGAAATTATTTGATTGTTGTATAACCTGGAATTGAAATGGAGTGTATTATGATATCTTGTGTTAAATAAAGATCTGGCAGTGCTCGCACTATTGCCTTATTGCGATTGTTCGTGAACTGATTTCATTTGATCAATTTTATTGCTTTGTAAACAGTATAATTTATTGTTTACAAAGTACTAGTTACTGTTCACTAGTAGTAGTATTTGTGAAAACCTATGCATTTTAGTATTTGTGTATGATTTAATCACAAATTAAAAATATTGACAATTCAAATAATGTCAAATAGTAAAAACATAAATATGACCAAACGCAACACGTCACACACATTCTTGTACCTTGTGTGGCCTGACTGTAAGGGGTGACCTAAAAAATGTATTATATTTTTACAAAATTTTGGGATACATTTAATTCGTAGAACAATTTTAACATTTGTTTTTAATACATATTTTAGTTCTTTACAAATAGTTTCCTATGAGTTTTGATGTAAAATAATTAGGGAAGCAGGAATTTAACAATTTAGAATTTTCCATTGAATTTCCTATGGACCGTTTGGCGTTTCACCACCCTTTACTAGTAAAATAAAGAAACGTCCAAATCTACGGTACTCTCCTCTAATTATGTAATAACTCAAATATTACAAAGCAATAATCATGATTATAAATTTTATTGTAAATTTTTACAATTTTCAGATGGATAGCAGCATTAGAGTATTCAATAGATAAATGGATGAAAATTTAAAGGAAAAATTGGGTACAATACAAAATATTTTATGAAGAATTTCGATGAAGACATACAGTGACCACACCAAAGAATTTGGATTAAAGAGTATTAGCATTTTACCAAATAATAAAGTATTAATTTCTTGCTTGTGTTTTCTACTACTAAATATTACCTTTATTTTGTTATGCCAAATCCAAACTTTCTAACATTGCTTCCTTCTAGAATAATCAAAGCATATGATGCAGTTATTAATGTAAAAAAAAATTAAACATTATAAGATTCACTACAATAATCTGTTTTGGAATGAGGAGTGATATGTTTTGAAAGCGGATATGAATAAAATCAAAGGCTGCAACTTATAAGAACTATGAGATGGAAGGCAGATAGTCGCCAAATGGTTAGACATAGCTGTTTCTATCTTCACAGTTCAAAATTTCTTGTATGGCTGTAGTGTCCACTCAAAACAAGCACTACAGGATCATCTTTGGTAGGTTTCACATGCGAAATAAAATGTTTAATCTACTGTGTGAATATGTGTTGTTGAATCCAGCCTAATTGATGACATGCTGCTATGGATCCAAGAGGAGCACTATCTAACAACTCAGCTTTCATGAATACGAACAAAGATGGGACAAATCCACCAATTGTACTTATACAAAACACCACAGTGACTAGTGAACTTCTCTCAGTAGCAGTCATGGGGCAAACTTGCTTCTTACCTCTTAGGGAAATAACACGAAGATTGTTTCGTCTGCACTGTTGTTATATTAATAATATTAATAACGGGGAGACTATTGAACAACACAGAAGGGCTAACATATCATCTTTAAAAATTCATAACAGAATTGAATATAAGAAGGGCATAACAGAATGGAACCAATAAGTACAAGACAACTAAGGAAAACTGAAAAAACTGGTAGAAATTTAGACGAAAGGAATAGAAAATATGAATAAGGAAATGACCGAAGAGAAGAGAAAACAATCAAAATCAAGCAGACAAATTAGAGATAGTAAAAATATATAATTAGATGAGCATTAATATTATATTGGATTAAGCCACAAATGATTGTAATGAAAATTAAATTTTATAATTTTTATTTGACGTTTCGATTTCCATTACCAAAATCGTTTTCAAAAAAGATTATTTGAATATTATAAGATTAAATATAGATAAGAAGAAGAAAACTTTTACAATGACGTAAAAAATTAAATTTGTACAAAGCAATGCTTCTATATCAAAAATATTAACCAACATTCTGGACTAATGACCCAAGGAAGAACAGAAACGATATACTGGTTGCCGACTTCTGTGAAAGTCGAAACTACAACACTCCTGTTTTAGGAATTATTAATTTTATATTTTTACTTACTTTTATTACGTTTTTAGTTACGTAACAAAATCTAAAAAACAAACTTAATTTGTTATTATTTGGTAGATTAATACTAAACTGACACTCCTGGCGTCATCTATCTTTTGTGCAAATATTTTATAAATGTATTCTGATATTAAATTCGTTTAGACCGACCTAAAATAATTTATAAAAATGCATCTTCAAAAAAACTATAAAAATACAAGTAAACATTGGATAAAAACAATAGAGTAGCGGTGACATTCGTAATATAAGTATCATTCCATCGCTATAATTTTTTACCATATGGCTACCATAGATAAATAATATAGTAGAATGTCGCTACCGTGAGCTTGTTAAAGGTTTCTTTTCACGATTCATATCAGCATTTTGAAATTTTATTTGATCACACTCAATTTATTTATTTATGATCCTAGAGATGGCTCTACTGCGGCAGGTTGCTGTGGTTAAATTTTCAACTTAATTGTAGATTTCTACTAGATGTCTCTGTAATCTTGTCAAACTCTAACACAAATTACAGTTTTCTATCGTTACATCCACTGGCTGAGTTGCCAAATTGTGTAGACAGTAATTTTATCAAATACGTATTCATAACAATGCTGATAACTTTATTACTAGAAGACCAAGAAAGCGAATATGTCTTTTACAACATCTTTATGTATAATATTTTACTGCTCTGCTGTGTCAATCGAAATATAATATAGTAAATAAACAAAGTTACGCTTTTGAAAAATTGATTCATTATCTAAAGCGGCCACTATACTACTCGTGAAGTTGATCGAAGTTCAGCGAGTACGTGTGTGTAGACGGATACGTAAACAGATCACTTCAATGCTCGATCAAGGAATCATCAGACCGAGTCAATCGCCCTGGTCATCCTCAATCTGAGTCGTTCCAAAAAAACCAGAGGTCTGAGGAAAAATACAATGGCGAATAGTTGTTGACTACATTAAGGTGAACGAGAAAATCATCGATGACCGATACCCAATTCCAAATATAACAGACATTCTGGACAAACTAAGACGCTGTCAATACTTTTCCACCCTAGATCTTGCCGGATTCCATCAAATTGAAATGGTCGAAGAAGATATCCAGAAGACTGCATTTAACGTTGAAAATGGCCACTATGAATACCTATAAGAATGCCAATCGGACTCAAAAATGCACCCTCAACATTCCAGAGAGTGATGGAGAACGTACGAAAAGAAATTATAGGACAAATATGTCTAGTCTACATGGACGACACAATTGTATTTTCGACCTCTCTTCAAGAATACATGGTAAATCTTGAGAAGATTTTTGGGAGATTAAGAGAAACAAGATTTAAAATACAAGTTGACAAATGTGAATTCCCGAAGAAAAACTAATGCTTATACCAATATAAAAATTACCACAAATACTGTATGTACGAAACACTATTCCTTATAAATACTAAAATGATTAACTATAAATATTCTAAATAGGTTTTTTAAAACTAAATAGGTTTTTTATAGATATATTACTTGTAAATTGTAAATTTTATGACATCGTTCTTTCAAAACAAAAGATACAATACACTATTCTGTAAGTTTCAGCATGGCCAGTTCAAAATTCAAAAATTCTTATTAAATTTTGTTGTAATCTGCTCCAAAGTGTAAAAAGTAATTTATATGGCAACCCTGTTAGTGAGACGTTTCCTTTGGAGAGTTTGGAAGGCGAAAGTAATGTCAAAATTATGATAAATTAATCTTGAGTCTCTTGAGTACTAATTACTCTGGCAGTTGGCTATCAGGTGGCGCCACGCTCAGAATAATTGACTTGTTTTTTAAATTATTTGAACCTACAAACAACTATTTAATTTTGTGATTATCTACAAACAACTTCCTATCTATCATATTAGTATTTATTTACTTTATTCAAAATCTATAATGTTTTTACTACCGATTCTACCATTCTTTATATTCATTTCGACTTTCGAGTCACACTCCACTTTCTCATTCTCATGTCATCTGTCATTTAGTATTGATTTGATTTGCTGTGTTGAGGAAAAACGGTAAAATTTTGAATTCTAAAAATTTGTTAATACATTGTGGTTTTTTTGATATTTTACATAATAAAAACTCAAATAGAAACTAGAAATGACTGCTGCCGCACAGAAAAGTAAATCTGCTATCACCGTAAAGGGTTCAGCTGATATAGTCTGCGATTATCTAAGTAAGTAATTAATTACAGAAATTTTTAAGGTTATGTATAGTGGTTTTTTGTAGATTATGGGATAAATTCTATTTTATTTCAACGAGGACTGTATCCACCAGAAAACTTCAAATCCGAAGAGAATTATGGACTTACTATTCTTATGTCCACTGATAACAAGATTAAGGAATTTTTGTCAACAACTTTGGATCAACTAAAAGGTAAGTCAGCGTAAGGTTTTATTTAATTATTTCAACATTTTACTAGTGTAGTTCTATTTATAATTTCAATATACAAGTTAAATATACTATTAGCTAAATGTTTAAGAATTTAACAGCAAACTTTGAAGTATTTATATAATGTGATTTAGTATATCATAAGAATGATTACATTTTATTTATAATTCATATTCATTTTAGGTTGGTTAGTAGATAGGACAGTCAACAAAGTAGCACTAGTGGTAACAAACGTAAAAACACTGGACGTGATGGAGCGATGGGATTTTAAAGTTGAATATGAAGAGGACACTCTTACGAACCCAGATAAAATATCCGAAAAACCTCTAAAACAAATTAAAAATGAAATCCGTGATGTACTTAAACAAATAGCATCTTCCGTGGCCTACTTACCTCTATTGGATTGTTTATGTAGCTTTGATATACAGGTCTACACTAAACCTGATGTGGAGTTACCAAAAGAATGGGCGGAAGCAGAGCCAGCTAATATTAAGAATGCGCAAAGTGTTAAAATGAGGTCATTTTCTACCAATATTCACAAAATGGAAACTGTTGTTACTTATAAGAATGAAGATTAATGATTGTTAGAATGATTTAGTAAATGTGCCAATTTTCTTAGCTCTGGACTAAAGTGTTTTTTATTTAGTGATGTTCTCTTTTTAAAAACTATTTATTAAGTATTAAAAACATTTTTTTAGAATATTATATTAATATTTTTGGTTATGATGTTTAAATAAACTTAAACCTTTGTGAGTTTCAAACATTGGAAGTTATTAACGATTTTTTTGAAATATTTCATCTGGAATCTGATTAAAACAAATTTATTTGAATTATTTAATTTACTTTGTTACACATTATGAACTGTCTTATTAAAAATATACTACAAACAGTAAAATAAACTTTGTGTTTTATTTTTTTTTTATTTCTAAATCGACAAGTCATCTGCAAAATACATGTTTTAAATGAAAATATTTGGTTGAATAAAATTTAAAATGGGACAAACTCATTATCTTTCATAATTTACCATTAACTGTCTTACTTATAATAATATTTGGATATGCAGTTACACAATTTGCTACTAAAGAAAGATTTAAGAAATGGTGTTTTCAGTATTTTTTTTATATGTATTTGATGACAAATATGTTTCTTTAACTGCAAGTGCAGATTCTACAGTGAAATTTGGAAAACAATGATTTGATCAAATAATTATTTGATTTTTTTTTTCATAGCTTATAACAGAATTGTCTCAGAACATTACTTTTTATCTATTTAAAATATATTAAATCTCTTACGAAGAGAAACAAACTGTAAGTAGGTACATTATTTGGGGAAACATTGAAACATTTTAGCATTCTTCATAACTTTATTTACTTAGGACTTACTAGGATTTACAATGGTGTTTCCACTACTTTTCTCCATTCTTCAATCTCTTTAATTGCCCTTTCCGTATTTCTAATGTCCATACCACTTAAGTCTTTTTCCACTCATTGTCTATATCTCAATTTAGGTCTGCTGTGGTTATTTTTCATTGTAACTCTCAACGGACTGCTCTTCCATCTTCTCATTATGTGTCCATACCATCTAATTTTTGTGTGCTTTTATTGTTCTAACTATGTTGTCTTGACACATCCATTCTTGTATTCATGATTCATCCATTGTCTTGCATCCTCTTCGGTTTCCCTCTTTGGTCCTAGTATTTTTCTGAAAACATTCTCTCAAAAACTTTCAATTGCTCGTCTTCTCTGGCTGTTAATGTAAATGTTTCTACAGCATTGGTCTTATGGTCGTTTTGTAGATTTTCATTTTTGTTGTATAGAACACTGTATTTCCTGCTTGAATTCTTTTTATATCTACACTTTCATTTCTTCTAATGACTAGTATTCCCAAATATTTGAATTTTTCAACCTCTTTGAAACTGCGTGCATCTATTATCAGTTCTGTCTTATTGTGTCCTCTTTTTTCTTATTTACGTTCATTGTTTTGTTTCATTTTTATTTATTTCCAATCCTTAGTTTGGCTTCGTTTTCTATTTTTTTGAAGATTTTCTTTAATGCCTTTTGATCTGTAGCTTCTTCTTAAGGTGCTCTCTCCATTACTAAAGGTTGGCTATAACTACAGCAAATTGCTCTCTATCTTGAGCTGTTCTTAGTATCGACTGTGTGTCCATGCCTGTCCAGTCTCTTACATTTTTCAGCTAGGAGCATTTTCTTCTTCCTGGACCTCTTCTTTCTTCCACTTTCCCTTCCATTATCAGTCGTAGGTAGTTGGAGTTTGAATTTAGCAGTTATCTTTTAGTCCTCATTCTTCTCAGCACCTCTTTGTTGGTCACATGCTTTGTCCAAGAGATCTTCAGCATCCTTTGAAAAACCCACATCTCAAAGGCTATACGTCTCATATTTGTGATTCCGAGAGTCATTGTTTCCACTCCGCATAGCAATATGGAATAAATGAATGTTTTTATAAATTCGTATCGGATATCCAACGATAAGATAGAGTTTATTAGGAAATTTTTTATTCTTTAAAAAGCTGACCTAGACATTACTTTCGTTTTATTTGTATTTATATTTAGCCCCAAGCTATCTCCCTCTCTGGTTGTGGCATTCAAAAGTCGTTGCAAACCCTCAGCACTGTCCGCACTAATAACGATATCGTCTGCGTATCTTAAGTTGTTTACATATTCTCCGTTGATTTTTATTCCTTCTTAATACACTTTTATTGACATTTCTGCTGTCATACGATTGTCTATTTTCATCGACGCCATTTGATCCCAATATAGGTTTTTAATAAGGGTGTTGACCATGGTATACAATTGTTTATTATTCTGTGGTATAAGGTAACTGAATACAATATGCCCATGTTAAGGGAATTTTGAATTTATTGCTACAAAAATATATTTTTCATATATTTTTTAACACTATACCTACCAATGTTTAGGTGTTTAAACATCGCTAGTTTTTTTATTGTTTGGCAATTATTTTTTTTTCATATCGATTTTTTTTTAAAACCCCTCAATCTGGGCATATTGCCAACCCCTGAAGGTAATATGCCCAGTCGAGTGAAGGTAATATGCGCTTACCTAAAACACTAAATGATGTGGAAATAAATATTAAAAAACATCATATACTTACAAAATCTTATATTTATTGACACTATAAAAAACATTTTACCAAACAAAGATATTAAACAATCCTTTTTGTAAAAACTAAAATGTCAAAATAAAGAATTTTTAACTGAAATAACTTAAAATTAAGGAACATTATTGTGGGGTACAATCAGGACAGGTAAAGGATTTCTTATCGAATTTTGTCAGCCCTACACATTTTTCATGAACGTACTGTACACATATAAAGCATAGTCGCATGTCTTTTATTTCAGCTTTGTCGCAAATTTTGCAAAACCATTTTTCTACGTCTCCTGATTTTTTGTTTTTCTTTACCAAACAACCTGGTAGAGTTTGTTTCGTGCCTTTATTTATATCTGTTCGTGGACCTGTGCTAGTGGTAGAAAATACATTTTTTTACCACTATAGCTCTGCTATTTATTGCCTTCTTTCTATTTTGTGTATTTTTTTTTCTTAATTTTTGCCGGAGTCTCAAGCATTTCCGTAAACGATGTGTCCAAAGTTTTGCCCTGACAAGTTTTTATTTTTTCAGTATTACTTTTTTCTTCTCGAAGATTGTTATTCTCTTTGTTATAAACCTCCAAATCATTTTTTTCAGAATTCATAAGGAAAGTTTCCTTTTTTTTATGAAACTGATTTATTGCCAATTCAACTTCTTCGCCGCTGTCTTCTGATTCCGAAGTATAACTGCCAGAACTCTCACTTGATGAAGTTTGTGTTTTAGACTTCTTTTTCATGTGAATTGTGGTTTGTCGATTAAATCTAATTCTTGAAGTACACCCCTTAATTTGTCAAAATAGTCTTTTACTATGAACTTGTTCAATTTTTGAGCCCGAGCAGGATTCATGTTTTGTGCTTTCCTTATCGATATTTCAGGGCGTCTTTGCAAAAATCCTTTTAACCAATAACGTCCAGCCATTTTGGTTCCTTGTGAAAAAAGTGTGGCAAATTGTTTTGTTCACAATAAGTAAACACACATTTTTTAAAAGTTTTATTGCTGAGGGGATACCCAACTTCTGCCAATCTAACAATTCGTCGAGACAATTCGTTTTCTTGATCTATATTCAAAATAGTCTTTCTCCCCATTTTTGCCTCTTTAGTACTATTTTTTTCTACATAGCGTTTCAAAGTGCGTCTAAAAATATTATACCTTTGACTTGCCGCATTGTATGACATTAAATTCATTACTGCTGCAATTTCGGATTCTAGCTGTTGATTGCTCCATTGCGACCGTATTTCCTTATTTTTGACACGAGGCATGTTATCTAAGGGTGGCCGCACACAGAAAGAGCAAAACTGTTTTAGTCAGAAACGTTTTTGTTTGAAACGAAAACGTTTTTATTTCCACAAGAAACATTTTGTTTTCAAGAGAAACAAACTGTTTGCACAAACCATACTGCAATCAGTTTTATTAAAGATGTCGACAGATTACGACGAAATTGCACTAGATTTTTGGCAGTGGTTCCTCCTACAAGACGAAAAAACAAAATATCGCTGTTTCCACATGTGCTCCTTGTTGACTATTCGAGCGGTTTCAAAAAGGGAATTCCAAAAACACGTTGCGCCTGCGTACATTGAAATATTTCGGCACAAAACGACGATCCGGTAATCAACATCAAACAGACTGACTGAAACTAAATGAGCCTAAACATGCTTTAGACACACGACTAATCAGTGTGCGTCCGCTCATTTAATTTATATGGAAATATCAGCATCAAACTCGTTTAGTCAAAAACGTTTTTGACTAAAACAGTTTTGCTCTTTCTGTGTGCGGCCACCCTAAAACAAAAAAAAATCAATAAATTATCTGTTATAATTAGCTGGCAATATGCCCAATTGAGCAAATTGTCAGCATACACTATGGGCATATTGTTGACACATGATGATTAATACATTTTCTTAAATTATAAAAACATTTTGAATAATAATATATTTTATTTTTACTTACATTTCAAGTACTCTATGGCAAACTAAAATCACTTAATGCCGTAGACAAATTAAAACGTTAAAGTTCAAAACAGAGGTGAAAACTGACGTCAATTTTTATAAACACGCTCTTAAAAACCACGTACAACTTGACTGCACTACGGCAAGCTCACAACTAACCTTGAGGAGGTCAGTCACGGGCTTAGTTATATTAGGCGTTCAGTGTGTCCAGCGCCTCCTTCCCCGAATATCAAATATTAAAGCAAAACATGGAATTGGGCATATTACCAACATGGGCATATTGTATTCAGGTACCTTAGACCATAAGCCTGTTATGGTCTATGCCATGTTCTGTTAGGGTTTCTATGAGTTCTGTGCGTTTTACTCTATCAAACGCTTTTTCGTAGTCGAAAAAGACAGAGAAACACGTCTTCTCGTTGATCTCGGCATTTTAGTAGTAATATCTGGAGGCCAAATAATGCTTCCCTCGTACCAAGCCCCATACGAAGTGCATATTGATTGTCGCTCAGATTTCTTTGGCATTTGCTGTATATCCGTCCGTTATGTACAATTTTGAGTAAAATTGTCAGAAAATGGTTCATCAGGCTAATTAATCTGAACTGTGAGCATCTATTTGCTTTATTTTTCTTGGGTATAGGTATAAAAATGTCGATCCAAGCCAGTCTTCTGGGAAGATTCCAGTGGTATATATTTTGTTAAATAGTAGTGTTAAGGACTGAGAATTTTCTTCATTGATTAGTTTTATCATCTCTACATATATTTCATCTGGACCTGACGCCTTTCGTGGCTTTGCCGTAGATTGTTTTTGTAACTTCCGATGTTAATATATCAAGTATTGTGTCTTGTACTATATTCATTTATGGTTCTGTTCTCTCGTTATCAAACAGATCTTCGATGTATTTTTCGCATATATTTCCTAAATTTTCTGGGCTAGATACTATTTGGTTGTTATCTACTAGATTTGTTGTAGTGAATTTTTTTGTTCATATTTGTGACTACCTTAATGTTTTTGCATGCATTAAAGTAGTCATGTTTTTTTAGTAATTCCCTTAGTTCCTCACATCTGCTGTTCAACCATTCTTTTTTGGCCTGATGTTGTTTCGGATGGTTCTCTGGGTTTCTTTGTATTTTACTTCTCCTGTCATCCATGTATTATTTGTTTTTCACGTGTTGTCTTGTAGTTGTTATGTTTGTATAGTTGTGATTGTTGTTTTGAAGGTGTGCCAAATACTTTCTACTCATTATTCTGTTACCGAGGGCACTTCACTGGATTTTTCTTTAAGTGTATCATTGAGTATTTTCTCTATCTCTGTCTGTACTGCTGAATCTTTAAGTTTTCGAGGTTAGGTTTTATCTTCTCTCTGCGTGATTTTCTTCAGTTTACTTGAGATTTTACCGATAACAGAATTCTGGTCCGAATCGAATCTATTGCTGCTATGGTTATATCGTCCGCATATCCTATTATTTGTACTGCATTCTTGTTTATAATTTCTGTTTGACAGCTTTTGTATTACCTTGTCTAGTGATAGAATAAATAGTACCGTTGAGAGAGCATCTGCTTGTCTTATTTCATGTTTTTATTTTTATTATTCCTGTTCTCTCTCTTCCAATCTCTATTATTGCTTGTGAATCTCACATTGTCATTTCTATCACTTATAATTTTATTTGCTATATTACTCTCTTATAAAATCCACAAGGAAAAATTCCTGTAGCTGGCTGTATACCACGTATAACAAAAAGAGGTTAGTCTTTGTAAATGGGTATATTTATTTAAAAAACCCTTAAAAGGGTCACATCAATAAAACAAACGTTTTCGGACCACACAGTCCATCATCAGGTTTTAAAATCGAAAAATGCTAGGTCACAATGCCTGAGCCACCAAAATACTAGAGTAAAAACCCTTTAAATTACATTTAGTTATGAAAGATTGTACATTGTGTTGTAAAATAACTGTGATGTTCAGTATTAAATTAAATTTGACTAGAGGTAACACATGGCTCAATCGAGTTCCAGAGCCGGTGAGAGAGAACCTCTACACTCGGAGAACAGCTGGGAACTCTCTTATAAGTCTTGGATCATTTTTATTCTGTTGGGTGTGTCAAACGCCTGTTTAAAAGTCTTCTTCTTCTTCATGTGCCTTGTCCGTTCCGAACGTTGGCAATCAACATGGCTATTCTGACTTTGTTTACGGCAGATCTGAATAGTTCAGCAGATGACAATCCGAACCATTGCCGCAAGTTTTGGAGCCACGAGTGTCTTCTCCTCCCTGGACCCCTTCTGCTGTCTATTTTCCCTTAAACGATCAGCTGTAGTACTCTATATTTATTATGTCTCATAACTTGACCCAAAAGTCTAGGTTTAAAAGTCTAGGAAAAGTATATGCGTTTCTCCGTTGTGCTCGTATGTTTTCTCTATCACTTGTATTAGCATATGTATAGTATCTATCGTGGATCTTCCTTTTCTTAAACCGTAATGGCAATCCCCTATGCTTTGTTCTGTATATATGGTTAGTCTTTAATTGTACCAGTCATTACTTTTTATGTTACATTCAGTAAATTAATTGCTCGGTCGTTTTTGCATATTCTATGGTCTCCTTATAATTGTCATTATAATTCGCTTCTTCCATTCTTCGGGCATTATTTCTTTGCTCCATATATTCTGTGTGAGTTCATAAATCTTTCTGTAGTACCTCCCCACCGTATTTTATAAGTTCTGCACATATTCCGTCTTCTCTCGCTGTTTTACCGTTTTTAAGTTTGCATATTTTCCCTTTCACTTCTGTATAGGTCAATCCTTCCTCTTCATCATCGTGTTCTGTGTTCGTTACTGTTTTTCTTTCTTCTTTTTATCCGTTTCTTGATATATTTCTTCGAATAATTCTGCCATTGTTCTGCTTTTATAGCTATATATTAGCTGTCTGAAATGATAAAGCAGAACCTAGGATATAAGGTTTTAATCAATATAAATTGTATACATGTTAACAAGTGACACAGTGACTTCTGTCAAACACTGACAACATAAAGTTGCCTACAATATTCAGAGTCTACAGCCAAGCAATACCAAGAGGTTAATATCACATCACTGTCCGTTTTCAGTTAGGTACCTAGTTTTAAGTATTGGTACAATGGCTTTGAGTTGTGTCTTTTATTTTCTGGTTCTATCTCTAATTTCTTCTACTTTTTGTTTTTTTTTTCGATTTAAATAATTTCTTTATCTTTTGCATTTTCCACTACTAATTGGGAATATATGGATGATAAATAAAAGTCAAGGCAGTACATCAAAGATTCTTTTATTTCAGTGTACGTCTACGACAAAAATACTGTTTTATAATAAACATTTACATCTTGGTATTTTGCTTTGAAAATTAAGTCGGTTATGTTCTACATGTTATACATAGCAAAATTATTGTTTTAATTCTTTTATCACATCTAGCTTTCCTAAATACTGAAGATGGGAAAAAGTCGAAAGTAAAGACTACTTTTAAGAACATATTCAAGATTTATTAACATCATAAAAAGAATTATTTTTATGTAACCAATCTACAAGATATTATTCTCGCGTTTTCTTAAAATGCCGCCATTTTCTCTTTATTCGAATGATCTTTTAGATAATCTGTTCTTGGGACTACATTAGTGATATGAAATTTGATGTACACAATAGTCAAAAGATGTATAAAACTATTGTATAACTAAATGTATATGTGGGTGTAGCAAGTCAGAGTTTTTTCCAATGTAACAATTGTCAAACAGTTAACATGTTATATATTAGAAAACAAATCAATATAGATACCTTTTTTGGCAATTCAAAATATTCTTTAACCACATAGGGATCATACACAAAATATTAGGAGAATGCAAAATAGATTTGTAGGTGATACAGAATTGATTTCTGACTATCTAGAATGGTAAAAATATGTGAAGTAAACAAAAGAGTGCACATGATTATACAGACCATAAAAATGATTTTACACATAGTTCCTAATAAATTTTATGTATGATTTAATATTGCTAATGATTTGTTTTGATGAGAAAGATTGTGGTGTTATCCCTTAAATATTAGAATTCACATATATAAAATATTATAATTCATACTCGTGTAACATTTAGCATCTTATTTATATAAATATATTTAGTAATTTGAATCGAGGACATTCATAAATAACATACTCTAATTAGAATTGGTAGTCAGCACTATTGCCGATCACCACATGCTTGGCGTAGGTCATGAACAAACTTGACATACTAATAAGTAAACATTTGCTGATATAGCAACGACTACTATAAAAGTCCCAACAATCATTCTCTCGAAAAATCTTAATTAATGTACCGTCAAAATGGCAAGTTAATGCCGCATATAGTCAGCGTCAATTAAGTACTGAAATATTTGGATTAAGTAACATTAAAGAGTGTACAGTAGTGTTAAATAAATGGTTAACTAAGTTACAACAAGTTATTTACCACCCCACGACATAATTATTACATGGCGATCCTAAAGTGGTAGAAACCAGGAATCTTCATCCAGAGAAGATGAGAAGAAAATCCCACTGGAAGTTTAGATGGAAATTTGCATACTAGATGTTATATGGAATCAATGCATGTCGAAATTGGAAAATGCATCAATAGATTAGAAAATTCCCGCCATATTCCGGTCCAAACCCACCAGGAGCCCCGCGACAGCATCCCAGCTCATGACTACGGAAAATGGATAAATGGAGAATGGACAAAGGTGAAGTGATAAGGACCATATGTTAAATGTATTATGTGAGTAAATTTATTTTTTTTATCCTTTATATATAAATACAGTCTAACAAATTGAAATTAATAATTATTACTTGAGAAAGTTATTAGAAATATAAAGGATTTAACTAGTTCAGAATGTTGAATATACAATTTTTATTGCTTTGAAAGTAGAGTATATAATTTATTTTTAAGTTTTCACTAAATAACTATTTATATTGTTTTAACGAAACAAATGTGTCATACATTTTTATTTGCTTAAGAATATTTATATTTGACCATGAAAATACACCGACAGATCGGAAATATTAGATATAACGATATACGATACGATATAAATTTGCTTGGATCACAAATTCTATAAGTAATATACACGAAGAAATTTAATATGACTTTATTTAACTATTTAAATTAGGATATTTAGAATTATTGTTACATTTATAAGGAAGGATATAATTTAGAAGAACTTTTAAAGACAATTGACCATGGCGTCAGAAAAATTTTCATTGCGTTGGAACAATTTCCACGAAAATATAAGTTCTGGAATAAATGCATTATGGAAGACTCAAGACTTTGTAGACGTAACGCTTTCAGCACAAGGAAAATGCATAAAAGCGCATAAAATTGTTCTTTCGGTTTGTAGCCCATATTTTAAGAAAATTTTTATGTCAAATCCCTGTCAACATCCGATAGTAATTTTGACAAACGTGACTTACGAAGCACTAACAGACTTACTACAATTTATATACCATGGAGAAGTACAAATTAGACAAGAAGATTTAAATACCTTTATTGAAACGGCCGAATCATTGCAAATACAAGGACTCACTGGAGATAGAAAAGTCGTAAACGATAATAGCATTATGGAAATTTCGGACAAAGAATATACACACAATGTAGAAGATTTCAAGCCAGTTTCTTTACCTATGACAAAGAAACAACAACCTATAAAGAAGGAAAAACATAACGACACAGAGCAAGGCATAAGTATGGCTCTTACAATCAACGAATTTTTAAATATCGCAAGCAAGGTGTTACCCAGCGCGTTTGATGGAAAAGCAGGTAAACTGCAGTCATTTTTAGATGCACTAGAACTACTTGAGAAAATAGCGATAGGACACGAGGAAACAGCGATAACATTAATAAAGACAAGATTAACTAATAACGTTATAACTACAGAAGATACAATCGCAAGAATAGCAGAGGCACTGAAGAGAGAACTGAGAGGCGACAGTCCGAAAACGATAATAGCTAAATTGGCGAAGAAAAGACAAGGACATAAAGATGCAGAGGTCTATGCATCTGAAGTTGAAGAATTAGCGGAACAGCTAAAAGTTGCATACGTAGAGGAAGGAATGCCATTGGAACTAGCGAAAAAATACACAACAGAGGCAGTAGTAGCTACAATGAAACATAATGCCAGCGCAGACAAAGTCAAGATAATATTAGAGGCAGGCAACTTTACAACCCCACAAGAGGTAATGTACAAATTTTTATCGATCGACGAGACAGAAGATAGACAAAGAAGAGTGTTAAATTACAGGAACAAATACGATTTTGATATGAGAAAAGAAAGTAAGAATGCAATACATGGATATTATAAAAATAAATTCGAAGAAAGAAGAGAATATAGGAACAATAATTATAGAAATATAAGTGAATATAAAAGACATGATACGAGGATATATCGTAATAGAAACAGAGGAGATTGGCAATCACAACGAAGAAGAAATAATAAACAATGGACACAGGTGAGATGCCACAGAAATAGAGGCACAGCGAGAGCATATTACGCACCGCATGCGAACACGAATACAGTGACAGAAGAAGATTTTTTTTAACAGAAATGTAGACAAACTGGATATGGTTCGACCTTAATGGTTAGAATCTACGTCGAGCAGGAGGCTGCTAAGAGGATAAGCTAGGGTGGTACTTGAATCCCAACCCGCTAAGAGTCCTGCGGCTCCAGCACAACAATACAGTAACTACATAATGGATTAAAATGGAAAAACGAATTTGGAATTATGATTTTTTTTTTAATGAAGTAAATGGAAAATTATTGAAAAAGAAGTTTGCCACAATAAAGAACTTAGAGGAAATTATATTACAACATAAAACCACAAGCAAACGGTAAGAAAGGTACTAAATAATAGGGAGGCGCATATACTACCAATTTTGTCTTTTGGAGCAAACCGAGTCTCACCAAGACTGAGTATTCGGGTCAAAAACAAAATCAAATGGTTAGGAAAATGAGCAATAAGATATAGAGATATAATAGGAAAAAGGAAATAAGATATTGAAAAATGAAGAAATATACATATGCGAAGTACCAAAATCGTAGAAGATGAATATAGTATGAATGAATATAAATAATGAATATAATATATACAATTAGTGTATTTATATGCAAGAGAAGAAAAGATGTTGAATAAAATAAGTACGCACACAGGCGGAAAAATGAAGAACAGATTATTTTGAAAAGTATATGTCAATATTAGTACATATTAGGCGAAATTAATTTCGAGATCGAACCGATACAAAATACAAAATACAGAAGAAACAGTTATAGTAATATAGAAACCAGAAGTTGCGAAGGAATTTACAGAAGAATTAATAGATAAACCGATTAAGATTGTGTTACCTATAGGAATCATAAATGTAAATAATCGAGAAATATAAATTAGAAGATAGATAACCAGGAAAATTTTATATATTTTATATGGAAGGAACAAAACAAAAGAGAAAAAAGTCGAACAACTATTAAGCACAGTAAAAACCATCAATATTTGAAGAAAAAAGGCCCATAAAAAATTGCAAAATATGCAGATATTTTTATTTTTTCGGAAAAAGACCCATATATACAAAGAAAATGTTACTTTGCAAAAAGATACGAAATCAAACCGTACTCATAATATTTTATTATGATAACAAAACGCAGTATTCCTAGTATAAACATTACATAACGACATTAGGTTAATTTAATAGCCGACTTACTATTAGATATTTGATATAGTTGCATGGTAAGCAAGGTCATCAATTATGAAATGAGTACAATATAACTGAACAGGTTAATTATTTATTAATATGACCCGTATATTTAAAATTTTATTTACGATGCCAGAAGAACTAACAAGTATGGATTTTATTTTTCGACATAGACGGAAAATCGATGAATAGAAATATGTTCGTATTTTTGCTAGAAGAGGAACTCTTAGGACATAATATTTCGAATAAACAGACACCGCAGAATGCAAAAGAAGCAAAGCGATTGTTGCATTTGCAAATTATTATAGAAAACATGTCATCAATTTTACAGAAATAGCCGCACCACGTAACAGACTATCTAGAAAAAATAAAGTTTAATGGACTACTGAATGTCAAGAAGCATTTATTAAGCTCAAGACATATCCCCGTTAGCTAATAAGCCCCGTTATATAATTCCCCGATTTATCGAAGAAAAACAAATTTAGGTTAAGAATTTATGCTTCAGAAATAGCATTAGGAGACAAATATGAATGCAGAAGATTATAAAGGAAATGATAATAATGAAAAATTAGAATAAGAAGAGATGAAAAATAAGAATCAGCCAATTCTTAATGAAATACGAAGAGAAAAATAATAATTTTTTTTAAGAAAGTATAAAAGCTTGTATAGTACAAGATAAACATAATTCAATCAATACATAATATAGTACAAGATAAGAAGACCAAGGAGAGTTATAAGTACCGACTTCCACATGTTACAGGAAGGTTATGGAAAAATAAATAGGATATATATTAAATACAGAAATATAAGGAAATACTATTTCTGGAACGAATTACGAAGAAATGTTGAGAAATAAGTGAAATGTGAAGAGATGCGACGACTGCCAAAGGCATAAGCACTAAATCATAAACAAGGAATGGAAATGTACATGGATGAAAATGGAAACAGATATACTGACGTACAATGCGAATTAAGCAACTACGCAGAAGAATATGTAATAGAAAATGAAACAGTAGCCAAATCATTGGTAGAAAAATTTATCTTGAGGTATGGAGTACCCAGAAAAATAATAGCAGACCAAGGCACAGATTTTATAGCTAGAATAATTAAGGAAGCAATACTTTGCTACAATTAGAGTCAATGGATATACTCGTAATATATACAGGTACTTTTGAATGCAAATAATATATAGAGATATTTTTAAATGAATATAATGTGTAAATATAGTTTTAAGTTCGTACAATATATGTTTTTAAATGTGTATAGCAAAAAGAAAAATGTTAGACTGTATAGTAGGTAAACAAAATAAATAGGGATAAAAGAATGAATAGATAAAATGACAAAACTTTATTGTGAGATGTCAAAGTGACTAATCGTGTATATGTGAAAACAAAACAATTACTTGGTACTAAGAATCATAACAAGAATTAATGCAAGCATTAATATAAGAATAATTATAAGATTTTATTATTATAAATTTATTTATTATGTAAAATATGTAAAGGTTATTGTAAAAATTATGTGCACATAAGAGGGGGTAATATCAGGTAATAATATAATCTAAATAATTTAACGTAAGGTAAGAGAAAACGTACTTAAAATATTGAACTAATATGCGAGTAAGGCATAATGAAGAATACCAGATAGCATATCACAAGGGAACAATTAGGGTAACCTTATAATATGCTGAGGTTAGGCTAGGTTAGGTTACTAAATTTTTTCTAAATGTAAGGAAATATATACCAACATTTGTATAAATATGTATACGGTAGCATAGGTAAACAGTACTTATTTGAGGTTGCAAAATTTCTCTTTTTCCAAAGGGAAAGAGAGAGAGGAATGAGACAGTTGCAAAAGAGAAATTTTTTTCCGTAATGCCACACCACACCATCCGGGGGATGGTGTGGTGTTATCCCTTAAATATTAGAATTCACATATATAAAATATTATAATTCATACTCGTGTAACATTTAGCATCTTATTTATATAAATATATTTAGTAATTTGAATCGAGGACATTCATAAATAACATACTCTAATTAGAATTGGTAGTCAGCACTATTGCCGATCACCACATGCTTGGCGTAGGTCATGAACAAACTTGACATACTAATAAGTAAACATTTGCTGATATAGCAACGACTACTATAAAAGTCCCAACAATCATTCTCTCGAAAAATCTTAATTAATGTACCGTCAAAATGGCAAGTTAATGCCGCATATAGTCAGCGTCAATTAAGTACTGAAATATTTGGATTAAGTAACATTAAAGAGTGTACAGTAGTGTTAAATAAATGGTTAACTAAGTTACAACAAGTTATTTACCACCCCACGACATTAATTATTACAAGATCAACAGAACAAGCTCTGATGAAGTTCGACAGGAGATATCAAATTGTTTAGCAATAAATTCTAAGGAACAGATTAACGTAAGAACAAAACACCAAGACGAATACTAGAAAAGACAAAGGAATGTGGTACCTATTTACACATGACATATCTTTATTGATTTTAAAGTTGTTTATGGAAGCATAAAAGG
This sequence comes from Diabrotica balteata, assembly GCA_918026665.1. Taxonomy (NCBI): domain Eukaryota; kingdom Metazoa; phylum Arthropoda; class Insecta; order Coleoptera; family Chrysomelidae; genus Diabrotica; species Diabrotica balteata. The sequence goes on from OU898278.1 coordinate 169,195,897, forward strand.
AAGGCTCTTTGTTAGGTTAGGTATAGTTAAGGTATGTCTTTAGAATAAAAGAAGGAAGACCAAAAGGTTTTTGGCAGATATAAAAGTAGATCTATAGGTATTGGGAATAAGGACATGGAGAATATTAGACTTGAATGTGGAAGGATCTTTTAAGAGAAGCCAAGGTTCAATGAAATTAAAGTACAAAATCGATCAGCAGTGTTTGTTTTCTTTGGAGATTGTTTTGTCCCACAGTACACTATTTAATTGCCTGATGGCTTCTCTTCCCTGGTTATTTCTATGGTTAATTTCTTCCTCCAATTTGTCATACGTCACATAAAAAATGACGCAAATAAATGGGTGGCATTTTTGGCTTATCTTGCAAAAAATTGTATTGATAATTTATTATTTATTATCTATCATAAAATATTACTGATTAATTTAAAAAAGTGTTTAAAATAAATCCATTTATTTGGAATTGTTTAGAATCAACATGTACTTATTTCTACTTTTCGACTTTTTCCCAAATTCCCTCTAAATGTATACATTAGCTACAAAAATAAGAAAACAGATTTGGCATTTATTTTCTACTACAGTGGAAAATGCTATATATTGTAGAGATTCTGCAAATCTATTGTTTTTAATAGTAAAGAGAGTTTTAAAATCTGCACACGAAAGTAGGTATTGTTGTAGTATTAAAAAGTGATAAGAAAATAGTTTCTCTTTTTTCATGCGATTGGGATTCGTCCAAAATGTTGTTTTCAAAAATATTATACTTGAATAATTTTATTTTAATCACATGAATGATCAAATATCATTCAAATATTTATTTTCAACAACCATGTGTTATTTTAACTAAAGATATTTTCCTTTATAACGCACCACAACCAATTTTTGGGCGTAGAAGTATCTCAGGTGTATCTGTAGATATAAAATGTACTATTATGTATCATCAATTTGCATCACATTAAAAAAAATACTTAATTTGCACTATTTTTTAATATTAATAGAGTGTTCGAAACAATTTGATGCGAAGAAAGGAAGAGAAAAGAAGAAAGAAAAACAATATTATATGATTACATACCTGCCTAATATCTCAATCAAACCTGAAAACTTCACAGAAGAATATACTGTAAGATGAGAGCGGCGGTAAGTAAGATTCTTTTAAACGTTAAGTAGCTAAGGGCTAACGCATCTTTACTGTTCCCAAACCCCAATTTATTCTCTTTTAGCTACTTAACATTGAAATAATCTTAGTTACCAACTCCCTCATCTAACATGGTGATCCTGGTGATATTGGCACAAGAGTTATGGAGGGAGACATCCAAGGCGAGTGTGTGGTTAGAACTGCTATATTTATACTTTGAATGTCAGGTATTTTGTAACAATTAATGTAGTTTTATTAGCCATAAACATATCATTTCAATAATATGCTAGGTCTATCTAGGAAAGAATAAATTAAAAAGTTCTAAACACACATCTGCATCAGATGTCTCCGTAACATCATGATACTTGGATTAGGCAGCATAATGCAAACTAAAATTTATCTTTAAGAATAAAAATTAATGTACAAAATTTCCATTAGGAATATAATTAGAAATAGAAATACAGCGAAGAGTCCAAATGCGTGGCCATGTGACAATAATAAATGACAGCAGGTGAATGAAGGAGATACTCAAATGACTGATTACTGATAAAAAATGTAGAGAATGATCCTCTAGACCACTTTAGGTGGAAGACCGATTATTATATTCGGTAAGTTTGAGGTTTTTTAAGACAATAAATATATTGCCAACTGTTGCTTTCTCTCCTGACATTGTACAAAGTCCTTCGTTGGTGAATGTGTATTCAATTTGTTTGGAGATCCACACTGGTACCTGCCTGACTGTGTAATATATAAATCTCATCTTCTTCCTGGATTTGTGTAAGTATCTGGATAGTTTGCCAGTGCTTAGCGTAGTTGATCGCCTTAGGTTCTATGATTTTGCTGAACTTTTTAGTTCGAAACACGTTTATCATCATTAATTAATCTATATTTGTCCACTGCTGAAGGTAGGCCTCCCCTAAAAATGTCCATATGTTTCTATATTAAGCTTCTTGTACCAAATGTGTGGTGGTGCGCTTTATATTATCCGTCCATCTAGTCGGTGGTCGTCCTCTGCTTTGATATGTCTCTTGTCTTGTTCGCAATTCCAGGGTCCGTGTCTCCTACTTCAATGTGACAACATGTGGCCACTTAGCCATGGCTATTTTTTCAACCGTATCCTTGATTCCTGTTCTTCTTAGTATTAGGTTTGGTACTTTATCTCTAATGGTAATACCTAATATTGATCTTTTCTTAGCGTATTGTGTAACTCTTTATTTATTGTTCCTTTTGTCAGAGACAATGTTTCTGCTCCATATGTACAGTAAAACACATTGATTAAAAAACTTTCTTTAAAAAAAAAATACTCGAATATTAGATTTTGAAATGTTGTTCAATCTGCCAAAGGCAGCCCATGTTAGAAATATTATTACTGACTGTTGCATTTAAAAAAATTGTTTTTAAACTATGGTTGGTCTATCTCCCAAGATGAGAAACTATGTTCTTAATTCATGTTACATAGAAAGTGTATAATTTTAGTAAAAATATATGGAAATATAGTTTTTGGCAGTGGACGTAAAAATGCACGACGCTTTTAGAAGAACAAGATAGCTTTGGCTGTTTTTTAGAAGAGTAATTCCAGCAATAATCGACACAAGTCGGTGGGGTCACCCTCTCCGATTTGTCTAAAATTTTACACACATGTTGCACTAAACAAAAAAACATGATTGTCAAATTTACAGACCTTAATATTCAAAATGGCGGCCGTGGTGCGCTATTGAAGTTTCACGCTTTTTATCAATTTTTTTCGTGTTTCGCCGATTTTTTTAGTACAGCGAGCTAAATATACTTAAACAAATATCCACTATATGTTTTCCAATGTAAAATTTCCAGCTGAACACGATCCCGGTGTCAGAATTGTCATATGACGTCATGTAAAGCCACAAAATGCGAAACAAAGCGCTTTTTTTTGAAAAATTCATATCTCAAAAACACCCTCTTTAATTTTTTTCAAATTTTCACAAAAGACGCCTTAATACAAGTACTTTCGAATAAAAGTTGTGTCAGAAATCCTTTTTATATGTTTGAAGAGGTTGCGCCCCAAAGAAGTCCAAAAAACGCGATTTTCCCGCCTGTTTTAGCGCGTTTCCTTCGGTTTTCAGCTTCCAAATAACTTTTAGAGGTTTTCTGGCAACGAATTCGAATTCTACGGAAAATTTTATACAAAAAATGACTATTTTGAATTTATTTACCACCGATTTTACCGTTTTATAGGGGGCAACACAATATTGACAAATTTGACAATCATGATTTTTTGTCTAGTACAACATGTGTGTAAAATTTCAGCCAAATCGGAGAGGGTGACCCCACCGACTTGTGTCGATTATTGCTGGAATTACCCAGAATATTTATTCAACTTTTACTATTAATTTAAACATGTCTTTAAAATATTGTAACTCATACATGAAGATGGCCATACATATCAGACGAACTACTTGACACACATGTTCGGATGGAAAACGAAAGACTATCCAAAAACAAAAATCCAAAAGCAAAGTTTCGAATATCTTTTATCAGACAATTTACCGACGTTCATAGGTGCTTTTATCAATTCATTTGAATAAAATATTTTCAAACACGTTTTTTGAAAAAAACACTCCTTTGGATTATAAATCCAAAATCTTTTTATCTATATCGCTTATTATATTACGAAAATGTTGTAGTTAAAAACACTTTCTTAGTATTTAATAGATAAACAAGTTGGAGATGAACATATTTACAAAGAAAAACCGTTTGGACAATCTAAAACATTTTTAAAGGTGTTCTTGTTACATATATTAACTACAATCTACATTTTAAATGAGAATCTCAATTTTTAATATGAAATGAAAAAGACAGTAAAGATTAGATTTCACGTACAAATCGTCTATGTATCTGTTTATACGTATTTTGGCCTAATAGGCCTCATCAGAACAGCTATTCATAGGCGTTCTCAACGTGAAAAATAAATCTTTTCTGTCTTTAAGAAGCAACATTAAAATAGCTTCGACATTGACGCAATAGCGACATCTGATAATAAATCCGTAAAATAGTTTCGAAACCAATTCAGATTTCTGCTTTAATCTGAACCTTCTAAAAATTGCATGGTAAACAGACGTTGATAAAGATGTTAAAAGAGACATGGAGAATCTAAAATTTTCTGAAAAATAAATCTTTTCTGTCTTTAAGAAGCAACATTAAATAGAATGGCATTGGAATGCAAATTTTAGATTCCCCATGTCTCTTTTAACATCTTTATTAACGTTTGTTTATCTTGCAATTTTTAGAAGGTTCAGATTAAAGCAGAAATCTGAATTGGTTTCGAAACTATTTTACGGATTTATTATCAGATGTCGCTATTGCGTCCATATCGAAGCCATTTTTATGTTGCTTTTTAAAGACAGAAAAGATTTATTGTTCACGTTGAGAACGCCTATGAATAGCTGTTCTGATGAGGCCTATTAGGCCGAAATACATATAAACAGATACATAGACGCTTTGTACGGGAAATCTTTACTGTCTTTTTCATTTTATTCGGATCTATTCTGTATGAGTACAGGAAACCAATTCGCTAAGTATTTCTGCTTAGTTGAAGAGACATGTCGTGGAATGCAAATTTTAGATTCCCCATGTCTCTTTTAACATCTTTATCAACGTCTGTTTACCATGCAATTTTTAGAAGGTTCAGATTAAAGCAGAAATCTGAATTGGTTTCGAAACTATTTTACGGCTCAATTTTTAACTTCATAAAAACCTTTTATACAATTTTTTCTTAGGAAAAAATAGAAAAGGCAGTTTAAGTTTGAGAGTCTAAATTTAATATTAACAATTCCAGCATTCGTGCTTTGATAGCATTTGATTGTATTTGTTTCTGCGTAATTTTCTTTTTAATTTCGTTGTTTGGGATTAGGTATGGTCACAAGTTCGAGCTTAGCTCAGCTTAGCTCGAGGTTCAGGTCGTTAGACAAACCTCTCTTATTTCCCTCATTATCTTAACAAAATATTGGTTTTTTTCTTAGTCCATCATGCCTTAATGTTGAGAACACGTAACATCTAAAAGCGTTTATGTTCTCAATTGCTTTGAAAAATCGGAGCTGCAATGAACCTATCGCATTTCTCTCAAAAAATGTCTGGCTGTTTCGATTCTTGTTCTAATTTCTTTTATTTGTTCATTGTTGTGTGCTGTCTATACTTAGTGTTCGCTATAATCGTCCTACCATGAGGAAAACGCGCGGTGTGGTGGATAAATGTGGGTCCGCCGATACAGTAAACAATCAACTAACACTCGTACGTAGACGAAACGCAAGATCTGATGAAAACATCACCACTATCGATGAGAGTGTGGAGGAAAATCCGAGGCAGTCGATTTCATGTCACTCAGAAGAACTTTGCCTTTCACACACCACAACTTCGTTAATTTTGGGTGATTTCGGCCTACAGTCTTACAAAGTTCAACCGACACAGGAGATGAAACTAAATTACCATAGAAAACGACGTGTGTTTGCTGAATAGGCTTTGAAGAAATTGGAAACTGACACTAATATTGATCGAAAAATTATATTTTTAGTTATGAGACCCATTTTTGGATAAACGGGTACGTCAACAAACAGATTTGTCGAATCTGGTACGATACCAATCCAGATGATATGCAAAGGCGTCCCGAAAAGTCACTTTTGGTGTGGATTTTGAATGGCAGAGACGTTTGCATAATTACAAATTTGTATTGGAATCAAACAACATCAATTTTAGTAGATGATTTGCACTTTCTGAAAAACAAGAAGGAATAATTGTGAACGGTGAGGTCATCAATAATTTGCGATATGAAAACGACACAGTACTTCTAGCTTCTACTCAAGAAAATCTGTACATCTAGATTATATTAACATTACTTGACAGTGTCATTGAAAGCTATAAAGAAGTAGGTCTGGGTCTGAACATACGGAAGACCAAAATAAGTAGACAGTGATTAGATTAAATTAGAATTATATCTAGAATTGATCAGACCAGAGCCGCTTTTAGAAGAATATCCAAGATATTACGTAACAGAGACCAAAAATTGGCATTCTAAATATGCCTACTTCGCTGCTACGTGTTCTCGGTAATATTTTCTGGTGTCGAACCTTGGACTGTGAATAAAAGTGATCTAAATCGCCTTGAGGCTTTCGAAATGTGGTGTCATAGAAGAATTTTAAAAGTTTCTTGGATGGAGAAGATTTAAATCTTTACACTACCTGACGATAGAAACCGAAAATGATGAAAGCTATGATGGTAACCAACGTTCTGAAAAGACGTGGTACATGAAGATCATCGGTCCGTGTTTCTTGGAGACAATGTTGCTCAGGACCTCACAGTCAACGGCGAACAGTGTAGGTCGATGATTATAAACTCCTTTTGATATTAACGACATGTAGATTTAACAGCACTACGTCTCACAAGTATGGTTAACTCACGTGAGATGATGTGAACTTCCCACGAGAATGTACGATTTTTCCTATTAGACTTTTTCTTGTAGGTTTTTTTTAACTCGCAGATCTATGTGAATAAAACACAAACTATAGCGGCCCCTGAAGCCAATATAATCATTGCCAGTGGTTTATTTCTCTGTTTTCTATTTGTCAGTGGTTAAATATCGTGGATCTGATGATGGTTTGGTTTTGATGGCGTTGTTCCTTGTAATCAGTATGCATACATTGGTGTGGTTTTTAGGACAACGAAGAAGTATTAGCAATAAATAAAAAGAATAATTTAAGTTGCTTGTGCTTTCCAGATGTTGGCGGCCATAATGGCTATCTTTAATTTGTTTTCCGGAGTAGGTAACAGCTCAATGTTGTATCATTTCTGTAAATTTTGCAGCAAGGAAATACGTTTTCTTCTTGGTTCCATTTTGTCATTTACCTTCTCTTGGAGAATCACATTAGAGAATTAATACAAGGAAAATATTAGACTGTCTAAACAATATACTATGGAGCGCCAAAATAGGACAAACACGAAAACATAATAATAACAATTACACTTTTAGAAGGGTCAGTTGAAATAATTAAATTCAAAAATGGATAAAATGGATAAATGGATAAAAGACTCCTGAAAAAAAATTATGGAATAGATACACCAAACTAAGGAAAATGAGGAAGACTCCAAAAATATTGGAGAGAAGGAATAACACTATGTATGTGCCATCAATGTTTCCGCTACTAATATCTAACGCAAATTTTATTCTTAAGGTTTTAAGCTGACTCATCTTTTATACGATAGATCTCTTTTACATTGTTGTATATACAGCCAAAAACGACGCATTGTTGAAATATATACAGAAATACATAACAAAAGTGTGCATAGTTTTAACAATTACAAAGATCATTAACAAATTTTAATTTTTTTTGCAAGGGAAGTAACAAAAATTTAGGAAAACAATATAAATACTTTTCCAATATACGTAACAACACTTTCAAAATCTTTAAATGCTAACTGTTAAATATTTATACAGGGTGGTCGAATAAAAATATGTACGTCTATTGCTATGACCGTTTTGTTTTATTGAACAATTTTTAATATATGGCTGATGCGGTTTTTTAATAGTTCAGCTAAAAATCACGTCATGATTATAAGCCAGTATATATGTGAAAAAATCAAAGATTTCACATAAAAATCTTATAAGTACAGGTTTTTGAACGTTCTAAAAGAGATACCTGATGGCAAATCTGAAGACGAAAAGCTGATCTTGCTGCGTCTTTTTAAACAACAAACAAAATTTTAAATAAAACATGTTATACAGTTTACAGATAAATGATTCAAATAAAAGCTGTGTTTCAAAGTGTTAATAACTTTATTTTTTGAATAGATATGTAATGCAATTAATGAATTATTGTAGTATTTAGCTAAATCAACCAAATAGTTTGTAGGTTATTCAAATTGTTTATCCCGGAGAGCGATTATTTAACCAACTGTATTTGTCGAAACAGTAACTCTAGATGTATTTTGTAAATTTCAATCGATTCTTTATATTAAAAAAATTTCAACTTTTTATAAAAATTATTATTAAAAAAACCATTTAGAAAAGTGTTGAAAAAGTTGATGTTTTAGCTTACCTATAAACATTAATAATATCATTAATATTTTAAATTAGGCTCAATGAAAAGATGATGAAAAAACACAGTTTTAAAGATAACAATGATCAATAGGAACCAAGATGACAATTTTTTTTCAAAATCATATTTCCTTTGTTTACTAACTTTAACCTGAAAATTGAACAGATTATAAACGATGTAAATTTTATGGTCTTATTTTATAGATGGCATATATCGAGGAGTAAAACGCACGTTAAAGTGATGGTACTCGTAAAATAACGCCTTTTCGGACTCCTTTTTTTTATTAGAATGGAACTTCAAATTGGAGCGAGCTGAAAAATTTGCAATATCTCGGTTTTTATAACATCTATTGTAAGGTAAAACTATCTATTGTATCCGTAACTGTCGGATGTAAAATCTGGCCTATTCAAAAAATTGAAATTCTTTTATAAATACGTTTGAGTTGGATAAACTTAAGTGAGAGCGCCCACCAAAGTGGCGTGGCAAATGGCAAGTGGCAGGTAGTACGCATCTAGCATGTTACTAAAAATGTAACCAATGGAAACGAATGATTTAGCGCACACCAAAATGATAGTGATGTCATACATTCTAATCATTCGTTTCCATTGGTTACATTTTAAATAACATGCTAGACGCGTGCTACTTGCTACTTGCATTGTATCGGATACAATGAAAGTAGATGGATGAATACAGAAACGTTTTATGAGTATGTAACTATTTTAATAAATGATTCAACGAAAAAAATATTAAGTGACCAGCTGTACTATTTTTGGATGAACATGTTAGCCATGTATCTCTGGCAGTGAGCGAGTTAGGTCGTGAAAATTGAATTTTTTTTGGTAGCACTGGTTCCAAATCCCATACGTATCAAGCAGCCGCGTGATGTTGCTTTATTCTGACTTGTCAAAGCTACATGGTGCAAAATAGTTAATAATTTCTAAACCTATTTTGAAAATAAATCTCCCATAAATTCTGATGAATCCTAGTTTGTCATTACTCCACAATTTCCAACGCTATTTAAAAATGTTTAATTCCCCATAAAAATATCTCAGACGTCCAAAAGAAAGGCTACAAAAAATAATTGACACCTACACGATTGCTGATGATTTTATGGAGTACCAGAGAAGAAAAGAAGCTGAAAAAAATAAAAAGGAAGCAAGGAAAAAACAAAAGCTTAAAGAAAAAAAAGCACCTAACCTTACGAAGAAAAATGCAGAATCTGATGGCAAGAGCACAAAAAAATAAGCTGTCAAATTAAACCTAAACATTGAGAATGAAAAAAAAAACAAAGAAAAGAGATAGATGGAGCAAATAAAAAAAGTTAAATTTTAAACAAAAATGTCTTTTTGATTTTGAAAAAAACATTTTCCAGGAGTAGTAGAAGAAATAACAGAAGATAAATTCAAAATCAAAGCTATGAAAAAAAAAATAGGATATGACCGAAGATGGCCAGAGACAGATTAAATTATTTGGTATGATTCAGAGGAAATTGTTTGTTTAATTGCACTGACTCTTTGCTCTTATGAAATAAATAAAAAAAACTGTTGCTAAGTAACTTATGAAAGTATTTTTTGTTGTTTTTTATTCTATATAAAAATTATGTTTTTGTGCCTCTGTATTTTTTATACCTACTTTGAAAATATTAAAATACATATGGTGGTTTTAAAAATTGGTACAGTTTAAAACAATAAAAAAAGATACTTTCTTTTGATAAACAGGTTGGAATTAAATCACCATTATACCGGAATTAATACTAATTTTTCAGCAAAGGCCGGAAATTTAAGTTTTTTGCATTTTAGTGAAAACATTTTTTTTGTTTTGGAAAATAAAAAACACATTTTTCATTTCTTTATTAATTATTTTAATAAAGAGACCATCAAGCTATCAAATATCCTTTAAATTCATTTTCTTTATTATTTCATTCCCTTAATATTTATGTCTAAAGACAAATATTCCAAAACTGTGCCATTATTAGGTCGTTTTAGCTTAGCATGTATGTTTTTAATTGCAATAGCACGATAAAATAATAAGAACTGCGCTATTTTCACCTCCCGGAAACATCGCATAATCCCGGAAATCAATTAATTAAATTTTTCCATAAAAAAGTTGAATTTAATGATTATTTCGTAGGAAATATTTAAATTGTATTGAATAATGTATATTATTTATACAAATATATAATACTTTTCTTGTAAAGTACAAAAGAATTCGTTTCAAAATTTATTATAAAACCATTTATTCAGGCAGTGTAAAAAATTAAAATATACATATTTGTAGTATTAATTTATAATTAATATTATATATTTATATAAATAATAAACATTAATTTTATTAAAAAATAAATATTTCTTACGAAATAATAGTAAAATTCACCAGATGAAAGTAAACCAGTTGTTATTACTTTCTCGAGCTACCCCAATTAAAAAAATGAATGCTCTGCGACCATAGAAGACGAGATATTGCAATTTTTTCCAGCGCGCTTCAATTGAAGCTCCATTAAAAACGTTCTCCATTCCATTTCAACGAAACTGTATTTTAGGAGTACGATCACTTTAACGGGTTATAACTTTTTACACCTTATCTGTATATGCCATCTATAAATTGAATCATAAGATCTAGATCTTCACTTATAATCTGTTCAATTTTCAGCTATCTTGGTTACTATTGATCATAGAAGGTTCTTTTTTCTGAAAATTGTGTTTTCTACCATCTTTTCAGTGAGTCTATTAACAAGCGCGTGACATGAGAAATATGAAACTTATTAAAAACGTTTCGAATAATGAAACAAATTATTACAAATTTAAAAAATAGTTCGATAAGCTGTAATATTTCAGCACCTTCTGGATCACATCCCAATAAAATCAAACCTACTTTTATGGACCACCCTTTACATTAATCTTCTCTATAGCTTACTAATAAATAAATTTTACAAGCAAATTAAAAAACTTAACTATAACACGACCCACGGCCGAAGTAAAGAGAGATTCCGAAAATGAAAATTTCAATAATACAAATTAAATAAAAGTGAAGGCCGTCAGTCGCTATCACAATTCGCGAGTATCCTTAAAACACGAAAATATTTACATAATATCTTTTTCTCCTACTAATTCCGTTCCACGTTATTAATAACAAAAATATACGTCTTTAACAAACGATCAAGTCATTTTGCTGTTGATACTAATAAAGGAAACAATTATTATTTAGAAAAATAAATAAAAAATATTCGAATATCTAATGTGACGTTAAGAAACATCCTCAACTAACAATTTTAATCTTCAGAAATGTACAGTTTGTCAAATGTAGGAGACAATGTTTAAATATCTCAATTTGGAAAAAGAAAACAATATTGACTGCACAAAATTATGAACCAAAATATAATTTTTATAGATAAATGTAAGCCGAATAAAATTTTTGAAAGTCTAACAGGCAAATAATGAAAATAGTCATGCGCATGATCGGTTCGTACAGATGTCCGCCAAAAATGTTTCGTGACGGATCAGCAGCTTTTATTTTAAATTACGTTCCACTAGTGTCAGTAACACTTCCATTGTGTGTGTATATGTGCGTGTGTATTTTGTTTGTATGTAAGTTTAATAATATACAAAGAGTGTATAACCTGTATAATTAGTACGACAGAAGTCTTGTCATTCACAATATACAGAATTATCCGTCAAATAAAAGGCTTCGGTGTTGTTCAGACCTCATAGCATGGGAGTATAAGACAATGTCTTATAGTCACCCATATTGGTGAAATCGGCTTTTTGAAAGACAAAGTAATACTGATGATAGTTCAGTATGCAGCTAGATTTCTGTAAGAAATGTATCCAAGTGTTGCTACGCCACTGGTAGCAATTAACTTACACGTCTTAAAATCTACCGAGATAAATTCTCCAGCAAATTCTCATGAAAGCCGATAATGTATTCAAAAGATATTTTATCAACAGATTAACTTTTTCCGACCAATTCTGAAGATTTCCCTGTTAGAAAAACTCAAAAGGTGGGTTTTACCTAACTCTGAGAACCCCCTGGCAATAGTCTTGACGCATTTCTGGTTGAAGAGTTTTAGACTCTCGTGTATTGAGTATATCTAGTTATTGTTGCATAGCTTATAGTTAAAAGCTAAACGCTTATTCTTGATCAAATGTGTTAATATTGAAGAAAACATCCTTAGTTGAAGTGATAATTATTAGTAACATTTTAATCTGTATTAGTGCTCGTGTAGTGTGTCACGGACTAGTGTAAGGTGGACAGTAATCGGCGGTTTCAATAAAAGAACTTGCGCTAAAACGTTAGCTAGATATTAACTTAGTTATAGTAACATTCAATTACTAAATTACGTATTGTTTAAACTGCCAGTGGGTGGTCCTTCGATTTGGAAGTAATTACATGACTTCGTACGCTTTAAATGGTTGGAAGATCGCCATCCTAATATGATAACAAATGTCCGTTTAATTCTTCTTCTTCTTCTAGTTCCATGACCGTTATCGATCGTTGGATATCATGTTGGCTACCATATTCGCTATCGTGACCTTATTGACAGTAGCTCTAAATAACGATGTAGTTGATTTTCCATACCATTGCCTTAGATTTTTCAGCCATGATGTTCTTCTTCTACCAGGACCACGATTACCTTGGATCTTTCCCTGAATGATCAGATGTAAAAGATCATATTTTTCAGGGTATCTCATAATATGACCGAAGTATTCCAGCTTGCGTTTCTTTATTATATTGACCAGTTGTGTTGTTTGGTTCAGCCGTCTAAGGACCTCCTCATTTCTAACTCTGTCGACCCAGCTTATTTTCAGTAGTCGTCTGTATACCCACATCTCAAAGGCTGTCAAGCGTTTAAGCATAGCCTCAGTTAGAGTCCACGCTTCCACTCCATACAGCAGAACAGGAAAGATGTAGCAAGATGTCATACGAACTCTAAGGTCAATGCTAAGATCGTGACTGCAAAGTACGTTTCTCATTTTTACAAAGGCAGCTCGGGCTTGTTCTATTCGGCTTTTAATTTCTGCGGTTGGATCCCAGCTCTCATTGATATTACTGCCGAGATACACGAGTCTCTCTACTCTGTCCAGTGTGGCATCTCCGACTTTTATACCGTCATCCTGTATCTAATTTTGTTTGCTAACTATCATATATTTAGTTTTCTTAACGTTGAGTTTTAATCCATACTGATCACAAGTCTGTTTTATTCTGTTCATTAGATTTTGAAGGTCTTCTCCGCAATTGGCAAGGACTAAGGTATCGTCGGCATATCTAATATTGTTGACGGTTACTCCATTCACAATAATACCTTCGGTTGTCTCCATTAAGGCTTCCTTAAATATTTCCTCCGAATATAAGTTAAAAAGTAAAGGCGACAATATACAGCCTTGTCTCACTCCTCTTTTTATATTTATTTCATCCGACAGTTCTTGTTCAACCTTTATTCTTGCCACTTGATGCCAGTATAGATTTGTAATTATTCGTAGATCTTTATCGTCCAATCCAGCTGTTTCCAAAATTTCTAGCATTTTGTTATGTCGGACTTTGTCAAAAGCTTTTTCAAAATCGATTGCACAAATATACACATTTTGATTTATATCTCTGCATCTCTGTACTAGCACCTGTATACTAAACAAGGCTTCTCTTGTACCCAAGCCACTCCTAAACCCAAATTGAGTATTGCTAATTCTGTCCTCTAACAGCGTATAAATTCTGCTGTGTATTACTCGCAGAAAGATTTTCAAAACGTGACTCATCAGACTTATTGTCCGATAATCACCGCATGTCTTTGGACGATGTTTCTTAGGTATTGTAACAAATGTCGACTTTAACCAATCAGTTGGTAATATCCCAGTGTCATAAATTCTGTTAAAGAGATTACACAGAGCTTTAATTCCATTTTCTCCCAAAAACTTTAGTATTTCAGCACTTACTTCATCGGGGCCAAGTGCTTTTCCATTTTTTGCCATTTGTATTGAACGTCTTACCTCACTTTCTGTTATAGATGGACCTGATATAGCAATCGGTGTATAGTGTTCTACTCTCTCATCTTGAAATAATTCAGAAATGTAGTTTTCCCATTCTTTTAACTTTTCATTGATGTCTAATATTCTGTGTCCGTTTCTGTCTTCTAAACTTTGGGATACTTGTTTCCATTTGTTTCCAGCGACCTCTTTCAATTTCTTGTGCAGATGAAATGTATCGTGTTTCTTTTCATATTGTTCAATTTCATTACATTCTTTACTTTGAAATTGTGTTTTCGCGTGTCTTATCTTCTGCCTGATTATTGCGTGGATCCTCTTGTATTCATTTTTATCTTTATTTCTGACTTCTCTTCTTTGATCCATAAGTCTCAGTATTTCTTCTGTCATCCACCCTTGTTTTTTTCTTGCTTTTAGCGCACTCAATTTTGTTTCTTGAACAGTCTTTAAGATGTCTTTAATTCTACCATCTAGTTAAAATTGTTACGTTCCCAGAACCATCTGAAAATTCCAGAATTCCAGACAATATGCCAAGAAATCTGCCATGGATGGGCTATGGAAGATTGTTGAGCTCTTCTGAAACTTATTGGAATTATCTGGAAAATCTTGCCAATGAGAAAGCTCTTATTGGAAGTTTCGAGATCCAAGAACATTCGTCACTTTCTGGAAGTTTTCTTCTTCAGTAAAATGGGAATATAAGTGGCTTTATATACACCGAGAGTCGGTTAGTTCATAAATAAGTGGACACTTATTAAAAGAAAATTAACCAAAAAGTGAATAGTGAAAAGCTCAAGACTGGTCATTGTATTAGTTCGTTGGACTGAGACTGCTGACTTGTATTAAAAAAATTTCCAACAAACTCTTTTTGCTATAGGCCTTTTATGCCGTTTATGGCTTGATATTTGGTATTCAAATGATTTGAAGAGGTCCATACCTGAATGTCTTTACGACTAACACAGTGAGTTGAAATGTTTCCCAGAGCTTCCAGTTTGTAATAAAAGATAAAAACTGATTAAGTACACATAATTTGATAAAACATCAAAAATATTTAAAATCTTCATCATCATCATAAATCATCATCATCATTTGGCTCTATAACTCTATGTGAGTTACTATTTCCCTAAATCATTGTCGGTTCTGAGCACTATTTTCCATTGCTGTATTCCCATTTTCCATAGATCACTGACTACTGCGTTCTTCCATCTCTTTCTTGGGCGACGAACTGACCTTCTGCCATCGGACCTTTTCCAGAATGTGGCGTTTAAGAGTCTTTTGTCATTCGATCTTAGTACGTGGCCCGCCCATGTTATTCGGTTTGCTTTGTGTTCACATTGTGTCTTCTTCTCCAATCTCCTGTTGTATCTTTTCTGCAAGACCCATAGATAGTCCGCAATATCTTTCTTTCCAGTACCAGTAATTTTGTTGTTTTCCGCTGGTACATAGTCCATGTCTCGCTTCCATATGTTATTGTGGGACAAATTATTGTCTTATACACTACTATTTTCGCTGGTTTTTGATTTAAGTACGGTCATTAATGAGTAATATGCCCTGTTTCCTGCAATGATCCTGGCTGCCATGTCCTTCTCATATTTATTTTCAGATGTTATGATCGCTCCCAGGTACTTGAATTCTTTGACGACTTCAAAGTTGTATTAATTGCTTGTTACGTTTTGTCTAACCCTTGGCTTTGGGTTCTTCGTAACTACCATGTACTTGGTCCTATCCTCGTTGACCTTCAAACCAACTTTCTTGGCTGCGTTTTAGAGTAGGGTGAAAACTTCTTTTGGATGTCTGGTGGATTGTGCAATTGTGTCCACGTCATCCGCAAACGCCAATAGTATTTTTGATTCTTGGGCGGCAAATAATTTGTCAGTTGTGGTTGAGCTTTCCTTACCGCATGTTCCAGTGCAAAATTAAATAGCAGGGGGACGAGAGGATCTCCTTGTCTAAGCCCGGTGTCAATGAGGAATTCCTTCGACATGGTGCTGTCAATTCTGATCCGTGCGAAAACGTTCTCTCTGCTAATCGTATCAGCTTTCCAGGTACTCCCAATTCTATCACGGTCTCCCATAATGCTTCCCTGCTAACAGAATGGTAAGCTTGTTCAAAGTCCACGAGGATTTGGAAATAAGGACTAATATAAATTTAAAAAAATTTTCAATTAGTTTTGCTCAGCTCAAGCGCGTGGTTTTAGATGACTCATTTCATTATATGTCTGTTTTACTTTACACTTCTTAATCACCAAGAATTAGGGGCTGTATAGCCACGATAAAATAAAATTAAACATCCGAGCGATGATGTGAAACGCATTTAGTAGGAAAATCCCATAAAATCCTTTTCTACTGCGCTAATAGTACCAACCAAATGAATTATTGCAATTTAAAATAGAATATAATAAATTTTGAATTAGGCTTCCATGCTAATCTTTTGAAATACAAGATTGCCAATTTTATGTACTACTTTTCGGACTTCACTAGTCATTTTAATGTTCAGCATAAATATTTAAAACTTGTATAGTCTATTTCAAAGTTATTATTTTATTGAAAAAGTACTCCGGTCAAATTTATTTAAGTATGAAGTTATTTTTGTACTTGCTATACGTTTACGTTAGTGCAGTATGTACCGAAGAATTACACGGTACAAAGATTTTTGTTAAATTAAAAGTTCCAAATGCGGAGTTTTACCCAAATATTACTTATCTTTAAAATATTTTCAACACACTGTATAATTACAGAAATAGTATAGTATACAAGTAGCATATAATTTTTATTTTTTCTTACTTGCGGCTCATAGAAAATGAGGAGCATTCCATACTAATAATTGTACAATATATTTCAATTTTGTTGACTGTTTCGTCACTAGCGTATGTGGACGGTTTTTTAATATTTTAAATACCGTTTACTACTATACTTAATATGTAATAGAACTCAGGGGAAGTACTTTTTGAATAAAATTCATTTTAATGTACATTTTTGCGCTGATATTTCTAAGTCTGCGTAGTCTAAAAGATTAGCTTGGAGTTTTTATCAGCTGGCTGTACTATTTTATACATCAAGTGCACATATACATCGTGCATAAATACTGACAAATAAATATATATTTTTTGAGTATTTACATCATCGTTACCAACGAAAATTAGTCGACAAAATGTATTTTGTTTATTAAAGAAGCATTTGTATTAGCATCGAAATTTCATATGAAGCTGCCTCCAAAACCAACAATAACTTCATCTGTTTTCTTTTTACCGCAAGCATTCTCTGCAGAATTGGCTTTACAGAACAATGATAGATCTATTTATGTGTCACATATCTCCAGCACTCTATCTCTCACCATCTGTCACTCTCCTTCGCGTGCTCCCTCTCTTCTCCTCTCTCTCATCCTCTCTCAATCAAGCTCCCTATCTAGATTCACAACACTGTGTTGGTCTTTGTTGCCTTTACGATTTGTCTCTATCAACTTCAATTTAATATAATATCTTCTCTCCAATCTTATATTATTCTTCTTCTTAACGTGCCCTATCAAGTCCCCTTGACGTTGGCGATTAACATGGTGAAACTGTCTCTGTCTCGAGCTATTCTAAACAGTTGCTCAGCTTTCTTTATTCCTGTCCACTCTCTGATATTCTTCAACCAAGAGGCCTGCTTTCTACCAATTCCTCTGCGTCCTTCGATTTTACCCATCATAATAAGATAAAGAATATTATATCGGTCTCCCCTTACTACGTGTCCAAAATAGGCCATAGACCTTGTATTATTATAGCATTTAAATATTTAAGATATTATCCTTAATTCGCACAAAATTATGTTAATATAGGAGCGCATGGACGAAGATGTTAGAAAGGACTTAGATTGCCTATCTAAGATTTAACCTTACATAAGACGATAACTACATTGGAATTCTCTAAAAGAATAACTGTCACATTGAACCTCAATTCATATTGACATTGTTCATTTTTGCATTTAAAAGTTCAAAAAAAAACAGTAGTACATCAGTAATATTTATCTTAATATATGTAATGTCTTAATGTGTGTTTGAAATGTTTCTATGTTTTTTCCTGTTCTTTTTTATTCAATGACCTCAGTATGCTTCTATATATCTACATTCCTTGTATCGGCATGTAAGTGCAATGTATATACTCTTTAAAACCAAGCATACGTAATACTGGCACAATTTATAGTACATCTTATAAAACCTAATAGTTGGAATTTGTAATTTTTAACATTTTACAGGAAACAAACAAGTTATAGAGTGCAAAATAGGTTAGCTAGATAGGTTACGATCGTTAAGGGCAATGCTAATGGTAAAGCAAATGGATGTTCTGGCATTTATTAACATGTAACATAGTAATGAAATTATACATAATATAATTGATAGTAGTTTGTATTTCCGACTTATAGTGTAAAAATTTTTAGTAAGGAGTAAAAGGTTTAGTCAAAAAATTCTAAGCTACTTTCGAACATTAGATTTAGAGTATGAAAGTAAATTTAGCCTGTTTTTGAATGTATAGTAAAGTTGTTATAAACTTTATATATTCAATAGTCACTATGATGTACCAATAGTAAATATTGGGGTTCACTTTATTTAAAATTCAAAACATTACTTCCAAAACAATATTTTGTCGACTAAAATTCGTTTCATTAATGCAAAACATCTTTGGTATTGTTTCTATTTTGTCATTTTATTTTTGATAGAGCTTCCAAAGGCTTTAGAACAAGATTAGTGCCGTTCTTTTTTCTTCCTCTTCTTCTTTTCCACCTTTTTCTTAGGCGATTGCATCATCAAAATCCCTAAACAAACAAAAACGTTAGTGTAGGAGTGCCGTTAAGAAAAATATGTAAGAAAGAATTTCATTTTTATTAGATACTTTGTTCATATACTTGTCGATGATATTTTATATTTGTATTGTTCTGAAGCATCTTAATTGAAACGTCAATAAACCTTTTTTTAAACTTAAATTGCGGCTTATTCCCAATTAGAGTAATAATAATTGATTTAATATTTGGTTTTATCCATTTTTAAAATATTTTATTTTGTATTATTTGGACAAAATAATTGTTATTTTATTCAAAACGATTTGTACTTGATGTAAAACGATGTTTAAATTCTGACAGCAAAAGGAAAAGGAATACAGAAGGAAATTGTTGAAATAGCAAAGGAAGAAAAAAGTAAACGAAAATAGACTAAAGTATACTATAAGAAGTTGTTCGTGAATGGGAAAGAATGGATAACTAAATGGAAAGAAGCTAACATGATAAGGCAGTAATCGATTTCAGGAGTTACAGAGGAGATGCCAACAGTGACCATACACTAATAATAGCAAAACTAAAACAAGAAATAACAATAATACCAAAACCTGTTAGAGATAGATTAAATTACCAATTAGAGCGCGTGCAAGAGAAACAGATTGTAAACAGACTAGAGGAAGAAATAAATAAAAAAACTAGAGAATCCAGTCAAACAGAATATAGATGAAGAGTGGCAGATCACACAGACAGAATAGACGGCAAAACTGGTTCGATGAAGAATGTAGCAATGTTCTGGCAAGAAGAAACAAGCAAAATTACAAAGAGTTAAAGAAAATACCCAAAATGCGATCGAAAACTATATGGCAAGAAGAAGGGAAGTGAAAAAAAATTGCAGAAAAAAGAAAAGAAAACAGCTAGAAAAGCAATTGAAAACATAGAAGAAGACTACATAAACAAAGAGGTTAAGAATTTATAATAAGCAGTTAAGAAATTCAGAGAAACTACAAAGAATAATCCTCAGTATTGCAGAAACAAAGAAGGCTTAATTCTAGGTGAAACGACAGAAAAATTAAACAGATGAGCAGAATATTTCGAAGATCTATTAAATACAGACAAAAAAGAGGAACTTGAGGGAAATGAGAATTGGCAAGAAGATAAAGAAGGGCCGTGCGAGGAACCAACTTTGAATGAAGTCGAAGAAACAATAAGAGACCTAAAAAATAAGAAAATTGCACGAGAAAGTGGTATCCCAGCTGAGATTTGTGGGGTGGGATGATGAATTGTGTATAGTCGTGTCAGTATAGGTAGGTTTATGAAATATGGAGAAGTTATGTTTGTTTTTAAGTCTGATAATTTTTAAATCTAAAAAAATTATGGATCGATTTTGCTCTGTTTCTACTGTAAATTCAATATGACTATGAAGTGAATTATTATACGATGAAAATTGGTGAAATTTGGAGAAAAAATTGTAGAAAGGGAATCAGCCGAAACAGCTGTAGTGATAAGATTATATAATAAATTTTTGTGGAAGTTTTAAAAACAAAGTTTTTAGTGTTTTATTGTTACATAAAATTAATTTCCATCAAGTAACGGTCGAATCTATTAATTATTTAAAAACGCAATATATGGAAATGATAGGAGACAAGAAATAATAACAAATATATCAAAATGAAAGGAGTAGAACGAGAGGACTGTCTATAGTTTTGAAAAAGTGTCAGAATTTCAATACTTAGGAATAACCATAACGAACACGGAAAAAGAAAAAAAAAGAGATAGACAAAAGATTAATGAAGGGAAGCAGAACGAAAGGGTCACTAAATTAATAACTGAAGACAAAAATGTGCCAAGAACAGCTAAACTGCGAGCATACGAGACAGTAATCAGACCCACAGTGATGTATGCCAGTGAAATGTGGATTATGAACCAGCAGGAAGAAAATAAAATAGAGTTCTGGGAAACAAAGGTGCTCAGAAAAATCTTTGGAGAAATAAAGACGGCAAAGAATATTTGGAGAAGACGAACGAATTCAAAAAATAATCAAGATATTGAAAAACCAGCCATTACGGCAAAAATACGAGCTCAAGGAGAGAATCGAAATGATATTAAAACAATACTAAAGGAGGGAGAAATGGGGAAAAAAAGAAGAGGACGTCCAAAGAAGAAATGGTTGGAAGCAGTACAGCAAGACTTCTCAGAAATAGGCGTGACAAATTGAAGAGAGAAAGCAAGGACCCACAAAAATGGAGGGAAATAACCAAGGCCAATAACCAAATAACTATGGCTTGTAATATATGTTTAAATTCAGTAATTTTAGGCATATTTCAAATGCTTCATATTGTTGCTAAAACTCAAAATCGAATTTTCATGCTATAGATTTTGAAGATTAGGCTCTTAGAACAATGGAAATTTCACAGTGGCCCGTCAATGGAAGTGATACATTTGATTGATCTCATGAGAATTGTAAACAATGGCAAACATCATGCAACGTGTGTTTATTTAACAGCTATAACTACCTTCATTTTCAGGAAAATGCAAAAAATGCATACAAAATCTGCACTCTACACCTCTAAAACGCATTTTGATTTTTGTCGATAGGACAATTTGATCAAAAGATATTGAACGTTTGAGTTGATACATATTTTATTAAACATAATTATGTCGCGCGCGTATCCGACATTCGAAATTGCCGTTCGCTTCAAGCGTTGTTTCTGAGAGAACGGTTCATTATACAGAAAAAGTGCTAATAAACATTTTTGTTAAAAATTATCTTAGCTAAATTTCTTGGTTGCAATATTTTTTTGTGGAAGCCTAGGGGTAGGGTATCAAACTTTTTTTCATCGTTTTGGGTTTTCATATTTTTTGTGGAAGCCTAGGGGTAGGGGTATCAAACTTTTTTTCATCGTTTTGGGTTTTCAAAATTAACATTCTCATCAATATTCAGCGTATTTTCGTCTCTGGCGACTGAAGTACCTATATATTTATTTACAAGGTTTTTTAATCATTATTCTCTTGATGGTTCGTTTTTTTTTTGATAAAATACAGATAGTAAAGAAAATGGCACAAACTATGACCAATTAATGAAATTCTTTCTTAAGATGCGAATACTATTTATAGTGCATTTTTGTTAGAAACCACAACATAGTTACAAAATATACACATTATTAGTATATTATTTACAGTTAATACTGTTTTATTTACAGTTTTTCCTATATAATTATCCTCTTTTTAAAATTTGTGTTTTTAAGAAAGTTTTTATTTTCAGATTGATTCAGAGCTTTGATTTTTTTTGTTTTTAAGGTATTTTTTGAAGTTCTTACCAAAATAATTAACTATGAAAACTCACTGTAGTATATTCTGAATCTGAAACAGGGAAGAAAAAGTAATCTCAGTCTCTAGAATAATAAAAAATTCAGTGGGTATCTACTTTCTAATAAGAGCAAACTAAAAAAATCAGTCAAGATTCAAGAACTCATTAAAAACAATATTTTAAAAATCATGCTTGAATGTTGTGATTAAATAAATTTTTATTTTAACACAACCAGTTTTGTTATTTGTGTTTGGATTACCAAATCACCATCATCATCAATGGTGCTACAGCCCTATGAAAGAGCCTCGACCTTCCCAAGTCTATTACGCCAGGCAGTCCTATCCATTGCCAACCGTTGCCAGTTTGCTGCGCCTATCTTTCTACCATCCTCATCTACACCATCCTTCCATCTGAGTTTTGGCCTACCCCTTTTTCTACTTCCCACGGGTTGTGACATAAGGATTCTTCTAGGCGGGTTGTTCCGCTGTGATCTTGCTAGATGTCCTGCCCATCTTAGTCTTCCTATTCTTATAAGAGATACTACGTCTTTACCACCAAATATTTGTTTATATCTGTGGTATACCTCGTAGTTATATCTCCTCCTCCAAGCACCATTTTCACAGATGCCACCAAATATTCCTCTCAGGATCCTTCGTTCAAATATAAGCAGAAGGTCTTCGTCTGCCTTGGAGATGGTCCATGTTTCCGATCCATATGTCAACACTGGCTGTATAAGGGTTTTGTATATGGTTATTTTTGTTTTTTGGCTTAAGTTTCTACTTCTCATATGTCTACTCAGTCCAAAATAGCATCCGTTTGCCATTATTATCCTTCGCTTGATTTCTTCCGTTATGGCGTTCTCTCTGGTGATCAGGGAGCCTAAGTATGTGAATTTGTCCACCACTTCAAAGGTAGAGTTATCAACCGTGAATTGGGGACCGATGTTCCTGACTCTATTGTTGGGTGTTGATGCCATCATCTTAGTTTTCTCCTCATTTACTTGCAAGCCCATAGATTTTGAGGCATTTGAGAAGGTGGTGTACATTTCTTCTAGCTTGTGTGTTGTGCGGGCAACTAGGTCCACATCATCTGCATATGCCAAAATTTGGGATGATTTATTAAAAATATTTCCTCTGTTGTCTATTCGGGCATCTCTGATCGCTTTTTCCAGTGCTATGTTGAAAAGGAGACACGCCAGCGCGTCTCCCTGTCGCAGCCCAACATGCGTTCCAAACGCCTGTGATTGTTTGCCTTGTATTTCGACTTTGCAAACCACATTACGCATCTATTTAAATCAATAGTGAATGAAACTACTAATTCCTGAAGAAAATCTGAAATAGGTAGTTTTGTAGAACACATGGACAAGGACCAACAGACTAAAAGTTTCTTCTTTTTTCAATGTCTTTGCTGATTAGCTTTGGTAACACGTTTTCTGTCTACCATGTGGCTCAAAAAATCACTCATATGTCTTGTTGTAACTCTAGAACTTATGCGTAAGTTTTAAAAAAGACTAATTCTATATAAAACGTATCTACTTAGAGTAACTCTGTTTTCTTCTATTCGTCGAGTGAGTTTAATTCACTCAGTTGTAGAAGGATTCTCCAATTAAAAGTTCGTATAGACAAGATTTCATTTCTGGTTTTGTGTTAAAATAAAAATAAATTCATAAAGTCTAAAAAATTCAAGTTATTCATGAAATACAAAAAAAAAAGAAGCAACCGGTCGAATTTTTCAAAGATATTTAAAACTACTTCTACTTTTTCTAATGATAAAACTATTATTATTTCTTCAGGGTTTTCAGTTTAATGGATATTAAACTAGTTAATTTACTACTACTACTTAAAAGTAATATCTCCAATATTTCAAACACTTTTTCAGATTTGGACCTAACTATTTTTTTATAAGATTGTCTTATAACTGCACGTGGTGAAAAATAAAAAAATATCATTTAAGAATTTACATATTGTGAAGTCAAAGAGTTTTGAGTTTCGTTAAGTGAAATTATTCGAAAAATATATTCGTGTGCCAGATAAAGTATGGTGCGTTCCTTTTTGAGCTTATTAGATAGTGGTGACTCGGAAGACAAACTTAAAAACAGAAAGAAAAACAAAAATGTCCATGTCGAGTTCGAACTACCACCATATGATGAACTCCAAATAGGTCCTTAGGCGTTTTAGATAATACTCAGTCCTCTATAGAGTAAATTGTCGAAATTTACTTCTGGAAGATTAAAAATACTTTAATATTATTAAAGTGTAAGACCTCAAGAAACTCTCACAAAATAAAGCACCGTTCAAAAGATGGATCCATAAAGATGGATCCATAGAGTTTTTAAAATAAAGATTTTATATGCAGGAAATATTAATAAGGAACATATAAATCGATAAACATAATTCTGAATAAAAAAACTGCTTGATATCAGATAAACTTCCGTCTAAGAAAGGTATAGTAAATTTTATTCTCCGACGGTAGATAAAGATAAGGACGAAATCGAATTCTTTTACCATGTTTTGGAACAAGTTTTAAAGTCAATGAAGGAACATCATCACACTACAATAGTAATGGGCCACTTCAATAATAATGTTGGTCAGAGAACTACCGAAACAAGATTGTATACCTGTAAATCTGCTGGAGATACAATCAATGCAATAATCCAAAATCAAATTGAGAGTGTTCTCATTAGAGGACAAGATTTCGTAATTCTACACTTTCTGCCATAATTTATCCTGGTGCAGATATTGGTTGAGACCATATATCTATAGTAGTCACATTACGAACCAAATTGAAGCTGATTATAAAACCCACACAAAGTAGAATTGATATTAAGAGATTAAGGAACCATAAGCAAAGCAACACACTTTAAAAAATCTTACTAAAAATATTGCCCAAGAACTGAATAAAAGTAATGGGAGAATATAAAACCAGCAATAATTAAAACAGCAATTGAAACCTTAAAGGCAAAGAAAAGAAAACATAAAGACTAAACGAATAAAGTGATACTACTATTAATGAATGAAATCATTCAAATTAACAAATCCAATTAAATATAATGAAACCGATCGATTATATAAAAAGAAAATAAAAGAAGCTAAAGATAAAATATTACAGAACAGGTTTTAGAAAGTTTATGGTATTTACAAAAGCACAAAACATCAAAGTTGAGCTAGTACTAGATAATACAGAAATTGAACAAATATCTTCGTACAAATACCTTGGATAACAGAAGATACTGATCAGACAAAATTTTGTATTAAGTTGAGGCCTGGTTACTGAAACAATCCAACTTTAAATACCTGGAAACATTCGAAAGGTGGTGTTACCGGCGTATTCTGAAAATATCAAGGATGGATCGCAAAACAAACGCAAAAACACAATGCGAAGTTTTAAATTTCTTATGAATCAGTGAGTTGGATTACTTGGGGCACATCATGAGAGGTGAAAAATTCGAACTATTAAGGAATATAATGCAGAGCGAAATTAAAGGTGAAGAAACGTAGGAAGACGTAAAATCTCGTGGCTACGCAATATCCCTGAATGGTTTGGATGCAGATCAATTGAACTATAATTGCCAGAATGATTTCCAATCTTCGATAGGGGTGGAACTTGAAGAATAAGATAATCACAATGATAGAGATACATACAAAAACGGCAAAAATAAGACTTTTTTAGCGAAAGAACAAGTTCAAAAAATGTTGAAAATAAAATGAAATATGTTGTCAACTAACTTGAAATATAATTTAGAATTTATTCCTTGATACAGTTACTAAGTTTGTAATTGTAAGTACACACAGTTCATTTGACATCCTTCTGATGAAAGTAGTTGTAGAGAAGCATATTTTAAAATGACAAATGAATTCAGTAGAAAGTAAATACTGTTTCATATCTACAGACTTAGTTAACACATTCTTCTTCTTCTTTCGTCTCTTTTATATAGACATGACTGTCTGTTTTTCAATGTGCCTCCAGTAAATTGTCGTTCATCGTTTTTCTGGTCTTCCTACTGATCGTCTTCCTTCTTTACCACTGCATTTGTTGTCATTTGGCTTATATGATCGTTCCATTCTAGCCTTCTATTTCTTACCCAGTTCTTGATCTTCTCCACCTTGCATCTACTTTGTATATCTGTACTTCTACCTCTGTCCCATAGTGTCCTGCCATCAATATTTTAAAAGTGTTTTCATCTTTGCTGTTTGTAACCTCCTTTTTGTCCTCTCTGTGTCAGGTCGTGTTTCTGCCGTATATGTCATTATTGATCTTAACGTGCCCTATCAAGTCCCCTTGACGTTGGCGATTAACATGGCGAAACTGTCTCTGTCTCGAGCTATTCTAAATAGTTGCTCAGCTTTCTTTATTCCTGTCCACTCCCTGATATTCTTCAACCAAGAGGCCTGCTTTCTACCAATTCCTCTGCGTCCTTCGATTTCACCCATCATAATAAGTTGAAGAATATTATATCGGTCTCTCCTTACTACGTGTTCAAAATAGGCCATCTTTCTACATTTGATGTTATCAAGCAGCTCGCGAGCAGCATTTGTTCTGTCAAGGACTGCCACATTTGTCAGCATAGCCGTCCATGGAATTTTTAGTAAGTATACGTCTGTGCATCCACATTTCAAACGCCTCCAGACGATTAATTGTGAATATTTTTAATGTCCATGCTTCTACACCGTATAAGAGGACTGACCAAATGTAGCATTTAACCATGCGCTTTCGAATTTTTCATTATTGGTATGTTTTGTAAATTCTGCCTTTCATTTCTTTCCCGATATTTTTATTTTTCCATATTTTTTCATTCAGGCAGGCTGCGGCTCTGTTTGCTCTATTCACTTGATCTTCCACTTCAGTTTCGAGCTTTCAGTAGCTAGATAATGTGATGCCTAGATACTATTAAACTCCATTACTTGTTCTATTATCTGACCTCCCAGCTCCAATTTACATCTTAGTAAATTTGCTGTTGTAACCATGCCATAACCATTTTGTCTTTTTTGGGGAAATTAACATGTTCAATTTTCTGGCGGTTATATTAAATGGCTATGTCCATCAAATAAATGTTTCCAACGTGTCAACACAATTTCGTCTGTTTTTTTTTATGACGACTTTCAAACTGGAAGTGAAAACGTCTAATATAAGCATTAATTTTCTAATTTGTACACTTAAATATTAATTATAATATTTTATAGCTATACCTGACAAGATATTATGATAAAAAATTAAAAGCAACTACAATCTTAAAATAAAAAGATCCAAATCTGAAAAGAAAACAAATTTTTGACTGTTTTCCCTCCAGTTTCTATAAAAATACAGGAGATACATAACTTTTTTAGTTCATTACTGCGGTTCTAAGCATGCAAAACAATGTGTTAGGAAACAAAAATACATCTGGAACTCACAACAAATCTAAAAGTAGGCATCTAGTAGAAAAATTAGTGAGTTAGGTAATCAGAAAAACTAGATTTGTTAATATTAAGGAGAAAAAACTCAAATTACATACCTATATAACGTATTTACAGCAAATTTTCCAGATTTTCCATGTCGCTTTTCCGGCTTTAGGTAACAATATCAAGCAATACTTATTCGGTTCAGAGAAGTTTAGTGTTAAAAGCAGGTAAGCAAAACAATACGTTTAAATAAATAAATTTATATATAAAACATCGTAAACTGTTGTTTTTTTAATTGTCACATAATTTATGTGTGTGTTTAGAATAGAAGTTCCGCATGCAACGCATCTTTCTTAACTAATATTTTTTATTATCTTTATTTTTATTTATTGCGGGCATTCTCACTTTTTTAATATCTTATATATCGTCTATAACGTTAATCAATAAATAATTTACGTGTAAATTTATTTTAAATATATTTATGGATACAAAAAATAACATCAATAATATAGACAATTTCATAAATTCCATCAAATTAATAGATACTGCTTGGGAGTGAAGAAGATGGGACGTTATGGTTACTAACAAAACTGTAGAACAAATATCACATTCCTAGGAAGTGACAACTCCAGTGTATATGATCCTGAAGAAGATTTAAGAACCTTAACCTTAATGAAGAATCGTTGGGTCAAGATGTTTAAGAAATGTAGTTTTGAAATAACAGATATATGAGAGAGAACAAGTAAGCAAGACTGCAGAAAAGATCAATAATAAAGCTAGCATGCGTATTAAGAAGCTAGCAGGCAAAATTAAAAGTAACAACGTAAAAATAAAGGCATATAAACAAATATAGTATGATGAGAAGGACGGAGTTGATGTCAATCAGACAGACGACCGAGAATAGAGCTGGAGTGAAAGCCAGTATAATCAAGGACAGTATAATCAAGACAAATTGCTGAAGATATGTAGGAATATTAGAGATATAGGAAAGACAAAGAACAACATCAATCATACTGGCCGACCATCAAAAGTAGCGTTAGAGTAAAACCAGTTGGACAATAGGTAAGAAAAATCACCGAATAGATGGATACACCAATGAGAAGTGCACTGGTATGAAAACCAGTTGAAAAGTGCACCCAAGGAAAATCGCCGAATGGTTGTAGTACCAAGAACTGCTTAGACGTTTCGAGAGAAAAATTCTAAGGAAAATATATGGAGGAGTCCAAAAACATTGTTTGTGGCGTAGGCGCTACAACTTTGAATTATACAGAAGTTTTGGGGAACCTGGCGTTGTAAAATTTATTAAATTAGCAGGCCTTCGATGGATAGGACATGTAAAAAACGCATGGAGAAAAGCATGGAGAAGAGTTGCCAGAGACAGGGGCGAATGGAAGATTGTTCTGAAGAAGGCTTTGATGATGATGATGATCATTGAAAAGCAATAAAAACGGTTTAGGGCATTTTGGGATTAAAATAGGACGTCTAATGTGGGTAGAACAAGGAATGCAGATTGCGCAAAATAATCTAGTAAGAAAAACACTCCCTGATAGAATCTAACAAAGAAGAGGAAGACCCAGACAAAAAGATTCATTAACGACATCGAAGAAGAACGAGCTTGGATACAAAAGATTGACGGAAATTACTTGAGAAGCTTAAATGGTTGTAAAGTCAGAATGGTGATGATGAATTTAAGTTACTGTAATTAATCTCTCTTCTGCCGAGTTTAGGAACCAACATTACTAAACTCCACCAGAGAGAGACCGTTGACGGTCATCAAAAAAAAAAAACTAGAATGATAGTAAATGAAAATGAGAGAAAACGAGAAAAACAGAAAAAGAGGCAAAGAGGGTTTTCACGAAAATATTTCTGAATATTGTACATTTTATAGTGTTGGTAATAATGTGATGCAGATAATAAAGCCTTGTTGTTTCAATTTCATGACAAAAAACGATACAATGAAAACTGAATATATTGATAAAACCTAAAAAGGAATAGAACATAAATATCTAGTGAGACACTATCTATAGAAGTTTTTGTTTCAAAAGAGATAACTCAGAAAGAGTGACATGAGTTGGAAAAATAATTTCGCATCTGATACCGGACGTTTTAATTAGCTATTTACACATGGTTTATAATAAAAACAGGTAATTGTGAATGATTATGAAAAGAAATGATTCAGACAAAGTGAAATAAGTTCAAGGAAAAATGTTTAAAATTTTCATTTGATATCGGATGTTTTGATTCCAGTTATTCATACATTTTTTAAAAATAACACACGGTATATACTTTCAGATATATTTTTGTCATTAAGTTTGTCTGGAAGACAACTTCCTATCTTTTCTCAACAATTTAATTTATATACATATCTTAATTTTGCATTATTTCTTATTGAATATGGTAAATATTTCAAAAAAATTTTAAAATTAATAACAAAAAAATATTTACTGCATCTTCGTGTCGGGACGTATCGGCACACTTCGTGGCGCGAACGTCAAGAAGCGCGCGCTGGCCAATCATGTGGTGGCGGGATCGGATGGTGGCTCTAGACTGAGATTCCAGATGGGAGACAAGTAGTATCCTTCCTCTCGATTGATATTATGGGGATTTTTTCGGATCTCTAGAGATTCGCGGATTTTCCTGGAATAAAAGAAGGGGCTCTTAGAAATAATATGGGTTTTTTCGAACAATATGGAATGACCGGTTTCTTGGCAGTGTTCGGCAACTGCAGAATGGGAGAAAAGACCTGATCGAATGCATCTTTGATGCTCTTGAATCCGAGTTTTGACGGAACGACCAGTTTCGCCAATATACACATGTCCACATGAACAAGGAATAGAATAGACACCACAGGAAGATAGGGGCGGTAATGGGTCCTTAGGAGAGGGTAGATATTGTGAGATTTTCTTGGGTGGTCGAAAAGTAGTCTGATACCTTCTTTGCGAAGAATTTTGCCAATCCTATCAGTGACATTTCGAATATACGGAAGAAAAGCCACAGGAGTATTACCCGTAGATTCTGAATTTGTTGTCCTAGGGTGTAAAGGGGGATGTAGATGTCGGTGTGTAATATTTTGAATTGTGGACTTGGAGTAACCATTGGCGACAAGGGTTTTTTGCAGATGGCCAAGTTCTTCTCTAAGGTTGTCGGGTTCAGAAATCGAAATGGCCCCGATGGATGAGAGAGTTGATCACAGAATTCTTTTGGGCAGGATGGTGGTGTGATGAAGCATGTAGGTAACGATTCGTGTGAGTCTTTTTTCTATAAACAGAGTGACCCAATCGGCCATTGGGCTTGGAGGTGACTAACACATCGAGAAAGGGAAGGGACCGATTATTTTCTACTTCCATTGTGAATTTTATACTCGGATGTTGTGAGTTAAGATGATCTAGGAAGGAAGAAAGGGTATGCTGACCATGGGGCCAGATGATAAATGTATCATCAACGTAGCGGAACCAGACTTTTGGTTTTAAGGGGTAAGATTCTAGGGCTAAAGACTCAAAGGCTTCCATGAAAATGTCAGCAATGACAGGGGAAAGGGGAGAACCCATTGGTGTTCCAGATATTTGTTTATAGAAATTGCCTCTAAAAGAAAAATATGTTGAAAGGAGGCATTTTTCGGCAAGATCTGCCAAAACCAAAGACTTGTTATCATTGGTCAAGTGATCTCGCAGAACAACTAGAGAGTCATGTATGGGAATATTGGTAAATAGGGATGATACATCGAAACTGACGAGAATATCTTGGGGATCGACTGTGAGAGAGGAGATTAAGGTGATGAAATGTGTGGAATTTCGGACATAAGAAGAGGTACGACCAGTATAGGTCTTAAACTGATTGGACAAGTACTTTGCGAGTTTGTAGGTAGGAGAGTTAATCGTAGTCACAATGGGACGAAGAGGTACGTTATCTTTATGGATTTTCGGAAGACCATAAATTCTGGGGCAGATGGAGTTTTTTGGAACTATGGACTTCTTACTGCATTAATTTTACATACGCGCTGAATTCCTGCTATATATTTTATATTTTCATATTTTTTTTATTGTGTATTTCCCTGATATTGTTACCTAAATCTCACTTTCCCAAACTTCAAGGTTTATACCGAAATAACACAACGTTTTTATTATTGTTTTTTATATTTTTATTTGTTTATTATTAATTTTACAGCTATCTTAGGTTTTGTTATAAGATTCTGTGATCATTATCTTTGTTGTGAGTAAAAGATGTAATAAATAAATAATATATCTACAAGACTTTATACAAAATTGTAAAATATCGGTCCCTGATATTTGATAAGTTGTTTCTACCAGCTTCTAAGACCGCAGAACTTTTGACTGATCCCCGTAGAAATTTAAAGCTGTTCTAGCTATAGGTATTTTTTGAAAATACCTTGTAATTATAAAAAATTTGCTTTAACCTATTTTTACTTGGTATTTTTATGTATATACTCTACAATTTAGATTTTCATAACAATATTTAAGTACAAATATTTACGAACAAATTTTCGTAAAAAACTTCAACAGTTATTCGCAGAGGAAGAAAGGTTATGATCACTACAATTTCCTGAGCGAAAGAAAAGATAAGGTAACCATATAACCTAAGTCAGTAGCACAGTTATACAAACTGTGAAAAATTTAGACTCGTTTACTGATATGAAAAATAACAAATACATCAGTAAACAACAACTGGTATCAGCTTGTACAACATTTAAAGGAATTGAAAAATGATACAGGCCATATATGTTCTTCTTTTCATCCACGCTTTTTGATTCTCTCCTATATAATGTTTTTTTAAAAACTATCTTCTTCTTCTTCTAGTTCCATGACCGTTATCGATCGTTGGATATCATGTTGGCTACCATATTCGCTATCGTGACTTTATTGACAGCAGCTCTAAATGACGATGTAGTTGATTTTCCATACCATTGCCTTAGATTTTTCAGCCATGATGTTCTTCTTCTACCAGGACCACGATTACCTTGGATCTTTAGCTGAATGATCAGATGTAAAAGATCATATTTTTCAGGGTGTCTCATAATATGACCGAAGTATTCCAGCTTGCGTTTCTTTATTATATTGACCAGTTGTGTTGTTTGGTTCAGCCGTCTAAGGACCTCCTCATTTCTAACTCTGTTTAACTAGTAGTAAAAACGTAGTAAAAACTATGCTAGTTTATTTTGAACATAGTATTCCCCTTGTTTCTTCTACTGTTACGTATCTAGTGCTAATGCTATTCTTCTGGTTTCAGGTATTCTTAACATAATCACCTCAACATTTTGTCGAATATAAACTCAAAATTTGCATTAGGTAACTTATCAAGGATATCTTGCTCTGTAACGTGTTTCACATTTGTCTCTTTAATGTGCTGTTCTATCAGTGTGCATCTCTATAGATGTCCAGATTGTTAAAATATAACGGAAGGTTATCTTATTGGGAACCCTCTAACATATTTTCTTGACGACATGCTGATTGAATGCTTTTGAACGGCTTTCTTGTTAAATTCGTCGTCGTCCTAATTGATGTCGCTACTTCTTTCAATGTTATTCTAGTTGATACATGTCTATAAGCGATAAGATAGGCCAAATGATTACGTACGGAATGAATGAAAATATTAATGCTGATATAGCCATTGGCCATAGTAATGGAGATAACACAATCATAATAAATAGAGACTTAAAGAATTATCTTTTAGATGCAAATATTTTAAAATAGACACCCACTGTTTGAGATTCCTTTCGTGCCAACCCTGTTCCATAGCTGTGCACACACGCGCCGAATATGACGCGAGCATTACACTGTGTCAGCAGAGGGAGTGTGAGTCCAGCTTAGAGGTACTAAAAAGACAATGAAAAACATACAGGATCATAATGTCTTTTCTTGGTATGCCTGTAGTTCAGACTCCCTCTACTACCACAGTTTAACACTCTTGTCAAATTCGGCGCATGTTTGTACTGCTATGAAACAGGGTTGGCTCAAAAGAAATCTCAAACACTCACAAAAGACAAAAACAGTCGACTCCGGGAATATTGGAAGATAAGAATTGAAGACGATAAGAAACACTTGCAGATTAATAAAGAAGGCCTAAGTTTTTCGGTGATATAGTTGCATGAAGACCAAGAACAATGTTTTAAATAAATTTGTTTATAACTCAACTTAAAATTGAGTTACTGCAATGAGTTTTATTACCTTTTTTGAAAGGTTAAATAAGTTTTATCATTCGAAAACACTACTAAAAAACATACTAACCATTATTTACAATTTAACTCTGGATTTTTTTATTTGTACAAAATTACGTATTTGTTACGGATATAGATGAAAAGGATATCACTTCTACCTACAGGGGTACTAGTACACATAGCATTAGAAGCTGGTAAAAGCTCGTCTTATTTAAATGACTGTACTGGCTTTGAACCATATCTGTCTCAACTCTTCTTCTTCATTTTTTAAAACAGTCTTATACAATTAGGATAGTTTACAAATATACACAATTGTATATGTACATCGGTAACAAATTTATACAATTTTCCCATTCGTCTTTTCGAAAAAAGTCCATCACTCGATTCATTTTTTTTTAAATTTTGTCTAACAATTGTATTTTGTCGATAGGCCTAAATTACAAGCGTATAAATCTGGTTGGGGATACATACTAGTGTTGCTGGGCTTTTTCACTTCGCATTTTTCTCCGCTGTAATTATCTGGACAACTGGAATATAAAAAAAAATTAATTACTAAAAATAAATGTCAATACAATTTAAATTATATTGTAGATCAGGGGTGCTCAAACGGTCGATCGCGATCGACTGGTCGATCGCGAGTGCTTTTTGGGTAGATCTCGAGAAGAAAAAAAATTTTAATAAGTAGGTAGGTAACTAAACTACTGTCAGCAGAGTTAAACGTTTTTATTAATACTGAACTATACAAATACATAGAATGCTTGATTAAGCATCATTGCAATTCAAAGAAGTGGGGACAACAAAATACTGTCCACACAGCATATTTTATATTTACATATATTAACTAATTATTTTATTAATTCAATATTTATCATAATTATTAATCAAATTTGGGATGATATTCTATCAACTACAAAAATGTATTACGTAATAAAATAACACTGCTTGCGGCAAAAGGTGGCTTTATCAAAGGAACGCGCGGCACTTGTCCAAGAAAAGCCGTGTTGTTTCTAGACGAGAGACAGTACAGTCTAGTTTCGGGCGGCGCGTTTGACGGCAACATTCGAGACTTTCGTTCACGCCGATATAAATGTTGCGCCTGCAGGAATTGGAGTTATTCTGAATTGTAACTTGATAGCGATCCTACGTCGATACAAAGTTTATTATTAAATAGTGGAAAATGAGTGCAGTGAAGAAATCTAAAACGTATCATTTTAATAAGGATTGTGAGGAAGAATTTTTCTTTTTTATGGAGAAGGATAAGTGCATTTGTGTTATTTGTCGTGCGTCAGTTGCAATACCTAAGCGTGGTAACTTAGAGAGGCATCATAAAACGGTTCATAAAAACTATGAAAAGGATTTTCCGCCACAGAGTGAATTAAGAAAACGAAAAGTAAGTGATTTGATATCTTGTTTGAAAAAAGAACAATCCATGTTCACAAGACCAGCCAAACAATCAAAAGCTGCTACGATCGCGTCATTTAAAATATCTCATATTTTGGCGAAATACAAGAAACCATTTGAAGATGGATCGGTGGTGAAGGAAGCATTTATTGAGGCGGGTGAGACTTTATTTGGAGATTTTAAAAATAAAACAGAAATCATGTCTGCTATTAGAGAACTTCAGTTATCTCGTCCGACTGTCACAAGGCGTATTGAAGTCATGAGTCAAGACATCGCAGATAAACTAAAACATGATATCATGGAATGTACATACTTTTCTTTACAGTTCGACGAATCCATCGATATGACAGACACTGCCTAGCTGTGTATTTTTATTCGGATGGTATTCAATGACATGTTGGCTAAGGAAGAATTTTTGACAATCATTCCTCTGAAGGGAAGACCCGTGGCGAAGATATATATGACGTTTTCTTAAATTTTGTAAAAAACTACGAGCTAGCAATATATAAATTAATGTGCATTACAACCGATGGAGCACCAGCAATGACTGGAAACAAAAACGGTTTTGTGGCATTGTGTCGAGCTAATGAAGAACTCCCTTCATTTTTTTCATTCCATTGCATTATACATCAACAAGTTTTGTGTTCAAAAGTTTTAAACACGGAGGAAATTATGGTCATTGCAACAAAAATTGTGAATTCCATCCGTGCACGTAGCTTGCAACGGCGGCTCTTTCAGTTGCAGTTGGAAGATAGGGAGTCAGCTGAACACACTGATCTAGTTCTTCACACGGACGTCAGGTGGTTGAGTCGCGGAAAATTCCTAGAAAGGTTTCAAGAATTATTGCCCGAAATAACAGCTTTTCTAGACGAAAGAAGTGATGACACTCAGATTTTGAAAAACGAAAAATGGCTAAATGATTTGGCATTTTTAACTGACATCACAATGCACTTAAACACCGTTAACTTGGAGCTTCAAGGTAAAGGAAAAACTATTATTGAGATGGTTAGCGCAGTAAACGCATTCAAAAGTAAATTGCAACTTATGATAGATCAACTGAAAAGAAAGGATCTGAAACATTTTCCGTCTTTGAAAGCAAGGATTCCTCAGTTGAATTATGATACGTATGAGGCTGAATTATCAAATATTTTGGGACAATTCGAAATGCGTTTTTATGATTGCAGTAAATTGAAAATATAGCATCATTTATGAGTTATCCTTTTTCATGTAAAAACATTGAGGAATTAGCTACTGAAATAGCAAGTCAGTTTAATATGAACTCATGTTCTGTTGAAAATGAGTTGGTGCAGATTATATCAGATATACATCTCAAAGCTACAGTATCTGATACAAATTTCTGGCGTTTTATATCTGAAGATAAATATCCGAATGTAAGGCAAATTGCCCTTCAACTGACAGCATTTTTTGGGTCAACTTACTTGTGCGAGTCTGCATTTTCTGAAATAAAGATAATTAAGTCAAAATATCGCAATCGACTAACTGACGATCATATGACATCATGCTTGCGATTAGCACTCAGTGGTTACGTACCATCTTATGAAAAGTATGCTGAGGACATGCAGTGCCACGCTTCAACATCCAAAGCCACTCCTTAGTTAAGTTTAACACCATATGTAACTCTTTTGTTTTGTAACAACAAATAAACTCGCAATTTTGAATAACTATGAGTTTTTTCATTGATATTGTAGAGAAGAACCTAACTAAACCTAACCCAAACCTTGACTAAAATAATGTACCTATATTGTGCAGAAAGCTAATATCTATATATGTTACGGTACGCCCTACCTAGGTAGGTAGGGTGTATCGTGTATGTACGACAACCCTGCATCACACACACTTGCAGTCTCTCAGAGTCGATCGTAAGTAGTCTAAAAATATTGAGGTAGATCGCCAGCAGTTCAAGTTTGAGCACCCCTGTTGTAGATTATGAAATGATGAACAAATAAAATTCTT
The DNA here is from genome assembly GCA_918026665.1 of Diabrotica balteata. Lineage (NCBI taxonomy): Eukaryota > Metazoa > Arthropoda > Insecta > Coleoptera > Chrysomelidae > Diabrotica > Diabrotica balteata. The sequence continues at coordinate 169,233,033 of OU898278.1, forward strand.
CATCTAAGCAAAAAATTGTTGGATGAAGATATTTAAACCAATTTAAACGATTAAATTGATTATTATCTTCACATCTTTACTCCTATTGCAGCGTGATTGACGCCTTCTTCAAGTACTTCTGATTTTCGGCTACTACCCAAAAGCTTACATCGGCCAAACTGGTAGAACTCTTATCAAACGTAGTTTGATAGGCAGACAAGTATTGGCAGACCAAGAAAATTATATTGCGACAATTTAAACAATCTAGGAGGCTAATATTGAAGAAGAAACAGTCTTTAAAGCCTACATACAGGGAGGAAGAAGAAGAAGAGTTCGAATCGTCCATAATAATCGAGATGTCTCTAGCCTTTGTATTATCGAAGGCTTATTGAGGTTTATATTTATCATATTTTAGTATATTTTTATAAGACTATTACTTATAATTGTCAAAAGAATTGACTAAGTTAATAATAAAAAGAAGAATACTTACAAACACCCATAGTAGTTCATCGATGCTTCATGGAAGCATGTTCCCCCGTTTTGGCAAAAATCTTTGTCAAAGTTTTCTGAACATTTTTTATCTGAAAGCAAAAAATATTAGTTAGATTTATCGAAAACTTCAACATTAAACACAACCATAATATTTGTGTCACACCCAGACCCAACTTTTATTTTGTTAATTTTATTTCAAAGCTAGTTTAAAATTTTGACTAGATTATATACATTTATTTACAGGGTGAGATATTTTTCGATGACTACGTGAAGAGGAATCTGGGAAAATATAGTAAGTAAGAGTACAATGATTTTTAAATAGGAAAATAATTGCTTTCTTATAACATTTTTAAATTCCTTTTTCTTTCAGTTATTAGTACTCCAATAAAAATTAGAGAAGATATTCCACAAAGTAGAAGATACTCGAGTATATCGGTTGTGTTGTTATAAATACTGGCATGATGTTGTCATCCTTAGATCGTTTGTTTAGCATTTCATTTGATAATAATAGGCAATCGTTTCACGATTGCCTTTGATGAAAAACTATTATATTAACTCGTTAAAGGGATGTAATGATAAACGAACTCAAATATAGGTCAAGATTACTATGTAAACAATAAAAATTAACTACTTATAAAAACAACTGCGTCTTTCGCAATGCTATGAGGTCTGTAGCCACGTATATTTTTTTAACTTTGCTAGTCGTCTATTTATTTACTTGTAAAGGCCAATGCCAATATCCTATCGGTTTACCTGAGTTATTAATAATTAATATTATATTTAAGACTGTACTCTATAAGACTTTAGATGATAATTACGAGTAATTAATCTCAGAACACCTTCGCCTTATGGAAGAAAAAATTTAATTTTATTCAGAGATTGAGTAACGTCTTCTTTCACCTTTTATAAAAAAATTCATCTTTTTCCTTTTGTTTTTTTCTATTTTTGTTCTTTTACCATGATGTGTACATTTATTTGCAATATTTACAAATATAAAGTAATAATAATATTCTGACTACTATTTAGTAATTGAAACAATTCGAATATTGAGACGTTGGAATAAAACAAAAAAATTATTATCATTCAGAGAAGTGTTCAGTGTATTTGCTACAAGAAGAAAATGTAAGAGATCTACACAAAGTCACGTAAGTCAGTCGATATATTCATGCGAACAACAATCTACGAACTTAGATATAAATGATAAATAGAGAAATTTGAAAACATGTATTGAAAAAGCAGCACTACGCAAGAAAAATAAAATAATATGCTGGAAGGATTACAAATGACAATGGAATCAACAAATCAAAAACGTGCGAAATGAAAGAAATGGACATATCACGACAACATACAAAATAGGAAAAAAAGCAACAAATCTGGAGATGTTATATCCCAGGCAATTGTTAATAAGCTCCAACATCAAGAATTGCTGCATCAAAAGGTTCTATGAACCAATCTCAAAGACCCAATATAAATCTATAGGGGTTTGCGCATCAATCAGAACAAAAACTCAATTTTAAAAAGGGCAAATGGATAAACTTCGTAGATGAGACAGACATGTCCATCAATAATCTAAATCCTTCCCCAGAGCACTTTATCTTTGTAGAAACAATCAAGAGAATATCAAGACGACACATACTTGCAGACAGCATTTCATACTGAGTCTTTCCGATGAGTCAAAAAATTATTCTGGTCAAATACAAAAGACAGTATAGTCAAAATCCATTCAAACCAAGTGCATGGACAGCTTGGACCGAATAGATATGACAAACAGTAGTAAGATGGCATGGAACCTTATTAAAAAGCTCAGCTGTGTTCCACTGAAACCTTGGCAACCCTATTAAATAGCACCAGACCAAGTAACTCACCAGCTTTTATTAAACTGAGAGCTTGTGAAATGTAAAATTTTCTATTAGTGAAAAAAGTAACACTTTAAGAAGCAATTGTTTTATCAATTATGATTTCTATCGAAAGAATTAAGAATCTATGTAAATAATAATGGTATAAAATTGCCATTAAAAATTATCTCATCCTGTAAAAAAGTTTCTAGTATCATAACCCCTTTTAAATTTTGTCTATTAACCTCTATAATACAAAAAAGTTTTATATAAATACGTGACCAAAAGCGCATAAAATTAGTATGTACAAAATAAAAGTTCTTCAATAAAAGTATTAAAGGGTAAACTACGAAAGAAATCCTTTAATTTTTATGAAGTATTCCCTATACCTAAACTTATTACTTTTCTAGGTATTTGTAGTATTCTTCAAATTTCGGGAATATCTTAAATTTTTGTAAGTAAACTTGCACTTTTTATTTTGTAGTAGCTTAATCTTGTGCAATAATATACTAAAATTATTTATATACAATAATTTTTTTTCTCCCAAAAAGGACATCTTTCGATATCTATCTATCTAATTAGCCTTCTCCAATCAAATAAATAACCAATACAAAATATAATCCATAATGACATGTAATGAATGTAGCAATTAATTTGATGTTAAGGAAATAAGTCTAGATTGGTTCTACCCTCATCGCCTTCCTCCGCTAAGCACGTATTCCATATATTTCTCATGTCTTTATCGATGTTATCAAGGAACCTTGTTCTAGGTCTTCCTCTTCTTCTCTGACCAATGGTCTATCAAGGAGCGTTTTTCTAGCTGGGTCATTTTGTTCCATCTGCATTAGATGCCTTACCCATCTCAGACATCATATCTTAATATGTTTTACCTTTAATATCTGGTATCTGGAAAATATCTTAACATGTTTTCATTATTTTTGTCAGAGTCCAGCTCTCTGAACCATATGTTAGGTCCGGGCGCATTATTGCTTTGTATAGTTTTACTATTGTATTTATCGATATAATTAAGGATTCAAGGAGATTGAGATTAAAATAGCATGTGTTGGCCGTGCAAATTCTGCGTTTGATATCTGTGGTACTATTATTTTCGATGACGTCATTTTCTATAACAAGTTGTCGTAGGATTTGTGGTTGCGTGCTTATTTTCATATACTTCGTTTTTTTGTTGTTCATTGTTAAATCCATTTTTGTAGCTGATTCTTTTAGTGCTACATACGTCTCTCGTACAGCGTTTTCTGTTCTCCCAACAACATTGATATCCTCAGCATAGGCCAGGATTTGCACTGATTTATTATATATTGAACCGGTGGTTGTGATATGCGCGTTACTTTTTCCAGAGATAGATTGAACCGATTCTCCTTGAAACATGCCCGTTATTTGTTTTAAAAGTCCAGACAGTTTCCTCTGGATTCGTACTCTACATTTAATTTTTTCAAGAGTTAATTTTGTTAAATTTGCCAACTGATTTGCTATTCCCAGCTCTTTCATTGCTTAAATAAAAGATTTTTCTTCTATTTACAGAGTAGTAGGCTGCTTTGTAGTATATAAATAGGTGACAAGTATCTACGTCATATTCTACTTGTTTGTTTTTTCTAAACTTTGTCTCATGGTTGCAATCTGGTGCATTGTCGATTTACCACACGGTGGCCTAGTACTCTGGAAAATATTTTATACGCTGTATTTAGAAGCGTAATTCCTCTGTGGTTATAGCATTTAAAGATATCTCCTTTTTTGTGTATTGTTGGTGGTTCCATTTCCCTCTCGTCTGTTTCGTTTACCTCATCTCTTTCGTCTTCCAGGTTTTATTCCTCTAGATTAAGTACCTGATTAAAGTATTCTAAACTCGATTTCATCGTTCTTGGCGTGTGCCTGAAATAAGCTACTACGGAATTTTTAATATTCGTCTCTCTCTGATACACAGATGCGTAATTCAATTGTGCGAGTCACGTTCGTCATGGTAAAGTGAGATGAGAAGGGAATGAAGAGACCACTCACGGGTCCCAGTATTGTAGCAATAACACCGATGCGTTTGGCCGATACGGTGTCGGTGATAAGTTCGGCCTCTTTATGAATACAGATAGCTGTCACTGGAGGAGGTAAACGAATCGAGCTTAGACAAGGAAAGACAGATGAAACAACTTATTGCAAGTGTTTTTACACGCACATGCCAAGAAAGATGAAAACGTCTATACCCATCTATTCAATACATCTTTTCTTGTTGTTAATACGTCACTAATAATTCTGACTCCTGCATTGTCTTGTAGTTGCATTAAATAATTCTTTTCTGTTGATGTTAACTTTCTTATAGAATTCTCTGAATTATTTCTCTCTTGATTTCTATATATTGAATATTGTATCTTCTTTTTTTTCTTTTCTCTTCTCTGGTAATTCTTTACAGTTGTTCTAGCTCATCGTTTAAGATCTATGTGTAGGCTTCATTTTTTTCTTTTGTTGCACTTTTGCATTTATCGTCAAACTAATAGTTAAGGTTTTAAGGGATAGGTGTGGTAAACTTTTTGCATCGTTTTTAGGGTCAGCAAACTGAAATTCTCAGCAAAATTCAGCTTAGTCGTATGATTTTTGGAGGTTCAGTGGCATTTTCGCCTCTGGCGACTCTGTATATTCTATAAGTAGAATGCTTTGACTGATCACTAAAAACCGATTCCGCATTTATATCAGAAGATGTGATAGTATTTGGATTAAAAATTTAGGAAGCTACATTTTTGGTATCCTGTTTAAAAAATAACAATAGTATCATTACTATTAGTTATAATTTAAATCACTAGTATAAATAACTATAGAAATTTATGACTTGTTTTTAAGGTTTTTATTTTTGTACATACTACTCTATTGCGACATGCCTTAAACTAAAGAAAAATGTGAAAAAGATCAAACTTTTTTCGATTGTTAATTTTTTCAAAAATTGAAATTGCCTTTTCAAAATTGCACCCATATGAGAACAATTGGACGTTTTTGGTCTTTTTAATATCCTATTATTAAATGTTTTTTCGTATTAATTCCCAACAAAATCAATCTACTGACTCTCGAAAAATTTTCCTCTTATGATATTATTATTGTTCTGAAGCTATTATGATATTAAATTCGAAAAAAAAAGAGGAAACATACAAAAATTATAAAGATTGCGAAAAAGAAGCTGCAAAAGCAAAATCAAAGCTTTAGGAAAACACCATTCTCCTAAGACTTAAAAAGTATACCCTTAATAATCAGCATATATAACTAGAAAACCTATTAGAGAAAATACATTTTAATTTATAGCACGTTTCATAAAAAAATATTTTATAGAGCCTTAAAATAGTTTCCCTTTTTTTAATTTTATTATAATTTTGTTACGAACCACACTCCATCTTTCGTTGCGATGATCTTTCATCTCGTGATGTAAAGTTCAGTGATCATTCACAGAAATATTTCGAGTTTTTTTCACGTTTTGGCAGCCACTTTCGGCTACTAACAAGCCAAAAGTATTACGAAACTAATTAGGCGCCTTCGTGATTAATATTGTTTTTATTTTTTTGTACACGGGACCCAAATGCTAAATGCACCGTTCATTTTATGACTAATTAAGTGAAGATTTGAATTGATATCGATATTAATTGGCGAGGTGGAGAGTTTATTATTCATATGTATTTTGTTAATTGTTCTAGTTCATAATCACCGGTAGAAAGTATAGATCATATTGCAAAAAATCAAATCAAATACGTTAAAATATATCACAGCACAAGCTTTTACATGAATCAGTCTTTTCTCCACCTATCCCTAACACTGGTTGTTACTGACCTATACATGTCTCTCACAATCTTTATATATTCACTGGCAACTTCTTTCTTTTTGAGCGTATACCACAGAACCTCTCGAGAAACTATGTCATATGTTTTCTCAAGATCAATGAATACCATCTGTACCTTAGTTATTCCTGTATTTTTTCATCAACTACCTTACAATGATAATTTTTCGACTGTTCTAACAACCATTCAAATTTCGTCATTTTGTGTCATGTGGAACAATTTCACCCAATCATGTCAACATTAGACTGATAATTGCATTCAGTGCAATTTTCAATCCCTTTGACAACACGATCGAGTTTGACAACTTCATCCAAATAAATTTCAAAATGTCACGTTTCGGCAATGAGAATGTTAACTTAAATTTTAATAGTTGTACTTTCACTAACTGTACTTTTAATAAATAAATGTTTCGTTATGTTGAGTTATGATTTTTTTTTTTTCGAAAAATTATCCGCCGAATATCCCTCGGACATTGATGAATGCCTCATAATTTAATGACAAATTTCTCAAGCTCGTTGCTTGGTAACAGCACTTAGCCTTCGGCTTCGTGCTGTTACCAAGGAACGAGCTTTCGATTGTCATGAAATTATCTCGTCTGTTATCAATGTCCTAGAGATATTACTACTGACAATTGCATCTGTTGTCGCTCTATCGTGCATAAATCCTGCATAAAACCGTGCATAAACTTATTTTCCGTTTATTAATTATTACTCTCTCTCCCATGTTTTCATAATGTTACTCTCTTTTATCCTGTAATTTGTGCATGGTTGTTTATCTCTTTTATTTTTCTAAACGGTAATAATATACTGCTTCTCCATTCGTTTGGCATTTGTCCCACTTTCCTATTTCCCACATATTTTCCTAGTGACGTCATCTGGTCCAACTGCTTCACTTTGAAGTTCTGGAACAGCTGCCTCGTTTGGAACCATTATTGTTAAATTTTTCATTAGTTCGACTGGTTTTATGTCAAATTCTTGAGTATATATTTCGTATAGATTTGTATCCCCTTCTGCTTGAGCTTTTGCCACTGCTGCTTTCTCTTTCTTCTCCATTCTTCTTCTTCAGTTTATATAGGTTTTTAATTTCGCTGAAGTATAAGTGTAGTTTGTACTTCGTTTCGGCCTGCGTTTGAGTTTTATTTACCACTGTTCTTTTTGATTGATTTGTGGTTTTCCAAGGGAAGCGCATGTTTGCTATCAGTAATTTGTGGTCAGAACCACATTCCGTTCCCCTTTTAACTCTGACATCTGTAACTCTGATCGATGTTTCGATTTTTATTATGAAATAGTTAATTATAGCTCGGAGGTTTCTTGTTTCTTAGGTCCAGGTGAACTTGTGGATATCCTTGTGGCGGTAGAATCCATTCGTAATTTTCAGTCTGTTTATTTTACATATTTCGATTATTTTTTCTCCATTTCCATTTGTCGCTTCTTCTCCATATGTTCCTACAGTTTGACTTTTTTGTTGTTTTTCTGTTCTACCGTACAGATCCCCTGTCAGAATAAGTTCTGGGTCTTGTTTTATCTTTTCTATTTGATCCTGTAGAGCTTCCATGAACTGTTCTTTTTCTGTTTCAGGTCTATCATCTGTTGGTCCGTAAACTCCTAAGACTATTATCCTTCTTCATCCTAGGATCAATAGCTTTAAAATCGATTATACTATGTTTAACCTTGCTATTTACGATAAATCCGGTACCGAATTATTGCAGTTATTTTTTTCGAGGATTCTTGAGCTAGTCCAACTTATTTCCTGTAAAGTAATGATATCTGCTTTGGCTTTATTCATTACTTGTATGAGCAGAGCCGTGGCTCCAGGCTGATAAAGGTTTCTTACGTTCCACGTGCAAGTTTTAAAATCATTATCCTTATTTCAATTGTGAGTTCGTCGTCGGTCAGATAGCTCAGCGGGCTGTGCGGCTGCCTCTCATTCGCTTCACTGTCGCATGGTTCAGTGGATGTGGGATCGAGCCCCAGCTCGGTGTACAGAAAACAAAAAGTCTAACGCAGCAGTTTAAAATTCTAGATGAATCTGGGGCTTAGACTAGAATATGCTGGGATCTGATCGGCCTATGGTGGAGCAGTACGGCAAGAGATAAGGGCTTGCGTCTCGGCGATACTCCTCCATAGATCCCTACCGGACGGGCGTAACGCCTAAAAAAACCGGATATATATAAGTTCGTCGTAGGTTAGACAGTCCGGTCACTTTCTTTGTAGCTCTCATAACAAAAGATTTTTTTACAGGGTTGGGTAATCACATGATTATAATAATTAAAATTTGACCAACATTCGGACTCAGAGATCAGATTATATCTTTTAGAAGGTTTTTTGTGCGCTGTATGCTAATCTGAGCTACAAATTCTCAAATTAGCTCTGGTTTCTAGCTTTCTAACCAAAAAGTGCAAAATAGCTGTTTTTGAGGTTATGTAGCATCGGAATATAATTTTTCTTCCAAAAAATGTTGTAACCATAGACATATAATACAAATAGACTGATTACTACCATGCAGTCGCGTTCCCCCAGGGCTACAGAGAAAACTGACGCAAACAAGTCCCTGCATCTCTTTCTAATTTGCCAGGTTTATCCACCATTTCATTGAGATGTTCACGGAAAAGATTAGAAGTTAGAAGGTTATTCCAGGATAGAAAAGCTAACGGGTCTACATAACCTCAAAAATGGCCAAAAACCGATATTTTTGCAGTTTTAGGTTAGAATATCTCAGAAATCGGAGTCAATTTGGAGCTAAGATTCGTATACAGCGCACCAAAAACATTCGGAAAAAGTATATTCTGTTTTCTCAGGATCTCATGTTTATCGACTTGTGTTATAAAAAGTATCAAAACCTGTGGTCTGTGTTAATTACTAATTTACAGCAGATATATAAATTTGGTTAAACTGTATGGGCTTGGCAGTAAATTCCAACTTCGGACACCCTGTACTATAAACTGATCGTAAAACGGAACAGAAACAAAGTACATAATAAATTTATTCGAGTTAATTTGATTCGAACATACAAACTAATGTAGTGGTCTTCAGGAAATGCATGGAGAGTGCGGCAAATGCGAAATAACTTTGTCTAAAATTAGATCGCAGTATATCATATTAAAACAAGCAAATTGTGCATGATAAACTATCTTCCTATTTTCGATTCATATTTTGGCGTAATTGGAATCGAAATAGCATACAGTAGTTGATGTATTGTTCGAAAACTGTATAGATGCGGTTTTTCGGTTTGAATATGTTTGGAATATAATTTAAGCTTTGTTATAGTCAAAATTAAATATATTTGCCGAGTTTCATAATTCATTCATTGGAATTACCCGCTTTATCACAAATTGTGATTATTTGATAAAATTATAACAATATTCTAAAGTTTGATCTTTTTCTGGATGAAAAATGAAAGACACAAACCCTACAGTCAACCGTGATGTAATATTTGTTATGTACAATAAAACAGGAAAGAAGATTAATTTTTTGTGGCAAACAAATAAAAAGTAGACAGCAGTAAAAATTAATAATAATAATAATATTAGGCATTGTATAGCACAATATACTTGTACAGTATGTTTTTACGAAAATTTGACCCCTCTAGAAAGGTAGAAACCAAGAACTTTTTCAAAATTTAAAAAAACATCAATTTGGATTAGATTTTCATACAAAATTCATGTTCTCTCAAAATAAAAATTCCAGAAAAACGAAACTGAAACAAACAACACTTAATTTAATGGAAGAAAGAAGAAAAACATCGAAAGAATTACCAGAGTATAAAGCTATCAACAATAAAGTTAAAAAGAGCATAAGGTCAGACTTGCGGGCTTATAAAATAAAACAAATATTGCAAACCATCGAAAACAATAGAAACATGAGAGTATTGAAATCAAATTTAACTAAAGGAAAATCAAAGATAACTAAAATCAAAAATCAACAGGGGAATACGGTGACCGAAAAAACTCAAATAATCAAGGAAATACAAACGTTCTATAAGAATCTTTATACATCTACTATACAGAACCCCGAAACAGACCACAGAACAATTCTAAACGTCGTCGGCTCGGAAACCCTCCTTAAAATAACCTCTTTGGAAATTAGACATGCCTTACAGCAAATGAAAAACAAAAAAGCTTCTGGCGAGGATCGTATAACGTCTGAAATGTTAAAAATGGGCTTCAACATCGTTGTAGAAGTTGTGGAAGTCTTACTGAATAAGTGTCTAACAGAAAAAAGAATACCCAGCCTATGGGAAAACGCCGAAATAATACTTTTACACAAGAAAGGAGACACTACTAATATTGAAAACTACAGACCTATAAGTTTGTTGTCACACTTATACAATTTGTTAACAAGAATAATAACCAACCGCATAACACAAAAACTTGATTTATATCAATCGGTTGAACAGGCGGGATTTAGAAAAGGGTTTGGTGCTAATGATCACTTGCAAACCATCAGAACACTAGTAGAAAAAACCACAGAATATAATGTACCTTTACATATGGCATTTATCGACTTTCACAAGGCTTTCGATAGTATTGAGACTTGGTCCTTTTTGTCAGCCCTGAAGGATGCTCGAATAGACTCACGGTACACTACACTCATTAAAAACATTTATGAACAGGCCACATTCCACATCAAAATCAATGAAGACGAAAAAACTGAAAAAATGCGCCTTGATAAAGGTATTTGACAAGGTGATACTATTTCACCAAAGCTTTTTACCTTAGCATTGGAAAATGTATTCAAACAGCTTGACTGGGAGGAAAAAGGTCTAAACATTGATGGTGTACGTTTGAGTCATTTGAGGTTTGCGGATGACATAGTATTATTTAGTACAGATATCAAGAAACTGGAGCAAATGTTGAAGGAATTAAACCAGCAGTCAAATAAAATAGGTCTCAAAATGAAACTTCAGAAAACAAAAATAATGAGTAATTTACAAACTAATCTTGTTATTGACAACTTCAGTCTTAAAAATGTAGACCACTATATATATCTTGGACATACCATTAAAATCGGCAAAGAAAATTAAATAGCCGAAATAAAAAGACGCATAGAACTGTCTTGGGGAGCTTTCGGTAAATTAAGCTTTATTTTGAAGAATAAAGATATACCAATGTGTCTAAAACGTAGAGTTTATGACAAATGTATCTTGCCTGTAACTACATATGGACTGGAGACCATGGCCTTCACAAAGAAAACCTTAGAGCAGCTCAGTACAACCCAAAGAGCAATGGAGAGGGCCTTGCTAGGGATTAGTTTGAGAGACAGGATTCGAAATAAGGTCATTCGTGAAAGAACAAAAATTACTGATGTCTCAGAACGTATTGCAAGGCTCAAGTGGCAATGGGTCGGACACGTTGCCCGAGATAATCCAAAAAATGGACACAAAGATTAACAAACTGGAGACCAAGAGAGAACAGGCGAGGAGTAGGCAGACCGCAGAAGAGGTGGACAGACGAGATCAAACAAGTCGCGGGCAAGCAGTGGATGAAAATTGCCAAAAGTAGAAATCGATGGAAGCAAATGGAAGAGGCCCATGTAGAGCCAAGGTATTTATATAGTTTTATTTAAAAGTCTTCACTCTTAAATAACACTTTTTCGCATTGTTATACATGAATGCTACTACATAGAAACATTAAGGCTACTATTTCAACACCAACACTTAATATTTTGACCACGGTTACCAAGAGAATGGTGTGTTTGTTTTACACCTTATTATTCTTCATTCACCATTCATTGAACTGATGAAGCTTGTAAATTCAATAAGCGAAACGTCTTCAAATATAGGAATGAAACTGTGATTTCCTTTTATTATTTCTCCTTTGGCCGATATACTCGTGACCAAAAGATTTATTTCTTTTGCAACTTACTCATTGAATAATTGTTTGACGGTCGTTCGTACTCCTTTATATATATATATATATATATATATATCGGAAAAAGGAGTACGACCGTCAATCCAATATATACATAAGGATCACTCAGACGAGTGGTGGGTTCTTATATCGGTCTCTAGGTGGAGAAATAAAAGACAAAGTTGATAGGCTACTTTATCTATTTTGAAGACGTTTCGCTTCGAGTTTTGAAAGCATCATCAGTTCATCTAAAAAAAATTTTACAATATGAGAACCACACAATCATGGAAACGATGTTAATTGTTACCTTAAAAAGACATGTAGCAGTCAATGTTATTAACAATAATGTGAATGAAACTAAGTAAATGGACATAATACGCTGATTTTGTATAAACAGTTAAGTAACTAACAACATATATGAACTTATAAAAATTAGCACAGCAAATGACCATGTGGTCTAAAGTAAATTCAATGTTATTTAATGTTAATTAGTGAGCAAGAACCAAGAAAATCATAGATAACTTCCAACTATTTAATGAATATTAAGCTTTGATTTTAACTTTAGGTAGCATTATAAGTGATATTAATAAAATTTTAAAAAGTAGTATAAATGAAGTTACCGATCAAAGATGAAGTGACCGATTGAACCTTGGGCTGTTTGGAAATTAATGAATCGTTAACTACCTGTGGCTGTTTAACTAGCCATAATGATTAACGTTATTACATACTTATGAGGTTGAACGAAAATCTCCTGTTTGTAAATCTGGACTGATTAGTGAGGGGAGTTGCTATTACACTACCAACTTTTTTCACTGTGTTGTCTTTTACAACCGGGTAGTCATCCAAACTCATTTAAACTTAAATTGACCGCCCAAAATTTGGGTTGGTACCTACACCTTGTTGATCTGTCGAAAGTATTTTTGACCTCAAGGTTGGCTGTCTTTTCGCGGTTTAGTTCGTTCCTGTTTCATTTAACGTCATTTTCCCGGCGACATTCATAGGGCTTTGATCGGTAACTTCATTTATACTACTTTTTAAACTTTATTAATATCACTTATAATGCTACCTAAAGTTAAAATCAAAGCTTAATATTCATTAAATAGTTGGAAGTTATCTATGATTTTCTTGGTTCTTGCTCACTAATTAACATTAAATAACATTGAATTTACTTTAGACCACATGGTCATTTGCTGTGCTAATTTTTATAAGTTCATATATGTTGTTAGTTACTTAACTGTTTATACAAAATCAGCGTATTATGTCCATTTACTTAGTTTCATTAACATCATTGTTAATAACATTGACTGCTACATGTCTTTTTAAGGTAACAATTAACATCGTTTCCATGATTGTGTGGTTCTCATATTGTAAAAATTTTTTTTAGATGAACTGATGATGCTTTCAAAACTCGAAAGCGAAACGTCTTCAAAATAGATAAAGTAGCCTATCAACTTTGTCTTTTATTTCGCCACCTAGAGACCGATATAAGAACCCACCACTCGTCTGAGTGATCCTTATATATATATATATATATATATATATATATATATATATATATATATATATATATATATATATATATATTATATGACTATTTAAATAAAAAAAATGTTCATCAAACTTGCCAGGTAGCATATTTTGTGTTTTATTATAGTATTAGTACATAGTATTAGTACAGTTAAAGGAACTGTTAAACATAAACGGTTGACTGTAGTACCAACAAAAGACGACAGAAAAGAATGTAGATGCAAGATATACCGCTAGAAAAGCTCTCACTAGGTTGAGGCAAAAGGGTGAAGTTTTTTGAGGCCTTCAGTCCGTTCACCGTCTCAGCTACGCACTCGTACTGGCCCAGATACTCTGCATCAGGCTTCTTGATCACTAACTTGCTCTGCCTCCTAAAATCAACAAAAAAAAAAAACAAAAATAAGAATAAAATATTTATAAGGGGGATGAAGATTTACTAAATGTATTGTAAAATTACATAAATTAAAAATCGTGGATGTAGTTTTGCTTTAAAACTTTTAAAAGTGCTTCACACATGCACATGCTTCTTTCGCTTCACATTTTGTTAGGTTAAATATTCTACAAACACTTTAAGCGAGCTAAATATAGAAGAAAATATTATATGGAGTAGATATTTATTCTTGTGTTTATTTCTCTTTATTTTCTTTATTTCTCTATCGTATATATTAAGTAAAATAAAAACTATTTATATAAATTTGATTTTAGTTGTAAAATGTTGTACCATTGTAAATTAATGAACATTATTAACAAATCATTTGAGATTTATTTTATTAATTTCATAAAAATTTTTGATTTTACTCCTTTAAAGTAACCAAATTCAAATATGTACGGAACAAAAATTTGAACAAAAGTGCATTAAAAATAAACAAAAAAACAGCCAATTAAAAATGCCAATTCTAACTTGTTAGCTTTTTGCCCAAAAAAACAAAAAAGACTTACCAGTCTTCATCACTGGTATGCAAAAAAAGAAACATACAAAAACATTAGTTAACTCATTCAGTAAGTACTTACATTCAAAAATACATTTTGTAAGAATAAATAAATATAGTTATATGTAAAGGATGCTTCAAAAGGTAGATAGTCATTCTGTACTTTATTTCAATAAGTTGTCTAGGCAACAATTAATTAATAAAACACACAATGTGTAATAAAACAAATATTGAATGTATATTTGTTTTGTTTGTTATATATAGTTAATATACACCGCCAAAAAAGTACCGCATCACCTATGAAACTGCAAATTTTGTATTAAAAATAATTTAAAACATGGATTTTTTACTGTTGTTTTTTTTTCATCATCATTTTTCAGATCTCACCCTTCTGTAAAGATGGTTTTCGAACATGTTCTATTGGATTTAAGTCCGGGAAGTGCGCTGGCCAATTCAAAACTTGCAAATTTACCTCTTGAAGCTACTCGGTAACGATTCTTGCGACGTGTGGGCGTGCATTGTTATGCATTAAAGCAAAGTCATTACCAATAAATGGGGCGTAAGGAACAACCTGAGCAGAGAGCATAATAGATCCTCCTCCAAAGTTTGTCGCCGGTCTTAGGTTGCATTGAAAATAATGCTTGCCATCTCGTCTATAAACTGGTATTCTTCGATCCGATGTGTATAAACAAAATCTCGTAGTCATCGATATTCCAGTTAACGTGCTCTCTTGCAAATTAGACGTGCTATACGGTGTTCCCTTGTACGTCTCGGGGCAGTGGCAGCTACTCTGGCCCTAATTCCAAACTGTCTTAGGATGTGCCTAACAGTTTGTGAAGACACACGTACATTTCGAGTCTCAGCTAAGTCATGTTGAAGTTGACTTGCAGTGACATGTCTTCGACGCAAAGCCTGAAGGACTATTCATAAAGACCAGTCTCTCGGTACCTTACTACCACTCGTAATACTGTCGACTGATTTACACCCACTAAATATGCCACATATATCTGACTCCTTCCGTCTTCAATGAGGGAAATTATTCTATCTCTCGTTAAATTTAAATTTATATTGTCACGACCTTCCATGCTCAATATTTAATACGAAATTTTAAATTAAACGCAAACTGTATACTTATTACAAAAGTAAAATAAAGAGTGATAATATAAAAACCAGTTAAAACTGGTTAACTGGTTTGTTAAACTAAAAGACAAGGAAGGTAATATAACAACAAATAGAGAGAGAATAGTAGAGATAGCAAAAAGCTACTATGAAGAATAATACAAAAGCCAGTTAACAGAAGAAGACAAAACACAAATTAGAGAACGCAGAGTAATGAACCAAGGATCCGAACTTCTGCCTACCATAACGATAGAAGAAGTGAAACGAACTCTAAAGGAAATGAAAAACAACAAGGCTCCGGGAGATGACCAAATAGTAATAGAAGCTGTTAAAGGAGGAGGCAAGAAACTGCTGGAAGTAGTAACTGAACTATTCAACCTATGTCTAAACTAAGGTATTGTCCCTACAGAATGGAACAATGCAATTACTATCCTAATACACAAAAAAGGAGATATATCAGACCTAGAGAATTATAGACCGATAAGTCTGTTGTCACATCTCTACAAATGGTTTACCAAGATCATCACAAATCGTTTAGAAGGAAAATTAGATTTCTATCAGTCTAAGGAGTAAGCTGGGTTTAGGAAAGGTTATGGAACAAATGACCACCTACAAGCACTTAAAATACTAATTGAAAAATGTGTTGAATATAATTAACCACTCACGTTGATTTTCATAGACTTCAAGAAAGCTTTTGATACCGTGGAATTACCGGCAGTATTAGGAGCATTAGAAAAAAGCCGACTAGACTATAGATATACAAATTTGATAAAACATATATACAACAACGCAACAGCATCTGTTAAACTCCATGACTTTACTGATAAATATCGAATTGAGCGAGGAATTAACCAGGGCGACACCATCTCCCCCCAACTATTCACTGCAGCTCTGGAATATGCCTTTAAAAAACTAGATTGGGCTAAAAGGGGAATAAATATTGATGGTGAATACTTAAGATATTGTCATTATAGCCGAGAGTTTAAATGAAGCTCACAAAATGATGGAAGAACTAAAACAGGCAATAGAACAAATAGGCCTAAACATAAACTTTGAAAAAACAAAATACATGACCAATTTAGTTCCAAGTGATGTTATGAGGGTAGATGGGAACGAAGTACATCAGGTCTTTAGCTATATCTATTTAGGGCATGAAATTAGAATAGGAAAAGACAATCAAACTTGTGAGATCCAGCGTCGCATAGGCTTGGGATGGGCAGCATTTGGCAAGATGCGAGATATTCTAAAAGGAACGCTACCGATTTGCTTGAAGAAAAAGGTTTACAACCAATGCATACTGCCAGTAATAACATATCGTTCCGAAACAATAACTTTACCCAAACATTCTGCAAATAAATTGAGAGAAGCACAAAGAAAAATGGAAAGAGCAATGTTGGGAATAACTAGAAGAGATATGGTATCAAATAGGATAATGAGAGAGAGGACTAAAGTGACAGATGTCATAGAAAAAATTGCACAAGCCAAATGGAGATGGGCTGGACATATAGCACGTTTAAATGATAATAGGTGGACCAAAAGACTCATAGAATGGAGACCTAGAGAAGACAAAAGACACCGAGGCAGACCACCAAAAAGATGGATGGACGACTTGAGAAAAACAGTCGGAAATTGGATACAGAAGGCGCAAGATAGATAACAGTGGAAGAACATGGAGGAGACCTATATCCAACAGTGGATACAAGAGGTTGAGGAATGATGATGATGATGATAAAAATCAGACAAAATGGCAATTAACATTTTTTTTTTCTTAAACAGTAAGCTGTATTTACAAATTTCTTTTTAATATTTATTCTAGCCTGAATATTCTTAAAGGTCAGAAAAAAATAATTTAAATTAACAAAATGGTTTCAGAAGTATTTGTAATTTTATAAGTGATGCGATACTTTTTTTGGCGGAGTATATTTCCAAATTAGGATGTGAATGTATTTAGTTCTTTGGGTACATGTACATTTATTGATTTTTGTTCCTCAAAGTTATATTCAAAGATGATATTATATAAGTTATATGATTCTGAAGCTATTTCTTGTGACATTTTCAGAAATCGGCACCTCAGAAATGGTTCCCAAAATACAAATTAAATTATTAAATTTTCAATATTTTTACGTTTGCGTTTTGGGTTCCTGCAACGACTTTGTAGACTTTGTACTTGTTTCAGTGAATTATATGTTTATTTTCCCATGCGGGTTTACATGTGGTGTATCAAATTTATTATATCTACCGTATCTACTTTTGATATAAGGTTGATGTTCACCTAGTTTAACATTTAATGGTCTTGATGTTTGACCTAAATATAAATGTATTGATTCAGTTAAGAAGCCTCTACAAAAATATATTAGTTCCCACCTGTACACATCGTTTCTTTCTGTAAAAAACGTTGAACTGTTGATTACTTTCTACAGACCAATAAAAACGGATACACAGTTGGCATAGTTGGAAAATACCAGGCCGGATTTATTCCAGAAAAAACAACAATTGACCAGATTCTTTCAATGAGACACATCCTAGAGAAAACATGAGAATTTAACATTGAAACCCATCACCTATTCGTCGACTTTAAGGCCGCATAGGACAGTGTCAAGACAACAGTACTATATCAATAAATGCGTGAGTTTGGTACACCAGAAAAACTTATCCGATTAACGAGAATGACAGTGTCTAATGACAGTCCAAGAAAAATGAATTAGAGACAGTGTTTTTATAATATTTATAATAGATCGATACAAATCTTAGTATAGGCTGATGACATTGACATAATAGGGCGTAGCAAGCGAGATGTTAAGCAATATTTTCTAGAATTGAAAACAGTGGCAAAACAGGTCGGTCTAGTCATCAACGAAGGCAAAACTAAGTACATGTTGGTTACTAAGAATCCTATAGTAAATAGGTTAATAGGCTAAATTGAAAAGAAAATTCATGAATTGGACATCCTGTATATTTTGACATAAAACTCTGCTCTCGTACATTTTCAAATTGAGTATAATTAATTTGTCTTTAATAAATTAGTAAAGCATACCTTTTATACAGCACATTATAAGCCCTGCTATGATGCAGTTCTTGGTTTTTCCGCCTCCACGTAATCTTCGGCAGGGGAAATCCTCGTACAGTACAAATGAGTATTCGATTTCTCAATTCTATTTTTCTTCGCGATTTCGGCGAAACTTCTTTTATGTCGAGTATGTGTGGTTTCTTTGGCACTGAAACAAAAAATGATAATATAGATAAAAGTTACCACTTAGCAGATCAAGATTTATATTTTTAGGAAAAGTAAAAAAGTAAAAAAAAATTAAATTTAACTGATAGATGTTATTGAAAAATGGTGTGTTTCTAATCATGTCGATCGTTCGGAAGAAAAGGGTTACATCTCAAAAATGTTCATTTCTCACTTTATTTCATTAAACTGTCTAAAAAGGTGCCTCTACTACTAGGAACGGATTAAGTTTCGAGAAAATATTTACTACCAGCCAAAAGATGTCAGCATGTAACACAGGGATTTTTGCATTTTTCACAGAATGTTTTCTACAAAATCGTTATATCTCAATTTGTCACTGATATTGTGGTGTGGCAGTTAAAAAATTTAGGAGAAAAAGGTTACATTCGATATTTTTGCAAAAAGTAAGCAGTAAATACATGTAAATTTTACAACAAAACAGATACATCCCAGAATGTTACAGTCTTGGATTAAATTAACTGTTTTACGTTTGCAACAATGCCGCAACATTTTGTTTTGTAACAGTTTTGAACCAACTTGTTCAGTAAATTTATTCACATACTATGTCTTATGTCAAAATTTTTTTCTTGATTAATTTTTTAATAATTACTGTAAAATAACGACATGTTACACGTTTGAATCAACTTTTGTGTTAAGTTTATTCACGGTCTTTTGTTAACTTCACTGTTGTATCAATTTTCTTAATACTTTTTGTAATTTTTTACGATAATATATTCAGTTAAGACCTTCAATTATTTACGTGCACGAAAAAAATATTAAATACCTGGTTTTGTTGCAAAATCCAAATATAATATGATTTAAAAATTGTTTGTGTGTCCCCATTAAAAGTTCGATTAGTTATAAAAAAAGCTGTGACGGTTTTTTTGACAAAATTAACCAGTTTAGTTAAGAAAGGAGTCTTTCTTAACAAAGGAAACAAAGGAAACTTTGTTTTAAGGACATTATGGATTTAAAAAAATTAACTTCTGACTTGTTTGTGAATATCCCTAAAAATGCAAAAACTGCGTCATTTAGATTAATCAAATTAGAAAACAAAATCCAAACAAATTATTTTATAAAAATTCTTTGAAGATGCAGATTTCTGCCAAGCGGAAGTTATTAGATCGAGAAAAATTGTTAATATAGAACAAATCCAAATCAAAAACGCATATTCCACGAAACCAGGAATATCAAACACGTTTGATATCATTAGTCGAACAGAAAAAATGCGTTCCGCCATATTATCTTGATTTTTACAATAATTTGTAATGATTTAATTTAATTATTTTTATGATTTTAGGTGTGTATTTAATAATTATCGTCGGTCAGATAGCTCAGCGGGCTGTGCGGCTGCCTCTCATTCGCTTCACTGTCGAATGGTTTAGTGGATGTGGGATCGAGCCCAAGCTCGGTGTACAGAAAACAAAAAGTCTAACGCAGCAGTTTAAAATTCTAGATGAATCTGCGGCTTAGACTAGGATATGCTGGGATCTGATCGGCCTATGGTGGAGCAGTACGGCAAGAGATACGGGCTTGCGGCTCGGTGATACTCCTCCATAGATCTCTACCGGACAGGCGTAACGCCTAAAAAACCGGATATATATATATATATATATATATATATATATATATATATATATATATATATATATATTTAATAATTATCAATTAGATTAATAATGTTACAGATGTATGCATGTATTTTTTTATAACAATAAATAAACAGTTTGAAAAATCACAATTATGTCATTTAATTAAACCCGACTTAGCCTACTTATTTAAATAAAAAGCAAAAAATTCTATTAAATTATGATTAGGAAATAAAAAAATAACTCCTAAAACAACTTAAAACCCTTCTCCTGCAAAAGTAGTTTTTTCGAGTTGTAACCCTTTTCTTCCGAACGATCGATATGTTTTAACGAAAGATCAGAGTAATAATAATGTAAGGAAAATAATATAAATGATAAATTTTCCTATGTAGACTATTTCTTCATTTTTGGTTAAAACCCTACTTAAAATGTTTTTATGCTGACTCGTCAAGTGCTCTGCAATAAACACAAAACTTGCCAAAAGCCCGAAGTACCCATCCCCATATCTGTTTAAAATTCGAGAAAAGCGACTTAAACAAAAAAATCCAAAGGCTATCATCGCATGGAGCGGTTCCTTTTTCAAACGTACCTGTCGGCAGCTCTTGCAGCAGTTTTTTGCCGGGATCGGCATAGTTTTTTTCAAATAAACTAGCACTGATTTATGTAAAAATGTTGTTTTGAAATGTTAAAAGGGCGTCATCGTGCCTTTTATGTTTATGAGAGATCGCGACAAAATTAAAATACAATTCTGCATAATGGGGCCGGGGCCATTGCCGGGGCGCTTGAGAACCTCACTCGATGCTAGCAGTACATTTTCAAACAGCGGCGGTACCTATTCCGAGTACAAATCTTATAAATGTTTATTCAGATCTGTTTCCCAATGATTATTATTATTATTGAAATAGAACATATTTATTTAAAGTAATTTGACCAATCCAATTTCTTTTGTTCTGACTTTTGGATAAAACCAGTTGGAATTTGAATTAAATTGTGTCATTTAATCTTAAATATAAATATTTCAATACTACGTTGAGTAAAAATTGTTATTAGGTTGTTTTAATAGCAAATACGTGCAGTCTCAAGACCATGTCTTATGTTCTTATGTTTGCGATTGAAAAAATAATTTAATAAATTGAATGGAAAATGTAATGGTTAATATCTTCCTCCCCCAATTAACATCTCTCGTTCTCTGTGGCGCCTATATACGTTTCAGGTGCAATATGGTACGTGCTCCCTGAAGAATTTCTCTACTGAATAGTGCTCCTTGACCAAAAAACTTCGGGAAAAGCTGCTCTATAGGAAATAATTTAAGGTGGGTATGCAATTACAACGGTAGGGAATGAGACAAACATATCTAAAATGGTATAGCAATATTATTTCCCTACAGTAACTTCCCTAAAATTTAAAAGATTTTTATTAGAAAGGAATCGGTGAACATTGTTGACAAATTTATTATTTATATTTGACTCTGTCGCCTTTTTTTAGCATTTGAAATGTGTGATAAGACAATTAAATTTGGACGAAATGATTTAAATAACAGCTTAGCATTACAATGAACGTAGGCGGGGCCACCAAACGAATTCGATTCGTAGGTTTCTTAACAGTAAAATTAATTTTAATATCAATGTAGACTTATCAGTTTAATTAGAAATAAGACATTATTTGATATTTTCCAAACAATATCTTTGAAACCATATTTTTTTTTAGCTGTTTTGGAAGTAGTGGGTGTGAAAATTTAAATTAAAAATAATTCCAAAAGAAATTAAAAGGAAATAAAAGTCTCACCAAATTAAATGGTCAAACCAACCACCACCTTGTGACAAACAGAAACCAAATCTATCATACAACGCCTTTCTCATGGCGTTGAATTCATTTGCCGATATGTCCTGGTTAAGTTCGACTAACTATTGTCTTAGTTGCTCCAAGTTGGTCAAGCTCGAATTTATACCTATACAAATTGGTGACCGAGGCCATTTTATCTGAGTCCATTCATAAATGTTTTTTTACCAAGAAACATGTTTTCTTCCTACACCTCTACGGCCCTCTATTTTGCCTTTAAGGATCAATTATTGTAAAATTTTATATCGACTTTCCCTTACTGTATGTCCCAGATAAGACATTTTTCGATTTTTAACAGTCGTTAGTAGTTCTCTGCCTTTGTTGACGCTCCTTAGTACTTCTTCATTAGTTTTTCTTGCTGTCCAAGATATCTTCAGCATTCATCTATGAACCCACATTACCCATAGTACCTTGTGTACTAATTGCATATTTCATCACGTTCCTTACTTGAAAGAAAGCCGTTTTGTTAAAATCAAATTTCGATAAGGAAAATCGGAAAACAAGTTCAGTCAGACAGTATAAAAAGTTTTTTGTACGGCTGGTAATGAAAGTATCCTGAAAAAATTAGCTGGTTATCTATGGATTTCGTCACAGTCGTTTTTCCGATATGTTCGTGTTGTCAGACGCGTTGAATTGCCTTTATTTTCGTGTTTTTCTTATAACTTTCAAGCTATTTAATTAAAAAGAATAGCAGTATCTATGAATTTCCGCAGAAAAACGTCCCAGAATTAAACTTGTTAGAGAGCCTTAGATGACCTGGTGAGCTAGAAAATCTCAAATAGATCAATCTGGTCATCTTAAGCATTGCTGCTTTTTCCTTGGTCTTAATAAATACGTTAACCAATATCAAGCTGTTTAATATTATTTTTTGTAAGGTTCTTCGGAATTTGATCAGTAGTTGACATTTTTTTAAAATAAGTTAACATATGTCATGAAAAATTCGTTTGTTGAGCCACTACCCAGACAGCACAAGACATCCCTAGTACGTCCATTTTATGCCATATTAAGGTCCAAACGTCCCAGGACTTCTTTTGGACGTCCGAGGGACGTCCCACAGGGATGTATTCTAGATGTTGTGTCATGTTTTTACTTAAGCTTATTTTTTACAAAATATAATATTTTCTTACTAAACTTTACTTTAAAAAGTTATGTTTAGTTTTAAATACCATTAATTTATACGAAAACAGACAGAGGCCCCTTTTAGAGAAAAATCCTTATCCTATAGCTGAGTTGTATCTTAAAATTTTGTTCTGTAGTGGAGCTGAAATTTAAAAATTAGAAGATAAAAGAAGAATGTTGTTATGTTTTAACGACGGTTCTATTTATCCCACCGAGTTAGAATCTATGGAGAAGCTATGAGCATGTTAACGTATGTATTAAAAACGGCGTAGGCAGGCGTGGCTAACGTTAATACCAATATGGCGGTGGGATCAGGGCCAGACTCAATAATATTAAAACTACTATACAAATATGACTAGTTATTCAGAAGATTTAATCATAATCTAAAAAAGTGCAATACATTTTTAATAAACTATGATTTATTTATCCCGCGGTAAACACTAAAAACACAATATATTATACATAAAGATAAATTAATACAGTCAAATAGTATTAATTTATTCTCTGAAGTACGGGCCATTACTTTGTTTACATATTTGTATACTAACCTGTAAAACGATATTCCTGAAGATTTTTTATTAACATTGCTTCTGCTACTGCAACTACATTGAAAACAAGAAACCATAATTATGCACTATCACAATATATTATTACAGTTTCTATAAAAGTATTATTATTTATCTATACTACAAATATTCGAAAATCAACAAATGTAAACAAACATACGATCTGCCAAAAGTGTCAAAACAATGGTCTTAACAATATGGCCAAAGTGAGGTCGTTCTTAGTCACGTGATGCCCTCTCCATAGATTCTAACTCGATAATTTATCTCCTCGTATTTATGTTGCTTCTTAACGCATTTTTATTTTTAGCTAGCATTTTCAGAATCTTTTATTTCTCGAATTATAATTATTGTTGTTGTGGTTGTAATTAGATTTAGTTTATTGCTTTCGATACTAGTTTATAGTTTGGTAATTTATTATTATAGTCTTTAAGTAGGTATATAGGAATTTTATAGGTAATTGTTGTGGTTGTAGTGTGAGTTGCTACATTTGTAAAGTAAGTCTAAGTACTTATATTATAAGTACTTAGATAATAAAAATCCCATTTATTTTTGCTTTTCATTTTATTAGTTTTTTGTAAGTTCTCTTTAGGTCGTGTATACATCCTCATTTGGGTCCTGTATTACTCCATGTGGAAGCGTCTATATTCTTTGGTACAATGGATGTCGTACATCCTTCGGACGTCCATGGGACGTACTTGTGCTGTCTGGGTACTAAAATGCATGTTTTTAGGTTCATGTCTACGACACGTTGGTTAGTTTTAATATTCTCAGCTGCACTGTATGCAATTGCACACACTTTGTCAAAACATTGTAAAAAGTATTTTAATTCAAGATATTCTTTAACAAAAATCGGTCGTGTATTCCGGAATATTGTTTTCAGGCCTAAATGGACAGACTAAATTCGATAAGTTTTTTTGCTTTGTGTTGATTATTATTCTTTTAATTTAATCTTAAAAAACGTTAAAAAAAATTTACGCTTATGACCGAAAAAAAACTATAAAATTATAGGATTATAAATGAACTGTATTGACAATAGTAATTTTAAAATTGCGACTTTCAGCAACTTACCAATACGCAGCAACATTTTCTAGCGTGAAAAAATCTTGTGAACGACATATCGATCACTTTTCATATAATAACCACAACACAGTACAGCAAATGTATATTATAATACCTGCTGTTAAATTTTTAGAGATGAATTTCAGGAGAATGCATAGGAAACACCGAAGGAATGTGCGGTCGCGCCACTGCTCTGGATGCAGGACATGTTTTGTCAGGCCGAGTACATATTTGGCCAGAACTATTAGTGGATTCCACAGCATTGTTTTAAAGTTTAATATTCCGCACGCGTCGGCTACGGACCAAACTCGAAAGACGACCGACAGTCGACTTCTTTCCACACAAATATTCCCTCTTCTCAAATTTTCGGAAATTCTCAGACTCAAAAAAGTGGCCGCGAAGCCGTAAATCGCTGCAAATGACAGCACTAGTCGATAATTGACTGTCTCTACAATAGAATCCTCATAAACAAATGTTTCTAATTGGGTAGAGGATGTATTTTTCACTCTGAGGTATGCGATTGAGGGTTTTTGCATTCTTAGCTTGCATGGGAATTCTTTAATAGTTTTTTCACGGCAGAGCTGCAAAAGGTTTTTGATTTTATATAAAAATAGATGATTGGTTTTATATGAAGAATTTTCTATAACAAAAAAAAACGGATTAATGTTTTACTATTCTGTAACTCTTTTGTGACTTTTTTTTCAATTAAAAAAAAACAATGGAGAGTATTTATTGAACTTAATTTAATCAAGTCTCTTGAACCATGAAACTCTTGTTCGTTAATGTTTCTTTTTCTATTTAGTTCGCTGTGTTAATCTAAGCATCTCAAACCACTTTTCCTCGACATCCGAATTAGACAACTTTAGTGCAGATGGAATGAAAGAATTCCTTATTAATTACTTCTTTTCTTCAGCCTTTATTTATCCATTGTTGGACATAGGCCTCCTCCAATTGCTTCCACGCTTCCCAATCTTTTGCAATTCTCATCCACTGCTTTCCTGCTAAAGCTGTTATATATCGTCGCCGTGGATGTGAAGAGAGCTAACCAACAAAAGTCAGTTTCGAGATAATGAGCATTTTAGATTGCCATGTCCAGGAAAAAATACATTTTAGCTTATAACTTTCCTGTTCATTGAACTATTCCTACATTTTTTTAGGATTTATCACACAAAGTGTTACCTACTTTGTACTAAACCAAACATTGATAAAACATTGATTTATATGAGGGTAGAAGGGTTTCGTTCACTTAGCTCCATTCACCACTAGATAACTTTTACAAGTCATAGTGTTTTGTGTTGTGTGAAAAGATCTAATTCTACAAAATTAAATAATACAAGGTGATATTGTGCTTAAAATGTTTAATTTTGGATACAAAAATAACACAAAAGTATAAGAGATTCAATTTAGGTTTTGGTCTTTAACATTGAATATTATTTAACATCGAATATTATACAGAAATCCTATTATTTTATCGCTACTCGGATTCCGAATCGTGTGCAGCGATTCTCTCTATTGGTTTTAAAATTCGAAGGTAGTAATCATGGTAAGTGTCTGGGATAGTATCTGACCTACAAAGATCTTGTAGATCTTTTAGTTTCTTAGACTCTATTCCTAAAGCCGAAAGATACAGTTTCGGAACCTCACTGAAAACATTGTTGTCACCTCGACTGTTTCTACGAATGCACAATTGTTTGAAATTTACCTGACTAAGTTGTGTTTTATAGAAGATTATATCAAGGTGTTATTTTCTATATTGTAGCCATTTGATATTTAGCCACTTCATAACATCGCCATCGTTTGTCTTCGTTTTGTTAATAATTAATTCTTCGCTGTAAGTTTTAAAATCTAAAAAATGGCTGTAATCTAATTCCTTAACGACGTATTGGGGGTGATTTACTTTAGCTGTTCTTGCCCCCGTGTACCACCCGTCAGGCACATATATATTTATTTTTCGTCCCCTACTTTCAATCGCAGAATGAACGCTGTCGCATTCCATTTTGGAATGTCCGGATTCCATGAACTTTTGATTAATAATGTGTAAATTATCAAAAGAAGACAAAGCTTTTATAAACATTGCAGATAAAATGGAATTTCTATTTTAACCTGTTGCAGTATCATAATAAAATGTTACTTCACTCACTTCAGATGGTAGCTCAGAAAGCATGTTCCATAAGCATGTAACTACTTCTGACGATCCTTTTGTACCATTCAATTTATGCCACATGTAGTTAATAGCAACAGTAGTTTTGAGATTATACACAGTAAAATTGTAGGTTTTTAGTTTCCGTTTATAATATAATTGCCCCACTTCTAATTGGGGAGTCAATAAAAGCTTTTCCATATCCATAGTGAAGGTGCTGAAAGTATTATCAATTTTAGCACGATCTTTGTCAATTTTCTTATGCTCTCTAGTCTCCTTCTTTAGAAGTTGATGTAGATTGTATTCATCTTGATGTTTTTCTTTTTCGTCTTCGATTTTATTTGCGAATTGCGTGCAAAAGCTACATTGGTCTTTTTTTGGTTTGTGGAAATCATAGTTAAATTCGGTGCTAAATATATGTTTATAATAATAAAACGATACTGAGTCTTCCTGATACTCTTCGCAGTATTTTAAATAATCCTGGTAAAGTTGTTTTTTAAAAAAAGTTGTTTTTCAGATAAACCATAAGGTAAGTATTTCTTCTTGGTTGAACTTCGACAATAGTGAGGATCAATCACCGGTAGTGATTTGATGTGATTACGTACTACCTCCTTTTGATTATCTGGAATTTTGTTAGGGGGAACTTTTCGACCTCTCTTGTCCTCCTCTATGATACCTGACGACTTTGACTTTTTTAATGCCGTTTTAACTTTTTTTCCAGATATTTGCGTCTAGAGGCGGCATCTTCATTATTTGATTTATATCGCCGATTAGGTATTTTTTTCGTAATTCTACTGCTGATAAAGCTCCATATTCCTCTTACATTTTGAATGGAGTAAAAATCATCAAATAATTTTTGCCTCTTTTCCTGGCTAATTTTTTCTGTACACCTATAGTGACATTTACACTTTAAACCGGGTTTAACAGATTTTCCTCTAACGATATTACCTTTTTGAGAAAGATGTTCCTTTCCAGAAAGTCTG
This sequence comes from Diabrotica balteata, assembly GCA_918026665.1. Lineage (NCBI taxonomy): Eukaryota > Metazoa > Arthropoda > Insecta > Coleoptera > Chrysomelidae > Diabrotica > Diabrotica balteata. The sequence continues at coordinate 169,261,110 of OU898278.1, forward strand.
AGGCTCGAAAATCGTGTTTCTTTTTCTCGTACAGTCGTCGTCGATATTTTTTTTTGTGTGTTTTGGCTTGGACAATTGTCAAAAAGTTTATTAATGTAGTGTGTGTGTGTGTTTGTGTGTTTGTGTGTGTAGAGTAATTGTCTTGATACTTAGCAAAGTCGACGTCATTGTCTTTGCTAAGAGACGCTAATTGTATCCGAACGTCTGCGGTCCTTCCGGTGAGTACCGATCACACAAGGATAGAAATTATTTTAATTTATTAATTTTATTTAATAAACAAAAATTTCCACCCAGGTGAGATTCGAACTCATGACCTTAAGGTTCAAAGGTAGGCGCTCTTACCACTGAGCCACAGAGGGATATAGTCGTCGTCGATAGACAAAAATTATCTGTGAAAACAAAAAATGATAGAATACAAAAAAAAAACGATTTCCAACTGATAATGATTTACTAGAACAAATGGATAATATCAATTACCTAGGGTTTTGATAGGTTTCGAAAAAAATAGAGATATTGATCACATAATTAACAGGTTTCAGGTTGCTTGGGAAACAATGCACAAAACATTGAAGAATAAGACAAGAAACAATGCAATGATAAAACTTTACAAGACAATGGCCAAAACTACTCAGTTATATGGATATAAAAGTTGGATAATAATGCAAAGAAATAACTCTGGCAGTACAATAAGCTCTAGAAGGAATAAAAAAAGAGGTTTCATTCATTGTAAAAACCTCGCTAATAAAACTTAAACAAACAGTTCTAAGTTAGAAAATTAGCTTATAAAATTAACTATATATTAAAACCCACTTTAATAAATCGACAATGCCGACATAACCTACATAGACATTTCACAAACAATGCAAAATCCACTAATTTTCCTTCTCTTTACTATTGGAACCTCCAAAAATACACCTCAAAATCATTGAAGGATGGCGTAGAGGATGTTTTGCAATAGTTGCAGGTAAACCGCAACCGTACACAACTGACGGCCGCAAAAATAGGGTAAGGTGGGATAAAAATAGCCCTCCCAAGGATTCAGGTGAGTGAGACGAACTATATCACTATTTTGATGTGGTTCTGTACTATACTTATCCCATTCTGACATCTGAATTGTCTTAAGTCGAGTTGTATTGTTATGTTAAATATAAATATACCTACGTGGGTACGGACCTAAAAACAATTAGTATTTTAGATGGAGTGGTTCAATATTTTGATATATAATTTAACCCTCCGTTAGGAGCTAGGATAAACTGAGCATCAAGAGTCGCTAGGGTGTCTGAGACTGACAATTAAAAAAATAGTTTTTGCTATAAAATTCATACAAATATTTTGTATTGTGTATAGGAATGACTAAAAAATACTTTTGAAAATATTTTATTGAAAAACAATAGATACAAAATGAAAAACACTAGTATAACAATATATTGTTATTTGTTATATAAAATTAAATTAAAAAAAGTTTTTTTTTAACTTTTAACAAGAGAAATAGAGGTAGAATAAGAGCAGTAGAAATAGAATTCCTGAGGAGAAGCTGTATACTTACAAAAAGAGACAGAATTGAAAACGCAGAGATTAAGCGGAGAATGGGAGTGCAATCAGACATAATCGACTATATAGAGGAGAAGAGACTATCCTGGTACGGCCACGTCAGAAGAGCGGACAGAGGACGCTGGATAAACAAAATCACAGAATGGAGCCCGATCGGAAGAAGCAAGAGAGGAAGACCCCGAAGGTCATTCAGAGATGAAATCGACGAGGCTATGGAGAAAAGAACCCTGCGAGATGGAGACTGGAATGACAGGGAAAATTGGAGAAGACGGTTGAGTAAAGGAAGACAGTGAAAACTGTTCAAATCTTTGAAATCGAAAAACAGTTCGTAATTTTTAGTTAAGAGAAATATATATTAACTAAAAAAATAACTCAGGTTTTTAACAAAAATATAAAGTAAGCATTTCACTTGATTTAGTGGCACTCAGGCAAAGCTGACATATTCCTTGAGTATGTTCAAGGCACATGAATATTTTGCATTTTATGCATAAAAAGCGAGTACACCTGTTCTTTTTGGTACTACAAAATGCACAACGACCCTTTGTTTGATTTCTTTCTGGAATTGCAGGAGTTACATCTGTGATGCCGCGAATTTCCCGAATTCGGAATTTGAGACTAACTGGCAGATTTGTAGTAGTAGATTTACTTTTTAAATAGGGATATATAAGCTCATTTGCAAGGTTTCTTAGAAGATTTTCAGGTTTTTCTCATTCCCCTCTCTAAAAAATTGTGCAAAAATACAAATTATGCGCTGGTCAAGCATGGATAATAACAGAACACCTAATAGAACGCTTAGTGGAAGACCAAGGAAGAGATGGATAGATTAAGTGAGAACCGATGTTAAAAATATATTTAGGAAGGATAACTGGAGGAGAGCAGCCAAGGAAGGAAGCTGAAGCTCGCAGGCGGGGCCGGCATAGGCTGTAGCTCCATTGGAGAGAGGAGAGAGAGATGGAGCAGAGACTTTTAAGTAAATATAAGTATTCTGTGACTTAGTAGTAATTATGGACAAAGGCTTAATGTTCAGTAAACACGTAGACCCCACAGTACAAAAGCCAACATGGCCAAAGCGTCAAGAACAGAACTAGCAGGAAGGAAAACTAAACTAAGAATGAAAACGAAGTTAAGACTCTCTCTCTCTCTCTCTCTCTTCGATCCTGACCCCTCAGGGGGAGTGTAGTGGTCGACGTGATGTCGTGTATTGTCCGTCTCCAGAGATCTCTGTCTCTGGTCATTTCTTTTAATTCATGCATAGGTCTTTGGCATATTCTTGTAAATTGATGTATCCATCTTGTTGGGGATATTCCTCGTGATCTTCGGCCTTCTACCTTTCCTTGTATTATGAGTCTTTCCATGTTTTCTGTGTTTGCTCTCATAACATGCCCAAAATATTTTAATTGTTGGAGATGGACTTTACTAGAGAGTCGTTGGCTAACTTTTAGCTCTGTTAAAATTGAATTATTTGTTCTACGGTCGGTCCAAGGAATTCGTAACATTCGTCTCCAACAGAATATTTCAGTGGCGTCTATCTTTCTTCTCTTCGATTGTCTCAGAGTCCAAGATTCACATTCGTAGGTCAGTATTGGGAATATTAAGCAGTTGATCAACCTCATCTTTATCGCTCTTGAAATTTGACAGTCCTTCCATATTTTGGTCATTTTTGCTGTGGCAACTTTTGATAGATCACATCTACGTTTAATCTCTTCTTGTAATGACCCTGTGTTTGTGATTAATGATCCCAGATATAAGTATGAGCTCACAACCTCGAACCGGTCAATTGTGGTTATGTGTGGATGATTGTTGTATAGTCTATCCACTATCATGATCTTGTGTCTTTGATATGTTTAATTGCAGACCAAATATTTGACTTTCGTTTTCGATCAGTCGTATAAGTTCCATCAGCTCTGCTTGACTACTTGCAAGAAGGGCTGTGTCATTTGCGAAACGTAGGTTGTTTAGTTTATGACCATTTATTGAGATGCTCTTTTCCCATCCTTCAAGTGCTCTTCGCATAATATACCCCCCATATATGTTGAATAATTGTGGAGATAGTATACATCCTTGTCTGACACCCCATTCTGGATGAAACTCGTTCGAAAGTGTGTCAAGTACTTTAACTGATCCAGTAGTGTGTTCATATAGTTCAGTTATAAGCGTAATTAGATGTTGTGGTACGCCTACTACTTTTAGTATTCGCCATAAGTGTCTCCACTTGACCCTGTCGAACGCTTTACGGTAATCTATAAAACAGATGTATACTGAGATGTTGAATTCCCTAGATTTCTCGATTATCTGTCTTATATTCAGCAGGTGTTCTCGAGTGCCTCTACCTTTGGTAAATCCAGTTTGCTCTTGTGGAATTTCTCTTTGAAGGAATATTTGCAGTCTCTCATTGATTATATGTAGCATTATCTTGCTGGCATGGGATATAAGAGAGATAGTTCTATAATTGTCGCATTTATGGAAGCTGCCTTTTTTATGTATGGTCGTTATTGTAGATTTTGCCCAGTCTTCAGGCCATTGTTTGGAATGTCATATTTGGTTACAGAGTAGATGAAGTAACTTTACGCCGGTTTCTTCTGTGGCTTTAAGCATTTCTGCTGTTATCATATCTGGACCTGGTGCTTTGTTAGATTTGAGCTTGTTGATAGCCTGTCTTACTTCATTTTCGAGTATATCAGGTTCTTCTTCCACCTCGTCAGAGATTTGGCTAACAAGCTCTTGGCGTTGATCATCTTTTTATAGGTCCCTGCAATACGATCTCCATGTCTCTGCTATGTCTTCTCTGTTTGTTCTCAGGGTTCCAGTGTTATCTTCAATGGCCTAAGTTCTGTCTCTGAAGTCTCTTGTCAGGTAGCGTATTTTTCTAAATAGATCTCTCGGCTGATTATTCTGACCATGTCTCTCAATTTCTTTGCATATACTTTGTATAAGTTAAGACTAATAAATATTATAATTCTTTCTATGCTAATATAAGTTTTTCTCGCATGTGGACACATTTGCAATACATCCAAAAAGAAAATACAAGCGGCACACAACAAAAGCCTAAGAGAAGCAGCCAACGTACCGAGATACGTTGCAAAAAGATTCCTCTTCAGAGAATTGCAGCAAATCAGAGTGACTGAAATTATGAAAGATAAAGCAAGAATAAAGTTCGCAGAGATAGAGAACCATCCAAGTCACATAATGCGAGAGATGATGAGGTATTACGCTTTCCATAGATGGAAGCACAAAAGACCAAAACAACAAATAGTCGAATAATACCAAGATATATACTAGAGAAAAAATAACAAACACCAGAGAGAAAACAAAACACCAGGGAGAAATCATACAAAAACAACATAACAGCACACTAAGAAGACAGTTAATAGCTCGAAAAAACCCGTGGACAACCGCAACGAAAAGCGTGGTCCCAGTTACTTTAAGTAGACAAACTTTTTATTGTTATATTTTTCAATATTATAATATAAACATTTTATCAATTTATGATTTTTTTGTTCAAAAAAACACATAAAAAACGGCCTCAGCCACCAAAAAAATTAAAAAATACTAACAAAAACTGGCGAAAGCCAACAAAAAAATAAAATTAACAAAACCCCAAAACCCGGGCACGTAGGGCCCAACTCCTTGAGCACCAAGTCTCCGAACTTAGCCTAACTCAGAGTAGAGACTTAAGGCCAAGTAAGCAATTTTTAGTTCGCGGATAAGCCACATTAAGATAACAGAAGCATATCGATAATGCGCTGTTCTAAGTTTGATTCGGTTAGGAAACCATGCTGGAGTTCTATTACCCAGGACTCTACATGAAGAGCATTTAGCTGATAGTTGTGCTTCCATCACGCATCAGAGTGCCATAGGGGGAAAGGGATGGTCTGGAGCATTGGAGTGCGGTGGGGTGACTCCTGTTTTTACTCGAGTTAATACACCTCGCCTCAATGAATATTTACACCCGAACGTAATTCTTAGGGGTGCACATATTTCACAGGCTGGGTTTAATTAAATTGCTTGCTTGCTTGCTTGTGGTCTTAGTTATAAACTCATTTTAAAAGAAAAATTTCATTATACCCGACCTCTCTAATACATTTTGCTGTTCACTTTATTTATAATTTGGTTTAGTTTTCGCAACACGTCTTGGATATAAATAAATTGGACATTTTTGTTGTAATTCCCCAACCGAAGGCGAATTTCTTAGCTTTTAGTTAATCAACTAACTGTAAATCGTCTGGGCATAGTCTACGAGGCCGCAAACGACGTGATCTTCATAAATAAATCATGACGCCGAAGATTCTTCAAATGTCTCAGAGTTGACTGCGATGCGTTCGCTTGATTTCTGTCCCTATCATCGGATGAATTTGTTATTAAAAAACCATCAAAAACGTTGTTATATACTGCTTCGAAAATTGTTGACAACCGCGAAGTATGTATGGGGAGCGTGCGGCAATATTCAGCATTATAAATTACGGGGAGCAGTTGGTATGTTTTTCGTCAATTACATTCGCAAGTTTTCACATATTATCTGGCACTAAAATATTTCAAACAACTAATACTGGCTGTATAATTTCAATATATACATTGATAAAATAAATAAGATTAATGTAAGATTATAACTTAAGGGTTTAATTTGTGATTTAACACTAGCAAAGAAATTTGATAATAGAGAAAAGTGGTCTAATATTGGATACATTTTTTTCACCCGCTACTTTTTACAAATAAATAATTCTAATTTTGTTTGGTTCTTAGTAATTTATTGGTATAAATATCTATCATGTTCTGTAATATAAAAAAACCCAAATTCGACAGTTTAAAAAATAGTCGCCTAATATTGAATGTGATCCGATATTAGGGAAAAGCTTATTTTATGTACAATGTGCACAGTAAACAATATATTTGTTATTTTGGTGATTACAAAATATCAATTTTATTTCAGTAAATGATATTTATTATTCTGAAAGGTACAAAAATAATTAATACAAGTTATTAGTGACTATCCATCCATACAAAATTCGCAAATGAAGTTAATGTTATCTTCGGCTCCACCGCAAGCTTCATGACACCAACTGTAGCATTTGCAGCAGCATATCCATTGTTGTCCAGATTTGTCGGAAGAAAAAATTCAAGGCAGTAGATACATTCCACATCCTCTTCTTCTTGATCAATGTCATCTTCAGAATCAACAAACGGTATTTCTTGCTTAGACTGATGAATCTGAAGATACGATTTCTGTTTTCCTCTTGTTTTTGGATTTAGTTTTTGTTTGAGTTTTTTCTGTAAATTAGTATCAGCGTTTATGTTTTCTGGCATTTTCTTTAACTTTCTTAAGAGTTTTTTAAAGGCGATCCACTAATTAAAGCAGCTTCACCAGAATTATTTCGTTTAATTCCTGATGGACCGGGTAAAACAAGCAAAAGTTTTAAGTCAGATGGTTTTACAAAATTGCTTATTTCATCAATTCATCAACCTGGTAGTTATTCCACCAGGTTGAACAAAAACGTCGTGTAGAATGACAATATGCTTGGTTTTCTCAATAGTATTTGGAGATTTTATTTTGTTGTTACTATTGTCATTAACAAAAGAAGTTTTTAACTTTCCATGGATTGCAAAATCTTGGTCAGAAACAAATCTTTATCAAATGGCATAATGTCATATTTTTAAAAACCATGCAACGATATTGCCATTGATGCTGTCCTTAAATAAGCTTTTCCAAACAAACTAGCAATCTAGTAAGGGGAAATTGTTCTACCAGGATTATTTCTTAACCAGTTTTCGATTTGTTGGCAATAATATGCCTTTAAAGGTCCCATAAAGGCTACATCTAAAAGTTGTTTCTTATGCATTTAGTGTGGACGTAGGGATATTATAATGGCTATACACCCCAGTGTGGGGTTAAACCGCAAATGATTTCTAGATCCTATTTCTTAAGTGGATCAGTCTTTTTTGTTTATCTTATCTTCTTGACAATATCTCTCCATTCTTTCCTGTCTCTAGTTCTTCCTCTCCATTCTCTGACTCCTGCCCTTTCGAGGTCTTCTTCAACTTCTTCCAGCCACTTTGATCTTGGTCTTTCCCTTCTCTTTCTTCCTCCTGGATTCCATTCTATCATTGCATATGCCACTGTCTCATCGTCTGCTCGCCAAATGTGACCTAACCATCTAACACTGCATTGCTTTACTTTAAGTTACGATGTCTTACTTAATTTCTTCCTTAATTTCTGCATTTATTCTGTTTCTATATTCATTTTACACTGTTCTGATTGGTCCTAGTATGGTTTTCATAATCTTTCTCTCTGCTATTCTTAAGTCTTCTTCATCTTTTTTAACCATCGTCATTCTTTCTCCTGCATATAATAATATTGGCATAATTATGGTGTTATAAATGCTCATCTTATTTTTTTAGTCAGTGTTTTGCTTTTAAGTAATCTTTTGTTTGTAAAATAAGCTTTATTCGCTGCTAATATTTTTTCCTTTATTTCGGATTTCCTTTCTCCGGATCTACTTATTGTAACTCCTAGGTATTTAAAGTATTCTACTTCTTCAAACTCAAAACTTCCTATTCTGATTTTTCCTTTCATTGGTTTTTTCCTAATTTTAATATTTTTTTTCTTAATTTAATCTTAGCCCCATTACCTCCCCTTTCTCTCTTATTTCTTCAAGCATTTCTTTCATTAATTTTCTGTTCTTTGCAATAATAGCAATATCGTCTGCATATGCAATTATTTGACCACCTCTTGTTCTGAGATTTCCTTTATTTGTATTTAGCAGTACATATTCTAATGCTAGATTAAATAGCGTTGTTGATAGGGCATCTCCTTGTTTCATCCCTTTATTTATACTGAATTCATCTGTCTCTCTCCTCTTTGTGTCTTTATGCTTATTTTTTTGTAGTTCTAATTGTCATTTCTATTTATTTTTTGAGTTTATGTGGAATTTTTAATTTTATACGTGTTATCATTAATCTATTCCTTTAAATTGAATCAAATGTCTGTATAAAGTCTATGAATAACATTTCCAATTCTAATTTATACTCGTTTGCTTCTTCCATTATTTGTCCTACTGTCTTCTTTGTGATCTTTGATAACCTCTTTTTTATTATTGATGTCAATATTTTATATATGTGGTATTTAGTAACGTTATTCCTCTACAATTTTCACAGATTTGTTGGTCTCCCTTTTTAGGTACTGTTATGATCGGCCCTACCTCCCAGTCCCGTGGCATTTTCTCTTCTTTCCATATATTTTTCAATAGTGCCAGTATTTTTCCTCTTAGTTCCCTTCCCCCGTATTTTATTAGTTCCATATTAATTCCATCTTTACCAGGAGCTTTCTTATTTTTGCTTCTCTGTATTACTTCGTCCAATTCCTCTAATGTTGGTTCTTTTGAAATTTCGATGTCTACTTCATCTACTTCATCTGCTTCTTCTTCGTGCACCGTTTCCTCCTCGTTATGCATTTCTTCTTCTGTTGTTCCCTCCGTCAAGAGCTCTCTGTAGTAATGTCTCCATACTTGCTTGTACTCTTGGTCCTCTATTATCACTATTCCCTCTCTATTTTTTATTCCATTTGTTTTGCCCTTGTATTTTTTGTTTTGTTCTTTAATCTTCTTGTAATAACTTTTCGTATTTCTGTTTGTTCTTTCCTACTCTATTTCCTGAATTTTTTTGTCTACCCATCTTCTTTTATTTTGCCTTATCACTTTCTTAGCATTCCTTCTTAATTTTTCATATTTTCTGTCTTCCTCTTTATCTGTTCTTAGCCATTTATTTTCTGTCTTCCTCTTTATCTGTTCTTAGCCATTTATTTCTGGCTTGCACTTTTTTTCCTGTTATTTCTCTACATTCTTGGTTATACCATACGTTTTTTGTTTTATTTCTTACTCATATCTTTTTCTTACTTCTTCATTACTCCTTTTATTGAGACTCCACTTTTTATGTTGGTTTTTTTGTTTTGTTTCAATTTTAACTTTTTGTCTTATAGTGGCTGTGACCATGTAGTGGTCTGAATCTGCACACGCACCTCTGAACGTTCTTACATCTTTTATTGACGATTGTTTTCGTTTATTAATCATTATGTGGTCAATTTGACTATATGTTTTCTGATCTGGTGACCTCCATGTTACCTTATGTATTTTAGGGTATTTGTATTGTTTGGGTATTATGTATTGTAGGGATATTACAATATTATTATTTTCTCGAGCTTTATTAATGACATCCAAGATTCTTGTGTGCGAGTAGTGACAGTCTAAAATTAAAATGACAGGATCTTCGGCAGATGGCTTAGTATAAGAAACAAAATGAACCATCCACTGCGTAAATAAGTAGGATTGAATCCACCCAGAAACAATCTTCCAATTGCTTGTAATTGCTCCAGGAGGGGTTCCATCTATCAATTCTGCTTTAAAATTTTTAAAGAGTAGTTAAGAGATATACCTTTAATCACACAGAAATCTAAGAGATCTGGTGTTTTATTTGGATATTATATTATAAGTTGGTTCTCCTGTAGATATACATTGTAAGTTGTTTCCCATTATTGATTTCAGGATCTCTCTACCCTTTATTGTGATTACCCTAGAGCCCCAGTGGTAACGTTTGCAGTTAAAGTCTCCTCCTGCTAGGAATTTGTGTCCAAGAGAACTAAAGTAAAAAAATATTTCAAATGACTCAGATTTATTGCCAAAATCGAAATTTCATATAAGTTATAAGTTTTGAAGATTAGGTTCTAACAATGGAATAGAGTGATAAATTTTATTAATCTCATAAGAATTGTTAAAATGGTAGAAAGCGCAAAATCTTCGTTTATTTATTTATCACTTTTATAAAAAACCGCCTTCATTTGCGGCAAAGCACAAAGATTGCAAACGAAAGCTGCACTTTTCACCTTTAAAACGCATTTTAATTTTTTCCATTGTACACTTACCAGAAGATAACGAATTTTTACTAAATATGTTATTCTTATGTGGACAGTAACTTTCTTAGTGGTCAAACTCCTAATGGTAATGTTAATGTTTAAGTTATCGCATGATCAATACAAAAAAAAACGACAATGTCTCGCCAAATTAGCATGTTCCAATCTCTTCTTAACATTTTTTGAAAAGATGCCAAGTGTATAATCGTCCACCTATTATTATTTAATTTCTAGACAATTTCCTGTCGGGACTACAAACTTCCCGTCTTTCGATGTGGGCATGTTCACAAAAAAATACAAAAAATCACAATGGACGTAAACGTTTTTTAACACGAGGTAAAAATATCCCCAAACCGCTAAGTACTTTTTAAAACTGTTGAAATGACGAGCTCCAAATTATGAATGAAACGATTTTGGAAAAGTTCTGACGCAACCGTCGTACAACTTAAATACTTTTGATGGCAATGAACGAGGTTTTGGGATAAAAGTTTTAAATTAAAGTTGTTGCATAATTGAAAATTATAGTGTGGCGTTAATGGAGCGCCAGTGTCATAATTTTTAGTGCATTTGGCTAATGCTCGCAAAATTGATCGTAAAAATTATTATGTCGTGGGAGGATGACCCTAATATAGTTGGTATTTATGTACAAGGACAATGTAAAAAGTGCTTGATTTACTCCATGGATGGCACAGCGTATAGAAATTCATTTAAAATTGCATAGGGCTTTGAACCTTAATTATCAACAATGAAAAATTGGATAGAAAACTTGATGTGAAAACGTGATGATATGATGATGATGCGATGGTATATGAAATATACGTATATTATTATATGGAAATCAACTCATAAGAGTAGTATATAGCTCCTGCTGGCTCATATCACATATACGGTTTTAATGTAAATTTGCAACACTTTTTTAACTGGCGATAATTTTGACAGCTGTTAAGTGATTGATGTTTAGTTTGGTTTGGCATTTTAGCATGAATAGACTGACGCCTGAACAATAATACAACATATTCTTCCAACAGAGCAGATAATTCGACTAACAATGAAATGTTTTCGCAACACGATTACTCTAAATGATTTTTATTTTATTTAGCGTATGGACTTTCACAGTACGATAAATATACAAATACAATTACAATAATATACAGATATATATTATATATATTATTCAAACACTAAAAATAGTAAAAATAGAATGAATAGAATGAATGACACTAAATATTAATGTCCAATTTACATAGCCATTCAATTGCTTCTGGGGAACATTCCGCAAACTCCTGGAGGTTTCCATGGTAGGCACGATTCAAGCAGTCTGAAACACAATGGCTTATGGTCTGTCTAGATTCTCCGCAATCGCACTGTGGACTTTCTGCACGACCCCACCTGAACAGCGAATCAGCACATTTACCATGTCCGGTAAGTATACGATTAAGCCTTGCCCAAATGAACCGGGGCAGATATGATCCGATGAAACCCTGAGTTGGGGTGGATATCTTAATATAGTCCGATTCTACTGTTGGCATCCATCTTGTTGTCCATTGCCTATGTATATCATAGGAATTACCAATTTTTCGGGCAGATCGTATTGGAGGATTTCTAGATCTCAATCGTTGGTGCTCTTTTGAGATGTCTGGGATATCTTGATGTATTGGTAATTGTACGTTGGCTACAATTTTTTGGTACTCTCTCACTAATGCTGCTGTACGGCGTAGATCTGGTGGAGCAATATTGCTCAGAGTAGGCAGCCATCTCACTGGCGTTGATTTTATTGTTCCAGTGATTATTCTCATGGTTTGGTTAAGTTGGACATCGATTTTGCTTGTATGTGCACTATTTAACCATACTGGTGCACAATATTCTGCCACTGAAAAAACCAAAGCTAGAGCAGAGGTCCGAAGAGTATCTGCAGAAGCACCCCAAGTTGTTCCAGCAAGTTTTGATATTAAGTTATTTCGTGTTCTTAGTTTACCGGCTGCGTTTGTAAGATGACTTTTGAAGGTGAGTGTTCTATCAAGTGTGACGCCTAGATATTTGGGGTTGTTGTTATGTTTGATAGCTGTGTCATTTAGAGTTACATTGATAGTATCGCCCGCAAGTTGATTCGACAGGTGAAAGAGACAGGTTTCAGTTTTGCTTGTGTTAGGACGTAAGCGCCAGTTCTTAAAATAGTTACTTAGTGTAGATAAGTCCTCGTTTAGAGCTCGTTCTCCTGCTTCTTTACTATTATCTTGGAAGCCAATGGCCAGGTCGTCAGCATAAGCAAATTTTCTCGATTTTGTTTCAGGTATATCTGCTGTATAAAGGTTAAATAATAAAGAAGCTAGCACTGAGCCTTGAGGTAAACCGTTGTTAAGTTTTCTAACGTTACTCTGTGCATCATTCATATATACCTGAAACAGTCTGTTAGTCAGTAGATTGTTTATCAGCTGACAAGTTTTGAGGCAATGTATGATTTTCATCAGCTTATAAATAAGGCCCTCTCTCCACACCGTGTCATAGGCTGCCGTGAGATCTATAAATGTTATGGCAGATTTTTCGCGTCTTCCAAAACCAGCTTCAATAAATGTAGTTAAGGACAACACTTGGTCACAGCAACTTCGTCCTCTTCTAAATCCAGCTTGTTCAATTGGTACAGCATCCTCAATGGTGTTACATATTGGGTTATATAAAAGTCGTTCTAGTAATTTATAACAGCAACTGAGTAAGGCAATAGGCCGGTAACTTTTAGGCAGCTTGTTGTCTTTGCCAGGCTTCTGGATTGCTATAATTTTTGTTCTTTTGAATTCTGGGGGTAGCACAGTTGTATTCACAATGTCGTTAAAGAATTTTTTGAGCCACTGTCGTGTTTTTGTACCAGTGTGGACTATAAACTCAGGATACATTTCATCGAAGCCTGCTGCTTTTCCTGTTTTAGTTTGGTTAAGCGCTTCGTTTATTTCATCCAATGGAAAGGCACGTGAGTATTCTGATGTTACGGGAGTATTTGCTTTAAGTTGTTTAAGAGCTCTTTTTACGGTAGATGTATGAGTTTTCTCAGATGGAGCTCGGGAGTACTCAATTATTCTATTGGCTATTTTATTTGGCTCAATTGTTGATCTGTTTATGACTCTAAATGATAATACGCATCTACAGAGTCGTAGTACAGTACCTATAGAAGAAGTTGTTGCTGATGTAGTGAGTAGCATGGAGAAAGACCCGAATTAGTCTATCGGTTATCGTTCACAGCAGTTGGATAATATGTCCATTCACTTTATGGAAGATTTGGCGGAAAGATCTTACAAATTCCAACTCGTGCAAGAATTAAAGCTACAGAATCATCTAGTAAGGCGTAGATTCTGTGAAAGGGCCCAAAACGCAGTTGGAGATTGCAGTTGGTCCTGATTTTCATGTCTGGATTGAGGACATTCTCCAGCCAGTCGGTATTCCTAAAGGATTAAAACGTTCAGAGCTCTTCCTCCACGCAAGCTAGGACCGGCAAAACCCTAGCTTGGGTACAAAAAATGGATATTACCTATACAATACTGTGCTTGTGTTTAGATCATCAAGACTTATTAGATGAAAGTTTTGAAAGAACATATTAAAACAAGAAAAATTAGGACAACAGTTTCCCATCCTAATAATCATGAAAGAAAAAATCATGGATGACAGATGAGATTCTGTAACTACTGGACGAGAGAAGAGACAAGCCAAAAATGACCTAGACAAATATAAAACCATTTATTATTATTATCCCGGTTTTTTATAGCGTCCTCCGCCTTCCGGTTCCCAGTTTTCAGCTACGTCGGTCATTCCATTCGCCAGGGTTTCTTTCCGACATTGCCTTCTGAATGCCGCCCAGCCAGGATTGTTTTGGCCTTCCTCTCTTACTTCGTTCCCTTGGCGTCCATTTTAAAATTTGGTTTGGCAGCCTGTCGTCGTCCATTCTTTTCACATGACCATACCAGATCAGTTGTCTCCTTTGAATTTTGTCAATGATGGTTGACTTGACTCCCATTATATTTCTGATATGGTCATTTTGTATTCTATCAAGCCTTGATTTTCTAGCTGATCTTCTGCAGAAGTCCATTTCCAATGCAAGTGGGCGTCGTTAAAGGGATTAAGTAAGTTGCCATATTTCGCATCGACAGAGCACTATACTTTTAAAGATGGAGTTAAGGAGATGCTTTCTTTGATTTGATAGTTCTTTTGACTATAGCATCGGTTTAGGCATCCTATCGCCCTTTTTCCCTTCACGATTCTTTGCTCTATCTCTTTTTCGGTGCGCCCACTCTTGTTGATTATTGTTCCCAAATATATATATTCCTCACAGTTATTGATTGTTTCATGTTCGTTGACCATTAGATCTTCTACTTCATTCCCGATTCCATAAGTGTTGCGTTTTGTTTCTATTTACAGAGAGGCCCCATTCTTTATATGTTTTAAACAATCGTCTCGTCATGAATTCTAAATCTTCCTTATCTGCTGCCACTACTACTTGGTCGTCCGCAAAATGTAGCTTGTACCTATAATGTTGTATCGTCGTCAAGTTGGATCCCCATTCCTGAACAAGATCTTCTCCAGTGTTTTAGTGCTTCATTTAAATAGATCTTAAATAGTATTGGAGGGAGGCAGCATCCTTGTCGTAAGCCTTTTGTTCCTGGAAATTCTTCTGATAAGGTGTTGTTTAGTTTGATTTTTGATGACGCTTTATTGTATAATTGTTTGACTGCGGCGATAATCGTGCTATTTAATGGAGATCGTTCAAGAGACTGCCACAGCTTTCTCACAGGAATCTTGTCATATGCTTTTGTGAGATCCACAAATAAAAGATGTATTTCCTGGTTTTTTGCAACTTTCTTTTCATTCAGTTGTGTTAAGATAAATATGTGGTCTACACAGGATCTTCCAGCTCTAAATCCTGCTTGCTGTTCAATTTCATGAGGTTCGTATTCTTTCTCAATCATGTTTTTTAAGATTTTACCAAACAGCCTGCTAAAGGTACTGGTCACAGAGATACATCTGTAGTTTCCGCAAATATCTTTTGTACCTTTTTTGTGAATTGGAGTAATCCATGCTTCTTTCCAACTATTCGGGATTTCTTCCCAATTTAAGTATCTTGTGAATAGCACTTTAAGATAGCTTATTAGTTTTGGTGTTCCGTTTTTTAGAAGTTCTGCTGGTATGTTCTCCGGGCCGGATGCTTTGTTATTCTTCATCGATTTAAGCGCTTGTTGTATTTGTTCTTCTTTCACGTTTACATATTCACCTTGTACTCGTATTCGTTGAGGTGAGTCAGTATTATAAATATCTCTGTCTTCATTCAGTTCCCTTGCGTAATGATCTTTCCATGTATCTATCTGGATAGGCTGTATTTGACTTTTATTTGATGTGTCGGTTTTCAGGGTTTTTATTAATTTCCATGCTGCTGATGATCGCGCTCCTCCGATGTAACAGTCCACTTCTTTACATTTTGCATCCCATGTTTCATTTTTGTTGTTCCTTGTCATATCTTTAAATATTCTTTGCTGTTCTTTGTATATTTCTTTATCTTCAAGATTCTTAGTGTTGAGCCATCTTTTGTACGCTTCCTGTTTCATATTTCTTTGCTCTTCAAGCTGTGTATTCCAAGTGATTTTTCCCGCTGATCAGCGGCAAAAAAATAAAACCATAAATATATTAATAAGAACGAAAATTAAAGAAGCGAAAGAAAAAGAAGCAAGGAAGAGATGCGAAGAAATTGAGACTCTGCAGTCAAGGTACGATAGTCACAATGTACATAGGAAAGTTAAAGAACTTACAGGGGGACTAAGACGAAGTTAGAAAGGAAATATAACTGATTCTAACGGAAACATGATCAAGGACAAACAGTAAAATAAGAACGTGGAAAAAATATCTGGAAAAACTATTTGAGGACCAAAAGATAACACCTTTAAGCTATAAGAGGTAAATGATGGACCAAGAATATTACAACAGGAAGTTTGTTCCGCAATAACACAGTTAAGGGATCGCAAAGCGGTAGGCCCTGATAATATAGAAGGAGAACTACTCAGATTAATGGATAACGAATCAATAGCAATAATCACAAAGATATTCATCAACATATAATACTCTGGAGAAATACCAACAGAATCGCTAAAATCTGAGTCTATTGCACAAAATTGTTTCTAAAGATAATTCATAAGGGAATCTACAAGCTGTGTGACATGAAGTGAAGTCAAATTTACCCCAACCAGTTCGGGTTCAAAAATGCTGTTGGTATTAGAGAGACCATGTTCTCAGTACAAGTTAATTTCAGAGATGCAGAGACGTCAACTGCGACGTATACGCATGTCGGTTGATTACCAGAAAGAGTATAATCGAGTACAGTACGCAAAGATGATGCAAATACTAAAAGAAACAGGAATTAACAACCAAGATCTGAATCAGGGAGACATAATAGGCATAGAAAGATCAAAATTTCATATCAATCTAACGTAAGTGACTGCTTAAATCTGAGTGACTTTCTTATGATTTATAGGGCCAGATCTCGGTGTCCAGGAACCCAAACGTCAAAATGAAAAGTTTTTTTATTAAATTTTGACTTAACTTCAATTACATAATTCATGAAAACTTAAGATGCTCTGAAATAGATTCAGAGCAACATTAGTTATACTTTTATTAATATTGTATTTATAGAAACACATAATATATTAGCTAAAGTTTTTATACAGTTCAAAGACATCGCAGATTACAGCCAATATCCTGTAGCCAATACTTTTTCTACAAGCAATAATTTCCCATTTTATCAATATTTCGTGCAGTTAACTATTTTTGCGGACTATTTTTTTGTTAACAAAAATTTCTAGAATTTTACCGTTTAGAAACAGAGTCACTTTTTACCTTGTAACAAAAAATGCTTTTAAGCATGCACTTTTGCACTTGTATCCTCTTTCTCTCTATGTTACAACAGCCATTCCAGCTCACTAGGTTAATTGGGTTAATCGTTGCGATTTTCTATTTTCGCGAAAACTGTTTCGTGCCAACGGTCATTGATTCGTCAAAAAATATATAAATCACGGAAAAATATTGAAGTGTTTAGAGATTTATAGTACACAGAGCTGATAGTATACAGGTGATTCAAAAATTTTACGTTATAGTAAAAACAAAAAAAAGTATAAAAAAAACAATTTTTTGATTACAATAAAATATTCTGATTCTCTTTAAAATTTTCTTTCAACGAACCTTGGTTATAAAGTATTACTGTGTGGTGCAAGATAGGAAATAATATGAATAATGTGTATGTTTTAATTAACAAAGAGACTCAGTTTTTGAACGCTTTTCCCACTCGGTTATCTCTCCCACTTCTAATAGTGCTGTCGTATTCACATTTAAAGTTTATGAATCAAAGCATTTGTCTAGTTCAAATCTAATTTCACTACATGCTATTACCTTTAGTGGGGTAGCCCATAGGAATTCAGTTTGATTGAGTGAAATGATGATTAGCCGAATGAGGTTCGACGCAAATAATTTGGTTGTGCTGTTCCTCAATTCTCTTTGAATTGCGCAAATATATTACTGTTTTTTACATACTGACGATAAATGTTTCATTAAGAATGACCACTATTTCCGTTGGTAAATAAGGAATCCAATAATGGGTAGCAGTGGTTTCCCATGCATGCCCAGGTATTTGGAGGTTTACTCGATCTGCGACTTGATGTTTGACAATTCATCTCTCCGACCTCCATGTTGCTTGCACCCATTTGCAATGCATCTCGGTGATAATTTTATACATCACGTTTGATTTATTATACAGTGCTAGTCAAAAGTCCATTCCCTCCTTCGTATCTTTTGAACTGTTATTATTATAATAGTGAAATTTGGAGGGAGGCAATAAATAGACGTAAGCTATGCTTAGATCAAGAATCATAGCATGCAACCGCTAAATACACCTCTGTAGTAGAATAACTAGTCAAATAGTCGGTGTTTTGGTAATATATACATCTCTCTGATTTATGTATTAGAGATTCTGTCTCATAAAGTTTTACCTGCTATCGCCCTCAGTATTTTCATCTGTTGCTCTTAAGATTTTCTTTGTAATTGTTGTTTCTGCTCTTGTTTACATAGCATAGGTTAATGTAGGTCATAGAAAAGTCATATATTTGTTTTTTACTTTCTATTCTCATGTTCTTATTTCTCCATATCACGTCTTGTAGGCATCCTGACACGTACGCTGCTTAAGTAACTGGTATGCTCGAGTTCCTTAGGAGATGTTTCCATAATACGATATTTGCGTTCCCAGATAGTTAAATTTCGATACTTGTTCTAATATTTCTTCGTTTATTACAATTTTTCATCCCACTGGCTCCCTTGCTGCATTCTTTTCATTACTTATATTTTCAGATTAAACTTTTCTGCGTTATTTTCGTCATCTGCGTAGCATAGAATCTTTATTGCTCTGTTCCTTTTTTTGTACCTTGGTCTTGACTGGTTCTATTATTATGTCTATTATAAAGTTAAACAGTAATGGGCTAAAGCTATCACCCTGTCTTATACCTGATTGAACGTTGACTTCCTCCATTAATTCGGTATTTTTATTATTGTTTTGTGATCAGAGTTAATATTCTTTATTATCTGTGTTATAGTGACTAATAATCTCTCTGTGTAAAAAATCAATTGTGGCACGAGCTCTATATCATATTGTTGAAACCACAGCTCCTGCGCATCATTATTGTTCACTTGAGAAATAAAAAAGTCATTAACTATATCTGTATAATGGTCACCATTAACTATAACGTTCTGGCCAGCATCGTTTTTGAAAAAGTACAGATCACGGATTCCACCAGGGCATAAAGTATACCAAACAGTAAGTTTTTCTGGATGTAATGGTTTCTCAACACTTACTTAACCGTTTTAATGTAACCATTCAACCAAAAGTGAGCTCCATCGCTAAACAAAATTCATTTATAAAAATTAGGATCAACAACGATCTCGTTTTGGGCCCATTTCCCGAATCCATGCCTTGGTAGCTTATGGTGTACCTTAAATGCTTGCACGAGTTGGATATTTTAAGCATGCAAACCAAGATATTTCCGCAAAATTTTGCATTAAATGGAAGGGCACTGCTGTGCACAATAGCGGATATATGCTACTCTCTACAGCACCAACAACTTCTGCAAGCACTTTACCATATCTTTGTGGATGCGTAGTATCATTTAAAGTATCAAATTTACACAATTTGGAAGCATTGATCAGGCGTCAGTCTATTTATGCTAAAATGCCAAGCGAAACTAAACATAAATCAATTGACAGCTGTCAAAATTGCCACTAGTTAAAAAAGTGTTTCTAATTTACATTTCTATACCTCTACAAAAATACCCATTATAATAATATTTCAATGTGGTTTGGAGAATTTAAAATGGTTTAGGATATTCTTGAGAACCTCATGAGGTCTTTACTTTGGAAATGTCCGATAGAAAACATACAACAGCCTGCTATACTCCGCTAGTGCGTGGGGCATTTCAGGAGCTTCTGGTGGACTTGGACGCAAGCTTTTGAGAATGGAATGTACCTGTACAATATCTCTAAAGTAACTCAAAAGGATTAATATCTTTATAACCTCGATGACTCTGGAATTTTTAATGTCCTTATTAACTTTCGCAATAATATTTATCTTTTCTGATTCTTTGAATTGGTTTTACTAGGTTACCGGAAAATTTATTTTTGATACACTATGAATAAGCTATCGCACATTTACGATTTGTTGTTTTAAAATCTTTATCTTTCTCATATATCATTTTTAGCAGGAACTAATAACTAACCGCACCTTAAAGAACTTTATCTAATTATCGGAATCTTACAATAAGCAACTATATGAGTTAATATTTACGACTTTGACACTATGACCTCCTTGTGATGAGTGTTCCTTCCACTTAGTTTATGCTTTTGTTACGGATGGTAAGATAAATTTGTTAATGATTACTCAATTAAACGCTGTTTCTCGGGAATCGGGTTTAAAGACATCGCTATACATTTTAGCTGTAGAACAATAGGAATATGTTTCTTTTTAATGACTTAATGTGAAAATAGAAGGGAAAAACGAAATCCTAAAAAAATAACTGAAGGGGAGAGATATCCTTAAAAAATTGGATATTAACGTTACCGTATAGTATCTTGATCTAGAATAAATCAAAGATTTCCTACCTTGGGGGACGTACCTTGAGGCCTTACATGTACCCACCATACATATGTTTCGAACATCTTTAAAACAACTAGATTGTTCAAAGAAAAAAGAAAATGATGCTTTTTAGCATAAGGAATGGTAGCATTCCTCAACATACCGCTAACTTTCGTACGGTGAATAATTTCCTCTGGAAATACATTCGAAATCTCTCTCTTCAATCCTGACCCCCCAGGGGGAGTGTAGTGGTCGACGTGATGTCGTGTATTGTCCGTCTCCAGAGATCTCTGTCTCTGGTCATTTCTTTTAATTCATGCATAGGTCTTTGGCATATTCCTGTAATTTGATCTATCCATCTTGTTGGGGATCTTCCTCGTGATCTTCGGCATTCTACCTTTCCTTGTATTATGAGTCTTTCCATGTTTTCTGTGTTTGCTCTCATAACATGCCCAAAATATTTTAATTGTTGGAGATGGACTTTACTAGAGAGTCGTTGGCTAACTTTTAGCTCTCTTAAAATTGAATTATTTGTTCTACGGTCGGTCCAAGGAATTCGTAACATTCGTCTCCAACAGAACATTTCAGTGGCGTCTATCTTTCTTCTCTCCGATTGTCTGAGTCCAAGATTCACATCCGTAGGTTAGTATTGGGAATATTAAGCAGTTGATCAACCTCATCTTTATCGCTCTTGAAATTTGACAGTCCTTTCATATTTTGGTCATTTTTGCTGTGGAAACTTTTGCTCGATCTACGTTTAATCTCTTCTTGTAATGACCCTGTGTTTGTGATTAATGATCCCAGATATAAGTATGAGCTCACAACCTCGAACCGGTCAATTGTGGTTATGTGCGGATGATTGTTGTATAGTCTATCCACTATCATGATCTTTGTCTTTGATATGTTTAATTGCAGACCAAATATTTGACTTTCGTTTTCGATCAGTCGTATAAGTTCTATCAGCTCTGCTTGACTATTTGCAAGAAGGGCTGTGTCATCTGCGAAACGTAGGTTGTTTAGTTTATGACCATTTATTGAGATGCCCTTTTCCCATCCTTCAAGTGCTCTTCGCACAATATACTACCCATATATGTTGAATAATTGTGGAGATAGTATACATCCTTGTCTGACACCCCGTTCTGGATGAAATTCGTTCGAAAGTGTGTCAAGTACTTTAACTGATCCAGTAGTGTGTTCATATAGTTCGGTTATAAGCGTAATTAGATGTTGTGGTACGCCTACTTCTTTTAGTATTCGCCATAAGTGTCTCCACTTGACCCTGTCAAACGCTTTACGGTAATCTATAAAACAAGTGTATAGTGGAATGTTGAATTCCCTAGATTTCTCGATTATCTGTCTTATATTCAGCAGGTGTTCTCGAGTGCCTCTACCTTTGGTAAATCCAGTTTGCTCTTGTGGAATTTCTCTTTGAAGGAATGTTTTCAGTCGCTCATTGATTATATGTAGCATTATCTTGATGGCATGGGATATAAGAGAGATAGTTCTATAATTGTCGCATTTATGGAAGCTGCCTTTTTTATGTATGGTCGTTATTGTAGATTTTGTCCAGTCTTCAGGCCATTGTTTGGAATGCCATATTTGGTTACAGAGTAGATGAAGTAACTTTACGCCGGTTTCTTCTGTAGCTTTAAGCATTTCTGCTGTTATCATATCTGGACCTGGTGCTTTGTTATATTTTAGCTTGTTGATAGCCTGTCTTACTTCATTTTCGAGTATATCAGGTTCTTCTTCCATCTCGTCAGAGATTTGGCTAACAAGCTCTTGGCGTTGATCATCTTTATATAGGTCCCTGCAATACGATCTCCATGTCTCTGCTATGTCTTCTCTGTTTGTTCTCAGGGTTCCAGTGTTATCTTCAATGGCCCAAGTTCTGGCTCTGAAGTCTCTTGTCAGGTAGCGTATTTTTCTAAATAGATCTCTCGGCTGATTATTCTGACCATGTCTCTCAATTTCTTTGCATATCCTTTGATAGTACTGTTTTTTGTCGGCCTTACATCTTCGTTTTATTTCTTTATTGAGGTTTCTTAAACTAGCTTTTTCCCTTTCACTATGTACACCACTTTTACAAAGATTTCTTCTATTCTCAATTATTTTAAGAGTTTCATCTGTTATCCAGTGTTTCCGTTTCACCGGATTATTTTTCTTTTAGCGATCCACTGGTGTTGTTACGCAATGTTTAACAGTCTCCCATATTTCTTGTGATGTTCCGTTACGAATAAAGGGCATACTTTTCTGTACTTCCTATAGAAGGTCTTCTTTCTTTCTTAGTTCTATCCTCTTTATCTCTCTTTGTTTGTTGGGTGCTTTAAGTTTAAGCATTTCTTTAGCTACGAGGAGAGTATGATCGGATCCGCATATCGCCTCTTGATATGATCTGACTGTTTGAATGGACGATCTCCAGCGAATATTGGTGAGGACGTAATCTTTTTGATTTCTAAATCTATCTCCAGGACTTTTCCAGGTATAAAGTCGACGTACATGGTGTTTAAATCGAGAATCGACATTCGAAATATCCAACTGATTATCCGGATTGTTAATACTGGATGGCAACGATTTCAATATACTAGAAAACGAGAGACTTTTTAAGTCTTAAACAATAAGCAATTCAGCTTGCTTTTTCCAAACGATTCTGATAAAACAAAATACAAATGCCTTTGCTCGGCGCAAACGAGAAAGATATGAGTACATTTTAAGCATATGTACCCCGAGTGATAAATCTAAAGATGGGTGTAATGCCACTCTAGGAACTTTTAATGAAATTATGGTCGCAATATCTAAGTTATTAGAATCTCCAAATTTGTCTCCGTCACGAGACGAGAAAAGTTTTGGCTCACAATGCCGATGTATCGATCGAGCAAATGTATCGGGTTTAGCTCCCCGCGAAGCTGTATCAGCAGCGTCATCGTCAGACAGCCCATCATAGAAACCGTAAAAAGAAAAATGCTTAGGCAAGGATTGAATGTTAAAATGGATCTGAGGTCCAGAGAGATGTACATCATTAAAGAATAACCCCGTAGAAGAACTCGTGCTTGTATGGGCGTCACGAGTCTTGTAGGACTTACTATCACTTACCACTGCAACAGGTGGAAGGGAATATGCAATACTAGTGTCTATGTATTTTTTATTAGATGGCTTTTTAACATATGCCAATCGAAGTCTTACATTCGGCGATTAGGGTGTTGTGGTCAGACGAAATGTCCACACCAGGTTAAGCGGCCACTGTTTTTATATAGTTGCGGAATCTTTCGTTTATCAAGATGGAATCAATTTGATTTCGTATCATATGATCTGGACGATCTCCTGGTGCTAGCCATGTATACAATCTTCTTGGTGGGAGTTGATACCACGTATTGGATATGACGAAATCGTGGTCATTACAAAATTCAATTAGTAACTCTCCTCGCTCAATTTTGTTACCCAGACCGAAATCACCGACCACATTACCACATCTATCCCTACCGACTTTGGCATTAAAATCGCTCATTATCAATTAAGTATATCAATTATTATTATGGATCTAATTTTTGATTACAGTGTAAAATGGGTTTTCATTTTCTCCTTAGGAACAATTTTGAGTGGTACTGTTATTATTTTATCAGTAAATACTTACCACTACAATTGAAAAACAATAAAATTGTAATTTTCTTTTGATTGTGCACTAATAATTGTATATTTCTCTAAATGGATGTATAATACATTAGAAAGTTTTTAGGCCCTTTAACTTTTCGATGGACGATAAACGTAAAACGTTATACTTGTCATGCGCCTTGAATAATAAATAAGGGATAACAATTTTACTTAAAATAGTTTTTGAATCCTTTTAGAAATTAAGCTATGACAGATTAACGTTAATTGGCATTTGACGAACGTAACCTATAAAATGGCAGTTATACCACGTTATATTCTATAACCTATTTTATTTGAATAATTTGCTATAATCTAAGAAAATAGACGATAAACACACAGAGAAGTAATAGATTACAATTTGATAAGAGGCTTAATTCTTCAAAATATTTTTGATCCTGTAATACCTGTTGCACCAAGACTACATTTTGTGTTCGAAACAATTGAAGAGAAAGATGCTGAACTAAAATTTCTCTATTTTTTATTCTAGTTATCTTTGGTTGTGCTCTTAGACAAGGAAAGAGAGCTGCTCATATGACTTTTTTTGTTTTTTTATGATTTAGATATCTGGTATTTGACAACATTACAAACACGTAATCCCTTAATAACGTTAACCTTATCTTTACCTAAATAAGGGAAAACCTTATCCGCTAATAAAGTAATCCGTTATTTTTCTGTTAATGCGCATGAGCAGAATAACGTATAACGTTTAACGTTACTGAAATAAGGGGCTTAAAAACTCTCTATTATCAGTTAAAACTGAAAAGTGCTTGTCTTGGACAATGCTACAAATATTGGTAGAATTTGCTACTAACTTTCTCAGTACAGCGGACCATTTAAGTCAATGCTTTTATCTTTAATCCAAAAAAGGCGCAAATTTCTGAAATTGAGTGAAAAAAAAATATCTAGCAGCTAAGGACTTTAGTAAAACCCCTCAAGTTCGACTCTGACATTGTGGCATTATGCCAAGATGAATCACAAATGCTGTGTGTGTTGGGCTGTGTGCCAAATTTAACACCCATTAACCACAGACCAGTGACGTGCACAGGTAAATTTGATAGATATAAATTAGGATCATTTTTAAGACTACTCGTATTAGCGTTTTCATTTTGGGATGAAATATGTGGTTACGCATAAATTTTTGCAAATAAATAAAATACACATATATTTTAAGAAATTTATAGTGGCAGAGGCCTTGAAATTACGAAGGTGCATATTTTATTATATAAATATATATTTATTATTATGATCTGCTTAAATCAAATTTCTCAGGGTTACTTTACTGTATAAAATTTAATTCGTGGCTTCTAGTATTTCTTGTTGTTTGCTTTCTTCAGCATAGACAAGGAGAATAAGTGTAGTCAACACAAAATTTATAAAATTATAAATATCATTTATTTATTATATCATATAAAACATACTCAGAAGTTTCTACTCAGAATTTTTGAAAATTATGGATAAAGACGAAGTAAAAGGACTTACCTTGATCTTCAACAATATGTACCAAAGTGGAAAAACACCCCAAGAGTGTTTAAGATCAACTTTTATAACAACCCCTAAGAAACCCAATGCCAAAAAATGTGAAAATGATCGAATAATAAGCCTTATGAGCCATCTCCTGAAAACTTTTTTAAAAATTATACATAAAAGAATATATAAAAAGTGTGAGAAACACATGACAAACACACAATTCGGCTTCAGGGATGCATTTCGTACTCGAGAGGCACTTTTTGCAATACAAGTTCTCTTTCAAAGATGTAGAGACGTGAATTGTGATGTATATGTGTGTTTTGTGGATTACCAGAAAGCGTTCAATAGAATAAAACATTACGAACTGATGAACATATTAAATTCAATGGGTCTAGACAGCAGAGATCGCCGTATAATAAACAATATCTATTACGAACAAACTGCAGCTGTGAGAGTTGGGGATCAGCTAACAGACGATATAAAGATAAAAAGAGGTGTACGACAGGGTGTATATTGTCCCCGTTATTGTTCAATACATATTCAGAGCACATTATGAACCTAGCGCTAACGGACATAGACGAGGGAATACTTATAAACGGAGAACGATTGAACAACATGAGATACGCTGATGATACTGTCATTTTTGCAGACAGTCTTGAAGGTGTGCGGACACTGGTCTCCAGGGTGGCAGAAGTAAGTAGCAGGTTTGGGCTTGATTTTAACATCAAAAAAACCAAATACATGGTTATTTTCACACGGATTATTAAACCAAATACAACGGATTTCCTGGATAGACAGAATTACCAACGAATGGGTAAAGAAGTACTACATGGAATGGGTAAAGAGCGCGATCTAGTTGTAACCATAAAACGTCGCAAACTAGAATACCTGGGCCATATACTGCGCAATGAACAACGATATGACCTACGGTAGAACCCCTCATATCCGACCCTCACCGGACCGGGCCGTGTTCGGAACGGCCAAAAGGTCGGATATGCCGAGGAATAATAAAACACGTTTTTCGGGTAAAAAAGCCGTATATTGCACTAAACTATTAGTACAGAACTGTACAAAATACCCACTCAATACACATATTTAGTGCTCATTTTTATATTACAGTAACAACGAAAAATATTATAAATACATACAGTACTGTACTGTTTAATCAAAAAGGCAAACAGGTAGAAGAAGTCCTTAATACTCTTTTGCTTCAATTTACCCAATCTTGATTAAGCTGAAAAATCACGCCATTTCTTTGCCCACAACACGTCCATAGGTGTAGCTCTCGGGTCCTGCTCCAAATATTTCAACACTACGTCAAATGCGTCTTTAGCCTCTGAATGCGTCACTCCAGTATCACGATCAACTTCTTCTTCTTCAGCGTCGCTGTCTTCATTATTTGCGCTTTGAACTGCAGCAACTATTTCGTCATCATTGAGTTCTTCATTTGTAGACTCAGCCATGTCAGCTTCGGTCAGCCATTCCTCCACATCTGTCAGCTGCAGCTGGACACCGTGTTGCAGTTCCTGCAGGTCTTGAAGAGTTTCTGTGACGTCGTTTTCTTCAGCTTCAAGGTCAACTTCCATTGATGATGTGGGCTCATCATCGTCCTTATCAGCACTATCGCTTTGTTTTAATGATGTTTTTTTATGTTTAACATCTTCATGGCCTCCAATAGTGAGCAGCCTCCTTCTGTTTTGTCCAAAAGAGACCCGATATATTTTTTCCGGTGCCGTCTTTTTATCCACTGGATTACGCCTTGGTCCATTGGCTGGATTAATGGGGTGACATGTGGAGGTAAAAACATCGTTTTTATGTTGCCTTTCTTCAAGTCATGCTCTGGGGGATGGCTTGGTGCATTATCCAGCAACAACACAGCTCGAAGTGGCAGGTTTTTTGATTGTAAGTGTTTTTTAACAGCGGGCACGAATTCAAGAAAAAACCATTCTTTAAAAAGAGCACAATCCATCCAGGCAGATGATCGATTACGGTAATACACGGGGAGTGTTGCCATATTGAGATTTTTAAAAGCTCTCGGCTTCTTAGATTTGCCGATAACAAACAACGGCAGTTTGTGACTGCCACTGGCGTTGCTACACGTAGCAATTTTTAGTCTATCCTTAGCTAGTTTTGTACCCAAAACAGGCTCATTTTTAGAAGCAAGAGTAGATTTTGGCAACATGTTATAGTTCAGTCCGGTCTCGTCTACGTTATATACTTGTTCGGCTACAAGATTACTATCCGACACCAACTTTTGAAACTTTTCTACAAAATCTTTTGCAGCATCGTCATCAGCAGACAACTTTTCACCCGCAATAACAACATGTCTAATGCCGTGGCGAAGCTTCCAGCGGTGAAACCAACCTTCGCTTGCCTGGAAAGTCTCAACATCTCCTCCCAATTTTTCAAACAGCTTTACGGCTTTTCTCTTTTACAAGAGGCCCCGACAAAGGAGTCCCTTTTCGCCGTTCTTGGCAAAAGCAAACCCAAAGAGCTTCGTCAACGAGTTCTAACTTAGGTTTTTTTAACATTTTCCGATTTTTAAGAGCATCTTCCGTTTCAACGGTCATAGAATAGGTCTCGATATCTTTACGGTTTTTTCTCCAGTCTTTAACTGTTGTCACGCCGACCCCTAGCTCTGCGGATAATTTTACTAGTGACTCACCACGGTCCAATCGTTGGAGCACTTCAAGTTTTTGTTTAAGGGTAACGCACACACGCTTACGTTTTTGAGTAGCCATAGCTAACGTTCACTAATCGCACAACACAGTTTTTTATACAATCACAAACCAAAGATTGTACATACAACAATCACGAAAACAAAACAGTCAAGTATGTAGAGCAACGTTTACGTCGACAATCAGAACGCAACTGGCCGTTTAACAGAGAAACAATGCACAGCGCTGCTGATGAGTCATGTTTCACGTTGAGACTTGTCCGCCGGCAAACCGGCAAAAGACGATCGGGCACATTTTCGGATATCCCGAGGAGTCGGATATCCCGAGGTCAGATATGAGGGGTTCTACTGTACTTCGGAACATACTTCAAGGTAAAGTGCATGGGAAAAGAGGTCCAGGATGAAGAAGAATATCCTGGCTGCATAACCTGCGAAAGTGGTTTAACTTAACCACTACCGGACTTTTCAGGGCAGCAGTCAACAAAGTCAGAATAGCCATGTTAGTGTCCAACATCCGTAAGGGATAGGTACCATAAGAATAAAACATATAAATGCCGTGCATAATTTCTTATCTAATCTTCAATCAGAAGAAACCTTAATTAGTACAGTGAATGAAGGTATATATAAAAGGTATAATTAACTATTACCTCCGATTTCGGTGAACCTCCAGCGATTTGCATGAAAATCTGAGATTGAGTATATCCTCAACTTCAAAAGTGACATATGCTCAACTTGTGTTTTTTGCATTTTAGGGGTGAAATCCAACCCTTTTGTTAAAAATGGTAAAAAATGCAGATTTAAGCATTCAGGCATAAGTAATCTCGATTAATTAAATAAAATATATATTTTGTAACATTTATAAGCCTGATTTATGATTTTAATTAATTTTTCAACCCTTTTAGCAACTATCCCTTAAATCGAAAATCATGAAAAAATAATTTTTTGTATTTCTGAAATATCAAATCGCATATTAATATTACCCAAATACTTTCTTTAATGTTTATGATATAATTTTTGATTAACTGTGCAATTTCAGCCCTCAAAAACCACAGCCTTAAAGCAGAATCATTGAAAAAATTAATTTCAAGAAACAACCTTAAATTTTGTTTTTAACTCCGCCTGGGTTGTCTGATGGGTGGATTGAGTAGCTCATCGGATGACACTGCCGGTCCCAAGCCCGGATAAAGGAGGAGGGTCCTCATGGCAAGGCTAGCTACCTACCTGGGGTAAAGAAACCCATTTTGGCTCACAGAACTGAAGATTCAGCCTCGGATACCGGACGGAAATATCAGATGACGACACACGCTATGACAATGGAAAAACGAATTGGTAAACGAAAACCTAAAGACCCCATCACAAGAATCGCGTGCTGGAACATTATGTCGTGAAATGGAAGAGACCAGGAGATCATAATAGAAATGAAGAAACACAATATTGACATCTGCGGAATCTCCGAAACAAAGAAAAAAGGCCAAGGAACATCAAAATACGGAGAATTTATACTCATATACAGCTAAACAAGAAAGAGCGCATTCAGGAGTTGGAATTTTGCTGCACGATAAATACACGCAAAACATCGAAGATATCGAATACATTAACGATAGATTATTAAAAATCTCTATAAAAATGCGTAACATCACAACACACCTGATAAGCACGTATGCCCCAGACATATCTAAGCCCACAGCAGAAACTGAAAATTTCTATCAGCAACTACAAAACGTCCTAGATAACATAAATACGAAACACAAAATTATCGTACTCGGGGATCTTAATGCACGGATCGGAAACGTTGTCATACCAGGTATAAAACAAAAGTACAACGAAGAAATAATTAATGAAAACGGCGAAGCACTAATAGACTTTTGCGCTAGAAATGAAATGAGAATCAACAATACGTACTTTCTTCATAAAGACCAACATAAATAGACTTTTAACAATAATCGAGGCCAGCGATCAATGATAGATTTTATAATCACAAATCGAGCGATAACTTCGTCACAAGTACTTGATGTCAGAGCACTAACATCTGCTAACCTGGGGACTGATCATAACCTTGTTTTATGCAAGATGCTACTAGAACGTCCGCAACGAAACAGAAAACCCCCAAATGTTCATCGAAAAACATAATATAGAGTCGCTAGCAACAGAGAGTACAAAACTGCTTTATGAGAACTGGATTACCAGCAAACTAAAAGAGATCGACTTAAAACCCGAATGGAAAGTAGAAGATACTTGGCAAAAAATTAAGAAATGCATCAACGAAGCACCAGAAGAAGCGATTGGAAAGCGGAAAATTAACACGAGAGCGACAAACCACACCAAACCGTGGATTTGCCAAGAGGTAAAAGAACTCTCTGAATTAAAACGCAAATGCTACCTAAGATATAAAAGCACGCAATAGGAAGAAGCTCATGCAGAATATGTCCAAATAAGAAACGAAGTAAACGCCAGAATAAAATCAATCAAAAGAGAACATTGTGCCAAATTCACTTGCGACATGGACTACGACCTATATGGTCCCAAAAGAAAGTATGGAAAATGCTCCGCAACAGGAAAAAACCAGTTAAGTAGTTCGTGCAGACCAAAGGAGTACCTATAGAGACATGGCAACAGCATTTTAAAGAGCTATATGATGCTGAAGAAACGCTGAATATAAACGAAGGCGAAACAGATGTGAGTGCTACAATCAATGACGAAGAAGCAGAAGCAAAGATTAAAAAGCTAAAAAACAGAAAATCACCGGGAACGGATGGTATACCCAATGAACTTTTAAAATATGGAGGCCCGGAACTTGCAAGTAAACTGGCACAACTATTTAACAAAATATTAAACAAAACAGAAACACCAGAGGAATGGCATAATAGTATCACAATCCCCATATTTAAAAAAGGACAAAAAACCTGCCCACAAAACTATAGAGGAATAACCCTCTTAAATACAACAATGAAACTTTTCACGGGTATTCTCAAGGACAAATTGGAAAAGCAAATCACTAATGCTGAAGAACAACAAGGTTTTACACAAGGGCGGTCTATAACAGACGCAGTATTTATAATAAAACAAATAAAAGAAAAAAGCTATAGAGTTCGGCATGCCAGCGTATATTTGCTTCATTGATTTGACGAAGGCATTTGACAGAGTTCGCCTGGGAGACATTCTAAATATATTAATAGAAAATGAAACACCGACCAGTATAACAAAGATACTCCATAAACTCCATAAACTGTGACCAAGTGTTGTCCTTAACTACATTTATTGAAGCTGGCTTTGAAAGACGCGAAAAATCTGCCATAACATTTATAGATCTCACGGCTGCCTATGACACGGTGTGGAGAGAGGGCCTTATTTATAAGCTGATGAAAATCATACCTTGCCTCAGAACTTGTCAGCTGATAAACAATCTACTGACTAACAGACTGTTTCAGGTATATATGAATGATGCACAGAGTAACGTTAGAAAACTTAACAACGGCTTACCTCAAGGCTCAGTGCTAGCTCCTTTATTATTTAACCTTTTCAGGTATATCTGCTAACAGCAGATATACCTGAAACAAAATCGAGAAAGTTTGCTTATGCTGACGACCTGGCCATTGGCTTCCAAGATAATAGTAAAGAAGCAGGAGAACGAGCTCTAAACGAGGACTTATCTACACTAAGTAACTATTTTAAGAACTGGCGCTTACGTCCTAACACAAACAAAACTGAAACCTGTCTCTTTCACCTGTCGAATCAACTTGCGGGCGATACTCTCAATGTAACTCTAAATGATACAGCTATCAAACATAACAACAACCCCAAATATCTAGGCGTCACACTTGATAGAACACTCACCTTCAAAAGTCATCTTACAAACGCAGCCGGTAAACTAAGAACACGAAATAACTTAATATCAAAACTTGCTGGAACAACTTGGGGTGCTTCTGCAGATACTCTTCGGACCTCTGCTCTAGCTTTGGTTTTTTCAGTGGCAGAATATTGTGCACCAGTATGGCTAAATAGTGCACATACAAGCAAAATCGATGTCCAACTTAACCAAACCATGAGAATAATCACTGGAACAATAAAATCAACGCCAGTGAGATGGCTGCCTACTCTGAGCAATATTGCTCCACCAGATCTACGCCGTACAGCAGCATTAGTGAGAGAGTACCAGAAAATTGTAGCCAACGTACAATTACCAATACATCAAGATATCCCAGACATCTCAAAAGAGCAACAACGATTGAGATCTAGAAATCCTCCAATACGATCTGCCCGAAAAAATTGGTAATTCCTATGATATACATAGGCAATGGACAACAAGATGGATGCCAACAGTAGAATCGGACTATATTAAGATATCCACCCCAACTCAGGGTTTCATCGGATCAAATCTGCCCGGTCCATTTGGGCAAGGCTCAATCGTATACGTACCGGACATGGTAAATGTGCTGATTCGCTGTTCAGGTGGGGTCGTGCAGAAAGTCCACAGTGCGATTGCGGAGAATCTAGACAGACCATAAGCCATTGTGTTTCAGACTGCTTGAATCGTGCCTACCGTGGAAACCTCCAGGACTTTGCGGAATGTTCCCCAGAAGCAATTGAATGGCTATGTAAATTGGACATTAATATTTAGTGTCATTCATTCTATTTGTACTATTTTTAGTGTTTGAATAATATAAATAATATATATGTGTATATTATTGTAAATGTATTTGTATATTTATCGTACTGTTAAAGTCCATACGCTAAATAATAAAAAACTCCATAAACTAAATAACAACAACGTAACCAAAGTTAGAGCAGGAGACGAATTCACTGAAAATATTCCAGCACCGGAAGGAATTAGACAAGACGACAGTTTAAGCCCCTTCTTGTTTAATCTTCTCATGGGCAAAATTATCAACAAAGTAAGATCTCTTAATCTCGGATATAGAATGGGCAACAAAAGAATTGGTATGGTGTGTTACGCAGACGATGCAGCAATTATTGCCGAATCAGAAGATGATCTCCAAAAGGCAGCTCTTTCAGTTCTTTCAAACAAGCCGACTACCAAATATGAACATCTCTACCAACAAAACTAAATGTATGACAATAGCAAAAGATCCGCTCAGATGTAAGTTAGTGGTTGAGGACAACCCCATAGAACAGGTGATGCAATTCAGATATCTGGGCATAGATATATCAAACACCCACGACCCAGTAAAGGACCTGAGGAGTCAGATCAACAAAGCATCTGCACTGTCAGGATGTCTGCGGGAGATAGTCTGGTCAAATCCGTATATGCGCACAGATAGTAAAATTAGAATCTATAAGACTTGCATACGACCGATCATGACATATGGCATAGAAGTGCGCGAAGATACTAACAAAACGAAACAGATGCTAAGGGTTGCCGAAATGAAAACCCTAAGAACAATAATGGGGAAAACAAGAAGAGACAGAGCGAGAAATACAAACATTAGAGAGCAGTGCAAAATTGAAGATATTGTAAGATGGGGAAGGCAGCGCAAGAGGATGTGGTACAACCATGTAAGATGAATGGATGAGAATAGACTCCCAAAAATTGCCCTAGAAAACAATCCGCCCGGTTCAAGACCCCCGGAAAGACCACCTAAAAGATGGAGGGATAGTTGGCAATCTACCTCCCAAGAAATTAACCAGAAGCAGCTTCAGAATTAAACAGATCGAAAGATCTACAAAAAGTAGAAAAGAAGAAGAAATTTTGTTTTTATTATTTTTTAAGTATATTGAGTATATATGGAGTTATTCTCAAAAGAAAATGAAATTTATGAAAATTTGAAAAATGGTGATTATTTTAAATCAATTTTTTTTTCAAAAATCTGCACTCTAATGTTAGCCAAAGAGGCTCTGAATATTTCCACGAGGTGCGAATCCAAGTTACATAATGCGAGAGATGATGAGGTATGACGCTTTCCATAAATGGAAGCACAAACAACAAATAATCGAAGACAGAACGTAGACACTCAGAAGACAGTTCGTAGCTCGAAAAAACTCGTCGACAACCGCAACGAAAAGCGTGGGCCCAGTTGCTGCAAGTGGACAAACTTTATATTATCGTATTTTTTCAATATTATATTATAAACATTTTATTAATTTATGATTTTTCTGTTTCAGGCAACCTACAAAACCAAAAAGACATAAAAACGGCCTCGGCCATCAATAAAATTAAAAAATACTAACAAAAACCCTAAAACTCGGGCACATAGGGCCCAACCCTTTGAGCACCAAGTTTCCGAACTGAGCCTAGCTCAGAGCGGAGACTTGAAGCCCAAGTAAACAATTTTTAGTTCGCGGATAAGCTACATTAAGATAACAGGGTCATAGCGACAATGTGCTGTCCTGAGTTTGATTCAGTTAGGAAACCATGTTGGAGTTCTATTACCCAGGACTCCCACATGAAGAGTATTTGGCTGATAGCTGTTGTCCTGTGCTATAGGGGAAAGGGATGGTCTGGAGCATTGGAGCGCGGTGGAGATACTGCTGTTTTTACTCGAGTTAATACACGTCGCTCCAATGAATTGTTACACCCGAACGTAATTTTTAGAGGTGAACATGTCTCACAGGTTGGGTTTAGTTAAATTGCTTGCTTGCTTTCGCGGCGTCAGTTTCAGCTCACAAGCGAAGCAGGAATATATCCAGAAGATACCAACCCCTAGTGTTAGCGAAACGTCGAGAACTAATCTTAGAAGACAACGGCCTATTTGTGTTAAGTTAATATTAAGGCACTTGGCATAATAAATAATAATAATAAATAAATAAATATATATATATATATATATATATATATATATATATAATATATATATATATATATAATAATCGAAAACCTCTCTACCCTAAGGTGTGAGGTAAATACAATACAGTACAATTACAGGTTACAGATATACATTACATCTCAAATCCAATGAAAATATTTATTCTATTAAATTTATTCTATTCTGTGCACGATTTTTGTCCATTCTTTCTTGTTTTTTGCCTTATTTTGAGCTTCTGACCATTCCAATCCCTACTTTTCAAAATCTGCCCTACTTCGTCATCCCAGGTTTTCCGTGGTCTGCCTCTAATTTTAAACCTTTTCACTTTAGCCTTCCAGACTTGCTTAACGGGTCGGTTGTCGCTCATTCTGCACAAATGACCAAACCATTTTATTTGTTGTGTTTCAATAGCATGTAGTACTGATTCTGTGCCCAGTTCTTCTCTAACATCTTCATTTCTTATTTTGTCTCTCGTGTTATTCCTTTGACTCGTCTTAGATATTTCATATCAATGGCTTGTATCTTGCTTTTTAATTGCTTTGTTAAAACCCAGCTCTCGCTTCCATATATCAAGATTGGTCGGAATACTGTCTTATAAACTGTCATTTTGGTTCTTCTGCTGATTTCCGGTTTACCTATGAATGCTCTACTAAGATTATGGTACACTTTTGAAGCACTACTGATTCTTTCTGTTATTTCATTCTGCATGGTACCTTCTCTGTCTATTGTAACCCCTAGGTATTTGAATGCATCTACTTGTTCTGTGAGTTGTTGGTTAATTTCTATGTTAACATTTCGGTTAGTTTCACTATTAGCATCACCTTGGTTTTCTTAACATTAATCTTCATGTTTCTGATTGCCAACTCATTATTCCAGGTATCTATATTTTTCTGCAGGTCCCTTTCGTTGGAAGCGCATAACATGAGATCATCTGCGAATGCACACTCAGCTATATCAACCGGTCGTAGTTTACTATATCCGATATATACTTTGTGTATACTTGCTTTTGCTTCCTTAATTATGTCGTCAATAATCAATATGAATAGTGTGGGGCTCATAACACCTCCTTGTCTTAGACCCTCGTTTATTGCAAACATCTCTGATTCCAAGTTATCCTTACGTACATAACTCTTGTTATTTTGATACAGACTTTTGATAGCACCTGTTAGTTGATGGTCAATATTTCTATTTTGCAGACTTTTCCAGACTGCTTCCTGGGACACTCTGTCAAATGCTTTCTCAATATCTAGAAAAGCCATATATATTTCTGTGTTCTTTATTCTAGCCTTCTCAATTATTTGTTTTAACGTAAATATATGGTCTTACGTACTGTGTCCCTTCCTAAACCCACTTTGTACTTCATCCAGATGTGGTTCAACGATGTGCCTTAATTTCTTTTCTAGGATGCTTTCATATATTTTGGAGGCGATACTAAGTAGATTAATTCCTCTATAATTTTCACAAGAACTTGGGTCTCCTTTCTTAAAGATTGGTAGTATTATGCCAATTCTCCAATCTTCGGGGACTGTACATCGGTTCCAAGCCATGTTCATAATTTTGGTTAAAAATTCAACTCCTTTCGGTCCCATTGTCTTTAACATTTCTGCAGTGATTTTGTCATGACCAGCCGATTTACCTCTCTTTGTGTTGTTAATTGCTTCTTTAACTTCTTCTATTTGAATATAATTTTCTTGCCCATGTTCTCCTTCTACTTCTATCATTACAGTTTCTTCTTTCGGCTGTCTTGGTGTTAGGAGTTCGCTGAAGTATTGTCTCCATCTTTCCATAATCTCATTTAGTCTGGTAATCAGTGCGCCGTCTTTACTTTTCACCTGTTTCATCGTTGTTTCTTTACCTTTTCTTAGCGTCTTTAGTGCCTTGTAAAACAATTTTTGGTTACCCCGGCTATCTGCCTCCATCTTCATTCCAAACCCATCCCAGGCTTCCTTCTTCTTCTTCAGCACCATTTCTTTCACCACCTTTCTTTGTCGTTTATATTCTTCGTAACTACGTTCTGTTCTCTTGTTTAAATATATTTTCCATTTCTGTTTTTTATATTTTATTTGGGCTTTTAATTCATCGTCCCACCATCGTGTTTGCTTCTTATTTCTGTTTACATGGTTTATTCCACACGTTTCTTTTGCCGTCGTCACGATGGTTTCTTTAAATTGTTTCCAAGTTTCCTGTAAGTTGTCAGTACTATGTGCATTAGTTAATTTGGCTAGTTTTTCTTCTATTTTACTTTTGAACATGGCCGCGACTTTTTGATCATTTAGTTTATAGTTTTGGATATTCTCGTTCACTTTATTATTTTTTGTTCTTTGTTGAGTGGTTTTAGGGGTTTTTTTGGGGTAATCTTATCTTTGCCATTACCAGATAGTGGTCACTATAGATTTCCGGACCTCTTTTAACTCTGACATCAGTGACCTCTTTCCTAAATTCTCTATTAATGAGAACATAAGCTAGAATTAATTTTTCATTTCTGATCCTGACTTGTGTCGTAAACTTGTGTATATTTTTGTGTTCAAAAAATGTGTTGGTGATAATCAAATTATTCTCCATGCAAAAGTCTATCATCCTTCTTCCATTATCGCTTCTTGTATCTTCCCCCTGCATAATAAATAAATAATAAATAATAATAGTAATTTTAATAAGAATCTTTGCCTTATAGATGACTTTTTGTTACCTATAAATTCTTGTCTGATAATGTATAAATTTTTGAAGCATTGTGAACAGTTGCCAATGTTAAATAATTGTATTTTTGATCATACTAAGGTTGTCGAAAAACACTTTTAATTTCAGTTTTTTATCCCCTAAATTACCACTGCCCCAGAACCTTTTTTATTATAGAATGAAGACAATAACAGCTCAAATAAAAAAAATCTTATAAGTTTCCAGGAACAATAATCACTGACTCTTTTCCCCTTTTACGTTTGCAACTACTTTATAGGATCGATGGAGGCGTGAAACAACATTTCAGATATAGAACATTTGAACATCTTTGTTGTGTGTATGTAAATACACACATATGCACACACCTATAATAAATCCAGGTAGCCTGGAGCCGAACTTTCAACAAATAAATAGAGCATATCGGAACGAAATGTACCGAATCCACCTAATAGCGAAACAGAAAGCTTGAAATAGACCCCGATTCGTTTAAAGTTCACATTTAGAGAATGATGGGGGCATATTAACTGAGTGCAACTTTGTTTAATTGATTTCGAACGGTTTGATAAACTTATTTGATTAATCTGTGCGCGTGGGTTTTCCTTGGCGCTTTTAAAATAATTGAGTTGATTGAAACAATATTAGGAAAATAAATTAAACTAAGTAAAATGTTAAAAAAGCTACATAATGAGATCGAAGTGGGATATTATGGTCTGTGGATAAGGAAACAAAAAATGACTAAGACATAAACTGATTAATCTGTCAGCAAAACTTGTTTTTCCAATAAACTCAAACATAAACACAAGAAATATACATGTAAAATGAGTGAAAATTAAATAGATAACCTGATATATGTGGCGTTCAAAACCATAGTGGATCATGTCCATAATACATAAGTCAGAGATATTTAGAATTAAAGTTAACAAGATAATACACCAACGAACCGAATCTACGTGAAAACGTCTTATGTAATATCGCACACCAGCATTAAAAGTGTAGCAACTCAAAAATGTGAGTATTTGAGTTAAGGTCATATTTAAATTCCTCGAATAATTACCTATTCGCCAATAAAACTGCAGTAATTGTATTCTCCCTAGTGTGTCACAGGTGGCGTTTTAAGTCGGTTTTGCTGAATAATCACTCGTTCGCCCTCATTATAAAACCGCGCCATTTTTAGTTACGCTCCGACTTTCGTGCATATTGTATGGTTTCACAGTGTGGCATTTTGAGTTGCAACGGTTTTGTTGAGTAAACTCATAAAACTACAATAACTATTTAGATTTTTTCACATCCGTATCTTATTACAGGTCTGACGATGGATTTACAGATTTTGATCTTTTAACTTCTTTAAAAAAACACCACGAACCACCATGGATGACAGAAAACGTAAAAGAAATGATACAAGAAAAGAACAAATTATATAAAAAATGGCTAACAAATAAAACATCTAACAATAGAGTATCATATCAAATGAAAAACGGAGAAGTACGCCAGCAAATAAAAGAAGCAAAAAACAATTTCTGGGAACAAAAATGTGTCCAAGTTGAAAATTTAATGGGTGGTTCTCAGACAACGGAAGCATGGAGAACTATCACTAATCTAAAGAAGAACACCCATAACTCATTAAGCAACTTAATTTCTATAGAAAAATGGGAAAATCACTATAAAAATTTACTCCAAGAGTCCAGATTGGAATATATGGGAGAAGAATACAGTATGGAGAGACAAACAAATAGTAACATTAATACTACCAGCAACGAGGTCCGTACTGCGCTAATTAAAATGAAAAACCGGCGATCTTCAGGACCTGGCAATATAGCTGTAGAGCTACTTAAAGCAGGAGGTCCACTCCTAATCGAACGAATAACTTTTCTAATGAATCAATGCTGCCAACAAATTAAAATACCATCTGAATGGAAAACCGCTCACCAAGTGTCCATCTTTAAAAAGGGTAATCGAACAGATCCTAACTGCTACAGAGGATTGAGTGTCCTACCTACTTTCGGCAGATTGTTTGGAAAGATAATAAATAGAAAAATACAAGATGATGTAGGACATCTAATTAGCGAAGACCAAAAACCTTCATCGATCTAGAAAAAGCGTATGATACAGTACCAAGGCCTAAATTGTGGCAAGCTTTACAACAACTCGGCATTAGTCCACACCTTTTAGTGTGGAGGACGGGAATACGGCGATAGCCGTCTTCAAGATGTATTCTATTTACAAATTGGATCCTGTAATATATATATATATATATATATATATATATATATATATATATATATATATATATATATATATATATATATATATATATATATAACTTCTTGTAAATTTTTTTGATTTTATGAGCTTATCCAGTGCGAGTAGACAGCAGTTTGTATATTGGATTCTGTCTTTTATTTCTTCAGTAACATCGTTGTCAGCTGTGATTACGGCCCCCAGATACTTAAAACGTTATACCCTAAAACCGGCTTGATATTCGACATTTTAACAATAAGGGATTAGTCTACTAAAAATGATGTTTGAGAGGGTTTTATATGTCGTGTTTGGAACTGAAATTCCTATATAATTCACGCATTTTGTTTTGTCCCCTTTTTTGTGGATGGGCCTTATTATGCTTTCCTTCCATCGTGCTGATATCCTTTCTTCTAACCATATGTGCATTACTAACTGGTAGATTTGGCGATGTAGTGCGTCTCCCCCATATTTTAGTTCTGCTGATATTTCTGCTTTTGAGTTTCTGCAAAGGAGGGATTTTTGACGGGCCTGTTCACTGTGCTATAGATCTCTTCTTTGTGCTGTTCTTCCTATATGTTGGAAAAAATATCCAAGACCTATGCAAAATTGTTGGGGCGCTTTGTAGGTTCGGGTGTGTTCGGTCGGAGGTGACAGTGTTTTTCCCTGCCACCCCCAGCAAGTGACAAGTGACATTCTGCACCAGTGCATCATTACGCATAAAGCCATTTTTAGTTGTTGTTTTATACAAGGTAAAAACATACATTAGCTCTGGCTTGTTGCCATCTAATTATTATTATCATTATTATTATTATTGAAATAGTAAATATTATATTAGCTCTGGCTTATAGCCATCTAATTATCATAAGTGAATGGTGAATAATCTAAATTAAATAAAGGTGTAACTACAGTAAAACAAAAAACTACAGTAACTTTCGTGTAGTCTCATTTCAGTTAATTAAGTATACAGTTCGCTAACCATCGAGGCTTTAGTTGTGCGTCTCGTACACTATATGATATTTAGAAGGTCCCTAAAATACTCTTTCCATTCTTTAGTTATTTTTTTAACCATCGATTATTATACGGCCATAATTGTCTCTCAGTGTATGGATGGAACTGGTTCTATGTCCTCTTTTCTCAGAGGAAATTGCTTTATAGATTTCTCTGGAGCCTGGTTTGGACCATAGCTTCCATAGCTTCATATTTTTGTTGTTCGTAGTTTCTTTTCTTTGTGCGTATTATTTTTTTTTTGTTTCTTTTCGGCAGTCGTCATATTCCTTTTTACTTTGGTCTGTTTGCAGTTGTATCCCGGTCTTCCTTACTGTTTGTCTTTTTTCCAGCTGTTTTCGACATTCTTCATCATACCATATTTTGCCCTACTCCTTCCAAAGATCTTGTCCGCTGTCTTGGTTATTATTTCGGTAGTCGTTTCCGATAGCTGTTCTATATCATTGTATTCTCTTTCAGAGTTCAAGGGTTATTCGAGTTGTTCTCTATAGTTTTGTTGTTTCTCTGTATTGTGGATTTCGTCTATATTCCATTCTGGGTTTATTGTTGTTTTATTCTATTTGTGGCTAGATATTCTGGAGTTGACTTTTGCTCTAACTAAGTAATGATGTGTGTCTCCGTCTATTACTCTCAGGCTTCTTACGTCTATAATATTGTTCCCATGACGGGCATCTACAATTATGTGGTCAATTTGGTTACGCGTAATATGGTCGTTTGAGACCCAGGTTTGCTTATGGATGTCTTTATGCAGAAACATGGTTGACTTTATTAGCATATTATTAGCTGCAGTTTCTGTGAGACTTAAGCCATTGTCGTTGGATATATTGTGTAGGCTGTGTTTACCTATTGTGGGGTATAGGCTAGGCTCTTTGCCTATTTTAGCATTAAAGTCCCCGCAGAGTATGCGCATATCTTATTTGGGCATCGCATCGTATCTATCTCTCTTTCTAGGGTATCGTAGAAGTCATCCTTGATATCTTCATCATTCTCTTCCGTTGGTGCATGCGCTGAAATAATCGAAATGTTGTATCG
This sequence comes from Diabrotica balteata, assembly GCA_918026665.1. NCBI lineage: Eukaryota > Metazoa > Arthropoda > Insecta > Coleoptera > Chrysomelidae > Diabrotica > Diabrotica balteata. Next base: position 169,303,196 of record OU898278.1, read on the forward strand.
TTCTCCCCTCATTCGTATCTATCATATCCTTTCGTTTTCCATCCATTATTACTCTGAAATGTTTGGTGGAAAAAAAATGGATTAAAAAGCGAAGTATGCCAAAACTAGAATTTTAGTTACAAAAAATGATAACAAATAAAAACTTAATACAACAATGTTCAATAATACTCTCACAGCTTAAGTGGCAATAGTTTTAATCATCATAGACCAATTCATGATTGTCTATGTCGTCTTCTTCACCCTGTCGCTGGATTCGTGAACGGGTTCCTGTGTTGATACAGAGATTTTTAAAATGATAGTGTGGGACTGGTGGCAGATATGAAAGGAGAGACAGCATGTCCTTTTTCTTTGCTTCTGTTCTGAGTCTAGGTGTGGAGTACAGATCACTTTGATTACCAATAAATTTTGAGACATTGGTTTTGGACATCGAGACAACAAAAAACGTAAAATCTTCATTCAGCGTAGGTTTGTACTTTAAAACCCAAGGATCTTCTCTTTCGTACCTCATCCACCTTATTTCTAACCAGTTCACAGGTGCTCCATCACTATCTTTTTTTCTATTTAGAAGCACATCTTCTAAGTTCTTTGTCGAAAAAATGCCGCTCCTTTTTATGTTAGTTACTTCAAAAGATCCTGTTAATTTTAAAGTTTTTATTACATCAATTCAGTCGTCTGACCCAAAGATGTGAGAAGATTTTCTGACAGCCTTTTCAATAACCCCAAAATATTGGTCGTTTGGCAAAAAGGAGTGGCCAGATGCAAGAAACTTGTGATCTATCATTCTTATGTTTATGTATCTGAATCTGAATAGAGAATTACGTGGTTATGATTTTTGGCATGTTTTCTCAGATGCATGGTCAATGTTGAATATATTTTCTGAGATCCTCTACCACCATATTTTCTACAAATACATACATAAAGCCGTTGTTTTTGTTAAAGGAATGAATTCCTGGGTTATAGACATACATATTTTTTTTGTAATATGCAATGGATGTAGACAATTTCGGATATGACAGTGCTTTTTGGAGGTCAAAAGTAACAATAGTGTTCATTTGATGAGTCATCACTGTACGATTTTAGTGCATCTCGAGCTTGTTTTACTTTTGCTAGGTGAACAACAATAAGTAAATTGGATGTCTAAGGTTCAGTTGCTGCAGCTATTTTTAAGGATAGTTTATCACATTTGGCTAATTCCGATTCTGCAGACGAGTGTTGTTCTGGAGGTATATAATTATCAGATGATGATGAAGATAAATTACTAATGTCGTCATTTAAATCCATTTTTAATCATAAAAGATCACGATAAATACACTGAGCACAATCTAAGTAGTCAGCTGGACTTGATCCCATCTTTCCCGAAATAATATGACACATTTTTAGGAGACATAGTAATCTAACGCCATTTGTTTATTATTGCGGTAATTTTGGACGTGGTTTGTTATAGCACCGAAAAGATTTCTATTTGTAGAACATAGATACACCGCTAACTTAATTTTGGTGATAAGTGGACTTTATCCACTATGGTTCTAAACGAATCATATACAAACAATTTTTTTAAAAACAAAGGAGCAGAAATGAAAAACTGGAAACACTAGGCATGCGAGCACTTTAATTTTAGTTCCAGATTGAATGCAGCATTCATTGTATTTGCACTTGGTGTCCTTCATGTTATTTCTTCAGGACATTCTCCGGTGTTAGCTATCATGGAGTCCAGATACTCTGGAAGTTGTTGTTTACTATATCTATTAACAAGATCCTTGTCTTTTCTCTGTTTATTTTGAGACATGCCTGCTCTGATATCGATACTGTGAAATCAAACCGGCATAAATGTAAAAGAGACGTTATTCACCAGAACGTTTCAAAGATTTTACAATTATTTTTTATCGCTTACTACCACTTATTTCATACTAGAGCTACCATTTGCATCGATCAAATTATGAAACATGTTGCGTAATAAATAACCTGGTTATAAACTAAATAAACAGAAATATGCAGATATGCCACTAGACTTTAAAATGCGATTTCTATTTCCATGCACAGTTCCATCCACCTTGACACAGTGACAACAGTATAAGGGTTATGTATATGAAGTTAGTCACTACAACATGAAAGTGGTAGAGATAAGAAATAACATATCCAACATACCTGTTAAAGGGTTACATTACAATGTAAATTATGAATATTAAAACATTATTATTTTATTATTAATTATAAATCAAAACGATTTGGCGGTCTGATATCTTTTTCCAATCTGTCGTTAATATTGGACACGGTTTCAACACTACTAGACACCTCAGTTGTAGCTCCTTGAGTCTCACTGGTATTGGTTAAGATTACAAAAGCTTGAGTTTCACGTAAGGACATTCCCGAATTCACAGAATAATTTGGAACTGAATTCAGTGGATAAAAGTATTTCTACCCTATCTGAAATTATCATGAAAATGACCACATGAATATATTTTTAATAAAATGAATTCTTCAAATGTTGATTGCGATATTTTAAGTTACTTTCCTGCTTCATTATTCTTTATCCTTCTAGAGTTTTATAAACAGTACACCTTTTCGATGTTGTTCCAAATAATGATTCTTCATTCTGCGTGATATAACTGAGATAATATTCTGATCTTATATTAGAATATGTTGTATTTACTCGTTTGGCGTTTAGTTACATAATTTAGCCTCTACTGATAAATGTAACAAAATGTTGTTCAAAACATTCAATTGAAAAAGCCAAAAAGAGCATGATCCAAACGCGGAAGATGAGTTAAAAAATGGTTTTATTATTGTTTACATTTATAGCATCTTCTGTTGAAAAATAGCACGTCTGAGTAACATTTTGGCAGGATCGCGAATTGCACCAACGCAATGTCACGGCATGCTACAGATGCATCATCGTAAAAGCATTTGAAAAATACACTAAGTCATAAATGAGACATTAAGGTAAGCCAACTTTGACGGTTGCATAAGATCGCTTCCTATTTTAAGTGATTCCATGTGTACGAGAGAATTTTTGTCTCGTGAGAACGAATTTTTCACCCACACTTCACTACCGGCTTACTACGATCGCCCCGATTTACGACCAATTCCTGAATTTGTAGGTAAAAGGGAAACACGGTTGCCAAGTTTAGCATTTCGAGTAAACCGGGATTTTTATCAATTTCGAAATACAATGATTGACGAGTTTAGTGGAACCAGTTTTTGAGGAGCTGTATTTTTTTTGATAAAGATCAAATCAAACAATTGTAATAGGCATATAAATTATATATTATATTCTTCGGTCAGATAGTCCATCGGACAGGTAAGGAGTTCAGAAAAATAAAAAGGCTAACATAGTAGTTTAAAATTCTAAATAAATAGACTAAAATACGCTGTTGTTTGATCGGCGTATTATAAAGCAATAAAAATTAATAAAATACTTTTCAAAAAATTATTAGTTTCTTGGTTTTCACAGAATTTCCTTAGCTTAAAATAATAGCCAAGAAAAATTTCTTTGTTGATCTGAACTTTTAAATATTCGTTATAGTTCTTTGTTTCTCGTTGGATTCTTCGACAATTATATTGACTTCATATTCGTATAAAAACTCATTCAACAAATTGTGAGCAACATGATCCACTGTCACACTATTATGTGTTTGATGTTTTTGATCTAACTTTGTCACTTGTGTGTGGCCTGACTTTAAGGGTTGGCCTGAAAAATGTATTATATTTTTACAAAATTTTGGAATACATTTAATTCATAGAACAATTTTAACATTTGTTTTTAATACATATTTCAGTCCTCTACAAATAGTTTCTTATGACTTTTGACGTAAAATAATTAGTGAAGCAGGAATTCAACAATTTAGAATTTCCCATTGAATTTCCTATGGCCCGTTTGGCGATTCACCACCCGGTATATTTTTTCAATTTAAACATGACTTGCAAACTATTCTAATCTCAACAGTTATTGTCTTAATAAAGAGACTAAACTGTTACATTACTGCCACTGTCACGTTACTGGTAATGCACACGATAACTTGAATGAATCTCAGTAATTTTGTAAATATTGTTAATTTTTGATTAAAAAAATTGTTAAAATAAATTAATTTTGTAAATTAATGTAAAATAATGAATAAATAATCAAAGTACTTCTAGATACTACTATTTAAAATTTAAAAATACAGCAAACATAGTATGAAAATCTCGCTAGTTTACAACTACCACCTACTGTAATAATTATTTTTTAATTTATTCACAGATACATGTTAATTTATAATTATTTTGGGTTTTCTATCTTCCTAACATTCTGTTTGCATTTTATTTGTACCGAACAAAAATGATCCAGAACTATTTTTTTCGGGTATCACTTTCAGCACACTTTTACACGTTTACTAGCAGAACACACAAAGGTCTTATCTTCCTATTATAGGAAACTATTTACTTATTTTTATAACGTTATAAAAGCAGTGCAATTTATTAAATTACAAATAAACAAACTCGCTTTTTCGGCTTTTTAAAGAAGAATAAATGTTTATGTTTATATTTGATAACGATCATTTGTTTGCTTTTAAAACGGGAATGTAAACATAGCAGCTAATCTTTAAATATTTGTATTTGCTACCTATATTCACTCTATACTATGTGTAGTGAGGATTAGCGTTTTTAAATAGACGTCTTAACCACAAATCAATACACTTAGTATACAGTGTGGACCAAAATTAATTAAACATTGGAAAAAAGTAGTTGTACAAATGAAAAATGTAAAAAATTGTCATCACATCAACCTCATCGTAATGAAATGATCCAGCCAGGAAAGAAAATTAGAGAAATAAAACTCAAGTAGTTAACGCTGTACATAAGTATCCTCCGTCTCACGTTTTTCATTCAGTATGTATGAAGCATTAAATGTTATGTCAATGCTTCTGTTCTGTGGCTATAGTATCAATTATTTAGTTCACCTAACGACCTAACTATACTGTTACCTCGCTGTTTAAGTGTCTTGTTACATTTACATTTTAAGTGTTTATTACATTTCATATTATTTTTTACAAGTTGTTCTTCTTTTAAAATTTTTTTGCTCCAGCATGGATATTGACCAGTCTCCTAGAAAGAGATTATAGGTGAGAGGTCAGCCGTGTAAACAAGAAAACAAATAATTGTTAATGTTTTTAACTTTGCAAAAATCATGAAAGTAAGTGCTGCTGTGGCAGAAACAAGCAAAGATTATAATATTGCACAGAACGTAGCATATCATCATCATCATCATCAGTGGTGCTACAGCTCTAGTTGAGCCTTGACCTTCCCCAGTCTATTTCGCCAGTCGTTTCTGTTCATCGCCAACCGTTGCCAATTTGCCGCGCCGATTTTCCTTGCGTCCTCGTCCACACCGTCCCTCCATCTGAGTCGTGGTCTGCCTCTACTCCTATTTCCCACTGGGACCGATAATAGAGTTCGTCTGGGTGGGTAATTTTCATTTGCTCTTGACACATGTCCATCTCATCTAAGCCTACCTATATTTATGAAGGATATTACATCTCTACCATTTACTATTTTTTTTATACTGCTCGTACAATTCGAAATTATATCGCCTTCTCCAAATACCATTCTCACAGAATGCGCTCATTATTCTGCTTAGTATCTTCCTTTCGAAGATTTGCGTCTGTTTTGGAGATGGTCCATGTTTCTGACCCATATGTCAGCACTGGTAGGATGAGTGTTCGATATATTATTAGTTTGGTTTTCTGGCTTAAATTTCTGTTTTTTAGCTGCTTGTTTAGTCCAAAATAACATTTGTTTGCTAGCAGTACCCTCCGTTTAACTTCTTCAGATGTGTCATTATCGTTTGTTATGAGAGAACCCAAATATGTAAACTTATTTACTACCTCAAAATTATATTGGTCTATACTGAAGTTTTGTTCGGCGTTTCTAGCTCTATCTCTGTTATTTGGAATAGATGCTAACGTTTTGGTTTTTTCCTCGTTTATTTTAAGGCCCATATTTTGTGCGGCTGTCAAGAAGGTGGAAGTCATCTCTTTAAGTCCTCGTGTAGTACGTGCGATCAAATCCAGATCGTCAGCGTAAGCCATAATCTGCGTTAATTTATTAAAGATTGTTCCCCTATTGTGTAACTCGGCATCTCTTATAGTCTTTTCTAAGGCTATATTAAAGAGAAGGCACGCCAGCGCGTCTCCCTGCTGTAACCCTGCATATGTTTCAAACGCTTGTGACATATCGCCTTGTATTTGCACTATGCAGATCACTTCACTCATAGTTGTTTTTACGAGCCTTATTAATTTATGGGGAATATTAAGTTCATTCATGGCTTCGTATAATTTACCTCTTAAGACGCTATCATACGCTGACTTAAAGTCCACAAAGAGATGGAACGTGTCAATATTAAATTCATTGGTTTTTTCTAAGATTTGACGTAGCACAAAAATCTGGTCAATTGTTGACCTACCTGGCCTAAAACCGCTTTGATACTCACCAAGGATTTCTTCCACGTACGTACTTAAACGGCTGTACAGGGTGTTGGAAAATATTTTGTACATTGTATTCAGAAGAGTTATACCCCTATAATTTTTACATTCCAACAAATCTCACGTAGCATATATGCTGTAAAAAAAGAAATAGAAAACCATCAATTTTTAAGTCACAAGAAACCCAACAAAATCAAGTCAATTCGAGAAAATGGTCCTTTAAAATCTTATAATGACAGCATACATTTGTCAACTAGACGTAAAATACACGATTATTTTATTCAAAATGTTCCATCTATATTAAATTTCATCCTCTCTGCAATAAATACTGACAAAAATCTTTCCAATTTTACACGTCCAACTTTACAAAAGCTTTTAAATTTACTTTTTGTGTTCTCCAATTGTTAACTGATGTTCTCCTTTGGTTGTTTTGCATTCCTTTGTCGTTTGTATTCCAGGTTTAGCCTGTGATTTAAATAATCGTCTACTGCATTATTGTATAATTTTGACTGTGTTTTTGCCCCGTTTGTTATCAATAAATAAATAGTCTTTTCTCTGCATCCTGTAATAGTTCTTGAAAATACTTCTTCCAGATATTCATTATTAAGTGATTGTCTATATTTCTCCAGATACATTCATCTATGTTATTTCTTCAATACCGTAATGTTATTAAAGACTTGTAAGATATTGATATAAGTAACTCAAATGGAACAAGGCAAAATAACTCGGGAAAATTTTATTTTGTTTTTAAATCAAATTGTTTACATTTATTGCAGTTATGAATACATAAAAAATATTTAGTTATGAATGCATAACACTACATAACATTACATTACATTACATAACCCAACCTTATATCCCGACAACAAAAAAACTTTTAAAGTTTAACGAATGATTCACGTGCTATTTCAGTACGTGTCTTAATTTATTTGGTTTGGTCTACATTTGATATTATTCATGTTCCTAAGTATTTGCAGGTATCCACACTCTCAACTATAGTATCTTCAATATTCAATTGGATGTTTGCGTCTGCTGATCTAGTCATGATCATGCATATAGTTTTTTTCAAATTTGCAAAACGCAAGTTATTCCAAACTCTATTGATAGATATACCTTCTATTGAATCTGAGAGCTCTTCTTTAAAAATCGCTTCACTGTAGACTTTGAAGAGTAATTCTGACAGCACACAACCCTGGCGAACTCCTCTCTGTATTTTGATATCTCGGGTGTTCTGATTGTCAACTCTTACCTTGATTGTTTGATTTTAACTTTGATTAGATATAATTTTTATATCAAGACTGTCAATGTGTTAGACTAACTATGTTATGTTGTGCTAAATGGAAAAAAGAGCAAATGGCGAAATCAGAAATGGCCTGTCCTCAGGAAGCCTGTATACACGAACGACAAGCCAATGCATCCCCAAGCTGAGAGCTTTGTTTGCGCTGACGATCTTGGTATCGCTATAAAAGGAAAAACCTTCGCACAGATAGAGTCGACCATGAAAGAGGTTTTCAACGTCAACTTATTACAAACAAAACTACTAAAACCAAACCTTTTTAAAACCTAGTGGACGCATTTCATCTTACACCCATCTAGTGCATTGAAATTTAAATGTATCCTGGGAGAGATAACATTTGAAACATACTGACAGACCCAAATATCTTGAAGTGGTATTACTCACTAACATATAAATACAACTGTCAGAGAAGAAGACAAACGTTTGCTTAAAGTAACAGCCTTCTCCGGAAACTTGAAGAAAGCAACTGTGATGCAAATCCACAGGTCTCGAAGTCAACATCCGAGGCCTTGCGTTTCCTAACAGGATAATATCCTGTTAGGAAACATTAATTTTTCTGTCTCGTGTGGTATTTGGTGTAGATCTAGGCAAGCACAAGTCACCACTGCATTAAACGAAATGTAGAATAACTCTCGGCCATACGAAATCGATTTATCTACCCCTACTGTACCTTTGATCAATGAAACCAATGATCATACTGTAGAAATAAACAGACGAATAGAGATTGCCAGATCAGCATTTATACGAATGAAGCCACTCCTAACGTGCAAAAATCTAAATTTGGAGATCAGACTACGTACCATTCGCTGTTATATATTTTCAATATTATTATATGGAGCTGAGACTTGGACATTAAAAAAATGTAATTTAAAAAGAATCGAGGCCTTCGAACTCTGGTTATACCGCAGAGTATTGAAAATATCATGGACTGATAGAATTACAAATAAAGAAGTACTGGAGAGGGTTGGTAAAGAAACAGAACTAATCACCACTATACAAACCAGAAAACTGGAATACCTAGGCCACGTGATGAGGGGACCAAAATATGAAATTTTGAGACTGATAATACAGGGAAAGATTCAAGGAAGAAGATCTGTTGGCCGAAGGCAGAACTCATGGTTAAAGAATCTACGTGAATGGTACCAATGCAGATCGATTGATTTGTTTAGAGCAGCAAGTTCTAAAATAAAAATAGCCATTATGATTGCCAACCTCCGTAGGGAGACGGCACTCTAAGAAGAAGAAGACTGTACCTGTATCAAACCCCAGCTGGTTCCGTATCACCAGAAGACCGTAGATGCGCTTCTCAATGTGTAAAGAAATTCAGGTATTCAATATTTCGAGGAAAACACAAATTATACGAATTCGAGGAACCGTCAGAAACCAGCCGGTTTAAATCAAGAAAACGGTTTATGAAAAGCGTTGACCGTCGAACCCCCGAATTATTCTCTTTACGCCCAGAGCCACTACACAGAATGAACCTAGATTGAAGGACCTGTAACACACTTAACCGCATACGCATCAATGTTGTCCCTGTAAAACAAAACCTATAAAACTCTATGAATATGCGGAAATACAGAATGCGGAACACCTGGGAGTTGGGAGTATGCAAACTTCGTCCATCTTAGTGCACCCTTGATAATAGCCCGATACAGAAAAATTGTAGTCAGATCCAGACACGAAAAAGTAAGTAAAGTAGGTACTCCGTTTCATACTTCCTACTAAGACGATGATCTAATATTTGACTCTGTTGTTTTTAAAGTTTCTACCACCGAAGCTAAATGAACATTTTTTCGTCTTAATACCCATCTTAAGATTTTGCCAAAACTATATATACATTCAACTCTTGCTCAAACATTTTACTAGATCAATTAAACAAAATAGGGCTTTGTACAATAACAAGAGTTATTTTTATATTAGTTATTTACTATTTCAAGTTCCCTCGTAGAGACCAAGCTCCAAGACACGAAGTTCACCTATTTTTATAAAATGACCCATATCCAAATATCAACACGTTCAGTCACGTGGTCTCTGAATTCTGAAACCACTTTGAAATAAGTCATATTGTGTTCCCGCCCTCTCATTCCATAATACTTTCGTCTCGAATTTTAGGAACCACTCTGCCAGAGTTTATTTAACTGTGGACTGTTTATTTTTATTTATGATTTTGTCTATGTGCGTGTGTGACTGCGACTGGACCGCCTTCGTCACGTTTACTACTTACTTCTTTATAGGAAGGCTTACGCGAGTCAAAGGAGTTCGTGACGTAGGGATACCGTGAAATTTTGCTTAATTATTGAATAAACCTTTTATAATTTGTAACGTTAAAGTTTTTCTTTATCTAGTGTGTGCTGTTTGTTTTGACTATACATCTGCAAATGTCACCCGTTTTTTTTGTTATACTAATCCACTTTCCTCCTATGGCTTTGCGGATATCTTTATACTAATTAGTCATCATCACTTCTCGTGATCCCTTGTCATTTCAAGGTCTTTATCTAGTGTGTGCTGTTTGTTTTGACTATACATCTGCAAATGTCACCCGTTTTTTTGTTATACTAATCCACTTTCCTCCTATGGCTTTGCGGATATCTTTATACTAATTAGTCATCATCACTTCTCGTGATCCCTTGTCATTTCAAGGTCTTCATTCTGCTGTCTTCTTTATCCACTTTTCTTCCTTTATTTTGAAAATATCCTTAATAATCCTCTATAGACTTATGCACTTACAATTATCATTACCTTCTATCTTAATTACTTGTCTGGTCGACTGTATTGATATGCTTGAGACTTCTTCTTTTGCTATTCTTGTTTTCAATTATAAAAAAAAAGATTCCTCGACTATTCGACTTGTTCAATATCTTAATGTTATGCAGCCAGGACAGTTGTTTTCGTCCGGTTGAGCGTTTTTTTTTCTATTTTGCCTTAAATTATTAACATCATTTAAAAAATACATAGGCATTCTCTTATTTGACCAAAGTATTGCATCTTTCTATTAACGTTCTTTGAATATGTGTGCTGTCCACCGGATTTTCAGCAGGCGACGCGAAAACCACAACCTGAAAGCTTTTAATCTATTTGGAGTATTACTTTCATTGTCCCGATTTCACATCGTTCAAGCAGAGCGACTCAGTCGTGGCACTATAATACTGTTAAACGTATGTTCAGCAAAAGATTTCTGTTACATATCATTTGCATGCCAGTTCTATTCTAGTGGAGATTTTTTCGTCGCTCTAAACTTTACAGTTGATATCTGCCCAGATATCTGAAGTGTTGTACTCTCTAGTGTTTTATCATTTAATTATAGAACTGATTGTCCAATATTAATTTTTTCGACAAACATCGTTCCGACGACGTTTTCTTTCGATTTTTTCTTCATCGATTTTTATCTTTTCGTACGATTATTCAACGCTGCTTCGTACACCTATTCAGAGTAGATATTAACTAGTATCGACGATACAACACATCCATGTTTGACGCCACGTTTAACAGGAACTTCATCTAAGACCTCCCGATCCATCTTAGGACTAGCAGATTGGTTGAAGTAAATTGTTTCAGGCAATCTGACGTTAGAACTGTTTAGATCTACTAATTGTAGGTAATAAAATACTAATGTTTAAGGTAATCTAAAAATGCTTTTTCGAAGTCTATAAAGCATAAATAAATATTGTTACAAAATTCGATGCTTTTTTTAAGAATACTTGCATGCAAAAAATCTTATCCCGAGTACCCATACCGTACATGTGAAAACTAAACTGCTTTACCAATAATCCCCTCACCAAGTTGATATTTTCATTAACTTCTCTTAGTGTCACTTGTTATTTTAACTTTGAGTCTTGCCAGATGTTTGACCTCGAAAAATTCTGCTTTTACCTGTTGGTATTTTAAATTCCCTATGCAACTGGAAGCTATCGTGTTTGTTGCTACAATTTTTTTAGATAGAAGCCATTGTCAACCTTCTTGTAGCCATTGGTCTTTTGCCGATTTAATTAATTTCCGGATTTCTCTGATGTATTTCATTGTATTGAAATTGAGACCAGAAGATTGTCAAAAAGAGCTCTAGGTAGTAAACTGCACGGCGAAAGACCAATATTTTGGTATGATTCGTCGTTTGTCCCAGAGAAATATATCTGGTTGTCTTAAAATTTGTAGCGGCCGTTATTTGGCCGTCTTGTTGGACAGACTTCTAATACAGAGATGTGGAGTCTATCCATTTCCTGTAATTGAGCTTATTAACTTTCTATGCTGTTTTTACATTCCATGTGCATATTTTAATTATTACGTATTTTTTTCTAGTGGTTTTATAGAATTTTCCCTTGTTGACAATCAGAGAAGCTTTACTTACTTTACTTTACTTTATCGTGTCCGGACATGTCATTCATAAAATTTCGGCCCAGTATCGGGCTACGTCAGTTCCACCTTTGTTGGCCAGCCACAAATCTTCAAGGGTGCATCTATGAGGACAGTTTCTGCATGTAAGCAGATGTTCCATATTCTGTGTTTCTCCACAGTCACAGTTTACATAATCTTGGTCTATTTTCCCCATGTTGCCATGTTTGATTTTACTGTAGCAACCCCCGTTCTTATCCTATTGAAGGTTTTCCACGTTTTAAAGTCTAGGGTGAATCTAGAGAAGCTTTAAAATCTTCGTCCTACAGATCTTGGACCTTATACTCATTCAGTAACCACCTCCATACTTTTGGGTGGGTTATCAGAAATATTCCAATCGTATTGGATGTAAAGAGAAGAGATAAAAAGTGATTTAAGACTAATACGCACCAAAACATCAGGGAGACCATGTTTGGAGTTAGGTAAGTGAAGCTTCCAATCAAGTACCTTTAAAAAAATCTTTCTAAAGTCTACAATATAAAATATTTTTGACTTTTTTAGCGCGTTTTGATTTTATTATTTTTATACTTTACTTATTTGGATAACCTTTGTTATACTAATAGTTTTCTGTTAAAGCTAGACTAAATTTTCTATATTATTAACATATTCCATTTATTTTAGATAATATAGGTTGCAGTATTCTGCAATGTGTATTTATTTCCAACAGCTTTTATTGTTTGTATTTCAAAAGAAACTAACATGTTCCTTTTTTTTTACCAATTTTAACAAAAATTCTTAAATTAATACTCCCTAAAACTATTTAAAAGAGTGATTCCAATACTTTCAACAATATTAAAAAAAATATTTAAAACTATGGTGGTAGGGCTTTATTCTTCTTACGCATTCACCATTTATTGAAGTATTTTTATACAAGATCTTTATGGAAGAAAGAAATATGCGGAATAAACAGATCAGTGATGTCCCAACCGGTAATACTTTATTTATAAACGATAGACTGTATGATAAAAAATCTTTGATATAAAAAACTACAAAGGTCGAGAATGACCCCAATTTCTGTTTCCACAAGATCCCGTTTTTTTATGACTTTTGCGTTTTTTATTTTAAATATTACTTTATTTATTTTAAATTATGATTTATCCTAATATATAAAAATTTTTCTGTAGGGTACTTTAAGGTATCCAAATATATTTGCTGCCTGATTTTTGTAGAAAGATTCTATCAGGGTCTACAGGAAGTGATGATAGACAAAATCCAAAGTCACGACGTTTTTTTTTTTAAATTAGGATACTTCAATATTAAGCCGAGTAGAGGAAAAGTTCTTGTAAACGGATTTGCAGAGTTTACATGAAAGCAAGTGAAAATGGAATGAACCCAGCCAAGGAAGAATAATACTAAAACGCTCTACAGAGAACACTTAGAGGAAATAGAGAGTAACAGACTGCAGATGAAGAATGAAAAAAATAAAAGTGGTAAAAAGGGAGGCTGTAGAAGAAACTGTTAAGGGGCAAAGAAACGTGGAGTAGTATGATAAAGGATGTAAAAAGAATTTGAAAAAAAAAGCAACTAGACTTATCCAACTACATATAAATACAAAGAATCATGCGGAAATTGAGAGTAGGGAGTACAAGCAATGCAGAAAAAGTGGACCTTGAAAAACAAGAAAAGGAAATCTTGAAGTATGACAACAGAAACGAAAGTACAAAATTTTACAAAGGATTTAAAGAAAAGATACTTACAACAATGGAACTAAAAATAGCTACGGTCCAAGTGGGGATTAAATTATTGTCAAATTTAAAAAAAAATAATAATAAAGAAGCTGATCTGTGAAAAATTCACTAACTGTACAAATCTCAGAAAAGTTGGCATTATACATTATAGTAAATGTCAGAATTATAGGTGACTGCAATGCCTTATATAGTATATAAATCTCTTTCTGGTATTATCTAAACAAATTATTAGAATATTCCGAAAATATACTTGATTATGAGCCTCCTCCCAAGTACCGTTTGCTATACCTAATATCCAAAAAAAAAATGTTCTGATAATATATTTTAATTGACAAATTTAGTCAGTATCTTTATTAATGTTCATTGCTGGATCTTTTTTTAAAAACAAAAAACAAAAATGGCCAATGATAATATGGTGAGTGTATAGTGAGGAAGTAATCCCCTGGATGTAGCAACAATATAATGGCGAATTTAGAGCTTAATGCGCTGTAGATTTTAACCAAATATTTGGTTATAATCACACGAAAAAGTATTTTTATATCATAAGAAACAAAAAAGAAATTACAGCCATGAACCGAAAGACCGGCATATTAGAAAGGCTATGAAAAAGATGATTCGAAGACGTAGTTGACCACCTCCAATAGCTGGTGTCAAAGTGTAATAGCGACAAATTAAAGACCCTGAAGATGGCTAAAACATAGCGTATAGGACTCTAGTACGCTACAGTTGTAGCGTTAAAGTATTATAATTATGTTTATTTAAAGGGTAGATGTTCCTCGAAAGATTCTATTATTCCTTCATATACTACGTGGAGATCTAAAGACTTGAATTATGATCTTAAAATGATGAAATGATGATCTTAAAAGATTTATCATCATCAATCAGCCAATCGCGTCCACTGCTCGACATAGGCCTCCCTCAGTTCTTTCCAGTGTTCTCTACACTGGGCCGCTTGTAGCCAGTTTCCCGCTACAGATTTTATACCATCGGTCCATCTAGTCGGTGGTCGTCCTCGGCTTCTTTTATAGTTTCTGGGCCATTCCATAATACTTCTTGTCCACCGTCCATCTTGTGTTCTGGCTAAGTGCCCTGCCCAGTTCCACTGAGCAGGGCACTTAGCCCAACAGAAAAGATTTATGGTACTTTAAAAATAATATTTTATCGGATTTAAAATGATAAGCTTATATGAATGATTTTGGTCTCAAAGAATTTTTATTTAAATCTTTCAAAAAATTTTATACTCAGTGTTTATTTATGTATAAATATTTTTTCAATTTCCCCTCCGAGACGCGCGATACCTTGTCGTAATGGAGGGTTTCTTTATAGTGGAGTATAAAGCGAGATTAGGGTTTATTAACCTTTTCGATGTAAACTAGCAATTAGCATACATTTTCTTGCTTTTCTTGCAATAAGAATGGCCAAGGAATAGAAAAAAACACCAAGAGGCTCAATACCAAAATAGGTTCAGTGAGTATAAAGGGACACAACCATGCCGCTGGTCTCTCCAGAAGGGAGCTTAAAACCGAGTAAGGTCCATAGAAAACAGACCCTTAGAAATGAGTAAACTCTTGAGATTTAAAATAAAAGGTGCATCGAATGAGTAGAAAAGCGTGCGGTCTTTCTATGCCAAATAGGTCTTAATAAACTAAATCGGTGTCCTGTAGGCTAACCTTGATCACAGTGACGCAGATTTAGTACTGGAACTAACGTGCTATGAGAAAGCTCGATGTCGACTTGATACAAGAACCATTCGTATACCTGTGCCAAATAAAAGACCTATCGGGTTCTTGTGGACAGCTTATAGTGTAGGTCTAGGCGGATATGACCCGTGTAGAGCAAATGCCAGCCAAACGTAGAAAAACGAAGAACTTTCGACCCAAAAGGCTCAACATTGTGTTTTAAAGCTTTTGTGAAACATAGATGTAGACTATACTCAAAAGGTCTTCAAAGTGGCATTGTATAAAGTTCTATGAAGCAAAGCGGCCTCTTTATACATCTCAATTTTATGTTTTTATACTTAATAGAGTTTATTCGATCAATTGGTTGTATTGCTAAATATTAAATCCCGTTGATACATCTTAATTTAGATAATAATATTAAAAAATACCCAAATAACTTGTATTATGAAAATAACTTCCGCCTTGATGGCTAAAACCTCTAACATATTTATATACCTATTAATAAAAAAAGTAAAATGCCAGATGAATTTAGATTCGGAACAGAATTATTCATGTCTTACAATGTTGATAGTAAACACGATCATACGCCCTTGGTCACACACATTCGACTTCGGTTCTATTTCTGTAGCATTTTTCATTAGATACACACATCGTATACCATAAATAAATATCAGAACGATATGATTCGTGCTCTTTGGCAAAAATAAACTATTAAAAATTGTATCACCTAGTCCGAGATGCTGTAAGTTTTGACATAAATTCAATATAAACTGGTAGTTGATGTTAAAAAGAGATTGGCGGGTGTCCAGGTTTTTGACTTAGGTGAAAAAAAGTGACTCATCGTGAATGGCGATGTTGTCATTAAGAATTGATTCATAAAAATAAGAAGTGAAGATTAGTGTCTGTTAATTGTATACTATTTAAAAGACAACTCAGCATACTATGAATTTAAATTTAAGACTTGATATAATAAAATTAAAAGGCATGTAAGTTATATGAAAAAAATAATCAGTATACTACAGTGTAAAGTAAATGAACAACTAAAGTAAATGCATGCACGCATTCAGTGTGAATTTCACACGAGTTCAGCTATTCAATACGAGTTCAACTATATGTTCACTTGATTTTTTGTAGTCTGAAAGATCTTAAATACATAAAACAGTGCAAAATATGTAGATTTTAATAAATTTAAATATTTAAATGGAGAATGCTGTGATTTTGACATTTGTTCACCATTTAAATTATGAACTAAAATTGACAGTAGTTGTGGTTCAAAAAGTTCTGCTTTTCAAAAAAAAGAAGCAAAAAAATTGCTTCTCTAAAATGCCCTTCTCTAAACCGTTCTTCTATTCATAAGACGACGGTACAAAAAACTGTAAGGCGATTTGAGGAATCTGGAGAAGTAAAAGATAGATACCGATCAGATTGACCGAAACGAGTTACAATGACAACAAAACTTCAGATATAAGCAAATTTTTGTTGAAGATCCACATACATCCCCAGGCAGGGTTGCACAAGTACATGATGTAGGTCATTCTTCAGTCTTACGTTTATTACGTAAAAATAAATTTAAATCATACAAAATTAACTTATTGCAAGCATTAAGTGAAGATGACTTTGGCCGTAGATTAGAGTTTACTGAGGTAATGATGGATAAAATTGAAAATTATTAAAATTTCGTTAACAGAATATGTTTTTCCGATGAAGCAACTTTTACACTGTGTGGAAGTGTAAATCGACACAATTTAAGGTACTGGTGTGACGTAAATTCACACTGAAGACTGAATGCGTGAAAACCATACTCAAAGACCACAAAAATTAAATGTATGGTTAGATAGAGTAGTTACTTATTCAATTGGGTCATTTTTTGTCGAAATAAATTTAACGTCAGATAGTTGGTGTAAATGTTCGGCGATATTTAGATGAGATATTTCACGGACGATAAATTGGTAGACAAGGTAAAATTGAATGGCCTCCACGTTCATCCGATCTTAATTCTAAAGATTATTTTTATTAGGGATACTTGAAAAATTCAGTTTACAAAACTTAATCAGCAAGTCTTGCAGAGCTAAGACAACGAATTATTAATGAATCTCGAATAATTTCTAGACAATCCTGCAGAAATGTGGTAGAGGCCTTCTACCATCGATTAGGGTGCTGTCAACTCACAAATTGAGCACATTTTGAACACTTAATAACGTAACTACTATGTTAAAAAATGTTCGGAACTATCAATTGTTACGTTTTAATGTATTTGAAAATAGTTAGTATTAAAAAATTTATTGAAACAATTTAGGCGTTGCCAGACTTCGGCTTTATGTATTTATGACCTTCCAGATTACATAAAATTATAAGTGTTACATATGGTTGAACTCGTATTGAATAGGAGATTCCAATAATGACTAAATATACAGGGTGATGTATTTGAAAAACCAAAGTTACTAATAATATAAGAAAAACGGCAAATCTGGCAACATTGTAAATATCAAATATGGAATCTCCGTATCCCAAAATAGGCACATCTCAAATTTTGTACAATTATGATTAGCATTTTACGAGATAATTAGCCGTTTCCAGCCTTTTGGGCCACTCTGTATGTATACTATACTCCAGTGCTCACGACGCGCTGGTGCATCTGATTTTTTCTTAATTTCAACAGGGGAAAATTTTATGTCTTGACATTTTTTATGTTGGCATCACGTTGCTGCTTGGAAATATTAAAGGCGAGCTGAAAGGGTTAATATGAAGATTTGCAAGTTGCTGGAAGGAGTAAGAGAGAATAATCGGAGACAACCTACTGGGAGACGCTTAAACAGAACATGGCGCTAGAGTGGACAGCTATAGTTATGACCTAAGATAAAAAATCATGAAAAAATGTAGTAAAGCAAGTACGCATAGGGATAAAAGCAAATACAATGATAACTAAAGAGAATTACTTCATAGTTTCATTTGGGAACGATGTTCCTCTGTACTTTTCTGGTTTATTATTTTTGTTGTCCTTTAAAGAAGGGTATCGTTATGTATTCTTAGTTATTAGTTAAAATCTTAGCTAGATCGAGTTTTACATAAGTGATTTACTTTGTTTATTTTTTACGTCTTGTTAATAAAATTAAGTCCTCTATATTATTATTGTCATAAAGATCTTTTTATTATGTCTTCCATATTTTCAATTGTATTCCTTGATAAATTTATTCTACAACTTGAAACAAGAAAAAATATGTAAAGCTTTTCTTCTTCAAAAATTTCTGATTTCTTATCATATTTTTTTACTCGTATTTTAATATATTTTAATACTCTTTATGAACAATAAGTAATTTCAGCAGGATTTTCAAAAAGGTCATCGACAAATCCGCTCCCGGCGAAGGAATCTTTTCAACATTTTATGGACTTTCTTGCGGACCCTTCAATTTCAAAAGTAAGTAAACACAGCCTGGAATTCTTGCAGTTTTTCCTGCGGAAAGCTGTCCCGGGACATTTCAATCCCGTTTTATAACGTCTATTGTTTCTGGAATGATCTTCCGTTGACGAAACCTCATTTTCCAAAGTACTCGTCTCGTTTTTGCCGCTTTATGTTCCGTAATAAGTTCCGGCTACATGGGTTTAATAAAGAGGTCAGGGAGTGTCTATAGAGTGTTCGAAGATTTCCGTGCAGAATGAGATATTTTTTGCTCCATTATGATTTTTATCCATTGTGTTAATATGTTTTTTTACATCAATATTCGCTCCGTGCGTGACCATGGTAGGGATACATTGAAACGATGCCAGCGTGCGTAGCGGCGAAATATGACAAAATGGGAATATTGGACAAAATATTTTTACGCATAAATTTTATCAAAAATGCGTGCAAATACACGTTGCGTATTTAATTGTGCTAATAATAGCAAAAATGGTGATTGTAGTTTTCATAGGTTCCCAAAAATTACATATAAATTAGAAAAAAGAAAAAGATGAATTCGTGCTATTAATATGAAAAAGTAAATATCACATAGTTTCATTTTTATGCAATTGAAATAGAAAAAATTTAAATAATTTACCTTGAATGATATTTCATAAGGCTACAAGCTAACTGCAGATGACTTTAGCTTTTATATCCTAACTTTTACTATTATTGTTTTTAATTATACGCTCTTTTGCGTGAAAAACTTGATTTGCCAGTACTAGATTTTTCCCTTTCTTTTCCGTTTGGAGTTGAAAAGGTATATTATGATGAATTTTGAGAAACCCAGTTTTTAATACTACATTTATTTTGTACATAAACTTTAAAATATAGCTAAAAAACTAATTTATTAATAATTGTCAATTTCGCATGTATTTAACAATGTCAAACATATGTCATAAGTTTAACCTGAAAATTGGGATTCCCAAATTGTCAGATGAAGGCGGTAGGTGTCGCATCAGTCACGCACGGAGCGAATAGAAGAGTGTGGCAATTTTCATTTAAAGTCTTGTTTAGTTTCTTGTCTAATTTGTTAATATTATTTGAATTGTTCCACATATCTGTGTCCGTAAAGTATGGAACAAATTCTTTTTTAGCTAAACAGAGCATTTTAAGAAATAATCCTGAAACACGTCGATTTTTGATTTTAATTTACCGTATTTTAAAATAATATTCTAATATACAGGGTGAATTACTTTCGAGTCATGACGTTACCGTCATTTTTTTTTAAATGGACCACCACCATTTTGTCTCAATTTTCGGATTACAATTCGCTGTGAATTTCGCCGGTAGCGCTCTCTCGCGGTTTGAAACTTGTACTTTTCTTGTAAAATCGGTGTAAGTGAAATATGACAAAACGAGAAAAATAGATATTTATCTTAAAATACAAAATTATGAACTAAAATATTATTGTAAACTGATTACTGAACGAATATACAGAATTAATAGTAACAGTAATTACGCCTTTTTATTTTATTCATTATAATTATTTTAGTATTTAAAATATAAGTTCCTGCAACTGGATGACTACTTACGTAAGAGGCCATGGAGAAAAAGAAGAAGTTTATGTGAAAATATTTAAAGGTTACCTTTACCTCTCGTAACCATGATACTATGACCACAGAATAATAAACAAACAGAATACCCACTCTCCACGGAAAATTAGGTACGCGCATCTCCTCCGCGTAGACGTTCCGCCATGTTTTAGGAGGATTTTAAAGAAATTAGTGTTGTTTATGTGGTGTGCTTGGAAAAATTCTTCTTCTTCGGTCCTAGCGGAGGTTGGAAATCATCATCGCTATTTTAACTTTGTTGGCCGCATTTCTGAATAATTCTAATGAGCTGCAGCCGAACCACTCTCTCAAATTTCTTAGCCAGGACATTTTGCGTCGTCCTGGGTTTCTCTTCCCTTGTATGTTCCCTTGCATAATCAACCTCAGTAATACGTACTTCTCACCCCTCATTAAATGTCCCAGATATTGAATCTTCCTAATTTTAACAATTTTTATGACTTCACATTCTTTCTTCATTCTTTGTAACTCCTCTATATTAGTTACTTTTTCAATCCACGATATTTTATGCATTCTCCTGTAGCACCACATCTCAAAGGAAAAATTAACCAGGTTTATTTGACTTACGGCAATCATAGACATACTATACAATTATATTAACATTGTTAAATATAATAACATAAATATAATATAATTAAACATAAATATAAACAATTACATAACCACACAAATCATATGTCTGTGTCCTCCTAAAACATGGCCACAGAATAATAAACAAACAGAATTCCCACTCTCCACGGAAAATTAAGTACGCGCATCTCCTACGCGCAGACGTTCCGCCATGTTTTACGAGGATTTTAAAGGGAACCAGTGTTGTTTATGTGGTGTGCATGAAAAAAAAACCAGGTTTATTTGACTTACGGCAATCATAGACATACTATACAATTATATTAACAGTTTTAAATATAATAACATAAATATAATATAATTAAACATAAATGTAAACAATTGCATAACCTCACAAATCATATGTTTGTTTCCTCATAAAACATGGCGCGCGTGCTGAAAAACTTCAAAGGCGGCATCTGAGAGTGGCCCTTCTGATTGTTTATTATTCTGTAACATGGCGCGCGTGCTGAAAAACTTCAAAGGCGGCATCTGAGAGTGGCCCTTCTGATTGTTTATTATTCTGTGCTATGCATCGAGCAAAAAGATAAAAGAGGGAATGTAAAGGTAGTGGGGACAAAAATATTGTTAGACAGGAAGTGCTATCTTGAAAGGCCACTTTAAACAAGGAAAAACAGTCTCTTTCCTTGTTTAAGAAGTCAAATTTAGTTTGGTTATGTTATTGTTTGTCCCAACTGTCACATGAAATTTTATTTATATTGAAGTTTTTTACCAATTATGTCACTTTTTAGACTATTATCGTTGATATTTAATTAAAACTTTCTTGTCTGAAAAATATTTTACAGGTATTGTTAACAAGTGTTGGAAAATTTAAATTTAGCGCCTTTGCATTTCCGGATATGTCCGCCATCAGAGGCCACTTTTTTGGTCTCTTTTTCATAACGATTAGATTCACTCTTTTATCTTTTTGCTCGATGGTGCTATGACTAAGAAGATAAGATAACGCATAAGTCGTGACGTCATTGGAGAGTTGCACGTTCGAAATGTCAGTTTTTTGTGTGTATCAATAAATAATCTTTAATAAATAGTTTGGAGATATCCTTATGTGTACGATTATTGTAATTATTAAACCTCTTAACTTATTTTCGTCTAGTAATTTCATCACAGAATGCATACAAATCCCATTTAACTTTAACCGGAATTCAAATTCTACTCTCCAATGACGGCATGCGTGAACACGACCGATTTTGTGCTACGGGAAGATCCTATCTTGTTAGTCATAGTATCATGCTTGTAACGTTGTAATTCTTGTTTTCATTTTGCATTTTCATTCTGTTTTTGCTCAGTTATTTTTTGTGTGCTTAGGCCTTAGTGGTTAGATATCAATTTGTTTTAATTCTATCAAAATGGATATTAAACATTATACTGGTTTTAAGTCTATATCACATGATATCCCATTTCAACCAGCTACACCAAAAATCTTATTAATAGCAATAATCCATTTTTCTCTTTGAACTATTTTATGCTTGGCAACAGGAAATGAATAAAATTTACAATCACTTATACCCAGTATTTTTACATGTATCAATACAATAGCTGCTATATCTTTTTCTTTTTGAAAAATCCATATTCTCTTTGAAAACTGTCAAATCCCCTCTACTCATCAGCTCACAGCGAATAGCTGAGCTCCAAAAATGTATCCCATGTTGATTCAAATTGGTACAGGGTGATCAAAAATACAATAGTTCATAAAGTAACGCGTTAGTTAAATTAGCAATATCAAAAATACTTATTCTCTAGCGGGCAAAATATGAAAGAAATTATTTCTTATCAATTTAAAATAAACAGGCTATATTTTGGAATTCAGCTACAATATTTTTGGTATTTGTGAATGTTTTAATTATTCCTTAGATTTAATTTGAAGTAGAAATGGAGTTAAGTGTAAAGTAAATAATTGAAATACTTATGATGATTGGGTATGGAGACAGATCGCGACAGACAGATCGTAATGATAAATATCCAGAAAGACCTATAACGTGCTCAACAGTCAGTAAGATTGAAAAGAAATTTCGAGAAACTGGTACAGTTAAAAATGCACGGAAATCAGGTCCTTCCTCTGCAAATGCTGATACAACATTAGATGTTTTACTTAGTTTTGAAGAAGATGCGCACACTTCTGTGCGTAAAGTTATCTTTATATTTCGAGATATAAACTTCGATATTGGTGTTAGCTAATCCACGGTATACAAACTCTTAAAGCTTGAAAAATGGCATCCTTATAAAATCAAATTTGTGTAGGAATTAAACGAAGATGATCCCGATAGAAGAATGCAATTTTGCGAAGCAATGATGGATAACTGCCACCGAGACCCTCTCTTGGTACAAAACATTATTTTTTCTGATGAGGCCACTTTCACTTTAAATGGCGAGATTAACCGTCAGAATTGTAGATACTAGGCAAAGAAAACCCTTACTGGATGCATGAGTATCATACAGAATACTCGCAAAAGGTAAATGTATGGGCTGAAATTGTAAGAAATCGAATCATCGAACCCTACTTTATCGAAGGTAATTTAAACGGGGCAACGTACCTTGAGTTTTTAAGGGGGTATCTCGTACCTACTTTACATAATTTGTTTCCCAGCAGACGTAATCTTGGAGGTTTTGATGAAAGTTTATGGTTGCAACAGGATGGTGCACCTCCACATTATGCTGTAGATGTTAGAAGGTACCTAGATGAAATGTTTCCGAACAGGTGGATTGGTAGACGTGGACCTATTGAATGGCCAGCGAGGTCACCAGATTTCAATCCTTTGGATTATTTTATGTGGGGCCATCTGAAGAATGTTGTGTATCAAACGAAACCAGCAAATATTCAACAATTACAACAGAGAATTTGGACAGCAATAAACAATATTTTTCAAGACATAATAAACAAGGTTCAACAAGAATTTGTACAACGTTTGGATTACTGTCAAATACAGCAAGGGATGCAGTTCGAACATTTATAAAGTCATGTATTTTATCCTAACATTGAATCAACATGTGATACATTTTTGCAATCAGCTCAGCTAGAGTAATCCTAAAATTGACACAAAATGGGGTGTTCCATTTAAAAAAAAAAAAAATGACGGCGACGGCATTACTCGAAAGTAATTAACCCTGTATATTAGAATATTATTTTAAAATACGGCAAATTAAAATTATTAAATTAAAAAAATTAAAAATCGACGTTTTTCAGGACTATTTCCTAAAATGCTCTGTTTAGCTAAAAAAGAATTTGTTTCATATTTTAAGGACACAGTGTATACTATATTATATAGATGTTTGTGGCGTGCCAGATGCCGATGTAGCTGAAGCTGCTGATAGTTGTGTACGTGCCATCTCATTGGTAATATCAACAAACCTAATATGCGGTATGTAGCGATTAAATGACCAAGGCGTGAAAACTCCAATTGATGTATTTTTGAATACATAATATTGGTTTTTACGGGTTCTAAAATTGTTTGCTCTCTTGATCATTTCCTTCGGCTCTATTATTTTTAGATGATTTTAGCCCGTTTTGTATTCGTCTTCAAGCTTGTCTGAGTTTTCTCTATTTATAATTTATAGCTTCTTCTCTATATCGTAATTATTAAAGGCAATAAAAACTGTTTTATTGTGAACGTTATGTGCTGAATGTAGCCCGTTCATTGAAGTCTAAGAGGAAAATATTAGAGAAATAAAACGAAGACTAGAGGGAACGCGCCAGTAAATTAGAAT
The DNA here is from genome assembly GCA_918026665.1 of Diabrotica balteata. Classification (NCBI taxonomy): domain Eukaryota; kingdom Metazoa; phylum Arthropoda; class Insecta; order Coleoptera; family Chrysomelidae; genus Diabrotica; species Diabrotica balteata. Next base: position 169,328,040 of record OU898278.1, read on the forward strand.
GTAGGGTGTCTTGAATTTGCTCTAGAGATGTAGTGCTTCGAAACCAAATAATGATCCAGATCTTTCTAGTCATCAGCGGATCACTCAATATACTGAATTTTTAAAATTTCCGCTTTAAGTTTAGAAGACAAAAAACAAAACAAAATATTTCAGTTATACTATTATGACTAATTTCTTTTTCTTTCTTATGTATCACATGTCATTATTGGCAGCTGATTTTTAACTAACATCTTCTACTGAGTATTGCACTAATTTATTCCAGTATCATAATAGTTTTCAGCTTCTTATATTCTTATTTTTCTTCTACAGAGCATCACTAGCCATTTTTGAATACACAATTTAAAATTCTCCAATTTATATAATGTATATCTGGCTTCTTAGATTGTTGTTCTAGATAATACCAAAAATCACAGTGATGACTGCTATTTTTGTTCTTGCAACTTACGACGTTTCAATTTAAGAAACAAACAGGATATTTCTTACCCTAATATTTAATCAGCCATTCGCCCTGTCCCTCATGGACCTAAAGTACCAATACAAGCAAGGTAATAGTGAAGAAGACAGTGATTGCTACGATCTTGGCACAACTAATCTATTCTCACAATTTGAACTGAACGATTTAGTAAGATAATGTTTCTAAAGAATCGGCAGAAGTTTTAGGATCTAGATTTAAAAATAAACATGGAAAAAGGTTTTTTTCTTCTTAGACCACAAATGGACACTATGAGGTGATTTAAAAAAGATTTCAATGCTGCTTTCCTTTCTCTGTTAATGGGACAGTACAGGCAGAAAGCAAAAATGCATAAAAAAGCTTGGACCTTAAGAGAAAGCTTACAAATAGGGGTTAAAAATCTTGAGAGAAAAAGCCTTAGGTGTTACTTCTACCTCTTCACATTAAGTTGGAGCTAATGAAACAAGTTGTCAAAGCATTGGCTAAAGAAGGGGAGTGTTTCAGATATCTTTGTGGACAGTTTCCTGGTTTATCCATCGCAAAGCTAAAAGAAGGAATCGTTATCGGACCAGACATTAGAAAACTAATGACAGATCACAACTTTGTGGACAAAATGGAAACCAAATAAAAAGGCAGAATAACATGGACATCTTTTAAATTAGTTATTACTGGTTTCCTAGGTAACAAGAGATCCAAACTCCAAGCCAATCGCCCCAGACATGATCGAACTTTAAGAAGCTGGGCTGTAACATGAGCATTAAACTTCACTTTCTTTACTCACATCTTTATTTATTTATTTAATACACGGGAAAAACCCATTAACAGTTTAAACTACAATATACAATATCACAGTTAGGATTCAAAACTTGAAATTACTTATAACATACAATTAATATTAAAAAGTTAAAAAAAAATGAGACTAAAAATCTTACATACTAAAAAAACAAACAAAATCTAACAAGAACAAAATTCAACAATCCCAATATACATATCACAAAGCAAGAGATCTTTTTAACTAAGTTAAAGTTATATGGAAAATATCAAAATCGCGAACATTTAATAGCCCCATGTATCTATTCAATGGGTTGTGAATACCATAAGTTGTTCTGTGGAAAGAAACATAGAAAACATTGTGGTAACATAGAGCTTGATGGGGAACATTCAAGTTAATTTGGCTTAACAGGTTTGAACAATCAATAAATCATGTATGATCTTATATATAAATATAGCTCCTACCATATCACGACGGTTCTTGAGTGAGGTTAGAGATAATTGTTGTTCGATACGGAAGTAATCATGATTTTCACTAGTAATGTGGACGTAGTAAGCACATTATCTCAAAAATTTATACTGGACTCTTCCTATGGTATCAATATCGTTCTGAAAATAGGGTGACCAAATAATTGAACAGTACATATTCCAAAATAGTTCTAACTAAGCAACAATACAATAATCTTGTTGAATTAATGGGGAAATACTTGCCCAGGAAATAGATGCCTTTATTGAAATAGAGTTTATGTGGTCACAGAAAGTAAGCTCCTCATCAAAAATAACACCCAAATCCCGAATAGAAGAAACATAATTCAGTGGCTGATTATTAATAGTAAAGCTTGTTCCAATTCTATTGACTTTACGAAAAAAACTTAAAAAACAGCATTTTTTTACATTTAAGTGGACTTTGTTCTGATTGCACCAATTTTGCAATCGATCTAAGTCATCTTGTAGCAAGGTTTGATCTTTTAAACTATCTATAACTTTCTAAAATTTCAATTCATCTGTCAACATTAGACATTTGCTATTTAGGAAACAGGAAGTGACGTCGTTAATGAAAATATTAAAAAGAAGTGGAGAAGTGTGGCCTACTTGAGGAATTCCAGATGCTACTCTGATACTGTCAGATATATGACAACCTATCTTGACTCTTTGACTTCTCCCTGATGTAGAGTTTTTAAACCATTCAACAAACTTGACATGAATGCCTACATTAATTAATTTGCCCAAAAGTATTTGGTCATCTACACGATCAAATGCTTTAGAGGAATCTGTATATATTGCGTCTACCTATTTACGGCCTTCCATATGAGATAATATATTAGATTGATGGCAAACCAAGTTTGTTGCAGTGGATTTTTTGCTACGAAAACCATGTTGTGATTAAGATATTAAGCCATTACCTAAACAAGAAAGTTACTTTGCTATAAGACTGTCGAAGAGCTTAGGGATTGCAGATTGTATACAAATGCTACGATAATTTTCAATATTGTCTTTCTGACCATTTTTAAATATAGGAGCAACATTCTTTCCATGAAGAAGAAAACACAGAGGTTTGCAGAGATCTAATGAACAGGTGGTATTACAAGGATACAGCAGTAAGCTTATTGGGTAGCTCATTTATGCCATTAAAAATATCGATCATGATAATCTTAGAAGGACAAATATTTGTACTAACATTGCTATTTAATGGATGGATAGGTATCTAAAAGTTGTTGTTATCTAGTGAAAACACAGTTTGGAAGAAGTTCATAAATAAATTAGCTATGTCTTGACTATTTGTTGCAGATTGGACTTGATAAAATAAGGAGTTAGGTAGGTTATGACTAGATCGCTTATCATTAATGTTCTTCCAAAATAATTTTGGATCATTTCTTATATATATAGTTGCTACATAGAGTTGCTGAAGCAAATTCCAGACAGTTGTTTACATTTAGCTCTTAGGTGGGAAAATCTAATATAGTTATCATCAATATTATTATTAACATAAATATAGTAAGCATATTTTTTCTCTAGAGTCAGTTTTCTAAGATTAGCAGAGAACCACTTGGGAAAAGTTGAAGTTCTATATTTCTTCAATGGCACAAAGTAAGCAATTCCTATAGAGAGCACTTTATAGAATAATATTGTAGCAATTTCAACATCATTAACCATACATACCTGCCAGTCTGTGGAAGCAAGGAAGTTGTTAAGCGCAATGTAATCACCATTTCGAAAATCATAAAACAACTCATCATAAACCAACTTATTTCTATTTGTTTCTGTCACATCGAGGTTTAAGCGACATTCATAACCCACATGATGGAAGCTAGGATCTACAAGGGGATCACTTGCATCTTTTTTTGGGTACAAAAATTGACATTCTCATCAAAATTCCACTTGCTTGTATGATTTTTAGGGGTTCAGTGGCATTTTCGTTTCTGACAACTGGCATAATGCATATAGTTCTTTTTTTCTTTCGTCTCTTAATGTTCCAAGTTCCAGAATTTTTTGAAACGACTATATAGTTTAGTATAATATATTATAGCTTACATTTTTTGCCTTATATTTTCTTTGGTAATTTTTGTTTGTAATTAAATTTATATTCCTACTATTTCTTACATGATATTCTGAAGTTATTCATTTATTTTCGTAATCAACTAATAGAAATAATATCTTTGTCCATCTAGATTTGTAGGTTTTTTATAAAGAGCGTTTACAAAATTACCTGCTAAAATCCAATATGATCGAATCCATTCATTGATTCACTTTAAAGACCAGTCTCTAACGGTTCGCTAGCCCATTACAGAACGACGCATCTCTAGATTCTTGACTGTCTTGAGATATTTCCAGAGATCTAAAAATAGATGGCATCACCAGCCGGCGAAAACCGTTTTCACTTCAACTGGGAAATCATGTTTCATAATAATTTCCAATAAAACGACAAAATTTCACTCCAGACGTCTGTCGAAGTCTGTGAATTCTGACTAAGAGGTCACTACACGTCACGCTTATACAGAGGGTTTTAAAAATAACGCGGTGACTCTGTACATGAACAAACGGCTGCGGTACAAAGGAAATTAATGGCGTAGTTAAGAAGTAATAAAAACTTAATCAATAACACAATTAGAAGAAGTTTAACCGTGATCCTGAAATTAAAGATTGCAATACTGTTAGAGAACCTAACGAAATATTTTGTCTATGTAACGATAGCTACATTCAACAAGAAATAAAAATATATTGACTATTATGTCGAAATAATTAGGTGAAGATTGAGTGAAAGATTATGTTATTTTCGATTCTTTAAAAATTTACTTTTCTAGTAGTACAAGTATTCCACATTAAGTTTGGTATCAAATTGAAGAAAACAGAGTCTTCCACACTATTATGTATTTATTGATGATGTATTTAATACAATAAATGTATAACAAGGACTTTTTGCGCGCATTAATTTTAGGTTGAGTATTGCAAAAACAACAGTTGGGAAACGAAATTTACAAGGAAAAACGAGTATTTACAATGAAAAGTCTACAATTTGCTCCCTAAAATTTACAAAACATACCTTATCACTTACCGTATCACTGCGTAAGCACGTTGTTCAATTTTTTCACATACGAAAAATCATGGCATTTTTTCGCTGTATTGCCAACTACCCATTAAAAATACAGACAGTTGTACGATAACAAACAAGAAAGACGCTCTCTTGCCTGTTACCTATTGCTTGGTACAGACGTTCTTCTCTTGCCCGTTGCCTATCGAAAGGAACGGTCGCACGCTTTTTCCTGTTATCTATTGCTGAAAACACACGCTCTCTCTTCCCTGTTGACTATTGTTAGTCGCAAAGGTATCCTCTCTATTGTTGACTGCCGCTATCAGCAGATATTCTCTCTTTCCCTTTCTCTTTATCTCTCTCTTTTTTTTTTCTCTCTCTTTCACCCGCGAAAGTTAGTTACGCGAAAAATACCGCAAATAATGTTTAAATCGTGTACAGACGCAAAATGTGCTCTATCTCGTGATCTCAGTGTCAGTACCGCGAGATACGTGTTCAAAAACCGGTCAAGCTTCACATACGAAAAACAATCGCGAGTGAAAGCCTGTCAATACCGCGTGTGTGCGCAGGAGAAATATTGGTAAGACTTTGTATAAACTTAATTTGCTATTATCTGTATAACACTTTACTACATATCCTAATTTATTTGAACCAGCCCTATGCAATACAATCCTCATACACTGAAATTACAGTCATAATCTCACATACGTACACCCTTTTTGTATACACGTATTCCTATGTTTCTCATGTCTTCATCAATGTTGTCAAGGAATCTTGTTCTGGGTTATCCTCTTCTTTAACCAATGTGTCTATCAGGGAGCATTTTTCTAGCTGGGTCATTTTGTTCCATCTGCATTACATGCTCTATTCACCTCAGAAGCGGTGAAAGGATTTGCATTGATTTATTATATATTGAACCAGTGGTTATGATTTGTAACATATGTATTACTTTTTCCAGAGCCAGATTGAACAGTATACAGGAGAGAGGGCCTCCATGGAGCAACCATATTTCTTTTATAAACTGCTGTAATGCCATAATGGTATCACGGCCACCTTTATATAGTTCAGCTGGGCAATTATCTATTCCGGGTGATTTGTTTCTGGCTAGTGTTTTAACTGCATCTTTAACTTCAAGAATCGGTGTTGGTTCCTTTTCCCTCTTGTCTGTTCCCCTTACCACCTTATCACTATAAATTCCCTGAAAATGATTAAGTACTTATTTTTTGAGTATTTGAAACAAAATCACAGGCAAATGTTTAGTCACCTTTTTAAAACTAATAACTGAAGTTGATAGTATCAGAATAAACAAATTTCGAACTCATAAAAAATATTATATCATAAAAATTTATACATGCATCCCTTTTCTGTATTGACTGACATATGAATTGTCTCCCACTTGTTGATTTTTGTTATTTTTATCTTAATATAATTATTATAAACGATGATCTCAACGCAAAACGAGGAAAAGAGCAACAGTACCTATCAACTATAGGTAAGAACAGCGTTCATGAGGTATCCAATGATAATGGCATCAGACTAATAAATCTGACAACTTCCCTTAACATGGTCGTTGCCAGCACATGCTTCTAGCGAAAAAATAGGCCAGGAAAAAATAGGTAGAATAAGGGCCAGAATCTCAAACATTAAAAAAGAAAAGGGATCCGCAATTAAAAAATATGAAATAAAAAACTTAGCAGACAACAGCAAAAAGGCAAAATACAAAGAATATATAAAAGGAAGGCTAGAAAATAGACAAAAGCACGAGAAATGACTAAAACGACGACATAGAACACGAAGGGCAAAGGAGGAATATAGAATGCTAAGGAGGGAAGAGGAGAAAACACATCGCAGAAAAAAAGAGAACACATCGAAAAAGAATTCCAAGAAATTGAAGAACTAAATAAACCATTAGAAACCAGAAAATTCTACCAAAAACTTAACAAAAGTAGAAAAGAATTTAAACCAAGAGCAAGAATGTGCAGAGACAAAGAAGGAGATATAGTAACTCAATAGGGTGAAATACTACAAAGATGGACAGAATTCTTCAAAGAAAAGTTTGAAAAAAAAAACGAAGATCCACTATATGATGGAATTATACTAGATCAAACAGATACCAGAGAATCAACCTTCCATTCAGTAGCTGAAATGCAAGAAGCAATTACCAGACTGAAAAACAAGAAGTCACCTGGATTAGACAACATTAGCGCAGAATTAATAAAGGAAGGAGGAGACTCAGTGAGAAGCTTCGCTCACATCGTATCTGTTATCTTACCGTCTGTGAATTGATTTCTAAGTGTGTATACACTTTATATTTGAGTTTTCTGTTCTTATACTATATTAGATTATATATAGTTCTAAAGTACCTTTAATGTTAATTAAAGTCAGTGTTGGATACAAGTAAAGTATTAAGTACAGTATATAGCTTCAGTAAAGTACCTAGTGCCGCAGTCGTCAAAATTTACTGTAAGTAATCATTAGCTTCAAATTATCTGGACGAGTAATATGGTATGGTATCATATCATCTGCCATTATATGGACGTATCTAAAGTTCCTCCATGTCTTCACCTGTAGATTGCCGACTTTTGCATTCAATTTAAAGAACATTTCAATAGATTCAAGAAATTTCAATAAGTAATAATTATGAACATTTAAGTCTCAGTTTAGCATTAAATAATAGTGCGAGATAGCTAATCGACTTAACCAAGTGCGGTTTGGTTAAATTTTTATGTTTTCATTTCTTTAACTTTTTGTATTTTTGTAAATTTAGAATTGATTAATTTTTGTTTTTTATTCATTTTTTTGCTGTAATATCTCGAGATACGCCAAAACTTTATTTGTACATGATTGTATTATATATCTTTGTAAAGGTATTTTCTAATTATATCACTACTTATTTTTATATGTATACCACCATTTTATAGTTTTTGGTGTACTTTTATTACTTGTGTTGCATTCAGCAGCGTCATAATTTTGTTGTTGAATATATTGTTATTGTTTTATGTATGTATTTTATTTGTCGGCTCCTAACAAGTTTCCTAATATAACCATAACTCTGAATATTTGCTTTTTACCTTTAAATATAACTTATACCTTTGACCAGTAAAAAGATAAGGCTGATTTAGTTTCGTAGGTAAGTAAGTGTAATACCTAATATATTTATTATTTGTTTATATAATGTATTGACCAAATTTATTTGATAATTAACTGTTGGTATCTTTCCTTGGGTTTGATCTCTGAACCTAAATATCTTTCCTTATCTCTTTTCTTTTCTAAGGTTTCTTAATTTTCTCCTTAAACCCCAAAAAATTGAGTGGCGCCCTGTTTCTATCTTATCTCATCTTTGGTAATTTTACCCATCTATCTTTTCGTTTATTTTTGTATCTTTTCTAATATATTTTATCTTGCCTTATATTTACTTATTTCGTCCGTTGGACCCATTCACGGTACCAAAAGCTAGTTTCGAACCCACGAGTCGCTCTCCACCAACCATCTGGCTGCCGTCCGCGGTGTCTCCATTGGTGACCTTTCTAACACCATCCAAAAAAGGTATCCGAGGTTACACCTTATTGTTCTTTTGTCCTATCTTCTCAACCTTCTCATCTTCAAAATTCTACTTTAGATTCTAGGGTACAATGATCACTGACACACATTGCTCCATCTTTGACTTACAATTTAATTGTACTTTATGACTAATTTTAAATTTCGTGAAGATTGTACTATGTAGTGTATGTAAAAGATGCTAGAAGAACGCGATAAGACTCTTTAATTCACTTTGTTTTTATTCTGTGACTAGTCTTTAATTGTTATTATTAGTAGCCTTCCAAAAATATAGTTCTATCATCTTTCAAGTAGCTCTAAATATGTCTCCTATTTGATCATAGAAAGCTTTCCTTACTTTTCACCCATTTCGAGTTTAGAGAAACATACAATTTATTATAGTAGTTATTTCTTTATTAAATACAAATTTTACTATTATTATCGCTCGTTGTAACTCAAAATCTAAAACAATTTATGAAAAAACCATTTAAATAAATTCGTAAAATCCTCTTTTTTGATAACATCCTTAAAACAACCTACAAAAATATCGAAAACAATAACAAAACACAATTTCGTGTAGTTAGTATGCAGCTCACGCAGAATCTTCGAGTACCAACAATCAAAGTCACCGTGGAATGTTAGACTCGGACAGTACCGTAAGTTGAAAAGAGAAGGAAGAGGCTAGAAGAGAGACCTCACCCGATACATCTCTGGCGATTTCGTACTTGTGCCAGTTTTTGCGACGCATTACCTAAAACTATATAAACTCGCTTCTCTTTAATCTATATACAGGGTATACGGTTTTTTTGTGTCATTAATTTTGATTTTAGACCACCTATCGCATGGCGATATATTTTCAGACTTTTTCTGTTTTCGTTGATAAAAAGTTATCTGTAGCATGAAATATATATTATTACATCTATAAGTTACAATCTTTTGTTAAATTAAATGTAAAGAAAGGATCTGACAGAAATAAAATTACTAAAAAATTGCAAATTTGATTAAGCAGGTTAACTCAAATGCAAAGCCGTCGCACAAATTGTAATTGGAACAAGCCTTGAAGTAAGTTTTCTTTCAGTTGGAAGGTTAGTCCCTCCACACAAGAAATTTAAAAAATCATATATGATCTGACTTGTGAATACAAATAAGATAATAAAAAATCCGTTTCACTCTTTTGTGCACTTATATAAGAAATACAATTGAGTTGGTTTTCAGGAATGTATTCAAATTGCCTGTGTGTGGTATATCTTAAGTATTTTTAAAAGTTTTTACGCCAAGGAAATACTGCTAAATGACCTTAACTACTTGAGAATCGACAATTTCAGTGATACCATTGGTGTTTGTGGTGAAACACTGACTACCTTTGAGAATGTACTTACTTGATATCTGATAGAGCACGTCGATTAAATCCAAGAACCAAATTGTGAAATATTTGTATATGGGCATTAACAAGAACAAAGTAAACAAGTTTATTGCAAAATCGATGTAATTAGTGTAGAAGGCTTACAAAAATGTTTTGGATTAAAAATCTAGACAAAAATTTGTTGATGGAAGTAGCAGCAATAAAATTGACGAATATGTGCGTGGAAGCTCACGTATGGCCCCAAATAAGGAGCCTTAAACAATTTGGTAAATGTTTAGCAACAAGTAATAGCTGTTCAGATAGCACTACAGCCTGGAGTTCGTTTTTACTGATTTAACAATCTGCCTCCAATTGCTACGTGATAAGTTTCTCTTATTGTTAAATATTTGTAGTGCGTAAATCTGCTACGATATTATCTCTCCACCGCATCCTTGCTCTTCTTAGTGATCGCTTTCTTTTCGGATTCTTTACTCAGACCAGCTTGATGGCACGCTGATCTTGTCTCTTCATATGGTTATTAAATTTCATTCTTTCTGCCTTTATTCTTTTTACTATATCTGGCTAATTATATGATTCTTCCAATTTTTGGTTAGTTCATTATAGTATGAGTTATCTGTTATCCTCAACTGGTCTATATATTCCTTTAAGAATTCTTACTGTGATTTTTACTAGTTTCTGCAGAAAGCCACAATATCTCTCATAGGCCACTGCAATGCACTTCCAAAGGACATGTGAGAAGGTTTTCTCCTTCCGAGCTCTTCAAGAGGACTCGTGAGGAGGTTTTCTCCTTCTCATTACAAAGACCAACCCGTGGACCATCGACCAATCTAAGCAGATGAAAGTACCGCTTGAGTCTACAGAGGCCGGCAACGATAGTAACCAGAGAGTATCATCTACGATCTAGAACGAGAAGTTAAGCTGTAAGACATTTGGATGTGCCCACTATGTGGACCCTACCCTGTCTTATACCTCCACAACTTCCCAGGAGTCCTGGAATCTCCGCAGAAGAATCTCTTTGAGACTACCCCGACCAGTACTGAAGGTAATCACAGATTCGGTCTCCACCAGCCGAATAGATGAGCGTCTTGCCAAAGTGTCAGCTCGGTCGTTCCTTTCCAAGCCTGTGTGTTCCGGTACCCATACCAAATTAAAATGTATTCACAGTACTTATACTTCAATTTGGTTCATTGTTCTACACCAAAGTACCAAATGGCCTTTTTAACGCCCACACCCACTTGACATAACCACATGGTCTACAGCATTTGATCATTATTTGTCTTAGTTCAAAGTTGAGATTCATATTACAAAGAAATGTTCGCGATTCTAAAAAGGCAGAAAGTCTTTGATTTTAGATTATTTTGATCTCCATTTCTTCGCCAACTTCAAGGATACGGTTCAGCAGAATTTAAAGGCCCTCTTTACTTCTGGTAGAATAACTATCATATTGATATCCAATGACCAATGTTGGAGATTGAATACTATCCTGTATACACGTTTTTGAAACGTGTATACAGGATAGTATTCAATCAGATGACAAATGTGGCAGTCCTTGAGAGAGCAAATGCTGCTCGCGAGCTGCTTGATAACATCAAATGTAGAAAGATGGCCTATTTTCGACACGTAGTAAGGGGAGACCGACATAATATTCTTTAACTTATTATGATGGGTAAAATTGAAGGACGCAGAGGAATTGGTAGAAAGCAGTCCTCTTGGTTGAAGAATATTAGGGAGTGGACAGGAATAAGGAAAGCTGAGCAACTCTTTAGAATAGCTCGAGACAGAGACAGTTTCGCCATGTTAATCGCCAACGTCAACGGGACTTGATAGGGCACGTTAAGAAGAAGAATTAATATTGTACACTTTTATGTTAATTATGTGTGCCGTTGTACTGTTGACATAATTGACATAAGCAAATTTCGAAATATAAGTTTCTTTACCTTCTTTAGAATACTAACTTTACAATTACTATTCGACTAGATACCTTAAAATTTTATTATTAAATTCGTCAGTCTAAACTTTTTGTTGCCCCGTATTTCTATTGTGACATTAGGCAGACACTAATCGTTGTTTGTTAATAATCATTCATAATAAACTTTCCTAACTTTGTTCATTTAAATATTTTTTTGTTAAGTATATAATATAATTTTGCAGTGTCTAATTAATTTAAAATTATGAACTATATTAGCTGTAAATCGAACATTTATTATTTTTATGTATAGTGTACAGCTATAGATGGCAATATAGCTGTAGAGTTACTTAAAGTAGGAGGTCCACTTCTAATAGAACGAATAACTTTTCTAATGAATCAATGCTGCCAACAAATTAAAGTACCATCTGAATGGAAAACTGCTCACCAAGTGTCCATCTTTAAAAAGAGTAATCGAAAAATCTTAAATACTACACAGGATTGAATGTCCTACCTACTTTTGGGAGATTGTTTGCAAAGATATAAATGGAAAAACATAAGATCATGTAGGACATCTAATTAGCGAAGACCAAAGTGGATTTACGCATGGTAGATCTTGCACTGATAATTTGTTTATACTCCAACAATTAATGGAAAAAAGAATAGCGGTTGGTACCGAAGTACATCTAGCCTTCATCGACCTAGAAAAGGCGTATGATACAGTTCCAAGACTTAAATTATGGCAAGCTTTACAACAACTCGGCATTAGTCCATACCTTTTAGGAATAATCACAGAAGTATACAGGGGTAAAACTACTTACCGAAAAATTGGAGAAATAGAGTATCAGAGCCAATAAGAGTAAGTAAAGGACTAAGACAACGATGCAGTATGTCACCCTTACTGTTTAATTTATATATTGAGGTAGCCCTCCAAAATTGGAAAAACCACTGCCAGGGAATAGGAGTCCCAATAGGATGTACTGTTCTCCCTGAACTTTGCGGATGACCAAGTCATCCTAGCTCAAAATTCTTATAATCTAGAATTTATGATATAAAGTGTCTATACACATAAAATGTAAAATGGGGTTACAAGTCAGCATAAAAAACAAAATATTTAGTTATCAATTCAGATACAAGGCTTGAAGTGTTGAGAGACGAGCACGTGGAAATCAAAAAGTGGAAAAATATAAATATTTAGGTGCACTTATTGATAAGAACTGCTTGGAAGAAACCGAAATTTAACACCGAATTAATCAGGAACGTAAAATTGTAGGATGTCTGAATTCCTTATGGCGGGATCGCAACATTTCCAAAAGAAACGAAAAAGAATAGGGCAAAACACAGTTGAATCAGTTCTTTGTAATGAGTGTGAAGTATAAACAATTACTGCAGACCTGAAGAGTACAGGCAGTAGAAATGGATTATTTGAGAAGTGCTAGAACATTAAGGCTGGAAAGGAAGATCAACGAATCTATAAAAAAATAACATGAATGCTACAGAAACGGTTATTGGAAGAATAGAAAGAAGAGGTTTAAAATGCTTTGGGCACCTCTTGAGAAGCTTGACGATCTTTGGCCCCAAAAAATTTACAGATGGAAGCGCCCTAGAAAAAGAAAAATAGATAGACCTCGACGCTCGTGGAATGAAGGAATTAGAAGAGCGATGGAATCGAGAGGTTTGGAGGAGGAGCATGCTTGGACCGGAAGAGTTTGCGGAGGAGAACGGGAATACGGCGATAGCCGTCATTATCGTTATTGTTCTCTTCTTACTTCCTTTGCGTCCTCTTATGTACTAGCTTTCCAAATTCCTTTCAAAAATAGAATGGCTTCAAATTTTTCTTCTCTTTGGTGTTCTTTAGTAAATCTCAATCGCAAACCTCTTGTAGCCTAGATCTGACGAACCTCGACCAAAACACCTTTACCAGACTGAAGCCAGGACCTTAGTATCATTACTTGTGTAACCGTGTTGCCGCCAATGATCACAACATTTCCCATTTTCCATTAGGCATACTCGTTCACCGCCTATGCGTGGTATTTGTTTGTACGATACACAATTAAGTGGCTCCCACTCCCATGTTTTGTTTTTTGGTCGTTACAGATCTACGGAACTAAATGTTGAGTAGTTAGAAACAAAGGACAACAAACTGAAAAACCCTGTTTTTCCTATAAAAATAGTAAAAGAGGAATTCTAAAAAAGACCTGGTTGAAGAGCCTTAGACAGAACACGTCTGTAGTGGAGATTGATATTAGTATGACTCAAGATAAAAAGTGACAGAGAAATGAATAAATCAAATAATATTAAACATTTGTGATGAATATTTAGAAAATCAACTTAAAACGAATGAATGTCCGGGAGAGGATAAGATTACAGTTGAAATGTTGAAAATTGGTGGCAGAAAAATGGAACAGGTATTAAATGTTTTATTTAATAAAGTAATTGATGAAGGAAATATTCCTCAAGAATGGTCATCAACTCCGAGGTCATTTTACTATTCAAGAAAGGAGACAAAACAAACATCGAGAATTACCGACCAATATCCTTGCTATCACATCTGTATAAATTACTAATTAAAATCATAACCAACCGCCTAACACATAAGCTAGATTTCTATCAACCTATCGAGCAGGCTGGATTCAGAAAACATTTTAATACCATAGATCACTTGCACACCGTAAGAACACTGATAGAAAAATGCACCGAGTATAATGTTCCAATTCATATGGCGTTCGTCGATTTCCATAAAGCATTCGATTCCATCGAATTATGGACAGTGCTTAAATTTCTAGAAAATGCACGCATAGATTCAATATACACTAAAATATTTAAAAACATATATGAAAATGCCACCATGCATATAAAGCTGGACGAAAGCACAAAAACTAATCCCATAAGACTACAACGAGGAGTAAGACAAGGAGACACCATCTCTCCCAAACTATTTACCCTTGCTCTAGAAGATATTTTTAAGAAACTGGAATGGAACAATAAGGGTATCAACGTCGACGGATCATACGTAAACCACTTGAGATTCGCAGATGACATAGTTTTAATAGCCGATAATATCCAAGAACTAAATGATATGTTACAACAATTAAATGCAGTTTCAGGAGCGGTAGGCTTAAAAATGAACTACAGCAAAACAAAAATACTGAGCCGAGACTATACAGATATAACAATACAAAATCATACCATAGAAAATGTTGAACATTATGTATATCTAGGTCATGTTATCAAACTAGGAAAACCAAATCAAGATGCTGAAATTAAAAGAAGAACACAACTGGCATGGGGCTCGGCAAACTAGCACATATCTTGAAAAACACCTCCATTCCTATAACCTTAAAGCAAAAGGCGTATAACACACGCATACTACCAGTTTATACCTACGGCTTGGAGACAGTAGCCCTTACCAAAAAATCTGCTAAAAAATTAGAAACAACGCAAAGAGCAATGGAATGAATCATGCTTGGAATATCACTAAGAGACAAGATTAGAAACACCGAGATAAGACGTAGAACGAAGATTATGGATATTGTGGAAGAAATTGCAAAAATGAAATGGCGCTGGGCAGGTCACGTAGCCCGATATAATGACAACAGGTGGACACGGAGATTTCTAGAATGGAGACCAAGGACGACAACAAGAAGCATGGGAAGACCTCAAAAAAGATGGGTAGATGACATAAGAGTAGTGGCAGGCAAACAGTGGATTAGAGTGGCACAAGGTAGAGAAAGATGGAAGCAATTGGGAGAGACCTACATTCAGGAGTGGATGGAAAATGGTTGACAAACAAGAAGAGGACAAGATTTAGAAAATATAATAACTAACACGACAATGTACAATGATAAACCAAATAGACTACTGTGAATTGTTATTTTTATAATTTTCTCGTTTAATTTAGATAATACAATTGTATATTTACATTATTTATGACTTTTTATTACTTACTTTATTTCTTTTACATACATTCCGACTACTAAAACTTCTGTTTATCGTTATTGCGGTAGTAATCTTCGCTCAATCCTTACTTTGCCGATTCCTTTCACGATCTTCATCTCAAATTAATGTAACATACAAGTATTTCAGTTGTATTTGATGTAGAACAAGACTCGTTTAAGATAATTCTTCTTCTTAGTATAGTTTCATCGTCGGCCGGTGCGTATATGCATCAATATCATCCAGTATAAGTATACAGTTAGCAGTTCAAGAGCAGTCGCGAGCAGAAAGAAGAATTTTTTTCTAAGATTTAGTCCTGAATTTGTGCTCTGAACCCGTCCTGACCATATGAGCCGAAGTGGAAAGGACAAATACGTATTCATGAGACTTTTATGTTATTATTGAGGTCACGTGATGCATACAGACCGCATTTGAAGGTATTTTCTACACGGTGGACCAATTATATTATAAAAAACCATCCGACGGACCACAAAACATAATTATTTATTGGCTTTATCGAACATATTCAATAAACCTTTAAAAATAACAAAAGAAAGAACACGAAGTTTTTTCTTCGTATAAATACCAATTTGCATTGTGTTTTAAAAAATGACACATCAATGGTCGGTTTTAGCAACGACAAATGGTAGTCTAGTCTATAAATAAAGATATTCGAACAATAAAACTGACATATCTACGTGTCACCAATGTGAAATAAGGCTTATTCTATAAATATCTTTACAAGTTAACCTCACTTTAAATATCTAAAATAAAGAAAATTCGTAAGTAAATCCTAAAATTATCAAAATGGTATTGCAAGTAAACGTGATTATATTAGATAATGGAAATTTTGTATACTTATATAATTAATTTAGATTATTCATCATCATCATCAATCGGTATGCGTCCACTGCTGGACATAGGGCTCCCTCAATTCTTTCCATCTGTCTCTATCGTATCCGGCTTGCATCCAGTTACTGCTAACACGCTTCAGGTCGTCAGTCCATCTAGTTGGTGGGCGTTCTCTGCTCCGTGTTACTTCTTGCCTTGGTCTCTACTCTAAAATACGTTTTGTCCATCGGTTGTCTGATAATCTGGCGACATGTCCTGCCCAATTTCATTTTAAGAACGCGATTTTTTCGATAGCGTCTGTTGTTTTTGTTCTACGACGTATTTCTTCGTTTGGGATTCGGCCTCTCAGAGAAACACCCAACATCTGACGCTCCATAGCCATCTGAGTCAGGTGAATCTTAGTAACTACCTTTCTTTTGGTGGTCTTTAAATGACAGAGCTGATCAAAGACGTCGATTCCCCCCTTAGTCATATTGTAGAATTCTATTATATCAGGTTTATTGGAAATTTGATTTAGGTCTCCAGTAGAATGCATTGACGAGATCAGAACTACATTTTTATTTTTCTTAGGTACATAGGATACCAACATTTTATCTGGACTGTACAAAAATTGTGATGTAGGAATCCCTTTTGTATCAATAAAGGATTTAGGAATCTCCTTCTTATTTTTTCCAAGGGTGCCTACTAAAGTTAGATTATTCTTCCTAAGTTTCTCAGACAGTTGACAAGATGAAAACCAGTTGTCGGTGGTAACGTTTCTGTTTGAGTTCTTGATGGGTTCTACCAGCTTGAGAACATATTGAGTTTTTAACATCAGGTCACTTTGTAGTCTGTTCTCTTTGGCAACGTAAAGAATTCCTCCATAGAAATAGAATGTTCTTGCATCACAAAGAGAAATAATTTTGAGTCCATACTTATATGGTTTACCTGTTATATACATTTTAAACTGGCATCTTCCCCTAAGGCTTAACAAAGTCTCATCCACGGTTATATATCCGATGGAGTGTAATTTTTTCTGCAATTACTCTTGAATAAACTCCAGAATTCTCTGAATGGAGCAAATTTATCTGTTCTCGGAGCACTCTCAACAAAAACTCAAAACAATTTTTGCTCATGACGCAACGAAATAAACTGGCACCAAAAACTGAAGAAAACACATCCAGTAATGTCAAGCCTGAATTTTTTAGTGTATCAGGCAAATATAGCAAGCCAATAAAGAACTTTATTTCTGTAAGATCCGTTGAAGATTAAGACTGTTCTGAATTATATGTCGATGATTTTCTCTTAATTTCTTCATTAGTATATTGAACAATCAGTTCAATCATCTCATCTGTTATAAAAAGATTACAAATATTTATTTCGTCAGTAAGACCTTTGGCTTTACCTTTTGCTCTTGGAAGGTGGGTAATAATATTTCTCGAAGGAGTTCGAGAGTTTATACTACTCAATGGAATGTCAGTCCAAATTGTTTCATTGTCTGTACCCAAAAAAAAGTTTCTCTCATCTAATGGTTCATTTGCCAAAGGCACATTTATGCCTTAGTCACAGTCAGAGGTTACATACTCGATATCCTCATAGTCATGATCAGATAAAATATTGTCCTCAACTTCACTTACACTGCCATCTATGGATGAATCGCTTTCTCCATCTTCTATTTTAGAAATTTCTTCCTTTAAAGTTAGATTAATATTATCATCAGAATCCCCTGATGAAAAAGGATATGTGCAGTGAGGGAGTAAACAACGTTTGTTGCTCCAAAGAAAAAACTCTATTATTGCAATTGCATCCTCTAAGTAACAGACAAATCGATATGCGGAATCAATTATCAATTTCTGTTCATTTTTACGCTACAGGATCATTTCAAATATGTACTGGTGAACACTTAAATGTTTCGAAGGCAGCAATTTGCCACATTGTAAGAAAAAGATTAGATTACATTGCTCTATTACATCCTCAGTTTATACAAATTCCCCAGAACCAGAGCAGTGAACTTAATAAGCTGCAAAATTATTTCTACCAAACTAAGATTTCCGAGGGTCCTTGGACCGATAGATTGCACAAATACACAGAAAAATACAAAGCTTTGGACCATACATCTTAACACTATTGTTCTAAAGCTACTTTTTTGTGGCATCTTAATACAATTTACTATTTTTAATTAGAAATGAGCCAAAATTTTACTTTAAAATAAGATTTCCACTTCGGAAATCGTTCTCAAAATACGGTATTTTGAGAACTAGCAATTTTCTTACATGTCGCATGTTTGTGTTTGGATTAAACACTGTGTTTTTTTGTTTTAAATAATGTCTGTAAATTTCTTAATTATTGATATCAGATATTCGTTATCCACCTCTAATAAATTTTTCGTTCTTGCATGTTTTCTGTCAATTTTTAGTAATCAAACAAAGATCAACCAATAATAAAGATAATAGGTTATGGATATGAAAAAAGTGGTAGATAAATACAATGCGCTTGCGCCAACGAGTACAGTTGGTTAAAAAATGATTGCTCTACAATATATTCGACCAATAACTAACTGTGGCTGCCGTACCAATGGGTATTGAAATGCAATAAAATATAATCGACTAATATATTTTATTCGACTTTTTACTGATTTAATTGTTTTTGATGAAACCGTACCTATGAGTCTTATTCCGAGCCTAGAATCGACGGCAGTAAGTAATTTATTTACAGATCATTTTTCTTGGGTCTCTTACCAAACAATCAACTAGCTCAAACAATCATAGGCCGTTTCATCAAATTCCTCTTAAAATCTAATAATCTCTTAAAAAAAATTTTAAGTAATATGAATTAAACTGTAATAATAATGCGATACCAAATGGCCCTCATTCACTGACTAAAGGTTACTGGACCTCTATTCCTTTACTGAATAAGACTGTGACAATTAGCAAGTAATAATTTAGTATCTTTGATATATCCTAGCAAAATATGGATTGCATTATATCCTCTCTCATTGTCATACGGTACAGTACATTAGTCCGTCTTAGGAAAATTTTAATAGACTTCCTTTTGAAACATTTAAGACAAAAGTAAATGCATCAAGTAGGTTTGTGCAGATAGTAGGTTATGGACAAATATCGCATGACAACACCATCTGTTCAAATTTTATTGTTGTTTTGTAAACAGACTTAAGATTTGTGAAATAATTGTCGCAAGTAAAAAAAGAAATGCGGTAATAGAATATTTGTATAGAAAGGGGGAGTTGTCAGAATACGTTAAACAATTAGTGCAATGTGACTGACATTCTTCATGTGATCCTAGTCGTTTCGTTCTAGTCGTGTCGACTAGTTCGTTCTAGTCGTTTTTAGCGCTGAGAATGTTAAAATCGGAACAGAGCCTCTCTCGGTTGTCAGTCCTACTCTGATAATCCTCAAACAGGGTGGAATCTGTATCACACTATTTTGTTTGTATAGTCTTCCAAGAATTATTTTGAGAAATAACTTTAGTGTGTGGCCTTATGGAAGGAATTTTTTCTGTACGGGGAGCACAAACGTGGACAGCAACAAATTTTTCGGGAATTTACTTCAGTTGTATATCATTTGTTGGAACAAATCTAAAAGTAATAAATGCAGTGTTTTCCCTTCAATTAACTAATTAACTGGGATAAAGCCCACAATAAAAGATAAAAATACGTTTATTGACGTTTCAATTTCCACTTCGGAAATCGTTCTCAAAATACAAACAGTAAATTAAACAAATTTTGTTTTTTGTTACATAGTGAAAAATTCTTCTAATAATTTAATTTTATCTGACTCATTTATATTGACAATTCAGACATACATTATGCATTTTAAAGTAGGACGACTTTAAAATGATATTGCCAATATTGTTGAGTTGCGTCCTGGGACGACTTTACTTATAAGATAGTTCATTCGATTACATGAAATCAACTTTAACTTGAGATATCCGTCAGAAAAAAATCATAGCATGTAATTCGTCTTTAAAAAGACAAACACATGACATGATGACAGTAAAATTCTCCTGTTAGTGATTCCATAGTAAATTATGAGGGAAAAACCAGGAAAAAAAACCTCATAATACTATCCCGACATTGTAAGTATTTGTTCGTGAATTTAGTTTACCTTCAACAAACATCAAAATTCTGATTTTATATGTTACGTTATATTAAAAAACATAAATGAATGTATCCTCTATATGTTACTGCTACTAATACTGGTATTTTCTTATTAATAACTTCCTCTTTCAATATTGGTAACCAGATCCTACTACATTCTGCCGAGGAATTTGCGACACAATTGGCCTCATTTAGCATAATTAGAGCCGCTTCTTTGATTTTTCTTTTTTACCATCGTTTCTTTTAGGACTACATTTGAATTATTCCATTGAACCTATGTTCATTATCCCATGCGTGTTTACATATTTGAGATCTATCAAATTCTCTATTTTTAATATAGATTGATGTTCACTTATTCTAACATTTAATGGCTTGATGATTCACCTAAATAAAACTGATCGCATTCACAAGGTATTTTATAAATGCATATTCTTTGTCCTTTCTTGTTCATTGTTAGGTTTGGTTTTGGACAAAATAGATCTCAACGTGTTTGTTGTTTGAATGTTGTTGAAATGTTGAATTTATTTCCTATCCTTTTAAGTTTTTTGATAATCCTTTTATGTACGGTATTGTTATTTTCCTCATATTATTCCTTGTGTATGCTGTAGGATCTCGTTCTAAGTTGTTCTGTTCTATTCGATCGATTGTTGAAAATTCCTTATTTATAAACGATAAAGGATAATCATTTTTTATTAAAAAACAGATGTTAACAAATGTTCCTCTCCAAGAGCGAATTTTCGTTAGAACAAGTAATTTTGGTCTATCGTATAAGGAATAATTATTCCCTTTTTTACATTAATATTGTGATTTATTTGAATTTAAATATCTATTGGGTGTGTTGGTTTTCTATACACTGGGTCTCATATCCAGTATCGTTCTTAGAATTAAAACATCAGGAAAGGTAGCGTGTTATTATATTCCTTTTCCATGGTAAATGTTATTGTCTCTTCTTTATCGTTTATATCATTTAGGAATGTATCCAAACAACTCTGATCCATGAGGCCATATTGAGAATAACATTCAATCTAAATACTTCCACCATACTGTGGGTAGGTTTGTAATTTTGTTTAGAAATGAATATTTGTTTCAAAAATCTATCCATAAATAAATCGGCTACAGAATGGAAATAAACTAGAGCCCATTGCTAGAACCAAAATGTTGTTTATTAGAATTCATTATTTCGTTTGAAAATATGTATTATCACTACATTAAAGTTAATAACCTTCCATTAATATAATTATTATTAATATAAAGAACTATTAATATAAACGGAACCTTTATATCAAAATTAACAAAAGTACCCAACAAAGCCTTTGGAAAACAAAATATACAGAACTATATTCCAAGTTTAAAGATGTTTTAACAAGTTAATCAGAGTTTATCATAACAAAGTTTTTATGGAAGTACCGAAAAATTCCATAAAACGAAGAAACCACTTCGAACCCATTTGTGAGTACCATGAATTTCTCCTTGTAGTGAACTAATCACAAAATTTTTATTAAATATATAAAATAAACTACTGTGGTATCATCTAATAAGTTTCATTAATGTGATTCTTGCCAAAAATCTTACAATTATCTTTGGTGTCGGCCAATGAGTTTACCATTATCATCTTTGAGTATCCATAGTGAGCTCGTTTTCAGGTAATTTGTTAGTTCTTTTAATTTGTTTTATGCATATTCAAAGCCTGTCGTATTTTATGTCCATACTCTTCTATTTCTACGCATTAATCTGTACGCACTTTTCGTTGGCCCTTTTTTATCTATACTTTAATTCTACTTTGTAGTTTTGATATTTTGGCTCATTTCTCCTTTGGCTTTTCTCCTCCCTTTCATTAATGCAGAATTTCTAAAGTTATACACGTTTGTTTTTTATTTGTCTTTTTAGGCTTTAAATTTTCTTCTACGACTTTTAGTTATGCCTTAGATTTGAATTGAATTGTTGGATCACTTTTTTATGTATTTCTCTTTTTACTTAATTTTGTATAATCAAAACGTTGGTATTATCATCCAGCATCAATTTAAAACATTTTCAGGTTAAGATCAATAATATTATTTATTTTAAAAATTCTATTAAAAATGATATTTCGATTGGAAATCACAAACTCAAACAAATATAATAATTCCCATTTGCAGTCAATAATGGGGTTAAATCTCATTATATACACATACTTATTTATATCTACTGTGGATTGTACGTATATTTTGTATGTTTTTGTCCTCATTTTGAATAACTTAAACAATAATACAAAAATTGTATAATTTTTTTAATGTAGAGTACAAAACCAGTTACTGACCTAAGACAAACTATAATTTCTCTGTGAAATGTAACCAATTCATGTAAAACACTTTCCTTATTTATATAGTCATTATTTTCTAGCCATATTCCAACTGTAAATTGGTATGACGTATCGAAAAAGATAGTAAATAAACCATTTGCAGCGTTCTGTAGTGTAAAATTATTTTCTCACGGTATCGTATAAAGAAAAGGACTTGTACTCTATTTGGACAATTAAAGCATTTTCAATAGAAAATAGAATTGCTAGGAGAGTTGTTATTGGTAATGAACTTTTACATGGGCGTGTATTTTCGTGGGAGATATAAAAAAATAAAATATAAAATATTTTGGGTATTCTTAGTTAATTTTAAAATAATATATTCAAATCACAACCAGAAATGTTACAGAAAAAATAATAAGAAAGAGTTTGATTTTTGTTTATTTATATTATTTTAAATTATTATCACTACAGCTGTTTCGGCAGAGTGCATTTCTCAAGTGATCTATTTTTGTATGTGTTTACACTTTATAGTCTGTAACTGAATAAGTTGAGGAAAGGAGAACTGTTTGTCTCAAGAGTTGTCATTCAGAATTATGTCTGTATTTTTTAATTTGCTGATTTTCATAGATTCTTATAAAGATAGATTAAGGCCTTTATTTTGAATGTGAAAAATTTGAAGTCTAGTCTAGTCTAGAAGATTATGGTCTAGAAGGTGAAGTGCGTACGTAGAGTCTATTATTGAAAGCCCTTTTATGTTCTTCTATACGTTTGATAAGGTTCTAAAGTCCTTTTACCCTATGACGGCCGATATTCAATTAAGATATGATCAGTGGGCCTCAAACAGTGAGGCGTTAATATTTAATTCCGATCGCTTGAAAAGCTAAAAATATTTAATTTCCTGTATTTTGATGTTCAGTAATAATATTGGATTTTACTGTATCAAAGGCAAAATAAAATGAATATAATATGTAAATACAGGGCGTGTTAAAGGAAGTGGAACGGAATATTTCGAATACTCGACATTATTTGTCGACATTCAAATGTTCATCAAGGTCTCTATAAGTCTCTATTTTGCATAAGTGAAAATTATACGCATGGTTTTTGCATGCAGTAAAATTGAAAAATACTTGCCAAAATGCTGATATGTAAAAATTTGAATAAAATACATCTAAGACTTTACTTTCTGCAGACACTGTATATTAATATAAACCTTGAAACAAATTGACACTAAATCACTTCCGAGTTTTCAGCAAAACAAAAGTTTAAACACGCGTAGTCCAGTAATTAATACCAAAGCTACTGAAAGTATGCAGTCCAGTAATTAGACTAAAAGGTACTTTATCGTTTAACTAAAAACACACCACAATTTGTGAACTTAATTCACAATACACTTTTTGTTACTTGTTTTTAATGTAAAGGAAGTATCGTCATTTAGATGCTGCTTTACAAGATGTTGCTACAGCAAATATTGAACATGAAGTAGACATTACACCGCCTGATGCTGACCCACTGACCGATGAAGAGGACTTGGACGAAAATGATTTAGAGGATGTCGAAAATATATTTCCTACAACGTAGTCGGTGAGTCGGCAAGAATAAAGGTTGAACAAGAACTGTCGGATGAAAAAAAATATAAAAAGAGGAGTGAGACAAGGCTGTATATTGTCGCCTTTACTTTTTAACTTATATTCGGAGGAAATATTTAAGGAAGCCTTAATGGAGACAACGAAGGTATTATTGTGAAAGGAGTAACCGTCAACAATATTAGATATGCCGACGATACCTTAGTCCTTGCCAATTGCGGAAGAAAACCTTCAAAATCTAATGAACAAAATAAAACAGACTTGTGATCAGTATGGATTAAAACTCAACGTTAAGAAAACTAAATATACGATAGTTAGCAAACAAAATTATATACAGGATGACGGTATAAAAGTCGGAGATGCCACACTGGACAGAGTAGAGAAACTCGTGTATCTCGGCAGTAATATCAATGAGAGCTGGGATCCAACCGCAGAAATTAAAAGCCAATAGAACAAGCCCGAGCTGCCTTTGTAAAAATAAGAAACGTACTTTGCAGTCACGATCTTAGCATTGACCTTAGAGTTCGTATGACACCTTGCTACATCTTTCCTGTTCTGCTGTATGGAGTGGAAGCGTGGACTCTAACTGAGGCTATGCTTAAACGCTTGACAGCATGTGGGTATACAGACGACTACTGAAAATAAGCTGGGTATACAGAGTTAGAAATAAGGAGGTCCTTAGACGGCTGAGCTAAACAACACAACTGGTCAATATAATAAAGAAAACGCAAGCTGGAATACTTCGGTCACATTATGAGACACCCTGAAAAATATGATCTTTTACATCTAATCATTCAGGGAAAGATCCAAGGTAATCGTGGTCCTGGTAGACGAAGAACATCATGGCTAAAAATCTAAGGCAAGGGTGTGGAAAATCAACTACATCGTTATTTAGAGCTGCTGTCAATAAAGTCACGATAGCGAATATGGTAGCCAACATGATATCCAACGATCGATAACGGTCATGGAACTAGAAAGAAGTAGTCGGTGAAATCGAGTTGCAGCATATAAACAGTAGCGATGAAGAAAAAAGTGAGGACGAAGACAACTTGTCACTGTCTGAAAGGTTAAACAATTTGAAATCAAAACGGACCAAAAAAATAAAGATCAGTCAAAAATGGAGTAAAAATTTTGGTGACACTATTATGCCAGCAAATTTCAGTTGGGCTGACCGTTGTGGCATTCTAAAAAATGAATTGGAAAACTGTAGTCAAGTTGAAATAATTTGAAAAGTTGTTCGATGACGAAGTTTTAAATCAGTTGGTCCACCAACAAATTTGTATTCATCACAAAAAAAATAGATACGACTTATTTGTTTCAAAAGCTGATCTCAAACTTTTTGTGGCAATTTTACTCCTAACAGGCTATCATAAAACTACCAAGCAAACGTAATTATTGGAGTCTTACTGAAGATCTTGAAGTGCCTGTGGCCCGCAAAAATTATGTCAAGGAACCGATTCCAGGAAATACTTAGTAGATAACGATAATCTGGATACCCATGACAAAATGGCTAAATTACGACCACTAATGTCACTTTTCACAAAATTTCAACAGAGGGGCATTTTACACGAAAACTTGTCAATCGAAGAATCCATATTAAAGTTTTATGGTCGGCATTCCAGTAAACAATATATAAAGGGAAAACCAGTGCGCTTTGGTTATAAGAACTGGATGCTGTGCAGTTCCACAGGATATTGTTATGTCTTTGACACTTATTGTGGTGCTAAAGGAAATCCTTAAGTTTACGATATACCCTTAGGATCTCGGGTAGTTCTTGATCTTCTCAAAATTGTTGCAGTTCCCTCTGATCATGTCATTTTTTTGGACAATTATTTTAGTAGCCTCTGATCATGTCATTTTTTGGACAATTATTTTAGTAGCCATGGTTTACTAAAAATGCTAAGACATGAAGGTTATCGTACCACTGGTACGATAAGAGAAAACTGAGCTCAAAAATATCCGATGACAAAAGTACAAATATTCAAAAAGAAACAGAGAGGTTCTTTTAAACACTATTATGATAGTGAGTCAGCGCTTTTTTTTGGGTGGTAGGACAATAATACTGTCTCAATTTTTACCAACTCTGACAAACTGCAACCGACTAGTACAGACAAGCACTGGTCATCACTAGCCAAACAGAAAGTAGATGTGTGCATTTTCAGTATGTATAATAAATACATGCAACTACAGGATTTCTCTTAGAGGTAAAAAAATGGTGGTGGGTGCTGTTTACAAACATGATCAACACGACTGTTGTCAATGCCTGGAGATTGACAAATTGAAAAATAATAATTCAAGCTCATTGTGTGAGTTTGATAAAAATATAGTGCTTTCTTATTAAGCTTACAATGAAAAATCGACAAAACCGAAAAAACCGACCTACTGCGCAATTACCACCAACTGTACGACGTCGTGAAGAAGGTCATTTTCCAAAAGAAAATATATCAATAATGACGGTGTACTCAGTGTCACAAAAAAGCTAGGTGGAGCTGCTCAAAATTCACAGTGACCCTTTGCATTGAACGGGACTGTTTCAGAGTTTATCATTCCTAAGATGTTTATTGAAAAAAATCTCTACTCTGAAAGTTATTTAGTTTGCTGTAGGTACTGATTGATTTTTGTTTAGTTTTAACCATTACTGTATTTTACTTTATACTTAAAAGTAATAAATAACAAGTAATCTAGACTTTAATTTTTTTAATACTTTATCCCATTGTCCCCATACGGGGACATATTTTTGATATTTCGGTAATTCATAGTTTTTGATTGAACTGTTGATAAGAACTGCTGAGCCGCCGTGCATAGTCTTGTCAGGATGATTGATGTTATATGTACTATAATTTGGTATTTTGAAATACATTTTTTGGGTAAAATGGGTTTCACTGAACATATCTGCCTATGTGATTGTTAAAAATATTTTTAATTCATCTTTATGTTGCTCTACGCCATTGGCGTTCCTAGAAGGACACACATTCCGGACAGTATGGCGAAAAATAGAGACGAATTTTTTAAAATTATTAACGATCTTAGATAATGAATAAGGAACACTACATTTTGCTACGGGACAGACGGTACAGTGGTAGAAATAATTTGTCGTTTTGCTAATTAAGTTGTTTAAACTTGAATTTTTTTGTTTATTCTAAGCTCAATCTAGCTCTATCTAGCTTAATCCAAAATACTCTAAGTTACAAATAATTTTTTTTTGTAAATATAAGGGAAATTATAGATACGATTCAACACAATAAGCAAAATGAAACTCTCAAACACTTCCCACATACTGATTTTTCTTGCAGATCCGCCAATGCAGTCTTCTATCTATTGAAAACATTCCAATTCTCAAGGTACTATTAAACTATGGTTTAACTATGGTTTAATTCCTAAACGATGTTTTAATTCACTTTGTTCTTTGTGATTTATGTCTTATTTTGCTGTCTCATGACGAAAGCATTCGCTTGTAACTTGTGTGAATCTCTGCACCGCATTTTTTAAATTTGCACCTGTATGAAAATGAGGTGGTTTCCTTTGAGCTGTTCCTTATACAGACTTTCCTTAAATGTATCTGCAAGAGTTTATGAATTTATCCTTCTTGGAGGTTCAGTGAGAGTGTGCATTAAAAATGCGATGACGGCGAAGGTTTGAGATCGTTTCACAACAAAATAACAAAAGAAATGAGTTATTAAGACCTGTTGAACATAAACGTAGTTCCATTAGGTGCTAAAAATTGTTTGTTTTATGGGAGTACTTTGCTTACAAAGTTACTTACAAAGAAGTAAAGGATATGAAATCGGAAATGAAAGAAATGGGAAGACAACAGCAATAATTTAGAGAAGCAGTCCAGTACTTAAACAGGAATCAGAAATGAAAGAAATGAGAAGACAACAAGAATAATTTAGAGAAAAAGTCCAACTACTCAAGTCTCAACTACGTAATAATTTTAAGAGGGCAGTTAAAGAAAATATAGAGATCCAAAAAAAATGCATGAGAAGTATAGGGAGCTTGAATGGTTTAGAAAAAGACAAAAGAGAGAATAATGTCTTATTGGGCCTAAAAAGGGATAGCGATTATAAAATACTATAAAAGAATTAATGTCA
The DNA here is from genome assembly GCA_918026665.1 of Diabrotica balteata. Taxonomy (NCBI): domain Eukaryota; kingdom Metazoa; phylum Arthropoda; class Insecta; order Coleoptera; family Chrysomelidae; genus Diabrotica; species Diabrotica balteata. The sequence goes on from OU898278.1 coordinate 169,356,433, forward strand.
AGTGTTATGAAGCAACATTGTGGAATACAGATAAATATCGGGGGTGCAAGAAAAAGTGACGAAAATATTTTCTTGTCATAGTACGATATGTCAGAGTATGTGTACGATGTCAGAGTTTACACAAAGGCAAAATGTGAAACGAACTGTAAGCTGATATAGGAACAAACCTTTTTTCTATTAGCTACAAATTCTGAGAATCTAGTACACCCACATTATTAAGAAATTTGTTGGAAAAGGTACAATATAAATAATTACAAAACACTCTAAAACCCCAATACTCTGGGGTATTGTAATTTAGGAATAAGATTTTACAAAAAGGAGAATTGGGAGTGACGTTATTGAATGTACTAATAGAGAATGAATGAAGAAGAAATAAAGAAATTAAACAGGAACACATATAGTAAATATGAAGATAGAACAGCTCGAGAAAGAAATGGACAAGTGAAATAGAATTTCACCACCACACAGTGTAACACATGACTAGTAATGAGTACATGGCTCTTCAAACTAATTATTCTATGTTCTTCACATTTTCTGGCGTTGGCTTTTTTAGGAAGTGGAATGAATATTGATAGTAGTCAGTCCTTTGGTAAGTAACTAGTCTCGTAGATGTTGTTAAATAGCTTCGTAAAAGCTGTGATTTACTGTGACTCTTATAGCTTAAAATTTCACCGTACACCTTATCAGATCCTGGTGATTTCCCACCTTTATTCCGCTTGATGGCCATAGTTACTTCTTCGTTTGTTATTTCTGGGTCGTAGGGATTGTTTATTTCAGTCGGACTTCGAGCTTCATATACAAATAATTCTTAAATATATTCTTTCCATCTTTGTTATTTAGCTGTATATTCTTCTTCTTCTTCTTCAGATGCAAATCCACTAATGGATGTTAGCGATCACATTTTCCATTAATTCTCTATTTCTTGCAATATGTATCAGAGATTGTATGTCGTTAATCGCTGTCCATTGCCTTATGTTTCGGAGCCAGGACATTTTCTTGCGTCCCATTCCTTTCTTGCCTTCAATTTTACCCTCGATTATAAGTTGGAGGAACTGGTATTTTTCATTTCGCATGATGTGACCTAGATACGCCGTTTTGCTTTTCTTGATGGTTTCGAAAAGTTGGCGTTCTTGGTTTATTCTTTTAAGGACATCTATATTTGTGATTTTCGCTGTCCATGGTATTTTTAGGATACGGCGATAGAGCCACGTTTCGAAAGCTTCTAATCTTTTTATATCCCTCGTTTTGAGTGTCCAGCCCTCTACGCCATATAGCAGCACTGACCACACGTAGCACTTAGTAAACCTTAGTCTCAGTTGAAGATCGAACTCTAAACAAGTCAGTACCTTCTTGAATTTTACGAAAGCTTGTCCTGCTCAATGCGACATTTTATTTCCCTGTCCGATGCCCAGTCTTCAGAAAGCCACGATCCCAGGTATTTAAATTTACTAAGTCTTTCAATGGACTTAGTATTCAGTGTTATGGCGAAGTTTTCAAGTGCATCCAAGTTTAGATTAGATCTGTCAGTAGATTAGATACGTCAAATATGATTACTGACGTTATCGCACAATTTTTTCTGCAAAAATCATGATGACATCTCTCACATCCACCTCAAAACAGATCCGCCCTGGTGTACCTTTATTTGTAGTTACTTCTATTATGAATATACTTTTATTACTGAGAATAATTGTTTTATGATTCATAAATATTTTTTTTTTTAGAATAAAAATGAACTGACAAATTGTGTGATTTGGATTTTAATCCTTTTACCTTCAACCCTTACTCCGCCGCTGACCTCTTATTAAAAATATACTTTCTAATCTAAGTGGGTGGACGGCTTGTAATATTTAAAATAAATATTTGTTAGCTGCTGGTCGGGATCCCGGATCCGGGATTAAAATCATTCCCATTTTTTTCGTTGGAAAAAAGTCTCGCCTCAATTTGTGAAGCGAAATCATCTAATTATGACATCACTGTCAAGTCACTGTTCTGGACTTACACAAATAATTGCATCTGGATTTCTTGGCAGAAAATTTATTAATTTTCTAGATTCGCAAACCATGTGTTTCGAAGGCTGTTTCAGTACATTACTCTCTTCCCGTTTTCAGGTTTTTTTCTCGCAGTTTTCAGTTTACATTTAGGATTATGAAAGTCAGTACGTAATGAATTAATAGGCCAGTATTGAATGATTGACAGTGGAGTAATATATTTTACTGGACTGAAGTTGGCTATTTTTTTATTTCCGGCAATTATCACATATGTGTATGATAGTTCACGTTTTGTAGAAAATTTTGCGAAAAGCAAAAAACTCGATCTTACGTTCTCTATTTTGAACAAGTTAGTTGACATTAATGACTTCTTTTCGTAGTGTATATGTAGATATTTGTCTTCTTTTGTTTCTAAGTGGTTTATCTCTTATATCAGGAAAAGGAAGTGCAAAAAGAAAACAAGCAGAAAGAAACGAGTAGAATAGAAAAGAAATATGGAAGTTGAGAACCTGGAATATTAGAAGTATACAAGGTAAAGATAAAAAGACATACATAACTGGTCAACATGTTTATCCCAACATAAAAAACTGTCAATATATAGTCCTAAAAATTTGGTACTGCTGCTAATATTTAAAGTGTCATTATTTACAATAATACTGTTTGGCATATCTGAATGTGCATAATTTGTCTTAAACAAAAGAAGATCTGTTTTATTTTGATTTAAAACCAACCTATTCATAGAAAACCAGTCTTTAGCTTTCTGGAACTCTAAACTAGCATTAACGCTTAGAACAGACATGTCTTTACCACTGACTAAAATGTTTGTATCATCTGCATAATTTGTTATGCTGGAAGTAGTATTAGCCACTAGACCATGAAGATCATTGATATAGACCACAAACAGTAAAGGACCAATCACACTTCCTTGTGGTACTCCAATATTGATAGTGCTTTCAGATGAGATGCCTATTTCAGTGTTTTTATGTATTTTTACTAAATGTCTCTTATTTGCCAAGTATGACTTAAACCAGTTCAATGCTGGTCCACGTATACCATATTTCTCCAATTTATCAAATAATATGTCATGCACTAAACAGTCATATGCCTTTGATAGGTCCAAAAAGAGACCCAAAGCCATATGACCAATCTCAGTACATTTCAAAATATCCCAGACAAATTGAAAAATCGCAGTCTGAGTTGATTTTCCCTGTTGAGAACCATGCTGATTTGCACTAATAATATGACATTTTGTTAAAAATTCTGATATCCGCCTATACATAGTCATTTCTAAGATTTTTGAAAAGGAACATAGAAGGCTAATTGGTCTATAGTTATTAATTAATTTAGGATCACCCTTTTTGTAAACAGGTGTTACTATGGCAGTTTTCAGGCATTCAGGAAATACACCAGATTTTAGTGAATTATTTATGATTGTAGTGAGAGCACTATCTTCCTTATACAAAGTTTAAGGATTTTAGTGGGTATTTCATCAATTTCACAACTCATTTTATTTTTTAAATTTTTAGTTATATCCATAATTTCAGTTTCTGTCACAGGTGCGACAAACACTGAATTTATGTTACTTGCAATGTTGTCTTTATATTCAGTGTATTGTAATTGAGATAAAGTGTTATTTAAAGAAGTATTTAAGTGGATCATGTATTTATCAGCCATCTCTGGAGGACTACCCTCTACTTTTATTGAATTTACACTTTTTAATTGACCATTAATTTCACTAACAATTTGCCAGATGCATTTATTTTTGTTGGCAGCTTCAGACATCCTGTTTTCATATAGCTTTGATCGTTTTGTTATTAGTTTCTTATTATATTCTTTTTTTACCTGTCTATAGGAATCATAGAATTTATGGTTAACTCTGCTCATTGTAAACAAGATGTCTAAACGAGTCTTACATTCTATTATCTCTGGATCATCTCTTTTATTAAGGCCTTTTTTACGTTGCCTAGAATCTAACTTTTTCCAAGGAAAGCACTGATTGATATTGATATTGATATTGATTTGTAGTCTCAGCAATTGGTCTGTGTGAAATAAAACTCTATTTGTTATTTCTCAATATTTCGTCACGATTTTGTGACTTCTTCAGGAGAAAACTGTAAATTTATTATAATTATTATATGTAAATAAAATGAATATTTCAATACTTACAACTATAAGATTAAAAATTTAGATTTTGATAACATACCCACTTAAATAAATGATATTTTTGATTTTAATTTATTTGGGAGTTATGGTAACCGCAATATTTTATAGAGTGAATTCCCATTGTACAATTTTCCGTGAATAAGTTAAAATAAACAATTATTATGACAGTAATATAAGGTGGAAAAGTAGAGGACTGAGAAATAATTAGGAACATGGTAAATTGAGTTATTGTAATACTGATATTAAGATCTATCATATCATATATTGTTTAGTATATTACAGTAGATATTATTTAAATGGTTGGTGTCTGTCTTATAATTGATAGATTCAGGAGTTTTATTAATGTGCACCATTTCAAGGAAAGGTCGATTTTTATAATTATTAACTTGTTCCAAGATTTTCACATTATTAAAGTCAAAGCTATGTCCTGTCTTCAAATAGTGGCCACTAAGGCACAAGAGTTTTTTCGTAAGTTACAGTCACTTTTGTGTTGAGTGACACGTTGTTTAAGCCACTTTTGAGTGGCTTAAATATTATTATTATTTACTCACTAATGAGTAATATAATTTACAGAATAAATTGCAGTCAATGTCAAAGTTCTTATATTGGACAAAATCAACAGTGGCTTAAAGAACGTGTCACTCAACACAAAAGTGACTGTAACTTACGAAAAAACTCTTGTACCTTAGTGGACCACCACTTGAAGACTCGGATGTTTGATCATTATTATCTGAAATCCAGGTTCGTAGGTATTTGTATTTATCAACCCTTTCTATCGGTACATTTCTCAAATGTATGTTTGTTGGTATATTTGTTTTCTCTGTTATTATCATTTGGTCTTTTTTATATTCATTTTTAGCATATCTAAATTTATCTGCATATCTTAGATTGTTAATATATCCTCCGTTAATAATAATTATTATAATAACGTTTATTTATTTTATAACTATAATCTTCACAAATCCACTCATAATTATGTCAAAATATTTACTGCATGATTCAAATCTTACGGTTGAAACCTTGAAGACCAATTACGGACTGTTTATTTACCGACAAGGTACTCTTATAGACATGGTTCTAAGCAAAAAATATTTTGATGACCTCATGACCTTACTACAAAATCACCCTGTAATAAAAATACAGACATATTGAGACTGGAGCGATGAGTCGTCTGCTTAAAAATTGTATACATACAACACATAACATATAGCGAAGTTGAAGGAACTCAGACTGTGACCTTAAGATTTGTCAATTAACAACAATTTGAGAAACATAAAAGTAATTTAATAGTGAATTAATTAATCAGACGGATCTGATGCGATGCCACTTCGGAGGGCGACCCAAACAGGATGGGATTGAAGAATATTACGTAGATTACTAAAGTTCACGTGAAAGTTTCACAAGAAGTATTAAATAACTTATGAAAAGCGTAACTTTTTTGACTCGGATTAACGCAAATAACAAAGGAACGGGCAATCTGAGTACGCCTAGTCCCAAACCAATCCTATGGTGGTAATTCACAAATTAATTAAAAAATGTCAAATCCAGATCTACGTTCACGATTTTATTTCATTTTTGGGTAGTTCTTTCCTTGTTTTCAAATGTAATCATTGACAATAAAAAAGAAAATATTTCAAATATTAACAACATAAAACTGTAAATTTTTTAATTAATAAGATTATGGACAATACAGAATAGATGGACAACTTATAGAACTTATGGACAGCGGAATAAGACAAAGGGATTCATTGAGCCACCAATCGGCAAAAAAAGTATCGGACGACCTAGCAACCACCGGGATAAACCGGATAAACCGAATAAAAAATGGAGTGACAACCTTCCATAGGGGTACTAATCCGCCAATGAACAAGCGGAATTGCTTATAAAGAGGAAGAAGAAGAAGAAGAAGAAGAAGAAGAAGAAGAAAATAATTTTTTAATTAAGCACGTAGAAGAAAGGTACACAACTTGACAAATCGTTTTAGCACACTTATTATTTACTCCGTCGGAGTACATTTTCTCATGACTCTTGAATAATCCAGGAGGTATCTCAGAAAACTGCCATGTTTTCTGCAGAAAATTCGGTGCTGTTTTTTAGTTTTTAAAAATTAAGTGTAAAAAATAGGATTTTTTTTTTGAATTATTTACTAATAAAAATAAATGTATTCGAAGAACAATTTTGTCTTTAAAACCCTCAAAAACGTTTCAATAATTGTTGTTTCCAAAACCGAAAAATAGACAAAATCGTTAGATATTATTTATAAATTTATATAAATAGTGTAAAAATCAACCTAAACATGATATTGCACCCAAATTTGGCTATTGTGGTTAACAAACCCTTAAAATTTTAGACTGATTGATCAATTAATTTAATTTTTCATTGTTCAATTTATCAGTTTTTTTTTAATAAATATTTTATGGATTAAACCTCTATAACCTTCGTGTTAATATGAATTACTCCAGAGAGATGAAAATGTCAATTAGCCTTTAAAAATCACAAAAACAAGCTGAATTTTGAATTTTGGCAATTTTGAAAGTCAGTTACACGCGTGAAATCAATTTTTTTAATATTGTTCTGAAGCTATTTTCTTTTGGCATTTTAAACTAATTACTATTTAAATGGGAATAAGCCACAATTAAAAGTTAAAGTACGTTAATTGACGTTTCACTTCGGAAATCGTTCTCAAAATACAAACAGTAAATTAAACAAATTTTGTTTTTTTGTTAGTTTAGTTCCTTAGTGAAAAATTTTTCTAATAATTTAATTTTATCTGACTAATTTATATTGACAATTCAGACATACATTATACATTTTAAAGTAGACGACTTTAAAAAGAAATGGAGGAAAAACATTTGTTAACATCTGTTTTATTAAAAAATGATTATCCTTTACCGTTTAAAAATAAGGAATTTTCAACAATCGATCGAATAGAACAGAACAACTTAGAACGAGATCCTACAGCATACACAAGGAATAATACGAGGAAAATAACAATACCATACATAAAAGGATTATCAGAAAAACTTAAAATGAAAGGAAATAAATTCAACATTTTAACAACATTCAAAAACAACAACACATTGAGATCTATTTTGTCCAAAACCAAACCTAACAATGAACAAGAAGAGATAAAGAATTGCATTTATAAAATACCTTGTGAATGCGATCAGTTTTATTTAGTTGAAACACAATTTGATGGATCTCAAATATATAAACACGCATGGGATAATGAACATAGGGTTTAATGGAATGATTCAAATATAGTCATAAATGAAACGGATGCTAAAAAGACAAAAATCAAAGAAGTGGCTCTAATTATGCTAAATGAGACCAATTGTGTCGCAAATTCCTAGGCACAATGTAGTAGGATCTGGTTACCCATATCGAAAGAGGAAGTTATTAAAAAGAAAATACCAGTATTAGTCAGTAACATATAGAGGATACATCATTTATGTTTTTTAAATAACAAATATATAAAATCAAAATTTGATGTTTATTGAAGGTAAACTAAATGCACGACCAAATACTTACCATGTCGGGATAGTATTATGAGGTTTTTATCCTGGTGTTTCCCTCATAATTTACTACGGAACTATAACTTAGAGACTATAAAGTTTAAACGCATGCCAAAAATAGATCACTTGAGAAAGCCAATCAGCCGAAACAGCTGTAGTGATAAGAGTTAAAATAAATTTTTGTGGAAGTTTGAAAACAAAGTTTTCAGTGTTTTATTGTTACGTTAAATCTTAAATTTTCAAAAGTTAAAAATCAAAGTAATTTGACAAAAATATTTTGCATTAAAAAAAATTGTGTTCACTTTTTTATATAAATTGATTATACAATTTTTACTCTTTCATAAGTTTCTCGTACAATTACCATATTTTCGTTTTTTTTTCTTTTACTGTGTCCTTGCACAGAATTTCACGATTATTGTGATTTATAACACTTAAAAAACTAAAAATCCACATCGAATCCTCTGTAGAAAGTCTATGTCTGTTTTTCAATAGGTAAATTAACTTAAAAACTTCTATATACCTGGATTATTCTAGCCTCATATGGATCTCTAATCTTGTGGATATTATCATGCATCTTTTTGGTTGTAATTTTGATGATTGTTATAATGGATTCTTTGCGTTTCTTTATAAAATTAAAGTTGTCGATGATGGAACTCTACACGGAAGCTTAGGTAAACGTGAGGATCCACGCTGTCTGGCACACATACGCCAGCGCCCAGTCCGGTCCTGCACCGGCACAGCCTTCTTGATGGATGTATTTTTAAACGATTCGACTACTCGCGCGGGCCGAATGGCCTACCAGATGCTACTTTTGAACTACTTTAGTGCTTGATGGTCGTTACGACTTGGTTAGGACTTATAGGCCAGGATTCGGCCGTTGGATCAAAAATTCAATGTTTTAGTTTAGTGACACAGTTTCTATATAACCCGCTACTTTTGGAAAAAGATCTTTTTCTTCTTCGTCTTTTATTTGCTTCCTGTTTACTCTAAAGATTATTCCTTACTTTTACAAATTGCCTGAAGAATTTTTGCGTGATTTCTCTGTTATTCTCCTTCCATCATTAACTTGTTTGTCTCTTGATTGTTCTTGTAATACTTCTTTAATGAATATTTCCTGTATCTTTGGGTAGCTTATTTGTGAATTTCAATTTATTAATTTATATTACTAATGAATTTCTTCTCGCTTTTGTCTTTCACTTCAAAGTCTTCTAAAATTTTTGTTCCTTTATCTTTTGTTATATTAAATGATTCTGGTAAGACTGTTTCTGTTTTCTACAAACAAATTTGTAAGAAAATATATCCACCTGTGTTACTAAATATGGTTGATTTTGACCAGTTCTTTCGTTTGATTACTCTGTTCCATAATAAATATTTATTTCTTGTTTTGTAGACCATAGAAGTAGATTTCTAATTTTTGTAAATATCTCCTAGTGCTTTTTCTTTGTTTTTTTACTAATTTATACCGATACCGATAACTGTACCGATGGCAAGGGTTGATAAATCCAAATTTCTAGGAACCTGGATTTCCGACAATAATGATCAAACAATCGAAATAAGAGCCAGGATAGAAATAGCAAGGAATGCGTTTGTAAAAATGAAAACAATTATCTGCAACAAAAACCTTAGATTAGAACTTAGAGTCTCTCTCTCTCTCTCTCTCTCTCTCTCTCTCTCTCTCTCTCTCTCTCTCTCTCTCTCTCTCTCTCTCTCTCTCTCTCTCTCTCTCTCTCTCTCTCTCTCTCTCTCTCTCTCTCTCTCTCTCTCTCTCTCTCTCTCTCTCTCTCTCTCTCTCTCTCTCTCTCTCTCTCTCTCTCTCTCTCTCTCTCCTCTCTCTCTCTCTCTCTCTCTCTCTCTCTCTCTCTCTCTCCTCTCTCTCTCTCTCTCTCTCTCTCTCTCTCTCCTCTCTCTCTCTCTCTCTCTCTCTCTCTCTCTCTCTCTCTCTCTCTCTCTCTCTCTCTCTCTCTCTCTCCTCTCTCTCTCTCTCTCTCTCTCTCTCTCTCTCTCTCTCTCTCTCTCTCTCTCTCTCTCCCTCTCTCTCTCTCTCTCTCTCTCTCTTCAATCCTGACCCCCCAGGGGAAGTGTCGTGGTCGACGTGATGTCGTGTATTGTCCGTCTCCAGAGATCTCTGTCTCTGGTCATTTCTTTTAATTCATGCATAGGTCTTTGGCATATTCCTGTAATTTGATCTATCCATCTTGTTGGGGATCTTCCTCGTGATCCTGGGCCTTCTACCTTTCCTTGTATTATGAGTCTTTCCATGTTTTCTGTGTTTGCTCTCATAACATGCCCAAAATATTTTAATTGTTGGAGATGGACTTTACTAGAAAGTCGTTGGCTAACTTTTAGCTCTTTTAAAATTGAATTATTTGTTCTGCGGTCGGTCCAAGGAATTCGTAACATTCGTCTCCAACAGAACATTTCAGTGGCGTCTATCTTTCTTCTCTCCGATTGTCTCAGAGTCCAAGATTCACATCCGTAGGTCAGTATTGGGAATATTAAGCAGTTGATCAACCTCATCTTTATCGCTCTTGAAATTTGACAGTCCTTCCATATTTTGGTCATTTTTGCTGTGGCAACTTTTGCTAGATCAGATCTACGTTTAATCTCTTCTTGTAATGACCCTGTGTTTGTGATATAAGTACCAGATATAAGTGACCAGATATAAGTATGAGCTCACAACCTCGAACCGGTCAATTGTGGTTATGTGTGGATGATTGTTGTGTAGTCTATCCACTATCATGATCTTTGTCTTTGATATGTTAAATTTCAGACCAAATATTTGACTTTCGTTTTCGATCAGTCGTATAAGTTCTATCAGCTCTGCTTGACTATTTACAAGAAGGGCTGTGTCATCTGCGAAACGTAGGTTGTTTAGTTTATGACCATTTAGTGAGATGCCCTTTTCCCATCCTTCAAGTGCTCTTCGCATAATATACTCCCCATATATGTTGAATAATTGTGGAGATAGTATACATCCTTGTCTGACACCCCGTTCTGGATGAAATTCGTTCGAAAGTGTGTCAAGTACTTTAACTGATCCAGTAGTGTGTTCATATAGTTCGGTTATAAGCGTAATTAGATGTTGTGGTACGCCTACTTCTTTTAGTATTCGCCATAAGTGTCTCCACTTGACCCTGTCGAACGCTTTACGGTAATCTATAAAACAGATGTATAGTGGGATGTTGAATTCCCTAGATTTCTTGATTATCTGTCTTATATTCAGCAGGTGTTCTCGAGTGCCTCTACCTTTGGTAAATCCAGTTTGCTCTTGTGGAATTTCTCTTTGAAGGAATGTTTTCAGTCTCTCATTGATTATATGTAGAACTGAGAGTAAAAGCACTGAGATGCTACGTGTTTTCGATAATGCAATATGGGCTTGAAAGCTGGACATTGAAACAAGAACACATAAATAAGTTACAGTCCTTTGAAATCTGATTTTACAGGAGGATGCTTAGAATAGCATGGATACAGAAGAATACTAACACGGAAGTATTGCGAGAAAGAGGCAGACAATGCCAAATAATACACACAATAAAAATAAGAAAGTTACAATATTTGGAACACGTAATGAGGGGAAAGCGATATGAACTGCTAAGGCTGATAATACAGGGAAAGATAAGAGGAGGAAGGAGTATAGGAAGAAGAAGATTGTTATGGTTGAAGAATATAAGGGACTGGTTTAAATGCAGTTCTATAGAACTCTTCAGTAACTCTTCAGTAGACAGAGTAAAGATAGTGATGATGATATTTAACCTCCAATTGGGAGAAGGCACTTAAAGAAGAAGAACAATGAATATATGACGGTTGGCGTCCGCCCCCTAATTTGTAGTATGTTTCGCTTCGCACTTGCTATTTTTTCATGACTTGTCTTAATCTTTGCATATGACACATACCTGCAGACACTGCTACGTTGCTGCATCGGAAAAAATGTATGAAAACTTAAAATAGATAATGGCGTGAACATTGCATTTAATAAAATCTTAATTGTGTTTATATATAGTTTATATATAGTTTATATATAAATAACAGTGTTTATTTTCGCATTAGTTGGTATATTTACTTTGGCCTCTACGAAATTCTGAACTGCGATAATGACGCCGCTGTAGCTGATGATTTCTTTTCAAAATTTTTTCATCTTGCCCGGTTTTTACAGTGGTTTTGATGCATCTTTTTTGGGTTTTCTTACTTTCTTTATATATTTTGTCCTGAACTAGACTTTGTAGATCCAGAATACAACAATAAGAAGGATGCTAACTTGATCCTGGAGATCCTTTTTCTTCCATTTGTATCAACGATCCAACGAAGCAAAACGGCAGCTTTTAAATATTTTTTAATGAAGGGTGCCACCTTTTCCAGATCTACTTTGAAGCCGCGATATAATTCTTGATAGGTTGAAGGGAAGAACCACCCCTTTCCTTAAGACTTTCGATAGGATTATTGACCATTTCCGAAGTTGATGACTGGGAAAGCTTTGTCCGTGGATTTTTGCTCTTTTTGATGGTGAAGATGTTTGTGGCAACACAGATTCCGACACATGGTAACAAGGAATGATGGTTAGTTTGGTTTGTCTGTCATCTGGTTGGAGATGAGATTCTTTTTCTTCCGTTTGCATCAACGTCCCTACGAAGCAACGGTAGCTCTTAAATACTTTTTAATGAATGGTGCTACCTTTTCCACATCTACTTTGAAGCCGCGAAATAATTCTTGATAGGCTGAAGGGCAGAACCATCCCTTTCCTTTGATTTTCAACAGGATTATTGACTATTTCCAAAGTTGATGACTGGGAAAGTTTTGTCCGTGGATTTTTGCTCTTTTCGATAGTGAAGATGTTTGTGGCATCACAGATTCCGACACATGGTAACAAGGAATGATGATTAGTTTGGTTTGTCTGTCATCTCGTTGGAGATAAAAAAAATCGTGAGGTAATATGCGATATTTACTCTAGGTCGATAAAGCAGCGACGATTGCATTAAAAAATGACATTTGCCAAGTAATCCTACATACATGTTGCAAAAATATGTCGAATTCTACAGAAAATATCCACTTTTTTATGCCAACAACATTGATTCTGAAATTCGACAGACGCCCTTGGGACCCATTTTTTTTTGTTCATTACTGAATGAAAACGGAAAAAATACGGCCGTTAATAATGTCTTTTTTGCACAATTTCAAAAATTGAATGAGCTAAACAATAGTGATTTTGGAGCGTAAAATTGTCGCGACTTAAAATCACTGTAGAACATGTTCAAAAGCACCTAAAAACTTTCTTTTAGAACAAAATGAACGGTTTTTATACATTTAAAATAATGCTTTTGCTTTTCTCTTCATTCTCAATCTACAGAGTGAGTTTTAAGTATTAAACGCCTTAATTATCTTGGATTATTATCGTGGTATTTACATTGTTGTCAGATCTTCCGTTTTTCTGAAAATTGAACTTTCTTATTTCAAATTGATCACCCTGTATATTTTTGCTTTTTGAAGTCACTTTGAAATGTCATAATTTCTAGGTTTTTGGCTAGAAAATTGCCATCTTGACATTTTTTACCTCTTTAGGAGGCTTGTTAGTTACCTTATACCTAAGAAATAATTGGAATAAATATAGTGTAAAATAAAGTACCTCTATTGCCTATTTAACCACGAGTTTACGTTATTATCAATGTCAATTGAAATTAAATTTATGTGCCACATTTACTTTAAAAATTTGAAGTGCCTCATGTATACGAGACTACATTTTACTGGGCTATAAGCTATAATAATAGAGTAGGGTCTCTAAAATACTTTAGATACGCTACAAGGTGTTGAAAGAGCAAGATGGATAATGATCAGTTACCGAAATTCAAGCAGATATATGGGCATCGTCAAGAGGCCTTATTTGCTTCGCGCCAGTCTCGAGAAAGGCTGATGAAGTTTTAGGTGTTTGTTATCGCTGAAGAAAGTTAATCTTTGTCGGGGATGCTTTTATTTTTAGGAAAATTAACGGGCAACGTGGGACGTGTAACAAGTTAGCTTTTATGCGAGTTGAGTAAACTGATTTAAGATTATGATATAATGAAACAACTTATTTAGGATGGTGTGTTTACCGCAACCGAAAGTTTAGTACAAAGTTCTTTTCGGGTAAAGTAACAATAGATGCTCCAAAGAACTTCAGATTTCAGATTGTGGTAAATCTAGTAAATAATGAATTTACTAAATTTTAATACACAAGCAAAACCAAAATTTGATAGACAACTATCTAATACACTCTTTATTTCCTGTTTTTACATCCTGCTAACTCTGCGCCACTATCATACCACCCCACTATAATTATTTTTATTCTTTCCTGTGTTGCTTTCTTTAACACTTTCTCCCTGATTGTCACTTTTTTTTTCTATTTTATAGTTAAAAAAATTCTGAAGCACAAGAGTTCTTAGTCAGAAGGTTTTTAGTCTTTTGCTGTTTATGATTTTTGATTTTGCTCTTGAACAGTCAAGAGGGCTCTCCTCAATTTTTTCTCCTTCATAAGGATGTAGTGACGTCATGTAACTTGTTTGACTATTTCTGTCCAATTATCTCTCTCCTGTGCGTGTTGGTTTGCTTCGGAATATGAGTAACCATCTCCTTTATTTGGTCCGAACATCGTACTGGAGATTTTCCTATATATCTTTTACCTGCTACATTACCTTCAACTTTCATTTGCTCCATGCCTTCTCTTCCTCGAGATATATGTCCAAAATATCTCAGTATATTTTGGTTGATAGTTGTGATGAGTCTAGTTTTTCTGTTAAGTTCTGCTAAAATTGAGTTATTTGTGCGATGGGTATTCCATGGTATGTGCAACATTCTATGGTAGACCCACATTTCAAATGCCATTATACGTTTTAAATCGGCTTTTTTTATTGTCCAAGGCATAATTTTGTGTTTTTTATGTAACTCCCATTTCTTTGAGTTTTTCAGTTGTTATCCAATCTTCTCCTTCTACTTTTCTGCATTTTAGCCGAAGATAATCTTACACATTTCGCATAGCACAAAGGATACAGAAAACGATATTATCATATCGTTTCGTTCACGGCCACCAAAGCAGAGGGCGCCTTTGTAAGCTAACTAAGCTGTAGTTCTGGGAGACATTCGTTTAACTTTCCGAGTTTGAATTTGTATCTGCCCAAGTGTCTGACGATGGCTGGGATAGGCCGAAATGATCATAACACTACCGATTCGAGCACGGGAAGTTTAACGAATTTGTCTCCTAGGCCATATATTTGGCCTTTTAAAATAATAAAGCGATAGCGGCTTTCGCTAAAAGATTTAATCTTACATATATATATATATATATATATATATATATATATATATATATATATATATATATGTGTGTGTGTGTGTGTGTGTGTGTGTGTGTGTGTGTGTGTGTGTGTACAGAATACCTATATATTTAAAACTTACTTAAAAAAATTAAAACAAACTTCTTTCCCACCACTTACCTGAAACAAAACGAAAAAAAATTAGTAAGTATATAAATAATGTATATTATAAATAATAAAAAGAATTTATATAAAAAATATTGACAGCTAATCTATTTAACCTTATACAGTTATTTTTCTGTCGTTATACTAAAGGGCAGCACTGGTTCGAGAAAACAAAAATAAAATTTCTCCAGATCTATTGAAAAACTGGGCCTTTCACAACATCTGGTAACAGCGCTGCAGGCCTTTTTTTAAAGCCACTGGCTTTCAATAACTTTGTTGTTATTTTTCTCCAATATTTCGGTTCCCTGGTATTCTTATAATATAACAAAGCCATTTAGCTCGTATTTTTGCAGTAGTTAGTGGTTTTCCATAGATTCTTATTATGTTTTTATTTGTTCGTCTTCTCCAAATATTTTCTGCCATCCGTATTCTTAGCTTTCTGTTGGTTCACAATTCACATTTTCCTGGAATACATCACCATAGGTCTGATTACTACCTCGTAACCTCGCAGGTTAGCTGTCGTTGACACATTTTTTCTTAACGTAACTTTGGTATTTTGTTAATGTTTTCTAAGTAATAATTTTTCCAAGTATTGTATAGAGTAGTTCTAATAGTGCTATACCTTTATAATAGTTTTCACACTCCGTTTGTCGTGTTATTTGTAGATCGGACAAATAAGAGAGCTATTCCATTGTTTTGGCATTTTCTCCTTTTGCCAAACTGCTAATATCAAGCGAAATATTCTTTCTTTCAGTCTTTCGCCGCCTTTCTTAAAAATCTCAGCTAGGATACCACTTATTCCTTCCCTTTGATATTTTTAGGTCTCTTATTATTTCTTTAACTTTATTTAGAGTTGGTTCCTTGCACGTCCCATCTTGATCTTCTTGCCAATCTTCTTGGTACCAAAAGTTCTTTGTAGAAATTTTTTACCTCTTTATCTATGTAGGTTTATTGTGTTTTTTAATCGATTTCCTGCAAATTCTTTTAACATCTCTTCTTTTAGCTACAAAGTTTTCTATCGTGTTTTGAGTATTTGCTGTGTTTCTTTGTAATCTTGTAATGTATTCTTCCTGTACACTTTTCCACTGCTTACGACATCTTACGTCTGTCTGTATTTCCTGTTCAGTATTTTATTTATATCTTTCTCTAGCCTGTTTACTACCTGTATCTCTTGAAGGCATTCTAATTGGTATCAATTCATCTTCTTCTTCGCGTGCCATATTAGAACTATCCGACGTTGGCCATCACCATTGCGAAGGCTTCTCGATCTTCTGCAATATGGAATAATTGTCCTGCATTTAGTATCTGAGTCCATTCACGAATGTTTTTTAACCAAGAAACTTGTTTTCTTCCTACACCTCTACAGCCCGCTATTTTGCCTTTAAGGATCAGTTGTAAAATTTTATATCAACTTCCCCTTACTATATGTCCCAGATAAGACATTTTTCGATGTTTAACAGTCTTTAGCAGTTGTCTGTCTTTGTTGACGCTCTTTAGTACCTACTTCTTTATTAATTTTTCTTGCTGTCCAAGGTATCTTCATCATTCGTCTATGAACTCATATTTCCAATGCTTCAATTTTGTTCATGATCGATACTTTTAGCGTCCACACTTCTGCACTATGCAAAAGTACAGACCAAACATAACACTTAACCATTCTTTGCTTTAGTTCTAAACTGAGATGGTTATTGCAAAGAAATAACTTCATTTTGATAAAAGTAGTTTTAGTCATTGCTATTCTACGTTTTATTTCTATGTCTGGATATTTTGTGAACTTTCTCAACTTGGACTCCGTTCAATTGAAGCTTTGCATCGGGATGTGGGTCACGACTAAACACTAAAAATTTGGTTTTGTTTGAGTTTATTTTAATGCCCATTTCCTCTTCTACCTCATGAATACGATCAAGCAGAATTTGAAGACCTTCAATATTATCTGATAGAATTACTGTATCGTCTGCATATCTAATCACATTAAGCAGTTCCCCGTTGATTTTTATTCCAATTCATATCTTTCTTAATTTATTGCGGTATTTCGGTGTGTGTTTTACAGTTACGAATGGCGCACTTAATTTAATTAATTGGTTACAGAAAAAAAAAACATAATTAAAGCAGACCATCGAATTTTGGCTTTATTCGATTTCTCTAAAATGAGATCTCTATAAAGTAATTAAATATTATAAGATATCGGTCTAAAGTTGTCTATGTTTGCATTATTGCCTTTTTTGAAGGTTATAATTACTTCAGAGATGCACAATGTTAATGGTATTGCCTATTCGTCAAAGCATTGGTTGAACCGAATTTTTACTGCCTCTTTGACGATTTTCCTTACAAATTTTATAATTTAAAACATAATTTGGTCTTTTCCTGCACAATTAAGATAAATAAAATAATATAAAAAACAAATCTGGCGAAAAATAACAATCTTTGGTATTTTAAACATAATTTTAAAAATCTAAACGTACATAAAGCTTTAATAAAGATATCAATTTGAACTTTACAGAGAAGTTCTTCCCAGTGTTCTACTTTACACAAGTACTGGGGATCCCTAGTACTTTTTAAAATCACCCTATTTATACTCGGTCATTTTGTTGAACTTAAATACGATTAACAATTTTCCTGCAATTTGTCCAAAAATTTTTCTTACCTATTTGGAATCATTAACATGTCTTACAAAAAAAAAATTAAAAAAGCTTTGGTTACGACGTCTTATAAACTCCTTTCTGACGTGCAAAATCCTCAATCACCATCAGCGACATTTCTGGCAAACACGGCTCCTAACTCTGATAGTATAACTCCGATATAAAAGTGCTATTTATCAAAATATATAAAATAAATTCTACTCTGATTCTGTCGTATTATTGTTTTCCTTTTCGTACCGCTAATAAACCAATTTCGTAATTGACAAAAACACTCAGACTCGGCTTGTCGTAGACAATAGTAAAATGACGTCACGCCAGGTCGCAAAAACAGCACGAGAACAACGTGGCCGCGATAACGATGGTCTTTTGTTGTGGACCGCTCGACCGCTTGATAATTTGATATGGCGCGGTCTAAGCGCCTACTCTGATCGGAAATCGACTTTGCACAGCTCGCCGCCTCCTATTTCACACGTGAACCCGTGCAAAGGACCGTCATGGACGGACCTATCGTAAACAAAAAGGGGTAAAGATCAAAAACTTATTTGTTTATTATTTTTAGTAGCAATTTATTCCAATAACATAGGTAGGTAGATCATGCATGGATCTTTACATTCTAGAGCAATTATAACAAAAACAAATATATACGAATGGTAATTATGGTCTATAGATCATCATCAAAATTAGATATCTACCAGGTAGGAGAAATTTGTAGTCTGCTTCACCTAATTTCAGTTCACAGCGGCCCTGAACAGTTTTAATGATGTTTTGCCAGTAGAATATCTTATTTTGCAGCCATAGATTTGTATAACCTGAAGAACGCGGTACGTAAAACGTATCGTTACTTATCACATAAAATTATTTGATGGATTGGACCGTTACTTGATGAAAATTCATTTTATGTAACAATAAAACACTGAAAACTTTGTTTTCAACCACGAGAGAAAAAACCCAGTAGCTTCTGCTAGATTACATAGACAGGCAAAATATCAACCAAAATAGCCAAACACATAAAAAAGAAAGGAATAACACCGGCTTTCAGAACAAATAACTTGGACAAGAGAGCCAAAATAAAAAGCTTACACAGTGGTGTATACAAACTTAAATGTGGCGACTGCCCAAAAACTTACATCGGTCAAACTAGTAGAAGTTTTAATAAACGAATAGCAGAACATAAAAGGGATTTCAATAATAGAAAAACAGATTCTACATACGCACTTTACCTTCTAGATCATAATTATTCTTTTAATGGCGAATTTAAAATTCTTCACATTCAAAATAAAGACCTTAAGCTATCTTTGTTAGAATCTATGGAAATCAACAAATTAAAAAACACAGATATAATTCTGAATGACCAACTTGACAACTATCAAAGAAGAACTTGAAGTACTATACGAAGTTATTGAGACTCTATTAAAGATTTACCACCAAAATGAACACAGGGGAAAATATAAATGACAGACGAAATTCTAGTTATGATGAAGAAGGACGCAACACTCTGCTCAAATGAATAAAAAATTTCTTCTTTTTCTTCTTTTTCTTCGTGCGACTAGGATTACCCCTGTTTGTCTGCCTCTTATTCTGTTTCAGTCGTTGTTGACTGTACATTATGTTTCCACCATTTTAGCGGCCTTACAACGGGTCTTCTGGTATACGGCTTGTTGTTTTTACGGATGTTCGCTAATCTATCTGGTCCCATTCGGTTTACATGCTCGTTCCAGTTTTTTTCTTATTTTTCTTCTTCTTATGGTGCCCTATCCAATTAGTGGATGTTGGCGACAATTCTGACATACTCCTCTTGATCTTGTGTGGCTCTAAAAAGTGCATGGGCATCGAGGTTTGTCCAATCCCTTATGTTTTTGAGCCATGAGTATTTCTTTCTTCCGATGCCTTGTTTTCCTTCTATCTTTCCTTCCATAATAAGCTTTAAGAACTGGTACTTGAAATTTCGAAATATATGACCCAGATAAGCAGTTTTTCTTCTTTTTATTATTGGCAGCAATTCTCGTTATCTGTCCATTCAATTTAATACTTCGACATTTGTTTTGTGATCTGTGACAATAATTTCATTTCGATATTGTTGATTTGTTGTTTCGTCTTTCTTCTATCGGTCCTTGTCTCCGCTGCATCTGTTAGGATTTATCTTACTGTTGTCTTGTATACTTTCATTTTGCTTTACATGGTCAAATATTTGTTTCTCCATATGATTTCTCGGAAGCAACAACTTACTCTTGCCGCTTTTAATGCTTGCCTTGTAATCTCTGTTCCTGTTCACTATATATCTAGTTTTTTCTACTGATATTCTCATATTAAGTTTATTTGCTGTGATATTGAAGGTGTGGAGCTGCCTTTGTAGGTCATCTTCGTTATCAGCAATTAGTACTGCAACATCAGCATGTGGTATCCGCGTTATTTTCTTACTTCGTGAATTATTTTTTTCATCACCAATTTGTATTTCAGGGAATTCCTCCTTTTAGTTCTATACATTATGTTTCTCCTGTTCACATTATAACTCTTAATTTCATTAATTTTCCTTGTTATCTCATGGTCTATTTGTTCAGCTGTATTTAGCTTCACCATGTTAAAAGCACTTTTTAAATCTAAAAAGCACATGAATGCTGCTTTTTCATATTTAATAGACTTCTTCCATATTCAATAGGTTCTTCCAGAAGCCTTGTTGTTCATATGCCATGTTTGCTTTTTCTTCGATTTTATCTTTTATGACTGCCATTAACAACTTCAATGAACTATTCATCAGACTAATGCCTCTATAATTTTCAGGATATCTCGAGTCTCCCTTTTTAAGTATCAGTAGCAGGAGACTTTCCTTCCATTCCGCTGGTACTACCCAGGTATTTATTATATCGACGAATAATTTTAGGAGCCATTTGCGTAGTGTTGTTCCTCCATATTTAAGCAGTTCATTGTTTATCTTATCAGAACCAGGTGTTTTTCTGTTTTTTAATTTTTTTATTCGTTCTTGTAGCTCTTCTTCTGATATTAGTACTCTATCGTTAATGATTCTTTCTATGATCTCTTCTTCTCCCTCTCCATGTAATTTCGTAAAATGCTCAGTCCATTATTCCTTCGTAATGTTATCTATGCGTACAAATTCATTCATTTCTGTTTTTTTGTCTCCTTATCATTTTCCACCCTTTTTTCTGGGATCCATAGAAGTCGTATTCCATATCTTTGGTAAATTTCTATTTCTTGGTTTACTCTATTCCTGATTCTTACGTAGTCTTTTTGTGCCTCCGGTGTCTTCACTCCTTTGTTAGTTAGGAAATCTTGTTTCTTTTCATTTACTAGTGCTTTTAGAGTTTTGTAAAAAATTCCAGCCAAAGGAAAATGACTAAGGAAAAACTGTAGAGAAACAGAAAGATTAGAGAAATATATACGTTTTGATACGATTAATCTACAAGAGAAAAGTTTGAGCTGCAGCAGGTATCTACAGGCCTAAGAAAGCTTGTGGCCTAAAAGAATATTAAGAGAAGCCAATAAAAAGTATCGAAGAGAAAACGTGGACAACTGAAGGAGATACGTATAAAAACCTTTTAAGAAGAACGCTAGAGCTTATACGATGTCGTCTAGGTCCAGTTAAAAGTGATAAAGTAAGAAATACCATGATTGGGACTAAGGGCTGTAAGACGAAAGGTCCCAATATTATTAACTTTAATATTTATAAAAATAATACAGTTATACATAACACAGTTAAGATTGCTCAAAAATATTTTAATCAACATTTAATTTTATAAACACATCCCAGGACAAAGACATGTGACAACTATAGAATTATAATTCTTGTGAATCATCTACTAAAGATCTTTCACACAGTAGAATAAAAAATGTGATAAAAAGGCACAATTTTAAACAATCACAATTTTTTTTTTATTGAGTTAATGCCTTGATAACTATGATCATTGGCATGGTACAGTCAGGTACCTAGTGTAGTGTGTGTGTATGTGTAGAGTAATTGTCTTGATACTTAACAAAGTCGACGTCATTGTCTTTGCTAAGAGACGCTAATTGTATCCGAACGTCTGCGGTCCCTCCGGTGAGTACCGATCGCACATGGATAGAAATTATTTTCATTCATTAATTTTTAATAAACAAAAATTTCCCTACCCAGAATCACAAATTGAAAATGTCCACTGTGATACATATTTGGGTACCAATGTCCGAATACAAAACGATTAGCAAAAATTAGATCAGTAGTTGTCTATTCGAATGCAACATACCCGAACAATGGAATACTGCTAAAACAATATTAATACATAAAAAGGGAGAAACCGCAGACAAGCCAGACAAGACGTAGAATAAGCCGGATTTAGAAAAGGGTACAGCACCTGTGGCCGTCTACATACTTTAAAAATCCTAATAGAAAATACTAACGAATACAATCTCCCATTATGTCTGGCTTTTATAGATTATGAAAAAGATTTTGATAGCGTAGAACTGTGGGCAATAGAAGAAGCATTAGTCAACAACCGGATCGATTCCAGGTACAGAATATTAATACACAATATTTACGAAGAAGCTGAAGTTATAGTGACTTTGGGTAATGGAATCGAAACAAGACCAGTAAAAATCAACCGAGGCGTGAGACAAGGGGACACAATATCTCCAAAATTATTTACAGCCCAAGAAGATATCTTTAAGTCAATAGACTGTAACAAACGTCTTAAGGATAGCCGATGGAATGAATAAATCTAAAATTCGCGCCCATATGAAACCAAAAGACCACGAGGAAGACCGCAAATGCGCTGGAGCGATGATATTAAAAGAACTGCAGGACCAATGTGGAAACATCTTACAAACAAAGATGAATGGCGAGAATTAGTATTACCTAATTGCGGTTTACTATATAGTGCGGAAGATTGGGTTCTATCGGAGGCATCTATGAAGGAGCAGGAGGCTTTTGAGAAATGTTATAGGCGAAAACAGCGGATCTTACGAGTTAATCGAATGATGCATTCCAAAGCTCACCGTAGAATGGGAAAATAATCTAAAGATCTGATCACAATAAGAGCTCTTTGAACTTTGAGGAATAATAAGAGATGTGGTTGGTTATTATTTTCGTTGGTTATTAAAGGGAAAGTATTGGTTAAGAAAGGCTCAGGAAGACATATTTCCTGGCTCAATAACCTAAGAATTTTGTTCAATATGACGACCGCTCGCCCGTTTCGACCAGTTGTAAAAAAAATTGAAATTGCCGTGATCATCAACATCATCGACAAATAGGCACCACGAAAAGAAGAGTAACAGTAACTATCCCCTTCTTTTGTTAGTATTTTTCGTAGTGTACAAGTAGGATAGGTGTTAATAAACACACAAAATAAAATTATTTTGATAAATACACCCTCCCAAATGTGTATGTGTCATCGTTATTATTGTACGCCGCTGAGGACCACCCGTTACACCGCCAAAATGCACTAATAAAATTTTTGTTAGCCAACAAGTCCGACAAGAAAACGATGTTCTGTTGTTTTTTGGCTTTTTGGCGTACGAATCACGGCGTGAACAATAAACTGAGCTAATTTATTTTTTGAATATGTGCGTTCTTCTTCCTTTTTCATTTTTCTTTGTTTCTTATTTGTACCTCCTTGCGTTTCGCCAACCACCAACGAACTCATAAAAATCAGAACTCATTTGTAAATGATTATTTCAGATTGATCTACGGTTTAATGGCAGGCATAAGAGGTTTTAAAAAGGAGAGCACAGTTTATTGAGGGATTAAACGCTCACAGTAAAAGAAAACTATTCAAGTTTTGTATTAAATAGTAACAACAAAAATGTCGTGTACTGTTTCTGCTACTTCTAATACAACTGTTATTATAAGCAATATTTAGCCGTTTCTTTTAATCTGGAGTGTCCTAGACGTAGTCTGATTAGCACTATATGTGGCGATTGTTAGTTCTTGGGCAACTAGGTATTATGTTAAAATCTAAAATTGGAATAAATCAGAGGATTAGTCTAGCAGAACTTTCTAAATGCTTCTAAGAAGAAGTTTAAGCTAGGCAACAACGTTCAGTCACTACTTCTAAGAAGTTATTTATTGAGCTTTTAATTAAAGTAATAAGAGTATTCTGCTTATCGAATTGAGTAAGAGAAGATACACACTCGGGTGATTTCACTATTGAGTGGTCAAGGTTTGTTGGAAGAACGATTGGGAAACTAATGTCTAGTTGAGTGCTATCCTCACCCGCTGGTAATAAGATTTTGCTGTGCGGGGTTTATTACCGTAGAGATGTTGATACTTTTGTGTAAATGTATTTAGACATAGGGGATGGTTTTTATTTGCTGTGATGGATAGGGCATATAATGCAGATGAAACCAAATGACCCAGCTATAAGAACTCTCCTTGAAAGAGCCATTGGTCAGAGAAAAAGGATGGTTCCCCACCTTCGCTGTATAAACTTTCTATTGAAGGGGTGCGAAAAGCACCAAGGACAGTTCTAAGGGCAGTGTTGTGTATGTTGTCAAGTGGTTTTAACATTGTTTTGGTTGCGGATGAGTAGGCAATTAAACCGTAGTCGATGTTTAATCTAATGAGAGATCTATAAAGCATAATCAGCGTGGAGTAATCTGAACCTTAATCGCGATTTAAAATAGTTTTTAATATTGTCTTTTACTACAAGTTAGAGTAAAGATATGTTATTTTCAGGTTTTTGGTCAAACCACATACCTAGTCATTGTAATGAGGGAGTAAGCACAATTTTTTTATTGTAGAGGATCGGTTTAGTTGCTATGTTTTCTTGGAAAATATTATTCCCCTTGTTTTAAAGGACATATAAGTGATGTTTGTTCCTTTGATAAAGATTACTAGATCCTCAGCATACAAGCGAGCTTGTAGTGGTTTAGGTACATCTTTTATGTCATTAATGGCATTTCAAAATAATGTGGAGCTTAGTACAGATCCCAGAGGGGTATAATTCTCCTCCAAAAACAAGAATGTTAGAAAAGCTGTTATTTACTTTTGTTTAAAAAGTTCTTTGTTTTAGAAAGTTTTGGATGTAAGCTAAAGTATGATCTCTGATATTCCAACAGTGTAATTTTTCTAAAATATTATATGTCCAGCACGTATTGAATGCTCGTTTTAGGTCAAAAGCTACGGCAATAGCAATAGCTATAGCATTAATTGTAAACGCCTCATGAATTTCGTTCTCTAGGTCAAGGATATTGTTTATGGCAGAACGATTTTTTCGAAAGATATTTTGTTCCGTTATGAATTGATTTAATTTTTCCAAAACCCACAGTAGCCAACAGTTTTCTCGTAGCACAGATGAGGGAGATGGGTCTGTAAGACTCAGGATCGAAAAGAGATTTGTTGAGTTTTAAGACGATTGAAAGGATTTGGTCCAGAGTTTTGGAAACTGTCGATTTAGCCAAACACGGTAGGAGTAATTTGAGAAGATATTGTTTTGTAGGAGAAGAAAGGTATTTTAAAAATATGGTTTAGTTTTGTTCTGCAAGATTTTAAAGAATTTAAATTAAAAGAGATTTAGATTGCAAAATTATTATGTGAAATCTATTAATTCGATTTTAATGAAATTTGGTTGACTGTTTCATTATATCATAAGGATTGTTTAGGCGAAACATGAAAGTGAAAGTGAAGTGAAATATAAGAAAAGGCTTGTTTCTCCCTTTTTTGTATTTATTGGTATTTTGCAGCAAGGGTAATAAAGTAAAACATTTATAACAAGCCGTATCTTACAGGAAATTCAATTATGGCTATTTTATTTCATTACGACGTTCCAAAATGAATTGTTTAAAGGTTATAAGCAAGGAAAGTAAAAAAACGATGTTTTTCAAGTGGAAGGGAAAGTCAAGTCAATAATTATTACTAAAGTTACCACACAACTTTTTTTGAAAGCGTCAGAATGCTTCCTCTCACATCAAAATGAAGTTTATTTTTACATATGCAGCCTATCTAATAGTTCATCAAATAACATTGAGCTAAGATTAATCATCTTCTTCTTCTTAACGTGCCCTATTAAGTCCCCTTGACGTTGGCGATTAACATGGCGAAACTGTCTCTGTCTCGAGCTATTCTAAATAGTTTAATAGATTAATCATCACAAATGAAAAATTGCCAGAAAATGCAAGAACAACTACAACACAAAAGTTACAGATTGGTCAGTTTCATAAGCCACGCTCCAAAATTCTATTAAGAATCATTCCTAAACAACTATTTCTTCTTCGTTAATTATCATTTAATTTTAGAATGTTGTTAACAAATTACATGATCTTCATTTTGTTCGCTACCAAAGAGCAAAAATATCAGGGACTAGTCCAATAAATATTAGGGGGCTTAAAAATCTCACAGATCCGACAATTTTTAATATTTTTTAGGGGAGAGCAGAAAAAAATAGATTAATATGTAATATTGTCGTAGATTCTTTATCCGCTAAGACATTATTCTACTTCGCTCGAGTTTGCCTTTAATTTTGCCTACGATTATTACTTGCAGTAGTTTATATTTGGCATTTCTTATAACATTAGTATGATCTGACTCTTCTTCTTGAAATTCTCTCACTACGATCCATTTTGGCTTTCCAACATCTGATTTGAGGCCAAATTCGGCACTTTTGACTGTCTCCATACCTAGTGACATCTGCAGATTTTTAGACTGATGTAAGAACCAAAGTACACTACTTTTAAGATATATACATCTTGTGTATTTTTATCAATTCGACCAAAATTATTGGGTTTTAATACAAGTTAACAATTATTCGAGTAGCTGGTTCATCTAATTCTACCTTCTCGAGAAATTCACATTTCAGGTACCATGTTCGCTGTGAAGATTGGCTATCATGATAGCCTATTTTTACTTAAGAAACAACTGCATTGAAGAGTTGACCCGAACTACATCCAAACCATTTCTTCAATTTTTTTAGCCAGGATATATATACTCTTACGATACTTAGTTTGCCCATTATTTTTCCTTGCGTGATAAATCGTAGGAGTTTGTATCTTTCAGCACGTATTATGTGCCTTAGGTATTACAGCTTTCTGTATTTGACAGTCATTTCTATTTCTTTTCCTTGACCAATTATTGCCAGCACCTCCCCACTAGTACTCTCATGATAGTAGTCACTCATGATATTGTCAGAGTTCATGTAGACCTACATTTCAAAAGAGCTAATTCTGAGTATCAAATATAATACCCCTTTGACTTGAATACTTTTATAATTTTTACCGAATATACAATAAAAATTAGAAGCGACAATATACATCCTTGTCTTACTGGCATTAGAATTTTTATTTCGCAGGATATTTCTCTTTCGATTTTTACGTCATGCGAAACGTCTTGTTGGTTATATTACAAAAATAAAATTGCTCTTATATCTCACACCTTATCAAAAGCTTTTTTATAATCTACAAAAGCAAACATAAATGTTCTGATTAACATCCAGACATCTCTGTTCTTTTAGGGCAAATAAACTTTCTCTAGTACCGCCTCCATTTTCGAGAATTTCTACAAGCTGGTTCTTTTTTAAGTGTTAAATCTTTTAAACTGTTAAAAATACCGTTTTCAGTGAAGTTATGTCGTCAAAAATGTTATGATCATCATAAACATACGTTTTATTTTTTCGTTGATTTCTAAAATTTTTTCAACAGCATCAAACATCAGAAACTAGACAGGTCTTTAATAAATTAATAAAAAGAGATAAAAATGACGAGGTTGCTGTTGTCATAAGCTTCATTAGTGAAGTGAAGATACTGAGTAAAAACAATATTTTGAATTAGTCTAACATCTTTGAATTACTCAATTTTAAAATTGTTAACTAAATTTCCAATTTTTAGTACATCCCCTGTATGTAGAATATTAGGCGCAGCACATCTGGAACATCTTAGAAACCCACTTATATAAATGTCTGAATAGTTGGGGTGGTAATATGTCAAACGATTAGCAGCTTCCAGGGATGCTTTAAGTTCATGTCTTTATGAGTAGGTATGGTCAGTGACATAGCCAAACTTTTTTATTCAAAAAATCTTAGCAGGTTAATTTTAATTTTTCAATATCGTATATAAATATTTTACATACATTGAAGTTTGTATGTGAAGAAAAAGAGATAAGATTATATTATGTATAATCTATCTATTATATTATATCTATCTTCCATATTCCCACTTATTTTCTTGTTTTCTGAAGGCAGTTGTCTTATCTGATATATCTTAATTTTGCAGATAAAATTAATATACCTTTAAAAAAGTTTACATATCGTACAATATAGACGATTAAACTACGAGAAAAATATACTTTGGCATAGCTCCTTTTAATATACTTACAAAGAAAAACAATTTTTAATAAATCTTCGCAAACTTTGGTCTTCGCAGATACATAATATCACTTAAATGCCTGAAGAGCAATCAAGTCAAAAAACTGTTTTATTACTGTTTTAAATATCTAAAACAAAAGCTAAAAATGTGTAAAGAAGAAATGAAAATCATAGTTGAAAACCGCATGGGGAGGCAGTTTGGAAATAAATGGTTTGATTATAAGACTTTTATTATATGCAGATGATTTGGTTTTGATGGCAATAAATCCGAAGGTGCTACAGCAGATGATTAATGAACTGGAAAAATACTGCAGGATGTGGAATCTAAAAATAAATTTATATAAATCCAAAATTCTTGTATTCAGAAGAGGAGGTAGTATGATCAGGGAATCTTGGAAGCTGAATAATCGAGTATTAGAGGTAGTGAATAACTGTAATTATTTGGGAATGAAACTAACACCCGACAGTTGTCGTTTAAAGCTCATCCAAAACAGCGCTAGAGTTTAGCAAAAATAGCGATTCACGGCTTGGAGTAGGTTAGAGTTTAAGGCTGATATACCCTTTTTAGATAAAGTAACAGTATATGAGTCGGCGAATAAGATCAATTTTGACTTATGGGTCTTAGGTATAAGGTCTTTTTTAGTACGATGAGTTGAAAATAATCAGAAGATTTTATATAAAAAAAATGTTTTCTTGTCCAAGCTATTGTCCTAACTTTATGTTAGATTTGAAGACAGGTATTGCTAGAGTCAGCCTAAGTACAATGAATTTACATCAAAAATGTTAAAAAAATACTAGAATATTCGCGTGATAGGTTGCCAAAATTTCTTTTGAAAGAAATGATAAGAGCAAGGTGTGGCTGGTGGAAAGATTGGATGAGCATGGAAGAACAATTTGGTATTGAGGTAAGGTGTGAATGGGAATGGAGAGAAGGCTGGCCTAGTATAATTGAGTATATTATATAAAAAAAGGAGGAGATACAGCGTCAGGCTGAGAATAGGGCACTCGAATCAAATTTTTGTGGACACTACAAAGAACTGCGGGAAGAAGTAGTACACTTTCATTATCTACTGGAAATGGAAAATTTTGGGAACATTCGGTGGCTCTTCAAATTAAGATGTAGAGTTCTATATTTGACTGATCGACCTGGAAGAAATGATGAAAGAAGGTTTTGCTCAATGTGTAAAACGAAGAAAAGTAAAGATGTGATAGATTTTTTGGGAAAATGTTCATTGTTGAGACATATTAGGTTGAAGTGGTTGAATAGAAGTGTAAGTAGTTATTATGATGAGACAGGGAAAGGCTGAGTTAGCAGGTTATTCATATATATCTTTTTATCTGTCTTGTCTATCTTGACTATCTTGTTTCTCACTATCTTGTTATTATTATTGTTTTAGCCATACGGCTCACAGACTCTCTATGGGGAAAATTCACTCATCCCAGATACCTACGGTATCAAAAGCAATCCTTTTGAGCTCTGGTGGGACTTCATTTAGACCCATCTTTTTTATGTTTTCTAGAAGGTTCTTCGGAATGACTCCAGTGGTAGAAAGAATAATAGGTATCGTCTGGGAATTTTCCATTCTCCATTGTCTCCTTATTTGTATTTCCATATCTCTGTACTTGGCGATCTTTTCGTTATACTTAACACGCAGATTATTGTTGTTAGGTATCGCCACATCGATAAGAGTTGTTTGTCTTGTTAGTTTATTAACTAGCACGAGATCTGATCTATTATGTGCTAGTTTGGTCTGTGAGCACAGTGCGATCTCAGTATAGCTTGTAGTTGTCATTCTCAAGCATACTCTCAGCAACGTATTGATAATATGGGAGATGGTTTGGTTGTTATTGGTGGTTGTTATTATTGTTATTATTATTATTATAACAGCTTTCACTCCCTCTTAGGGACACATTCAATCAGTTTAAATGTAATCTATTCCTTACTGTTATACATTGGTATTACTGTTTAGTCTAGTGCGAAGTGTTACTCAGTCGGATATACACATTGAGTTTATTATTAACAGTTATATGAATATTTACTTAATTTATTTTTTATTGATTTTAATGAACTTGGAGAACAAATGTCACTTATAAAAAAAAATTGTATTGTATTTTTTTTAATGAGAAACAAAAAGACTTTATTGATTGATTAGTTGAAAACCCAACGGAAGAGCTGTCAATCTTATTGGCCAGCAAACTAGAAGGTGGTATACAAGTTGACATACTTTAAACAACTAAAAAACAAATTCTTAGACCAAAAAGTAAGATAACCTGCAAATACCCAATGTTGTTTAGGATAATATTTTGTCAATGTCAATTTTGTTCAATATCTTCCCCTTAAAATCACTAGGTTTTCTTTTTTGTATCAAACACCATGATTAAGAAAAGAAATCAAGACACAATGTGAATAAAAGAATAACTCCTTTTTATAATACAGAACACAACAAACACAGTAGGCATACAACCACTATAAACAAATCCTTTAAACGAAATGAAACGAATACTTTCATCATCATCAGTGGCATTACAGCTCGTTATGAGCCAAAGCCTTCTTCAGAACAATCTTCCATTCGCCCCTTTCTCTGGCAACTCTTCTCCATGCTTTAACTCCGATGAATTTTACAACATCCTCTATAGTATCTTGATACCTAAGTTTTGGTCTTCCTGTGGCTGGTCTTCCCACTGGTCCTCTTCGGTCAAAAAATTTTCTGATTGTTGCATCTCCATCTCGCCTAATTACATGTCCTATCCATCTAAGGCGTGCTAATTTAATACATTTTACGTGAGGTTCCCAAAAACTTCTGTATAAAAATTGTAACGCCTACGCCACAAACCCTGTTCTTGTACTTCTTCATATATTTTCCTTAGAATTGTTCTTTCGAAACGTTTAAGTAATTCTTGGTCGTTCTGTGTAAGTGACCACGTTTCTGACTCGTTTGTTAACACTGGTCTTATTAGTATTTTATATATGGCGATTTTAATTTTACTGGGTAGTTTTGGGACCATTTGTTTCCTCAAACCATAATAGCACTTATTGGCAACCACTATTCTTCTTTTAATTGATTCGCTGATATTGTTGTCATTGGTCAGCAGCGAGCTCAGATAGACGAAGGTGTCCACACCTTCCAGTTCCAGATCATCAATTAATAGTCAAAGTATCTGGTTGCTGATCTAGTACAATACATATACTTGGTTTTCTGTGCGTTTATTTTTAATCCCATTCTCGGTGCAGACGCCCTTAATGATCGAAATGCTTCGATCAGAGATTCTGTGGACCTAGAAATTATGTCTATGTCATCTGCATATCCGACCACTTGTACCGATTTATTTATAGAAACGAATACTTTAGTTACAAAATGATTTCTTCTTTTACTTTTGATTTAAATAATTAGACTTTCCATTCACGTTCTCCTGCTTTGTAAAAAATATCTTTATATCTATTGTTTTATTTATATTTATATTCTTGCCTCTCTTTTAGATACGCCATTGGTGAAGTGTTTACTTTTTGATCTCTGTCAAGTCTTTTATCAACGGATGAGGTCGTTAATACTCAAACTTAAAAAAATCTGGGAAACTCTTAAATGGTGCTTTTGGTGTCATCCATCATTTTTTAATATTCATTTAAAAGTATTAAAACAAGCAGAGAATTGGAGAAATGAAAATCATATTTTGAAGATTTAATTAAAAAGTTTTTAAAGTAGTGCATGTTTTAAAGTGAAGTAAATTTGACGTCTTTCCAAAAGTTAGATATTTTTTATTCTTAGAATTTAAGGCTTTTTTTTATTTACTAATAATAGTCGCTTCAACCACCTGGGTCATTAGCGACATTAGTTTACATTAGTTACTACATTATATTAAATTATATAAAGATGTTTCTTTTAGAAATCTAATTAAGTTTTTAGTATTTAAATGTTCACCTAATACTGTTTTTATGTCACTGGAAATATTGTTATTTTGTCTGTTAACTGTATATTTTCCACATTCTGTTAGGAGATGTTTAACAGTAATATTGACTTGACAGTAATCACACATTGGAATGTCTTCTTTACTTATTAGGTGCTTATGAGTAATATTGGTATGACCTAATCGAAGTCGAGAAATTTTGACTTGGTCAGCTCTTTGTAAGTTTAGTAGGCGCCACGGTTTCACTGTCTATTTAATTTCTTTTAATTTAGATTCCGATAAGTTCCACTTATTTTGCCACGCACTAATCACTTTTTCTTTCACGAACTGTTTTATATCACTGCAGATAGTCTTTGACACTATTATAGCTTGATCATTTTTGGTAGCCTCTTGCTTGGAGGTCTCCGTTTTCATTACCTGGTATTCCCGTGTGAGATGGAACCCACATAAATTTGACTTTTGAACCAGATTCTTGTAAGGCAGCAAGTTCTTTCTTGACAAGTAAGGCTATAGGGTTCTTAGTATATAGTTGACCGATTGTTGTTAAGGAGTTTAGAGAATCTGTGATAATGACGGAAGAAGAATGGTTTGTACTTTTAATATGAATGAGGGCTTGTAATATTGCATATAATTCTGCTGTGTATATGGAAGTGGCTGGCATTAATTTAAATTGGGAAGAGGAATATGGAGTGACAAATGCTGCTCCTACGTCATTTGCAGATTTGGAGGCATCTGTATAAATGCAAAAGCTTTTCCCGTAAGTCTTGAGTTCCTTTAAACATGACTGTCGGATTACAGTGGGTGATGTATCTGATTTGTTATATTGGAGTAGCGTCGTATTGATTTCGGGAATCATGATTAACCAGGGAGGTGGAGTTTTTACATTTGAAGGAAAGAGGTCAGAAATTTGGAGTTGTAGATCTTTTAAATTTCTTCGAACTCTTTCGTAGAATGGTGGATCGAACCTACTTTTGTTATAAGCTTGTAGGGAACGGTCCGTAAATGCATTTTGAAATACTGGGTGGAATTTGTTGCTGGCGACTGATGCTGTATACGAAAGGCATAAATAATTTCTTCGTAGATTAAGAGGTGGCTCTCCTGTGAGGCATTGAAGCATTTAAGGCTTTAGTTGTTGCCTTATCTTGATTTCAACATTGTTTATAACTGTAATGATCGGGGATTAAAAAGTTAATGAAAAAAATTGCTGTGCAATTGGGGTACATAAAATACATAACATTGATGCGCATAATAACAGTGGACTGAGTATTCGTCGACTAATTAATCGACAGTCGACGGGACAGCGAGTATAACTGCGGAACGGGACGCGGGACAGGACATATGAAAAAATGCGGGACAAGAGCCTGTCCCGCATGATTCCCGACAAATCTTAGTCTAGATTTTCCTCGTAAAAAATTTAATATTTTCTTCAAATAAAAATCGCAAATTTTAAAACAAATTGTTTTTAAAAACAATTAAACAAAATATTAATAGAGATTCTCTAGTACTTAGCAAGGCTGATAAGGAAAATTGTTTTGTAATCCTAGAACAAATTCAATAGACAGAGAAAATAGAATCTTTCCTTTCAGATAACAGTTTTGTAATTTTGAAAAAAATTCACTTAACACCTTTATTCTTCTTCTTCTTATAGTGCCGTGCACCTATAGTGCGTTGGCGAATTATCTTAAAGCCAGACGTCTGAATTTTGCGACATGCAATAGTGCAAATCTCTTTATCCCGATATTTTCAGACGCCCTTAAAAAATCAAGTGAACAGAAATGTTTAACCCTTTATAGGTCTGTGGTCGATATTTCGACCACTGCTCTTATTAATACTTATGAGCTAGTAATTGACATGAAAAGTTACCGAAGTGCAAATTCAGTGTTTGTAAATGAATTGTAACCAAAATGAACACCACAGAACAAAATACGGCAACGTGGCAGCAATGTGGTCGATTCGCCAACCACAACCCATCATACTCTGTAAGTTACCGTTGAACGTGATCACAGGTTTTTGCCGTTTGTAAAAGTTAGAAAAATAATTTACAAAAGATTTATACATCAAACTCAAGGTAACACATCACAGTATTATGGTCTTTTATTATCTATTCAGATTTTATTGGCGCTAAGATG
This sequence comes from Diabrotica balteata, assembly GCA_918026665.1. NCBI lineage: Eukaryota > Metazoa > Arthropoda > Insecta > Coleoptera > Chrysomelidae > Diabrotica > Diabrotica balteata. The sequence goes on from OU898278.1 coordinate 169,390,492, forward strand.
ATATATCTTGATTTACTAAACATAACCTCAAAGTAGCACATGCTGATTTTACAATTGTTCTATTGAAATGTATTTTCACTCTTGTTTATTTTAAATCTATACAATTATATTCTTTTTTTACGTAAATCTGACTTACTTGAATAATATTTCCAAGAATTAAATTGCTGTGCGGTAGATCAAGTAATTAAATTTTTCAAGTATTTGTATACAACAATGTACGTATCTTTTGCAGTAAAATGGAACACCGCAATATACTTGAAAATCATGTCATAATCCAGAGTCAAAATATGACTCAGGATTATTTATTTGATTACATAGATGGTATTCCATATCAACAAGCCATAAATTCAGATTTTGAGGGTGATTCTGATGCAGAAGATAATCTTCCTATTTCCAGCCAAACGTCGGTTGCATCCAACGCGACTATTACTTCATTGTCTAATGATGACAAGGTTGAATTTCTTGATGTTGATTCAGATGACTCAATGGATGATATAGCTTTCCACCCTCAGGTAAGAACAAATCGCATTTTTGACGACGTCGATACTTCCTCAGGCGAAGACGAAATAGAAGAGAACCAAGAGAACACAGTAAAGTGCGATGATACATATAAATGGAGAAAGAACGCTTCTGATGCATAAAAATATTCGAATGCGCCGTTTACCAGACCATTTGGCCCAGCAAAACCGGTCAATATAAATTCACCATTCGACGTGTTTTCTTTGTTCATGAGCAAAGATATTATAGCTAATATAATTACACAGTCAAATCTCTATGCTCAACAACAAAATCATAATAATCTCGACCTAACTGAGGAAGAACTGAAAGCATTTCTATGGGTTCTTATAATTATGGGGTTTCATAAACTACCTAGTTTGAGACATTATTGGTCAACTGATATTAACATGCACGTGCCAAGAGTTTCGCAAATTTTTACGCAAAAATGATTCTTAAAAATTCTTCGTTTTCTCCATCTAAACAATAACGAAAACATGGAAAGAAATCAAAATAACCCCAATTTTGACAAACTGTTCAAAGTAAGGCCTTTGATAACAGAACTGCAGCAACGCTTTCAAGAGAACTTTTATGCAAGTAGAAATGTTGCGGTAGATAAAAGTATGGTTGCTTTCAAGGGGCGAAGTTCTCTCAAACAATATATGCCGAAAAAGCCCATAAAAAGAGGCTTTAAAGTTTGGGTCGTTGCATGCTCCGAAACTGGATACGTGCACAAATTTAGCATATATGAAGACAAATCTCAATCACAACATGCTGAATATGGTTTAGGCGCTAAAACGGTATTAGACATTACCGAGTCTCTTAGAGGCGCAAACTACTGCATTTATTTCCATAATTTTTTCTCGAGTTTTCCTCTTCTTAAGAAAATGTTAACCTATGATTTGTTCTGCTGTGGAACTTTTAGAATAAATCGTAAAGGCTTTCCAACACAAATGAGAAAGGACAAAACAATGAAAATGGGAGAACACGATTATTTCATGTCCAATGATATGTCTGTTGTTAAATGGAAAGATCGGGGGCGCAAATGCATTTTAGTGGGCAGTACTATGCATAATCTACTTGAGATTACTTCAGTTTGGCGAAGAAAACCGAATGGTGAACAAGAAAGTGTTAAGTGTCCAAAAGCCATAAGTGATTACAATCGCTATATGGGTGGAGTCGATCTATTCGATCAACTTCGTGCTTCTTATCCAATTTCATGGAAATCCCGAAGATGGTATATGAAGATTATTTACTATTTGATTGATACAGCAGTGGTAAATTCATATATAACTTATAAGAGTACAATGAAAATGAGGTCCATTAAATCGAAACCAATGAGTCACCTGTATTTTAGAAGTGTATTGGCCAACGAGCTCATAGGTGATTTCTATAACAGAAAGAGACCAGGACCTAAGGTAACAATAGGAAGAAATAAACTGTAGAAAATGGGAGCAACCACTAATTCTGTTAGCGTTGAAAGCACGGTGAGACTAAGCGATGTTGGCAATCACATGCCAGAAAAAGGAACATCAAGACGTTGTGCACTCTGTTCAACGAGAACAAAGCCAAAGAAATAACATAAATTCTTTTCATTCTACAGTGAAAGAAGTAAAAAATAATTTTTTTACTTACGCTTGGATTTCACCACTGATTTCGCTGAGTTATATTTAGCTCATTTATTGATTTATTTTATTTTATTGATTTATTTCTTAATCAGGAGTCCTGCTCAAAAGCACAATTAATTATCTGCAAACGACTAAAAAAAAAAAACGAAAGCTTTACCAATTACAACATTTGTATAAGCAGAATTAGCGATGTTCTTGCTACCAGATCTCATTCGTTGTAAAACATTCTTGCTCTTCTTTCTCTGACGCTGCATACTATATGGTCAAAGTAGGACAACCTATTAATTATTTTATTCACAAGTTCAACAACTAAACTGTTTGGCGTATGGTGTTAATAAAATTGCGGAAGAAATTAGAAAATATTTTTCTCTTATTAATGAACTTATATCTAATATAAAAAAGTTTTTCCTCGAAGCACCTTTATTACAAAATAAAACATCCTAATGCTTCTCTTTCCCCTCAATCAGTGTCATAATAAGATTGGGGCCTGGTTGGAACATGTCAATAAATATCAATAGGACCTATCTGATTCAACGCTACTAACAATCTTCCTTTTACTTTTTGTTTTAAGTTTACCTACTTTTTATCGTATAAAATTTCCGATAATAATATATGAAAATAAAAACAAACGGTTTCGAAGAAACAACTTGTTTGAGTGTAGGTATTTTTGTACGGCACTCAGAAGAAAGACGATCGGTGGATATAGATATGGTGAATTGTCCCCGAAAATAAGTTGAACGTGTTCCGGTGAAATAACCTCATTTTTAAAAGTTCCTGCGACTTTTGAACATCATTAAATTAATTGATAGTTGTATTTATAGCACAGACTAAATAATGCTACCAACAGACCAGATGTTTTAAAGCAATTTCAGCGGACCATTTTTGTTTACACTCCGATTCAAAACAATATATATTTTTTGCTCGGGGACAAGATTCATTTTTTTTTTCATTTTTGTTTTGTGTTTTTATGCACTCTTGAGGCTTGGATCTTGAGTTGACGAAGCCAAATTTTTGAAATGCTGGAAAGTGCTAAGGTTTTCAAAATAATCAACTGGTCTGAACGTACACTGCGAAAAAATCGTCAGTTTTCACCTGTGGCCAATTGAGTTAGAACTATTTAAACTAATTAAGGGTTTAGAACAAGTTACAAAAGATTTAGTATTAAAAACGACTACTCTCGTAGCTGAAAGGGACGGCTTTAGGTGCTCTTCGAAGCACAGTATCAAATCAGTCGAAACCAATTTCCTCAGCTTGGTAATAAGCCGGTACCTAGCCTCTGAGCTACAGCTGAGACAATCAGATAGGCTGCTTTTGTATACTCTAACGGGACATTTCTCCACCAGGTATTTAAGAATTTGTTTTCCGACATCGTAATCGCAGTTTTGGGAAGGTATTTTTCCCACCTGAAATTGCTCATTCTGGCCAGGCCAATCTGGTAAGTATTTATTTACATATCAAGGTTTAGTAACATATCTGAAGCATTATCATCATCAGTGCCCAGTAAATTCTTGAAATATTCCATTCACATCTTTCAGTTTGTACAATTTTTCACATGGTAAAAACAATATTATATTTTTCGCTGTATCAAATCCTAAATTATCAACCTCAATTACAAATTATTCCCTAAGCCAACCATAGTAATAGATCCTACTCCTGACTCTAACCTCATCCTGGATAAACACAGAAATTTATTGGACAATGAAAAGTACAATCGCTCTCTGTGATTTTGGTGCCCCTTTAGCGAGTAGACGTATTTTTTCATCTCTATTGACTATTGGCTTCTGTAGATAACAGACGCTTTTTTCGCTCCTCTCTCTAATTTTGGTTCCCATACAAACATGTTTTTTTCGCCTCTCTTAGTGAATGACTACTCAAAAAAAACCGTAACGTGTATACAGTGAAAAAATACCGGGAATCCGTTATAGATAAACACCGCGTGCAAACCCTGCTTATTTGAGATACCTGGAAAATGAAAAATCAATTAAGAAAACTGTTTAACCTATGTTTGCAGCAAAGAGAGGTGCCCAAAAAATGGAACAATGCTATAACTATCCTTTTACATAAAAAAGGAGATAGAACGGACCTAGAGCATTATAGACCTATTTACTAATAAAAAGCTCTTCACTAGGTTAGTGAACATCAAGATTGGAGAAAAAAATAGATTTCTACCAACAAAATAGAAGGATTCCGATCAAATTATGGTACCAATGATCACCTTCATACAGTAAAGACGCTCATTGAAAAAATGTAGAATACAACAAACCTCGTCACTTTCATAGATTTTCATAAACCGAATAAAAAATGTAGAATACAACAAACCTCGTCACTTTCATAGATTTTCATAAACCGAATATGTCAAATAATTCGCATAGCTTCAGTACATCGCGGTTTATAACAGAGAAAGAAGTTCATATTAATAATTATTTTTGAAGATTTTTTATAAGACATTCATTTACTAGAATACTTAATGTTTCCTACTCACGTGCAATTATAGTATCCTAATAAAAATAACACAGATGGTGTTTTTATTCTATACCTAACTTTATTTTTATTCGTTATGTCTCCTTCCCGTTTCATGTACTTATGCTATTTGATTATAATAAAATTGTTTTATCAATCTAGGTCTTTTGTATCTTGTTTTTTAAGTATCTCAAAAGTTGATTATATTACCATATCAAAAGCTTTTTTGAAGTAGACGAAATATACATAAATTTTGTTATTGACATCAAAGCAGCGCTTAATTAGTCAGTTGAGACTCAATAATGCTGCACGGGTAATAAATTCATTTAGAAAACGAAATTGTGTATAAGATAGGTCATGCTCCAGTATTCCATATATGCGTTTATGAATGATCTCTAGAAAATACTGATCTGCCTTTCATATGCAGAATTAAATGCCTTATTAGATATTTATCCATGCATATTTCATCCAAACAGTCGATGAAATAACAACGGAAGAATTACAAATACACTTGAAAATAGGAAAAATAAAAAAGGTATATCCAAATACAGACTTTTTAATTTTCATATTAATTTTAATTATTAAAATAAAAGCTTGGAAATAACTTGGGTTTAGTTGAGTGTCAAATACGTGAACTATTATAAAACATATTGATAAACAATACGCGGATTTTCAAAAGAAAAAAGCATGTAAGCGGTCTTTTATAAACAACTTAAATTATATATTTAAGCGACTTATTATACAGGGTGAGTCATAACTATTGGTACATAGACTAAGGACAGGTTATTTGGACAAAAATATGGCTATTGGGCCAAATATGCCTTAATACAATGTTACTGAGAAAAAAGATACAGGGTGTTAAAGTTAATTTTTGTTTTTCGTTTTTTGCTAATAGTTTCCCTGTATATTTATAAATTGCTATCAAAATTGGCACAGAGGCATAATCTTAGACAAGAAATAGTATTTTATTTACAATTTTACGTTTTGTCATAGAGGGCGCCACGTGGATCATTCCTAATGATCAAATTGAGTCTAATCTTTTTCTGATGAAACTTTTATTAGAAAATATGACGTAAACATCATTTTTACGTAAAATTGTTACTCTTGTTTAAACATGATAATTTCAACCGTTTTCGATAAAAACGCAGTCGAACTGCTTAGAGTCTTAAAAAAGGATTTCAAATATTATTTCATTTATGAAAAGTATGCTTTGGACTGTCAGATAATTGTTGTTGGTAAATGTCATTTGTTCAGAGTAAATTATTTTTGATGTGTAATGTTGCATTTTTTAATCATTACTTTTTTTGATTAAAATGCCTCGTCACAATCATTTTACTAATGAAGAAATGCGAGATATAATTTGCGTATACGCACAAGAAAATTTTTGCGGTCGCTCGGCAGCCAGAAAGTATGGAATGTTATACGCAAACAGAAGGCAACCAAATCACAAAACTTTTGCAAGATTATATCGTAGTTTAGGTGAAACTGGGTCATTTCACACTAAAAATCGACCGAAACAAATCACACCTAATCAAGAAGATGAACTTTTGGTTCGAGTAGATGAAAATCCTGAAATAAGTTCACGACATGTATCAGCAGCAACAGGAGTAAGTCAGTCGACTATTGTTAGAATTCTAAAAAAAGAGAACCTCCATCCTTATCACTTCACTCCTGTTCAAAATTTACTTCCAACAGATCTTCCACGACGGTTACAGTTTTGCCAACGTATTCTGAATAAACATCGCAATGACAGACACTTAATTTAGAATATTATGTTCACCGACGAAGCGACTTTTACCAGACGAGGGGTTTTTAATTGGCGAAATAGTCATTATTGGGAAGAAGAAAAAACGCATACTATTAAAGCTAGACATTTTAGCATGAGCTAAAATTGAATATTTGGTGTGGCATTATAGGCGACCAACTACTAAGGTCTTATGTTCTTCCTCCGACTTTAAATGGAGATTCTTAATTATAGTTTGGTATTTGATAGTGGAATTGTAAATAAAATACTATTTCTTGTCTAAGATTATGCCTCTGTGTCAATTTTGATAGCAATTTATAAATATACAGGGAAACTATTAGCAAAAAAACGAAAAACAAAAATTAACTTTAACACCCTGTATCTTTTTTCTCAGCAACATTTTATTAAGGCATATTTGGCCCAATAGCCATATTTTGGACCAAATAAACTGTCCTTAGTCTATGTCCCAATAGTTATGACTCACCCTTAGATAGATAGAAGGAATTATTAGTTATGTGTGACATAGGTAAAGGGTAGATAGACATCGACTTTTGTTTACGATGTTTAATTTGACCTGGGTTTAAAGATATTTGTTAAGTTATCAAATAATTAACGCGAAAGTACCATCTATATTTTTTTGAAAGTACAACATGGAGAATCAATCAGTTGTTTTAGCCGTAACAGGAACCCAATACCACACAAGGATAGATACAGAAGAGATTAATGCAAAATTAATTAAATATGCTGGCACTTTCACAAGCTTTTTCTGCCACTGACAACTCCACCCTTTTAGTAGTGCTGACAGGGATAAGAAATTATAGACCCATCGGAAACAGCGCAGGTCAGCTGTTCATTCAAAAAGGGCTACAGATGCGATTGCAAAAACTATAGGGCCAATAATTTACTAAATACTACATATCCAAGTAGTGTAAACAGTAGTGAAAGACAGTTTGGCTTTCGTAACGGCCTAATTAAAAGTGGAAGCTCTGTATAGTTTCACAACTCTTGCCAAAACTCTTGACAAAAATGTCGAGACCAACAAAAACATCTTTTCGTTGCGTTTATAGACTATGAGAAAGCTTTCGACAAAATTAAACAAAACATTCTCATGGAATGTCTAAAAAGAAAAGGACTCGATAAAAATAATTTTAATAACTATACTAAATAATTTAAAATTTAGATTGGCCTGTTAATTAAAAAGTTGCTCACCCCTGGTTAAGATGTTTAAAGCATGATCAAATTTGAAATAGTCATTATGTGATTCAATAATTTCTGAGAGATGTTTTAGAGAAAGGCTAAAGAAGACCTGTAGAGACGTTTAAGCAGGATATGTCTACGCAGAGGATTATATTGGTATGGCGAAATATAGAGAAATGGAATAAACCACTAGGCAAATAGGAATCAAAACATAGAGAATGTTGATGATTGGTCAAGTTAAAATAATTTTTTCTCAAAACTTTCAAGAAGTACCTTATTTGAAGATAGCTTATTTATCTACAAACTGCATTTCGCGTAGGCCTAAACAATAACAAACTGTGCTGAATATAATGGGGAATCCCTTCAATCAACATTGACTGTAACAATATCCTATCTTTGACTCTCCGTTGACGTAATGTATAAGGCCGGCCTGTAATCCGCTACGATTACGAAGATAAAATCTAGAAAAGCGTAATGTACATTGTATAATATCTTGTCGCTAAAACTAATAAACAGAGTTCCACATGATCCTAACATGTGTGTTTATTTGTAAATTAAAAAATTGTTTAACTTAAAATAAATTATTTGTCGGATCGGGAAACGCAACTGCACATGAAATTATTCAAAGGTTACACTATATACGCGCAATTTTATTATTATGATATTATATTAATAGTCAGTGATTAAGAAACAGTGACGGGTTATCATTAAATCCTAAAGGGGTATTATATTGGCCTTGTGAATTGATTCGCGAAATAAAAAAGTCAAGTAAAGTAAATTAGGCTTAGGAGCAATTTGAGGACAAACTTCTATATCGTCGGCTTAAGATGCAAATGGCCTAACTCCACTTTTAGCTCAAATTAACATTTTAGGTTGGTTGGGTTCATAAAAATTAACCGCGTCGACTTAAATACGCCTAACAACCGAAATGTCAAAAATGCCGCGACAAAATACCAGTCGAAACTCGCCTATCTCCGGCTTGATTTTCAACAATACGCAGTTGGCCTAACTCCCAGTGTGTAATGGTAATAACAGGTGAAACGTTATTTTTTCTCTCTCTAAAATAACACTCCAATGCAAACCCCTTCACGGACACGCAGAAAGAGACCTCATGTAGATCAAAAGGAATGGAAGAAAAATAAAAATAAGATTTTGAGACAAGAAGGAAAGGAATATTTTGGAAAACAAAAGCAAGAAGAAAAATGGAATTATGATATTAAAAAAAAAAGCAAAAGCTATAGGACCGAGATGCAAATGCAGTGGTAAATCAGTAATGAATAATGGGAAATCAGTAATGAAGTGCAATGAGATAACAGAAGATCAAAGAACAGAAATTTTTACAAAATTTTGGAATTTTTTGTGGAACGAAAAACAATTGTTTCTAAGGACGCTGGTTGAAAAGAAAAGTACTTCAAGAGCTAGGGATCGAAAAAAAGAGAACGAGTCAAGAAGAGAATTTTCCTATATATATTTTCTTCAAACAACATCCAAGATAAGAGTGTGCAAAACAATGTTTTGCAATACTCTTTCAGTTGCACCAAGAACTGTTGCACATTGGTTGATTGAAAAAAATAAATCACAACACACTGCAAATGATTTGGTGGATGATGACCTTAATGATACGCGTGATAATAATTCCTCCCAAATAGTTATTCCTAGAAAAGCGAAAATCGACAAACAAAAAGAAAATTTGTGCAATTTCTTTACAGTTCTTCCAAAACTAGAGTCACATTATTGTCGAAAGAGCACAAAGAAATTATACCTTGAAAGATCTTGGCAAACAAAAATGGAATTATACCGGTTTTATAAGAATGACTGGTGTACAAAAAACGATTCACAACCGCTATCTATTGCAGCATTTAATAACATTTTATATGCCTTTTATAAAGGATTTTAAACAAATTTTTTTTTTCATTTAATAACAGTTTCGACGATTTTAATTTAGCACTTTTTTCACCTAAAAAGGACGAATGTGATACGTGTGTGGGTTACAAGACTGGTAATATTGACGAAGCTACCTATCAAGAACATCAGAAGAAAAAGGAGGAGGCACGAAAGGAAAAAGAGGTTGACAAAACAAAAGAAGATGTGAAAGTTTTTTCAATGGATTTGCAATCAGTTCTACTGAGTCCAAAATCTAATGTCAGCGCTCTATATTATAAAACAAATCCTTGGATGGATATTGTTTCCTCTGGCATGAGGGTCATGCTGGACTAACTGCCAACACATTTGCTACCATCATTTACAAGTTTTTAGAGACTAATATTATACCCCAAAAAAACTCTACTAGTAAAGTCATTTTGTACAGTGATGGTTGCACTGGACAAAACAGAAATGCAATTCTTGCCAATGCACTTTTCAACTTTGCACAAAAGCATGGGATTACAATTGAGCAAAAATTTTTAGAAAAAGGGCATACGCAAATGGAGTGCGATTCAATGCACTCCACAATCGAGCGAAAACTAAAAAACCGAGTCATAAATGTCCAAGCAGACTATGTCAATATTTGTCAAACTGCTCGTATAAATCCGAAACCCTACGTGGTGGAGTACTTGGATCATACATATTTCAAAAACTTTCAAGAACTTCAATACATTAGTTCCATCCGTCCTGGTAGATCGTCAGGTGATCCTACTGTAACAAACATTAGAGCACTTCAGTATAATGAACACGGAATTCTCTTTAAAATCAGGCATACAGAAGAATGGATGCCTTTGCTTTACAGAATCACGAAAAAAGAACCAATCCCTGTCCTTGTGATTTGAATTCGACTCTTAAGGAGTGTACGGGGTGCTCACTGTTTGGAGTTGTGATGTGCGGGTTTGTGAAGTTATTGGTTGTGTGTTGTTGGGTGGTTTTTTTGGTGTTTATGTGTTGATGATTTTAAGCTTGGTGGAGGTAAAGTGTGTATAAGAATAAGTGATGAAGTGCATATATGGATGATGTATGTGGGGAAATGATATGTGTATATAGAATAGTGCATGTGTGTTTATGTGCGGAGTTGAGTAAAGGTTTGATTTATAGAGTTATTATAGCAGGAGGTAGATATGGTTTACCCATACATTATGTTAGACGCTTGGAAGATATTAAAAAGGATCATGGACGTGAAAGAAATTAAGGATTTCATGTTCGAGGAAAGGTCGTATCAAGGGATTTGTTTTGGAGTGTGTACAGGTTGGGTTTGTTTTGTATTTTTGGGTTGAATTTTGCGTTGTGGACATTTTTGTGAGAATGCAGGGTGGCCTCCATTACAGCTGGGACATCTTGAATCAGATATCTTGGGGCATACATTCCTATGTTGTTTTCCACAGAATAGAAAAGTTATTTTTCTGTACATTAGTTGCTGAGGTGTTCGCTTTTGCAACATATCGAACAGTACTTCAGTCGAACCGGAACGGAATTGGTCGATTTTGGAACCTCACAATTCAGCCGTTCTCCTGCGATCTTGATACCGTTCGAAAGTGCATCGGCAAATTTATTTTCTGAGTTCGTGAAAACTCTGATATAGGAGGTGGGTTGGTTTGTGGAACGGGCAATGATGGAACAATTTAGTGAATGGAAATTTATTTTCGGATAAGTTATTCTCGATGATTTTTTGGTATAATTTTTTGTCGATGCCAGCAATGACTAGATGAAAGATTTGTGGATCGTTTGGAACAGGTTGCGGATTAGGGGTGTTTTTGGATTTGAATCCTGAGTTTATAGAGAAAGTGTTATCTCTAGTGATTTGTCGTGAGATTTTTTAGGTTTAGATGTTCAATAGTTCGTACAGAAGCTGCTTTTTGGGTTGGGATTTAGGTCTTCTAATACATTTATATATAGAGCTGTGGAAAAAAATACATGCCCAACTAGATATATATATATATATATATATATATATATATATATATATATATATATATATATATATATATATATGCCGGTTTAGAACGTCCTTCTCCGTTGTCCGACACCTAACTTCCCTCCTCTTCTATCTATATTTTGAATAGTGTAGGAGAGATAGGACATCCCTAACGTAGTCCCTTATTCACTATGAAGGCATCTGTTAGTTTTTTACCTATCTTAATTCTTGATTGTGAATTTTCATACAGTTCTTTAAGTGCAGCTATATAGTTGTGATTGATGTTCGTTTGTTCTAATACCTTCCACAGTCTCGATACTGGGACTGTATCATATGCTTTTTGTAGATTCACAAATGTAAGATAGGTTTCCAGATGTCTAGCAGATCTCTTCTCTATGACTTGTTTTAGACAAAATACGTTATCGGTACACGATCTACCTGCTCTAAAGCCGCTTTGATGTTCTTCTTCTTTCTCTTTATAGTCTTCTTCAATTAGATCTCGCAGTATTCTACTGTATAGTCTGCTCAGTGTACTCGTGATTGATATGCCTCGATAGTTGTTACAGTCCAGTTTATTTTCTTTTTTATGATGATGAAATGCCATTTAGGCATTTATTGATAATTATTGTTAGATTTCTAACGAGTTTTTCCGTTCCCCATCTTAACATTTCGGAGAAAATCCCTTCTGGTCCGCTAGCTTTCCCTAACTTAAGGTTCAAAACTGTCTTTTTTACTGTTTCTTCGGATACCTCTACTTCTTCTCCATTTACTACAAAATGTTTTGGAGATTCTATCATGTATTTCTGTCTAGTTTCTTGTAGTACACCTTTGTAGTGTTGTATCCACTGCTCCGGTTTGATTATCTGGATATTTGCTCTGTCCTTTGCTGGGTTTTTGACATTTGATATAAATTTCCATACCTCCGAGCATTTCCTTCCTCCGATATAATTGTTAACTTCTTCACATTTCTTATCCACGTCTCTTTATTAGCTAAATTAATGCCCGTTCTTAATTGTCTTTTTGTTTGTTTATAATCTTCTACTAGATTAGACTGGGAAATAAAAATAACGTCGTTTGGGATTTTAGGCATTTGTACAAAATGACAATATACATAAACCAACTTTTACTAAAAGTTTTATATCTAATCTGTTTACAAACAAACTACATAATGACAATTGCCAACTGTCATTTTAAATGTAAGATCCACAACCTTCTTTATTCCAACCACGTACCTATTCAAGTATTAATTTTATAAATTTATGATGTAAATTAGTTTAATAATAAATAATTCTTGCAAATAAATATTATGCAACGATGTTCTTTTGATCTATTTCCATCTTTATATTTTTTTCTGGGAACTACCAAAGAAAACAATACCACAATACGTATTTTTAAAATACGCAAAAGATTCTACTAAAAAATAATAAATTTTAGCAAAATGTTTATACAGTTTTTTCTCAAAAGTATAAAAATAGTCTAATAACTGCATTATACAAAGCTGGTTTCCAATGTTTACACTTCATTCGACTAATTTTGCGAGATATGTATAACTATCAGATTATTACTCAGTTTTTGATGAACTTGACAGAGTAGCTTGTCTGAATTTCTTCTAGTTCACAATTTTTACATTCTTTGGTTGAATATGTAACGAATTTGTTACTCTCTTTAGACAAGTTTCTAGAAATAGATTCTTTTCATTTTCTTCTATATTACAATTTCTAAATCTCCCTTCTCTTTCCCTTTTTTGTTCTTTCTCTCTCTCTCTCTCTCTCTCTACGGAGTGGCGCACCCAGGGGAGGTTTTGGGGGTTAAACCCCCCTCCAGGTTACTATTCCGACACTGTTTTCCCCCACAGGAAAAACTAGGTGCGCCACTGTCTCTACTTAAATCTTCATCTTCTTATCACATTATCCATATTTCCCTTGTATCTTTTTTATTGTTGCTTCTTTGAGCTTCAACCTATTTTTCTCTACAGAACAAAAATATCAACTTTCGGTTTCATTGGCAATTGGTAATTATTTTTTTATTCCACTTTTATTTTTTATACACCATCATAATTTTCTCTGTATCTATCGCTGTGCTGTGTCGGTTCCTTTCATTCTTCTTCTTTTTCTTCCTTGTTGTATGTAGGCTTTAAAGCCTGGTTCTTCTTCAACATTAGCCTCCTAAATTGTTTAAATTAATCGCACCATCTTTTTCTTGGTCTGCCAATACTTCTTCGTCCATTTGGTCACTTATCTCGTGCTATTCGTACTATTCTATCCTCTGCCATTCTGCCGTCCTAACATGAAAGGTCCTATCTGCAAAATTTAGGTTTTGAGAAAATCAAGTTTTTGTTTCTTTTCATTGTATAACGCTTGGTAATTTAAGAAAGTCTTTATGATTTATTTTATATATTATATCGGAGAATACAATTTAATTGCTACCCATAATTTTGTTTTATTCTTTTCAGATTAGTCGATTTTTGATTATATTGACACTTAGGCCAATTTAGCTTAGTGTATATGAAGCACGTTTTTTTTTGTATTACTTACTGAAATTGACCTAAATGAAACTGAAACTGACCTAAATGAAACTGAAATTGTGATTAACTGAACTTTTTTAATTTTATTATACTAAGTTTTATAAAATAATAGAAAAAAAGCATTCTAATGATGTGTTCGTTCCACTCCTGTTTTCGTTTTGTCACCGATCTATTTGTTTTCTATATTGCATGCTCTTCTTATGTTTTCGCTTCTCTCGCTATCCAACAGACTTTTCCCTGATATTCCTCGGAGTATTTTCATCTCTGTTGTTTCTAGTAGTCGTCTCGTTTTAGATGTGTCAGGTCTTGTCTCCGTCGTGTATGTTAATATAATAGGTCTCATTTGTTGCTTTATAGATTCTTGTTTTTGGGTCTTGTCTTAGGTGTTTGTTTTTCCAGATTGTGTCATTAAGAGATACCGCCGCTTTACTTGCTTTTAAGCTTTGTTGTCGTACTTCTTCTTCAAAATTTCCGTAACTAGTTATATCTATTCCCAGATATCTAAACCTTGCTTCCTGCTTTATTATTTTCCCATCAATTTCGATTTTACACCGTAGTGGGTATTTAAATGTTGTCATACATTTGGTTTTTTTTACTGATATTATCATATTTTAGTTCTTATTTCTTAGCTGTTGTATTGAAGATATTGTCGTACCGGACTAAGTGGTATGCTGGATAAATAGCATCAATTATACCACTCTGGTCGTAAAACAAGCAGAGCCCCTAGAGCGAAGTGCTCTAGGAGAGCCCATGAAGGGCCGACTTCGACTGCCTTGAGATCCGAATAATCCCATATGCAATTTGATTGAACCCAGCCTATGAGAAATGTTCACCCAGGTAGTACGATCGGGTGTAACAATTTATTGGAGCAAGGTGTTTTAACTCGAGTTAAAAACAGGAATCACCCCACCGTGCTCCAATGCTCTAGACCATCCCTTTCCCCCCTATAGCAATCTGATTCGCTATAGAGGCACAACAATCAGCCAAGTGCTCTTCATGTGGAGGTCCTGGGTAATAGAACCCCAACATGGTTTTCTAAACGTATGTGAAAACTCAGGACAGCGCATCTCCGCTTTATTCCTGAATAATCCCATATTTAAAGACAATTTAATATTTATATGAGATTTTCGGGCCTCTCGGCCAATAGAAACACGAATAAAATGTGAGAAGGCGGGCGATGCGCGCCAAGGTGCGTATTAGTTGGTCACTATATGCACCAGGGCGACAATATGTGTTAATCTTTGGAGCTCGTATTCTGTCTCGGCTATTAATGCAGCGTCGTCTGCATAACATAATATTTGGATTTCTTTGTTCCCCATTCTGTAGCTATGACCTTTACGTACTGCTTGTATTATTTCATCCATTATTACATTAAAGAGAAGTGGGCTTAACGAATCACCCTGTATGACTCCGTTTTGTACTGGTATACACTGTGTTAATTTTCCATTTATCTTTGTCTGTATTCGATTATGAAAGTAGATGTTTTCGATGGTTTGTATAATATTGATTGGTATGTTTCTTTCATACAGTAGGTGTAAGACGTCTTCGACTTGGATGCGATCGAAAGCCTTTGTCAGGTCTATAAAACATAGATATGCTAGTTTATTGTACTCAATGGCCTTTTCTGTGATTTGTCTTAGTACAAATACGCCGTATTCCGCAGGGTCTTCCGTATCTGAATCCTTGTTGTTTATCTGATAAAGTTGTTAGTTTGTTGATTTTGTTGATTAGGACTTTTGTGGTAAGCTTAAATGCGGTGTTCAGTAGATTTATATCTCTATAATTGTTGGGGTCTTCTTTATTTCCTTTCTTGAACATTGGTAGCATTATGCTGTTTCTCCATGCGTCTGGTATCTTGCATTGCAATATTAGTTTTTGTATAAGTTTTGTCATGTCTAGTGTTATACTTTCTCCTCCATGTTTTAGAAGCTCGTTGGTTATTTCGTCTGGTCCTGTCGACTTTCTATTTTTGAGTAAATTTATGCCTATTTTTACTTCCTGAAAACGGATTTCTATTTCGTGTCTTAATTTAATTACGTTATTGTGTTGATTATTATTTTCCTTTGCTTTAAACGGTTCTGTCAGGTATCTTTCCCATTCGTTTGCTGGTATGTTATTGTATTCCTTCAATTCTGCTATTTCTTTCTGTTAGAAGCATTCAAATAGAACAATATTTGAAAACCAGAATTTACGATCAGTGAATCCTCCCTATACTCCCATATGGTTCACAAACGTGGACACTCACCAAGTCTAATATGGATAAAATAGTAAAAGCAGAAAGAGCTATGGAAAGACCAATGCTCTGGGTGAGACAAAAAACAAACAAATAGATTAGAAGCAAAACCAAAGTAAAAGACGTAGGAGAACATGCTGCCATTGCTACAGTAAATGCTTACTTATATAAAATAAAACTTTCCGAAACTGATATATGTGAATGTAATGGCAGTTATGACGATCTTAACCACTGGATGTTTCAATGTCGGTATAATCAAGAAGCCATAAAATTTTTATTTCAAGCCATATCTCAAGAAAAAATCATTTTGCCGCAGAACGTTGCTTCTATTCTGTATTAAGGTAGTCGAAATTCTACTATAAGATAATCAATTTTATGAGAATTTTTCAAACGTACCAAACGGAAAATCTAAACTGCCCTGTTCAGTGTTGTTGTGTGAATCCGAAATGGTAGGACGTTAGTTGTTGTATTTCCCATTGTTTTTCCTTTTATGTCTTTTACCTTTAACCGTTACCTGTATTGTTTGTGTTACAAAAAAGTCGCTATGAAGGGCACCTTAGCGTGAAGTGTGTGTTCCTGTTCAATCCTTTTTGTATAGTCACATAATAGTGTTTTTAATGGGAAGGTTAGGAAATTGAGTGAATGTGGTGCGAATGAACGAACGGTTAGGAAATTGTTATGATTTTGAAGGATTGTTTTTATGTATTCTATATTCTTATACCTATATTGTCTGGCTAAATAGGTCTTGTACCTAAGGCCAAAAAACAAAAAAAAACATGCTGCCAAATTAAAATGGAGCTTCGCAGTACACAATGTCCGACTGAAGGATAAGAGATGGAACCACGAAATATAACAATGGAGACCATGGTTAAGAAAGAGAAGCAGACGAAGACCATAAATGAGATGGGCGGATGATATTAAGAAGATCGGAGGACACAACTGGCGCAAAATAGAAGACACTGGATTGATTTGGGGGAGGCCTATGTTCAAAGTTGGATTACTTGGTTAAAAAAGAAGATGATATAATAAAATATTATTTTTGACGTGCTATCGGTATCAGATATAAAGAAGTACATTCTAAATTGAATTTTATTTTCGCTTAACTTTTACCATCGATTAAAGAGTTTTTTTACAAACAAGAAAACACTAAAAATTAATCCGAAACAAAAGCCCAATCAATTCGTGCTTACGGCAAAATTTAATTTGAAAGGCTCCAAATTTCCCTGTACTTTGTTTATTTACACAACTCATCAACGATCAAATTTGCAATCCCACACCCACTCGATAAATGAGCACTTAATCTTCGTAGGATTTTGAGTTTTAAACACTTCATCAGAAGTGAACATTCATTTTTAATGTAAACACAGTTGATAATATTGAAGGGGCTATTTTAGAATATTCATAATACGTCCACGGAGCTTCTTTCTTATAATGAGCTTTACACAGGGTCGAATTGAGGATATCAAATAATAGAATTTAGACGCGGACCATTATAATATATTCTAAGAAAAAGAAATTGTTACTTGTTATAATAATTCACGTGATTACACTCCCTTATGACGTATATCACAAACACAGGGTCATTACAAGAAGAGATTAAACGTAGATCTGATCTAGCAAAAGTTGCCACAGCAAAAATGACCAAAATATGGAAGGACTGTCAAATTTCAAGAGCGATAAAGATGAGGTTGATCAACTGCTTAATATTCCCAATACTTACTGACCTACGGATGTGAATCTTGGACTCTGAGACAATCGGAGAGAAGAAAGATAGACGCCACTGAAATGTTCTGTTGGAGACGAATGTTACGAATTCCTTGGACCGACCGCAGAACAAATAATTCAATTTTAAGAGAGCTATCTCCAACAATTAAAATATTTTGGACATGTTATGAGAGCAAACACAGAAAACATGGAAAGACTCATAATACAAGGAAAGGTAGAAGGCCGAAGATCACGAGGAAGATCCCCAACAAGATGGATAGATCAAATTACAGGAATATGCCAAAGACCTATGCATGAATTAAAAGAAATGACCAGAGACAGAGATCTCTGGAGACGGACAATACACGACATCACGTCGACCACTACACTCCCCTTGGGGGGTCAGGATTGAAGAGAGAGATGACGTATGAGAATTTTTATCTTCTTTTTCAAGTGTCCAATATACTGAATTTATTGTTCCACTAACTAAAAATATCTATGTGGACCATGTCACCAACATTAAGATCCTACACCGCATGACACAAGAAAAAGAATTGCTTAATTTAGTGAAACAACGTAAGCTTGAGTACCTCGGCCACGTGATGCAAAACAAAGAAAAATATCGAATTCTTCAACTCGTTATGCAGGGTACAGTATTTGGCAGAAGCGGACCGGGACGCCGTCGTATCTCGTGGTTGAAAAACCTCCGACAATGGTTTGGGATGACTTCCGCGGAGCTGTATTGCGGAGCAATCAATAAAACCATGATAGCATTGATGATCGCCAACATCCGGACCGGATAAGGCACTGAAGAAGAAAGAAGAACCATATGCACCAGAAGTGTCATACTCCACAAGTGTTATATTCACCAATGGCGAAATGTGTGACTGGAAGAAAGGAAGAACTACCTCTAAGAGACCAATACCGCATTGCCACATGTAACGTTCAGAGATTGTTTCAAACGAGAAATTATTTGTGGTGGAGCAAAAATTAATTAAACAAAAAATTGATACATCAATATAAGGTTGAATGTTCGAATAATTGAACTTTGATGGTATACAAGGCAAATATCGAACACAGTACTCAATTAAATCTTACCCAAGTACTTTCGATCAATAGATCACCCTCAGGGGCATTTCGTCAGTTGTGGCCTATCCGACATGAGCAGAATTTCATACATGTAAATTTGGACATAACAATACAATACACAAAGACAAACAAACACTTTAAAATTTTTAAAAATGGAGAAGCTACATGTTATATAGAAGCCGGAGACAGAATCTATGTAACATGTAGCTTCTCCATTTTTAAAAATTTTAAAGTGTTTGTTTGTCTTTGTGTATTGTATTGTTATGTCCAAATTTACATGTATAACATTCTGCTCATGTCGGATAGGCCACAACTGACGAAATGCCCCTGAGGATGATCTATTGATCGAAAGTACTTGGGCAAGATTTAATTAATTACTGTGTTTGCTTCGATATTTGCCTTGTATACCATCAAAGTTCAAAAAATTGATATATGCAGAATAACCGAGACACATTGGAAAAACAAGGGTCATTTTGAAATAACAGAATACCAGATATTGATATCCAAGGCCGAAAAGATTGGAGAGGAAAGTGTAGCAATACTAGTTTCAAAAAAAGTAACCCAGAACCTTTATGAATATCTACCGATAACTGACCACCTTTACATAAGATTTGTTAACAGAAAACCTAGCAAACTACACATATTCCAAGTCTACCAACCTACAACTGAGGCGAGAGATGAAGAAGTAGAGGAGATGTATAAAACACTGGAAGAGAGTACCTCGAAGATTTCAAAGTTGTCATGGTTATTGGGGACCGAAATGCAAAGGTCGGCGAGATATTTAATAATAACTTACGGCACACTATGGGTAAATATGGGCTCGGCAAACTTAATGCAAGAGAAGAACGCTTAAACTAATTTAGATCATGAATTTAAAATCACAAATACCAATTTTACAAAACACTCTAGAAGATTATCTACGTGGACGTCACCGCGTGGAAGATATAAAATCCAAATGGATTGTATTCTGGTACACAAGAGATAAAATACTTAAGTTAAGGATCTAGAAACCAGGACTACTGCTGAATCTGAGTCAAATCACAAATTACTAGAAGCAGAATTCAAAATATGGTTTCAAAATAAAAAAAAAACAACAAGCACACAAGAAAAGTACCTTAAGATCTAAGCACTTATAAATACCAGGACATCAGAGACTACAAGCATCCAGAAAATACTTAAACCGATAGAAAAAAGTGAATTTTTCATGCAATAGATTCGGGGAATCCCAAACAAAAATTACAAACAAAGAAATAATGGATGGCAGATGAAGAGATAGAGCTAGTAGAAAAACGGACAAAGCTAAAAGCTGTACAAAAAATCTCACAGGTGGAATTTAACCGATCTCTCACAGAACTTCTGTTTCTTCCTTCTTATATGTAGGCTCTAAAGCCTGTTTTTTCTTCAATTTTGGCTTCCTAAATTGTCTAAATTATCGTACCATCTTTTTCTTGGTCTGCCAATACTTCTCCATCCATTTGGTGACTTATCTCGTGCTATTAGTACTATCATATCCTCTGCTATTCTACTAATGTGTTCGTTCCACTTCTGCTTTCGTCTTGTGACCCATCCATTTATGTCTTCTTTATTGCATCCTCTAAGAACACGTGGATCGTCAGCAATCTAACGAACGATTCACTAAATTCAAGTACCTATCTAGAGAATTCAAGGCACAAACACAGACAACTAAAGATGAAATGATAAATACAAAACCAATCTAAAAGAAAAGTGGAAATATGAAAAAACTATTGTGACAGTCTGTAGGTACTCGAATATCAACTCTAAAGATGAAATTGAAGGAATTGCAGATTGGGCGAAATACCCAAATATTCTCAGAAGCGAAGCAGTAGCTGCCATCATCATCACAGTCATTAACATCTTAGTAGATGTGTTGTGGTTCATAATTGGGCTTCAGCAGCTCGGACAGTTTGATTGATAATATTTCTCCACTGGTCGCGGTCATCAGTTATATGTATTGCCTCAGTATACTGTTTATTGAGAAGCTTTTTAGTAATGTCCGCCCATCGCTGTGGAGATCTTCCGCGTTGGCGTTGAGTCTGAGGCCTTCCTTGGACCACCAACCGCTCCATTTTGAGATCACTTCGATGGATATGGCCAAAGAACTTTAAAATTCTAGAGTAAACGGTACTGGAGAGACGCTGATCCGGTTTAATTTCATCCAGAACCGAGATATTTGTACGGCGAGCCGTCCATGGAATTCGAAGCAGGCGTCTCCATGTCCACATTTCAAAGGCGTCTATACGTCGTCGATCTGATTCTTTGACTGTCTATGTCTCGCATGCATAGTAAAATATGGAAAAGACCAGAGTTAAAACGAGTCTTTTTTTGTTTGTCATAGTAATGTGACGATCACGCCAGACCCCGTTTAGTTCACTCATTGCTGCTCTTGCTAGTTGAATGCATCTTCTAATTTCGGATTCACAACTGCCTGTGTTGTTAACTAGAGCTCCAAGATATATCATAGATGAGACTACCTCGCATCCCGCAATAGTTTGGGTTTCAGGAAACTGTTGTTGGCGATCAATAACCATGATTTTGGTTTTGTTGTAGTTAACCATGAGTCCAAATTTAGCACTTTCTACCTCGAGTTTTTTTAATAATTTAATAAGCTGCCATAACAAGACTAAAATTAGGAAAATCAGGTGGAGAAGACCAAATAACAGCTGAAACAATTAAAGCGATGGGAAAGAGATATGGAATACAGAAAAATGACCATTCGATTCGTGTAAATCAGTGTTTATTCCAATCTATACAAAAGGAAACTCAACAGATTGTAGTAATTACAGAACAATGGCTCTAACACCACATGCATTACCATTATTCTTACCATAATCAATGAAAGACTGAAGTGTACTCCAAAATTCGAAAAAATAATTGTCCCATGAAGAGTAACCCGTGAACGAATCTTAAATGTTCGTCAATTAGTTGAGAAATCACGCGAAATTTGAATCAATCTTTTTCTTGGTTATGTTGTAGTCCGTCCCTGCTAAGTAATATTAATTTGAAATATATTTTAAATAACCGATGATTCCGAAAATATATAATTGTATGTATTATAGGTTTAGAATTAGTCCTCGGGAGAATTTTTTTAACTGAGGTTAACAAACTCTGGACTTTATTTAGATGATTCTCTATAAATTTATCCAGGATTAATTGGATCAATGGCGGAGATCGACGTTGAGATAGGAATGGGTTGATCGAATTGCAGTATTTTTATTTATATGTATAAGAATCTAATGTAATAAGACTAATTTGAGTATATTATCGAAGAAAACAACGATTTTTAAAGGCTTAATTCGAAAACTTGTTTAGCATCTCAACTTTGTAGATTGAGTTACATCAATAATTATGTGTGTAAATTCAGAAACGAGTTACCAAATTATACACAAATTGGAATGCATTTTAAGAGTTTGAACAGTGTTAGTATAAACAGAAATAATAATATCAGCGTTCTAGGCTTCACCCTACATCCCTCAGTTGATAATAAAAGGCAAAATAGAAGGAAAGCGAGGAATTGGAAGAAAAAAATTGTCCTGGTTACGCAATATCAGAAACTGAACAGGACTTGGATTTGAGGAACTCTTAAGAGCAGCTGAAGATAGACAAACGTTTGCCACCATAACCGCTAACCTCCATTGATGGAGACGGCACTTAAAGAAGAAGAAGGCTTCACCCTATCGAAAGCCTTTTCGTAATCGATAAAAGTCACATAATATCTTTACGTGGGAGGTGGCATTTTTGGAGACGCACATTTGAGCCAAAACGTGTCTCAAGGATACCCAGCGCATTCCCAAATCCAAATAGGGTGTCTATCGCAAGGAATAATGTGAAGAAAAAAAAATTTAATGTGTTCTATTTATATTCTTTTTTGTCATACAAATTTTATTTCGTGCGGTTAAACGAAAACTAGCCGAAACGAAAATTTCAAAAACAAGCGTTTGTAAGCGATTCTTGTCCCCCAAGTATGTAGTTTTATATGACGTCATCTGTCAATATCCCCTCCCCGAATAACCTAACCAAACAAATTTGACAGGTGTCATTTCCTAACACCTATTTGACTGCGTTTAGTTTTGAGATTTTATTACACTTTTTTGTATGATTTGCGATTTCTTTCTTTGTATAATCCAAGTGATTTTTGTAAAGAAGCAGTTATGAATGTTCCAGAGGAAAGTAAATGATGAACATTGAACCATTTTTTAAAACATTACCCTTCTAGAACCTTAATGAACAATAATTTACTCTCTACTCATCGATACTGCATAAGATTTATTTCATAGTAAAGATTAGACTACCTTCTTTGAGTACTAAACACTGAAGGGTTCAAGACAATTAAAAATTTTGAAAAAATTTGTTGACTAACACACTATTTAGTATTTTAGTAATATTGCCTTGAAATGAAAATATATTTGTGCCTCTCCCCCCCCCCCCCAATAGAAAAAATAAATTAACAGGCGCATTTGTCATTAATGGAAATATAATACCTTATATAAAAGTTTCAATTAATAAATTCGGTTAAAACGGAAAAATATTTTCTGGTTCTACAAGTCGATTAAAAATTTCATTTAGGAAAAATATGCTCTATCAGATCTCGCTGATCCGCTGCAGATCTATCAGATATGCCGTGTCTGTCACATGTTTTTGCAAAATTTTTTAACTGAATTCTCATGTGATTTTTGTTGACATCTTTAGAGGTTGAAGGTACATAAACTTCATCTTGAAACGTAACATTCTTAACATCATTAATAAAATTATTTGATTCTGAACTTGAAGAAGAATCGCAATCAGGTACTGGATTAATATCATTCTCAATAGCTACGGTATCTTTTTTCTTTTGTCCTTGTCCTCTAAATATATTTTCTTGTTCTCTCTCTATTAACCGAGTTTTACACCATTTTTCTCGAACCTCTTTGATCTGATCAAAATTCTCGTTCATCGAGAGGCACTTTTTGACATTTGCTACAAAGGCAATGAGAACATCGAAAATAGTTTTACTTTTCTCCTGAAAGCATAACATTTTATTTTGGTTTATTTTGCCTGCTCTTAAATGGCTTCATAAGCTTGGTGTATTTTTCGTGGTAGGATTTTAAAAGCTGAATTATTCTTGTACGTGAAACTATTGGAACTGAAGCTTTTTCCATATTTCCTCCAATTTCATGGCAAACTCTTCACGGAAAACGCTGGCTCTTTCTTGGTAAGTTTTTTGTTTAGCCTCTTCCAAGCACAATATTTCATCACTTGTTCAAACGTCGGTAACATATTTTCAGGAATATTTGATGGTTGTCCAAAAATGGCTCAGTCCACAGCACATCTTGTTTTTATTCCTGACGGTCCTGGCCTATCCATTTTAAAAAATCTTTAGTTTACAAACAACAATAACAGCAAAGTATAGCACTGTTCAAAACAAGCAAACATTACACCGACGGACTGTGTGACACAGATGCTAGGCTAGACGCTTACTGATAATAGACTAGGCGAGATGTGTAGAAATTTAGACCATAATGGACATTTTCCATAGGAAGCTATTTTTTTGCTGGAATCCCTTCAGGATGTGCCCAATATCGATAATCACGATATGCGCCAGTCGCAAACCCTGTGCTAAATTTTTTATTTAACAAAATCTGAAAACAATTGAAAATTTCTCATTTTTTTGCTCCTATTTTCGTTTTTAATTCGGAAAATATTGATCCAAGAGAAAAAATTATAAGAAGTTAAAAGTTTCGATGTTTTTGAAAAAAAAAAGAAAAAAACATAGAGTTAATCCTTTAAATGTTTTCGACTTTCTAAACTTGACTTACAAGCTCCATATTCCGCCTAGAAAAACTTTTTAATATGTTTAAAACGTGTGCTGAATTTTGTTAAGATCGGTCGAATAGGTTTTGCATAATAATTTTGCAAGCCAGCCTACTGGAGAAAAATCGCAAATTTTCAAATTTATAGTACGCCCTAAATAAGACCTTCAGATAGTTGCAAATTGTTTTTGCGTATAAAGGCTCAAACTTTCAAACGCTTTTTGTAAAATTCAAATCGGTTCACTAGAAGAGCCTAGAAAATGTTTTAAAGTGTTAAACATTTTTTAGTCTTATAAACAAATTGAATAACTTTACGAGCTTTAAACATATCAATTTCAAAATTTATACACTTAAAGAACATTAAAAGACGCTTCTTTAAAAAACAAGATACATTAGGCTTGGTTGCCGAGATATTGAAGGTCAAAGTTGGCATACATTTGCCGTGTAACCAAAGTGATAAAGGGCTGGTTTTTAAACAAATACCCTCGTCTTGTCAAGTACTTTTCAAAAGTTCAAAAGTTTTACGTAATGCGCTTCATGGCAACATCCATAAAAAAAGACAAATAAAGAACCGCTTTCGCGAAAATGTCGCTCGGAATGCATGAGAGGTGGTGGTGGGAGACATTCACTCGAAATGTGAATCGGCGAGTTCAAAATCATAGCGCGCGCTAGAAATTACATTATCTCGGCTTTTTGTTAACCAATTTTGCTCTTTTTTTTGAATCGATGTCTCGGACGACAAAGATTTCAAATATCATATTTTCAAATACCATTTTTAATTGCAATTGCATTTTTCCTTCATGCATTTTTTTGAGCTTGCAATTTATACATTGAAGTAAATTGTTACTTTTAGTAAACAAATATGTATTTAGAAATTGTTAATAAATAATTTGAATTGTTAAAACAAAGGCGAACGATTTTTTTTTGTAAAAATCAAACTTTCTAAAATAATTAACATTAAAAATAATTTATTTCTACAGTTTTATCATAATAATGACATTATTTGATTTAAGAATATATTTTGATTCGAAAATGACGTGTATATTGTACATCTTATTATACTGCTGTGTAATGTTCAAAACTGTTTTTTTTTAGCTTGCAATCTATACATTGAAGTAAATTGTTTCTTTTAGTAAACAAATATGTATTTATAAATTGTTAATAAATAATTTAAATTGGTAAAACAAAGGCGAACGAAACAACATTTTTTCTCTATCACTTATGGTAACACGGCAAATGTATGCCAACTTTGACCTTTAATATCTGGGCAACCAGTAAACCGAATGTATCTTTTTTTTAAGAAGCATCTTTTAATGTTCTTTAAGTGTATAAATTTTGAAATTGATATGTTTAAAGCTCGTAAAGTTATTCAATTTGTTTATAAGCCTAAAAAATGTTTAAAACTTTAAAAAAATTTCTATGCTCTCCTAGTGAACCGATTTAAATTTTACAAAAAGCGTTTGAAAGTTTGAGCCTTCCTTTATATTTAAAAAAAATTTGCAACTATTTGAAGGGCTTATTTAGGGCCTACTAAAAATTTGAAAATTTTCGATTTTTTTCCAGAAGGCTGGATTGCAAAATTATTATGCAAAACCTATCCGACTGATCTTAACAAAATTCAGCACACGTTTTAAACATATTAAAAAGTTTTTCTAGGCGGAATATGGAGTTTGTAAGTCAAGTTTAAAAAGTCGAAAACATTTAAAGGATTAACTTCATTTTTTGTACTTTTTTTCCAATTATTGCTATTTTTTCAACAATAAACATTAAATTTGCAATTTGTAGCTAACGAAATATTGTGTAAAATTGAATAACGAAACTTTTAACTTCTTATAATTTTTTTCTTTAGGATCAATATTTTCCGAATTATAAACGAAAATAGGAGCAAAAAATGAGAAATTTTCAATTGTTTTCAGATTTTGTTAAATAAAAAATTTGGCACAGGGTTTTCGACTGGCGCATAAAGGACACATCCTGAAGGGATTCCAGGAAAAAAATAGATGGAAAATGTCCAATCCAAAACAGATCCCGCCTAGACTATAAGGAAATCGGGCAGTCTTGAGGCCCATCTATACGGATCTATATGATACGCGTGGCTGTCGATTTTGTTTCATATTTTAAGAACTATTTAAAAAATTAAAATAATAAAAGCCAATAAAAGATATACTACCCACCAACCAATTGTAAAAAGTGCTACAGGTGAAGATATTACAACGCCACAGGAACAAGTCAAAAGATGGCATGAATATTTTAGCGAATCTCTAAGTGCAGTCCCAACACCACCAGAAGACGCAGAAAACCTAATACCCAATATCCAACTGAGAATTAACACCAACGAACCAACAACGCAAGAAATAGAAATGGCCATAGAAAAACTGAAAGCACACAAAGCAGCCGGCCCTGACAATATTCCACCAGAGTTGTTAAAAGCTTGCCCAGGTACAGTGGCAGAGCTAATCCAACCACTCTTGAAAAGGGCTTGGAGAGAGGAAAAGTTCACCAAAGAATGGAAAACGGGATTAATAATAACGATACCAAAAAAGGGTGATAGAAGATATTGCGAAAACTGGAGAGGAATCACACTTCTGAATACTATAAATAAATTAACAGCAATAATTATAAACAACCGACTAACAAACAGTGTAGAACCAATGTTGAGGAAGGAACAAGCCGGTTTCAGACCAAACAGATCATGCGTGGACCAAATTAACACACTAAGAATAATTGTAGAACAGTCACAGGAATTCAACTCTCCTCTCTTCGTGTGCTTTGTGGACTTCAAGGGAGCTTTTGACACGCTCACACATACGGCCATATGGAAAGCACTGCAGGAAATAGGAATACCAGAAAAAATAGTAAATCTCATCAAAGAACTCTACAGTGACACAGAAAGCAAAATCCTACACAACGGCATAACATCTGACCCAATAGCTATGCTAAACGGAGTAAAGCAGGGCTGTGTTTTATCCCCCATACTATTTAACATTGTACTGGACTCCGTACTAACAAAGGTAAACTCTAATAGAGGAATTTACTGGGGATTAACAAACAGACTGGAAGACCTAGATTACGCTGATGATATATGCCTCCTAGCACATACAAAACAGGACATGCAACTCCAAGTAAACAAAGTACAAGAAGAATCAAAGTAGGTTGGTCTAGAAATAAACATCAACAAAACCAAAGAAATGCGATTTGGTACCAGAAACAACCAACCTATTATGATCAACGACCAGAAAATTGAGAGAGTAGCGGAATTTGTATATCTGGGCAGCATAATTGACTGTAATGGGGGTACAGAGCGTGATGTACATGAAAGAATAAATAAGGCTCGCAACGCCTACAACATGCTTAACAACATATGGAAATCCAGGATTTACCCAACTAAAACGAAATTAAAAATCTTCAACACAAATGTAAAAGCTGTATTACTGTATGGCTGCGAAACGTGGAAGATATCAGCACCCATAGTACACCAATTATAAGTTTTCATCAATAGAGCGTTACGAAAAATCCTTCGTATACCTAACCGAATCTCCAATGAAAATTTATGGAACCAAAGCAACCAAGAAAATGTCATAAAGCAAATAAGGCGAAGAAAATGGAGATGGCTGGGCCACACACTCCGTAGACCGCCAAATGACATTGCCAGGACAGCGCTGGATTGGAATCCCCAAGGCCAAAGGAAAGTAGGCAGACCTAAGGGAACTTGGAGAAGGACAGTACTGGACGAAGGGAGAAAAATGGGAAAATTCTGGTTGAAATCAAAGCACTAGCCAGAAATAGAGTTCGCTGGAGACACTTTGTGGAAGCCCTATGTTCCTCTTAGGAATCTTGGGACTATATATTATTTAAAAAATTGTATGTTTGCTTTACCATGTAGTTATTAATCACCCTATAGAATTTAGTATATTGTCTAAGAATGGAAGATATAATTGCCTACATATTTTCATTTTTTCTAAATAACTTTTTGTATCTTCTTTACCATAGTAAAATTATCGACCAGTGTCGCACAGAAAACTTATTTTCATCTGTATTAACCTATAATACATAATATGTATAATATATATCCAAAATTACATGCAACTTTCCTAACGCCTTATTTATTCTCTAAGAGCCGTTTTACATGACCGAAATTTACTTCGAAACTGACGCTGATAACTACCATGAAAAATTATCTAATAAAAATATTAGATGTAAAACACAAGATTTACTCTGAAATTTCCCATGATAATTCTCAATATAAAAATTTAGAACACGTTCTATATTCTAGAAAGTTTTCAGAGTAAAATGCGCGAGTTTCTGCGCAGAACGTTAAATAACACCGTAGTGTTTACGATAACATAACCTTTCCTTTATAATTACAACTTTGTTGATTACATGTGTTGGTTTGTTTATTGAGTGAAATATCTATGCTGTTTGTAAGAAAATTTATAGTTTGTTGTTTTTTGCCACAGTTTTTGCTGTTATTATAACTATGTCCATGTGGAATAGAGAGGCGGTTACTCTTCTTATAGAAGAATACAGGAAACATACTAACCTATACAAAGTAAAATCAGCCAATTACAAAAACAGAAATATGCGAAGAACAGCTCTTGAACAATTGCAATCGGTAATGCAGGAATGTGTACCAAATGTTTCTGTTGCTGACTTGCAAGCCAAGTTTCAAAGCTTGAAGCAAAATGCTGTAAAGGAGTATAAAAAACATTTAAACTCTATGAAGAGTGGTGCAGGAGAAAAAGAGGTTAGTGATTGTATTTTGTATTAAAAATGGGTTACTTATTATTTTTTTTAGATATATATGCCATCACTTAGATATATATCCCACTTGGATGTTTATGAGAGCTCCAACAGCCAGTCTATTTCTATACTGGTTATCCATGTATATCCAACAAAATCCAACTATAATTATATAATCTTAAAATTATTATTTTTGCACAAGAATTTAAAAGTAAAAAATAAACAAATGAAAGTTGTATTGTAACATAACCTTAAAATGTCATTTCTCATTTCTTCTTTTCTTATTTTACCTCTCTTCGTTCATCAGTGGCCTTTTATTTATAACAAAATTATATTTAATGTCAGTCACATTTCACACTGCGCATGCGTTTCACCAGAATTATATTAGGATTTAACTGTAGGTGTAAAACAAGGAACGAGAGAAAAATTGTATAATTTTACTACATAAATTTTCGTTAATATTCTTGAAATAATTTTCGAAGTAAATTTCGTTTATGTAAAACGGCTCTAAAAGAATAGAACTACACGAAACTTTAACTTCTGATTAAAAATTTTTGTGCAAATAAATAGATAAACATATTTAATTTTTTTTAATACATTACAGAATACTTCTGTTCCGCCGCTGTGATGACTCGACCATAGTACGCAACACCGCGTAACTCAGAAAGAGGTGTTTAAGATTAAAACAAAATGTAAAAATAAATCTATTTATTTTTTTAAGAGTCAGTATGTACCGAAACATATTCGCGTTTTCTAGGTCTTATTTTTAATATTTCTAGGTCACCTAATCGGCTCTAATTGCCTCAGACTGATCTTGAGACATTTTTAAATGCCGCCAAACTGTGAGTCTTATCATCGTATCTATGGCAGACGGCAAATATTTGACCTATATCTTAATTATTGTTTATTTGATACAATATTTGTACAAGGAATTAGGAATGACATAATGATTACTGTTTAAAGCTTCAGATTTATTGTAAGAATTAGGTAGAAATATTTGGGATCAAAAATTTCACAAAACGGATGAAATTATGATTGTCTGTTCGCTATGTGGTAGTTTGTTAATTAGGCTTTGTAGTTGAGTCAATAAAAACGTATAAATGCTTCGTTTGTCTGCAGGTATTGACGACACATTTTTTCTTTTTCTACCTTAATTTAAACCACTTAAAATTTCGAAAATATGTAATTAACATTTTTCTGTACACAATGCTTAATTCTATTTTTAATTTGCCAGTTTCTCTCCCATGCTTCTATGTTATTGCAATAAATTCTTATTATTATCGCTGTGCTATTATTCCGTTTTATTATGCTTGATTTTCTACAAACTCAAAGGTGTTCTGACTTATCATTTAACGAATGCTTTTGATACTATCATAGATGTTTTCCAGTTAGTAAAAGTGTCTCTCCATTCCACAAATTGACATCACTATGACATTTACTTAAAACTTAAAAAATGAAAGAACAAGATTAATAAAGAGAAGAGAATTGAAAAAATGGAGTACACCAGAAAACACAAAAGAATATGTGAAAGCTATAAATCGGGCCTTAAACCACCCTCTTTCGACAGATGTTGAAACCGTAAATAATGCAATTACAGAAGCGTTAATGACAGAACAAAAACAGTACTGTGCTAGACCAGTCGGAAAAGAAGAGAAACTGAGCGAAAACACCAGAAAGCTCATTAAAGAAAGAAAAATCAAGAGATCAGAGCAGAAAGGCGACTCAGCTGAACTCAGAAATCTGAACAGAGATATCTCAAAAGCAATTCGTAAAGATCAGAGGAAGTATAATACTGAGAAAATACAAAATGTGATTGAGCAAAATGGAAATATGAAAATACTCAGAAGAAAGCTTTGTGATGGTAAAAAGGAAATTGTTAAACTAAAAGACAAGGAAGGTAATACAACAACAAATAGAGAGAGAATAGTAGAGATAGCAAAAAGCTTCTATGAAGAATTATACAAAAGCCAGTTAACAGAAGAAGACAAAACACAAATTAGAGAACGCAGAGTAATGAACCAAGGATCCGAACTTCTGCCTACGATAACGATAGAAGAAGTGAAACGAACTCTAAAGGAAATGAAAACAATAAGGCTCCGAGAGATGACCAAATAGTAATAGAAGCTGTTAAAGTAGGAGGCAAGAAACTGCTGGAAGTAGTAACTGAACTATTCAACCTATGTCTAAACCAAGGTATTGTCCCTACAAAATGGGACAATGCAATTACTATCCTAATACACAAAAAATGAGATATATCAGACCTAGAGAATTATAGACCGATAAGTCTGTTGTCACATCTCAACAAATGGTTTACCAAGATCATCACAAAACGATTTGAACGAAAATTAGATTTTTATCAGTCTAAGGAGCAAGCTGGGTTTAGGAAAGGTTATGGAACAAATGACCACCTACAAGCACTTAAAATACTGATTGAAAAATGTGTTGAATATAATAAACCACTCATGTTGATTTTCATAGACTTCAAGAAAGCTTTTGATACCGTGGAACTACCGGCAGTATTAGGAGCATTAGAACAAAGCCGAGTAGACTATAGATGTACAAATTTGATAAAACATATATACAAAAACGCAACAGCATCTGTTAAACTCCATGACTTTACCGATAAATATAGAATTGAGCGAGGAATTAGACAGGGCGACACCATCTCCCCCCAACTATTCACTGCAGCTCTGGAATATGCCTTTAAAAAACTAGATTGGGCTAAAAGGGGAATAAATATTGATGGTGAATACTTAAGCCACTTGCGCTTTGCAGATGATATTGTCATTATAGCCGATAGTTAATGAAGCTCACAAAATGATGGAAGAACTAAAACAGGCAATAGAACAAATAGGCCTGAACATAAACTTTGAAAAAACAAAATACATGACCAATTTAGTTCCAAGTGATGTTATGAGGGTAGATGGGAACAAAGTACATCAGGTCTTTAGCTATATCTATTTAGGGCATGAAATTAGAATAGGAAAAGACAATCAAACTTGTGAAATCCAGCGTCGCATAGGCTTGGGATGAGCAGCATTTGGCAAGATGCGAGATGTTCTAAAAGGAACGCTACCGATTTGCTTGAAGAAAAAGGTTTACAAGCAATGCATACTTCTAGTAATGACATATGGTTCCGAAACAATAACTTTAACCAAACATTCTGCAAATAAATTGAGAGTAACCCAAAGAAAAATGGAAAGAGCAATGTTGGGAATAACTAGAAGAGATATGGTACCAAATAGGATAGTGAGAGAGAGAGGACTAAAGTGACAGATGTCATAGAAAAAATTGCACAAGCCAAATGAAGATGGGCTGGACATATAGCACGTTTAAATGATAATAGGTGGACCAAAAGACCAAAAGATGGATGGACGACTTGAGAAAAACAGTCGGAAATTGGATACAGAAGGCGCAAGATAGAGAACAGTGGAAGAACATGGAGGAGACCTATATCCAACAGTGGATGCAAGAGGTTAAGGAATGATGACATTTACTGTTACTGTTGCTAATGTTAGTGGATAAGGCCGACTGTACCCTTTATGATCTATTGGGTTTCCTTTTTTCTTACCGCCTCTGATGATTTATAAGTGATTATCTCGGATTTTCTTCTTCTTTGTTTTCTACTTCTTGGAGATCTTTAGATCTGTTTAATTCTGAAGATGCCTCTGGTTAATTTCTGGTTTAATGTAACCTTTTTACACATATAACATATTTATACATTTTTAATGTATTTTTAACGGTAGTTGATGATAGGATTAGATAAATATTGAATCACTATATAATATTTAATAGGAATTATTTCTATAAGGAAATTTAGAGAATTTGTACAGATCCGAGTCCCAGGTGGAGATAACTTTGTATTTTCGGTAAGCGATAAAAATTTGTACATTTAATTTAATAAATTTTTATAAAAAACACCGGAAAACCCAAGAGGAATTTGAAAATGCAGTGACTGGAATTAGAGCTACATCGAAAGTTACAGAACAGAAAGAGGAAGTTGAAAACCAAGAGAAGACTCATAAGAACAATAAATGAATTCCTCTTTCAAAACAAATTAAATAAATCCGATCATCTATTACCTTTTGCAATTATACGACTTCTCTGATGATATTATACTTTATAATTTGCCGCATAACAGTGTTTCACCCTGTATATGGAAGAATGTTTTTCAACAACAGATTAATTAAATGGACGACTAACTAGTAGACAGCATGGCATCATCTGAGCTACATACCGTTGACCCATTGCAAATTGTCTACCAGTGATACCATATACAAGGATATTTTAATATGTTTTACTTCCGTACTGCTAATATATATTATATCGTCGATGCTAAAAGAAGCATAAACATCAATAACTCAAAACAAAAATGTTAAAATATATAAAAAAAAATTAATAAACCCTTTATTGTATGGTTTGCTTCTTTTTAACTTTAAGGGCAAAATTCGTAGTTATAATTGTGTTATTATAACCAGTCTTTCAATTTATTCTTGCTAGAAGGCAATTTTCTTTCGTTTATTGAAATTATAGTTATATTTTTCCTTATGTATCTCTTTTTGTATGTTCAGGAGTTTGTGTTATTTCATTTTTAAGAATACTTCACAACAAATTGGACGCAAATGCGAATATCTCGAATATACCCAATTTGGTTTTAGAAATGCTATGGGAACCAGGGAGGCACTTTTTGCGCTTAATATCCTATTACAAAAATGCTGTGACCAAAGAAAATATGTATTTGCATGTTTCATGGACTTCAAAAAGGCATTCGATAAAATACAGCATGTAAAATTAATGCAAATACTGAAAAATATCGACGTAGATGACAATGTATATTCGTGTGTTTAAAAATTTGTACTGGAGTCAAACTGATAACGTAAAAATGGAAGATAACTACAACGATGAAATCTCCATATAACGAGGAGTCAGAGAAGATTTCATTTTGGCGCCAACATTGTTCAATGTTTACTCGGACCAGTTATTTAACAAGGCAACTTGAGAGACAGTCATATGGAATAAAAATCAAAGGGAACTACTTAATGTAATTAGATATGCAGACGATCAAGTAATTCTGTCAGATAATATTGAAGGTCTTCAAATTCTGCCTGACGGTATTCACAAGTTAGGAGAAGAAATGGGCATTAAAATAAACTCAAACAAAACCAAATTTAGTGTTTAGTCGTGACCCACATCCCGATGACATATTTGAGAACTGTGATAACGGACCAACTAGATCCAGACATAGAAATAAAATGTAAAAGCTACTTTTATAAAATGAAGTTATTTGTTTGCAATAATCATCTCAGTTTTGAACTAAGACAAAGAATGGTTAAGTGCTATGTTTGGTCAGTACTTTTGTATAGTGCAGAAGTGTGGACGCTAAAAGTATCGATCATGAACAAAACTGAAGCATTGGAAATGTGGGTTCATAGACGAATGCTGAAGATACCTTGGACAGAAATTAAAATTAATGAAGAAGTACTAAGGAGCGTCAACAAAGAGAACTGCTAAAGACTGATAAACATCGAAAAATGTCTTATCTGGAACACAGAGTAAGGGAAAGTCGATATAAAATATTACAACTGATCCTTAAAAGGCCAAATTGAAGGCCGTAGAGGTGTAGAAAGGAAACGGGTTTATTAGTTGAGGAATATTCGTAAATGAACACGGATATCAAATGTGGGACCGAAAGATCGAGAAGCCTTTGCAATGGTAATCGCCAACGTTGGATAATTCTGATATGGCACGAGAAGAAGAAGATAAAAGTATATATAGTATACTATTATACTAATATATACATCGGTTTATGGCGTTCTCCGTCGCTTTGCAATACCAAACCGATACTATCAGCTAACTACTATCAGTTAACTCACTTCTTTTCATTTCTTTATCTATGTCTTTTCTCCAACTTCATGAAACAATATGCAGAAATAAAAATACCAGGAAAGAAACGAAAGGCAGAATTTACAAAACAATCATCAGACGAATAATGACATACGCGGCAGAAACAAGACCTGACACAGACAAGGACAAAAAGGATGTTAGAAACAGCAGAAATGAAAACACAGCATAAAAATTGTTGGTAATACACTATGGGACAGAGCTAGAAGTACAAATATACGATGTAGATGCAAGGTGAAGAACATCAAGAACTGGGTAAGAAATAGAAGAGTTTCTAGATAGATAGACCAGGAAAATATTCCAATGGATACCTGTGGAACAAAGGAAAATCATCAGCTATCCTATATTTGTCCACTGCTAAAGCTAAAAGCCTGTTGAAGCCTCCGTAAAATTTTCTACCTGTCTATCTTGAGCTTCTAGCATTCAATTTGTGGTAATTCGCTTTATGTCATCCGTCCATCTAGTCGGTGGTCGTCCTCTGCTTCGATATGCCCTTTGACTTGGTCACCATTCCAGAATCTTACTGGTCCATCCATCATCCGTCAATCTAGCAACATGTCCGGCTCAAGCCCATTTAGCTATGGCTATTTTTCCAACAACGTCAGTGACTCCTGTTTTTCTTCTTATTTCTAGGTTTGGTAATTTATCTCTAATGATCATACCTAACATTAATATTTCCATAGTGTGTTGTGTAACTCTTAATTTATTTGTTGTTTCTTTTATCAGAGTTAGTGTTTCTGGTAAAAAACATTGACGGCAAGAAATTCGATAGAAATTGTTTAATAGAAAAGAAGAAACTGAGGACAAAGAGGCAGACGATGACAGTCGTAACAAATTCATTATAATAATGTACAATTGATGGTAAATTCGCACAAAATTTTAGTTTTAATCTTTAATCAAAAGAAGTCTTCATTTTCATCCATCTTCACCATTACCTCAATATAAAAAATACTTCTCTTCTTCTTCTTGATGTGCCTACCCGTTACGAATTTTCGCGATGATCATGGCAATCTTTATCTTATCTGCAGGAGCCCGGAAAAGCTGCACAGATGTTGTATTGAACCAGATTCTGAGGTTCTTTAACCAGCATGTTCTTCTTCTTTCTGGACCTAGTTTT
Organism: Diabrotica balteata; assembly: GCA_918026665.1. NCBI lineage: Eukaryota > Metazoa > Arthropoda > Insecta > Coleoptera > Chrysomelidae > Diabrotica > Diabrotica balteata. Next base: position 169,426,972 of record OU898278.1, read on the forward strand.
CCATATATTTTTCCTTGCAGGATGGCTTGAAGGAGACCATATCTGGATTCATTTTGCATAATATGTCCGAAGAATTGTAACTTTCGAAATTTGGTGGTGGGTCTCGGTTCTTATTCATTCTTCTGAGGACTTCCTCATTTGTGGCTCGGTCAGTCCACGGGATCTTTAGTATTCTTTAGTATAGCCACATTTCAAACGCTTCTAGTTTTCTGCACATATCTTCGTTCAAAGTCCACGATTCAACACCATAAAAGAGGACAGAGAAGACGTAGCATCGCATTGCAGCATTCTTACTTTTGTATCAAGAGAGAGGTTGTAACTTAAAGAAAGCCCCCATCCAATTAAAGGTGGATCTAGCTTTTCCGATGCGTGCTCTAAACTCCTGGTTGTTGGTCCATTCTTCAATTATTATGGGACCGAGGTAGTTATAGTGCGTCACTCTTTCTGCAGGAGATTTGTTGACGTAGATTTGACCTTCTGTTATCATTTTCTTGCTAATTATCATAAGCTTTGTCTTCTTAACATTTATATTGAGTCCATATTGTTGACTGTAATACATGATTTTGTTCATAAGAACTTGTAGGTCTTCTAAGTTGTCCTCAAATACTATGGTGTCATCTGCATATAAAAATATGCATAAATAAAATTCTACGCATTTTGCATTGGAAATTTTGAGTCTTGTTATGTTTTTATGATAATATTTAAGATCAGTGCAATAGAAAATGAAGATCAATATGGTCATATCGTTCTACCCAACTTATCTCGCGTCAATATCTCCTCTATGAACAGGAAAGAAAGATCAGTTATTCACCGACAATGAATAGGGCATACACGTCTCACACACGGATTCCTTATGGCATCAGAAAACTCTACAGTATGCCACTACTGTAATACCCCCCTTTCCATCAAACACGTGATAGTGGACTGCTGCCAGTATGATTCTTCCAGAAACAAACACAGCCTAAAAGGAAATCTAAAAGACATTCCTAATGTTCCAAATCGTTTTGACAGTATTTAAATTTTTAAAAGAAAAAAGTTTAATTGTTATTTTACCTTTTCACAAAAAAAATTGTTCATATCAAATGCTTGTATATAACTTAATGGTTAATAAAAAAATGGTCATATAACTTAAGAAAATAATATAAATGGTAGTAGACTACGGTAGTAGAAATTATAAGTAGAAATTAAACATTGTATATTGACTGTAGATATTTTTTAACAATAATTTAAGTTAAACTGAATTATACGATTTGGGAAAATTATTGAGCGCTCCTCATACAGGCCATTTGACTTAATGACTTCTCCTTTTATTACGGATTAATCATTGTGGCCATGTAAATCACAATGTTTTGACTGTTAAAGAGCGACAAACTTTATTTTTGGGACGATTTTAGGAATACATGGATTTAGTGATTTGTTGATTCGTATTTTTTTTTCAGTGCGGTTTGTTTGCGTTGGATCCTATAAGGTACGTTAAATAATTATGGGTTTGGAAATGTTTTTGTTTTTTTTATTTATCCGGTTCGGCTTTTAGGATTTTTGGTACACCTGTTGGGATATGAATTTAAAATTTTAATGCGTTCAGTGTTTGGTGGACAGAAATGTGTAAAATCCTGGAAAATTGACACAGAAGGTGTAAAAAACTGTAAAAAGTCGTGGTTTATAAAAAAGATAGTACAGAAAATTTAGTATAAAAAATAATAATAAAGTATATAATTATATAATAATAAAAATCAGTTTAGTGATTGGACGGATATATCGTCCAATCCAATCTTAAACGATGATATAATCTCCTTTTTTCCAGAAGTCATCTATTATTCCAGACTTCTGGAGCCCTGTATTTGCTTCTATAGATCTAATGAATAAACCTTACAATGTCTCACAGTTATCCAAAATATGCTTATTTATGTCAAAGAGTCTGTAACTTAAGCATATATGAATCAACCTCATTGTGTGCCCCTTGACTGATAGGCCTGTTATGATTCTGAGCTGATTCTGCTTGTTTTTCTTTTTTTTTCTGTTTTTTCTTTTCTTTTTTCTTTTCTGTTGCTCTATCCTCTAATATACTCATTTGAATTTTATCTTTTTTTGGTTCTCTATGCACCAATTTAAATGTTTTCACTTCTCCCACGTGTTTCTGTTATCTTTATTTTTTCTGGACCGTAGAATATTACTCCTACTTGCTCTTACTTTCATTTACACATCTTCATAATATTTTCCTAGGCTCTGTAATTGAACTTAAATGTTTTTGTAAATGTTGCTTTGCAAAATGAAAGCATTTGCTGTTAACACCACATCAACATCTTTCATTCCGTACAAAGGAATTCTTCTTGGAATTTTTCTCTGAGTTAGAACTAATGAGCACCCCACACAATACAGTGAGCTCTGCTCTATTCTATAGAGAGATTTTTTATTTCTTGTTTTAGATCTCTTCATCTCAGCTCAAAACCCATGTTACGCAGTCGTATATTACCAGAGGTGTTATTATGGTGTAACATTTTTTTTCTTTAGCTTTCTTTTTGGTCTACCCTTTCTAAAGTTGCAATATTAGCAGAAAACAACTATTTTGTAAACTACATACTTACTGAAACTTACAACTTAGTTGCACAAATGTCATAAAAAAGTCCCCTAAAATATTTATTAAATTTCTACTTACTGAACAAAACATAGTAATAATTCTTCTCATGACTTACCTGTAAAAAAAGAAAAAAACATTAATATTTGTGATATATGCCACAGAAAAATAAAATAGTACAGATATTATAACAAGTGTCTTAATAAAAATATTATGACCGTTTATCGATTTGATGCATATAATCTAGTCATTTTTTTAATTCGTACATTGGTCTTCTATAAATTTGTGTCATTTGGTCAATCATTTTTTAGAATATTACTTGGAAAGACTAGTCATCATATGTTGGGTCTGATCTCTTAACATTTTTAAAGTATTTTAATTGTTGTATTTGACTTTACTGGAGAGCCTTTTGGTGAAATTGAAAGTACAGAAAATTCGTCGCATTCTTCTTCAATAGAACATTTTAGTGGCGTCTATCTCTCTTCATTCTGCTTACTACAATATGCACTTTAATTGGTAATATTAAATAGTTAACCAATAATATTTTTTGGGTTCTTTCCATATTTAGGTCATCTTTCGTATAGCGAATCTTTGCTAGAATCTCTTCCTATAGTGTATTTGTGTTTTTGATCAATAATCCCAGAAATAGTTATTAGTTTGCAACATCAAACCAGAAGAAATATCTACAGCAGTCAGACAAACGAAGGATGGAAAGGTACTGGGACTTGATGAAGAAGCTATTAGAGGCAGAACAAATAAACATAGTAACTGAAATATTAAATGAAAGATACAAGGCAGGAAAAATACCAGTGGAATTATCAAATCGGATTTTGTACCAATGCCCCAAAAAACCAGGAGCAAAAGTTTGTGAAGACTATAGGACCATAAGCTTAATGAGCCATCTGCTGAAGCTGTTTTTAAAAGTCATCCACAAAAGAATTTACCCGAAATCTATCAATCTATCTATCTAATCAGCCTTAAACGCCCACTTTTGGGCATAGGCCTCCCCTGTTAATCTCCATTGGTCTCTATTTTGGGCCATCTGCATCCAGTCCTTTCCTGCCGTTCTCTTAAGATCGTCAGTTCATCTCATCTGTGGTCTTCCTTTTTTTCTTTTCTTTTCCCATGGTCTCCAGTGTAGAATTCGCTTATTTCATCTTTCATCTTGAAAATGAAGCCATTTTTGAATGGCAAAAAGATGAAAGATGAAAGATTTACCCGAAACACGAGGAACAAATTCGCCCAATCAGTTTGGATTTGTGAACGCAGTTGGTTTGAGGCAAGCTTTATTTAGCGTGCAGGTATTGTTTCAGAACTGTAGAGATGTCAGCTGTAATGTTTTTGCATGCGTGATTGACTACAAGGAGGCTTTCTATAGAGTCAGGCATGACCAAATGATGGAAGTGCTGAAGAGGACAAGGATTGACGGAACAGACCTAAAAATAATAGCTAACCTGTGTTGGAATCAATCAGGGGTGCACCGAATAGATAGAAAATATACAGAACATGTCAAAATCTTAAGGGGAGTGAGACAGGGGTGCATAATTTCACCACTGATACTTAATCTGTACTCCGAGAACCTTTTTGAAGAGGTTCTAAAAGATATTGATGAAGGCATCTCAATAAATGGAGTCAAGCTCAATAACCAGCGGTATGCAGGTGATACAATAGTGTTTTCCAGTACTATAGAAGGGCTGCAAAATTTAATGAACAAAATAACGGAAACAAGTAGAACATATGAACTGGATATAAACAACAGCAAAACCAAGCTAATGATATTCAGCAAGGAAAACATAACTGGAGAAAATTTGTATGTGGACCAAATGAGAATTGAACGTGTCTCACAATACAACTACTTGGGAACTGTAATTAGTGAGTTGTGGGACAATATCCAAGAGATTAAATGCCGCATTGGAAAGGCAAAAAGTGCATTCTTGACTATGAGCATTGTGTTCAAAAGCCATAGTCTCACCCTAGAAACAAAAATAAGACTTCTTAAATGTCAGTGCTTCTATACGGAGTACAAACGTGGACATTGAAAAACTTCAGGCTTTTTACCTATGGTTATACAAAAGGATTCTGAAGATACCACGGAGACAAAGTCACTAATAAAGAAGTACTATGGAGGATGAGCACAACAGCGGATTTGGTCTACATCGTAATGAGAAATCAAGGCAGATATGAGCTATTCCAATGCATTTTGCATGGTAAAATTAAAAGAAAAAGGACCCCAGGACGAAGAAGAATATCCTGGCTTGTTAACCTAAGAGCATGGTATAGAAAGACCTCAACACAGCTATTCCGTATAACAATCAACAAAGTTATCATAGCCGGAATGATTATAGCCATATATGTTAAATAGCTGTGGAGACATCTTATTCTGGTTGAAATTTATTTTAAAGTGTGTCAAGCATCTTCACTGAACCAGTCGTGTGTTTTTCTATCTGCCATAAGTAATGATATTTGGCTTTGTCGGACGCCATGCGATAATTTATTAAGTCGATATTTAACCAGACATTGAACTGACTTAATTATTTGGTCATTTGTGGTCTTAAGGTTTTTTGTCGGATCTTGTTTATTGTTAAATTAACTTTTAGATAAAAGCAACCTTAATGCATTGGTTGCCCAAAGTATTGTTCTAATGTATTTGTTTCCTGCATTTTTAGGCTTTTATAAGAATATATTAGTGCAAACCATATATTATATTAAGCGAAGTTAGTATCCCGTTCTAAAGTTCGGATGGAGAAATATTTTATTTCGAATAGGGACTTATGGTTCCCTGTTAGTAATCTAATTACATCGGCATTTTGCCGTATAATTTAAAACTTTCAAGTATGTTTTTTTCAATTTAAACCCAATCACTGTTTGGTTTTGCGGTAAGTTACGCAAGTAGTTCAAACGTTCACTGAAGATGAACTGATTAATCCGGAAACGTTCTGAACTTTATTATAATAAATTTGGTTTTTTCAAGTTAATTTTTTAATTAAATATACCACTTTCAACAGAAGTTTCTTACTTCGATGTTTTTCTGCTTGTCTGTGTGCGATATCACCTTGTCAAATGCCTCAAAATCTATAGGTCTGCAAGTAAATGAGGAGAAAACTAAGATAATGGCATCAACACACAACAATAGAGCCAGAAACATCGGCCACCAATTCACGGTTGATACCTTTACCTTTGAAGTGGTGGACAAATTCACATACTTAGGCTCCCTGATCACCAAGGAGAACGTCATGACGGAAGAAATCAAGCGAAGAATGATCCTAGCAAACAAATGCTATTTTGGATTGAGTAGACATATGAGAAGCAGACACTTAAGCCAAAAAACAAAAATAACCGTATACAAATCCCTTATACAACCAGTGTTGATATATGGATCGGAGATATGGACCATTTCCAAGGCAGATGAAAACCTCCTGCTTAAATTTGATTGAAGGATCCTGAGAAGAATATTCGGTGGCATCTGTGAAAATGGTGCTTGAAGAAGGAGGTACAACTATGAGATATATCACAGATATAAACATATATTTGGTGGTAAAGATGTAGTATCTCGTCGAAAAATAGGAAGACTAAGATGGACAGGACATCTGGCAAGATCACAGCAGAACAACCCTCCTAGAAGAATCCTTATGTCATAACTTGTGGGAAGTAGAAGTAGGGGTAGGCCAAAACTGAGGTAGAGGGATGCTGTAGCACCAATGATGATGATGTTCGAGTTTTTTAACTAATATGATACACAGCAAACTCCCGGGAATTATCTCATTTTAAACTAATATATTATTTAAGATTCTTATATTTCTGGAGTAATTCTTTGTAAATAATTCAGTATCCATTCTATTTTTGTTGTAAAAAGTAAAGTAAATTGTTTATGTTTTTAAATTTTTAACTTTATTTGTTATTTTGATATGTAAAGGTGTTAAAAGATAGAAAACTGTCACTAATTTGTATTTAGAAGCTTTTGCTAAGAATTTAGAAATCGATTTAAAATAAAAACATCATTAAAGCTTTTAAAAACCATTCCTTTGAAAAAAATATTTTTAATATCACATTTTCGTCGAGAATTTATGTCCCCTCTTGATACACTCAACACATCTATCTGATGTAACGAAAAACAGAGGAAAAGACAATAAAACCCGAAATTTATAGTTGTTTTTCAAAGAACTAACCAACATACACATTTTTTATTAAAATTTCGAAATTGATGGTCTACCTGACTATCAATATTAACCACTCCTTATATCTGTCAAGTAGCTGGTACAGATCGTCTAGTTCTACGGCCAAAAGCTTGAGTCACTTGTCACTATCGTCGAGATTAAGTGTTTCTGACGTGAACCAAAATAGGTTTAGACAAATAAATTTTAAAAAATCAACTACTACCAATCGGACTGTCACTGCGACGTGGCTAAAAGATATATTGGGTGTTGAGGCTTTTGTAGCATTTGCTTTGTAGGTGAATATAGACCCGTGACCAGATAAAAAATGTGTGTTTAATAAAAGAAACCGTTTTATGATACATTCGTCATACAAGTAGTCAATAACCTGTCTAGTCAAAAGAAGGAGGGATTTGTCTGGAACAAATTAAAAAATAACATAACAAACGAAGCAAACCGATTTACTTATACATGTACAATATATATTACGAAATTATCCACAATCATAGACAAAACACGCACAGGAGGTAACTACATGCCATTCTCGAAACATGTAATAGAACAGATCCATCACAAAAGATGTCTTTTGGAGGGATGTTGCAACTAATAAATGGAACGGTGAGAATGAAAGTGGCATAAGTCATAAAATTTCAAAAACTTATTTTAGTCTATTTTAGAATAACTGGAATTGACGAACAAGACTTGCAAATTATCTCAGAACTATACTAGCACCAAACGGCAATAATTGAAATAGAGCACACAACATGCGAAAATATACAAATCCGACGAGGAGTGAGACAGGGTTGCGTCTTATCACCGCTACTGTTTAATTTATATTCGGAGTATATATTCAGAGAAGCATTAGTCGAGGTCCAAAGCGGAATTACGATTAACGGAATCAGCATAGACAACATCAGATATGCTGATGATACCGTCTTGCACAAGAACTACAAAACATAATAAATGGGGTAGTTCACCACAGTGAAATATTCGGTTTACATCTAAACGTTTCCAAAACTAAAACTATAGTATTTATGCCAAGGGTCAATTAATAGAACAAGTAAATTCCATAAAATATTTGGGAGTAAATATCAGTAGTCAGTGTAGTCCAAAAAAAAGAAATCCTATCAAGAATCGAACAAGCAAGGAAAACATTCATGAGCATGAAAACATTTTTTAGAAGATCAGACCTTAGTATGCAGCTAAGAATCCGAATGATCAGATGTTACGTTTTTTCTGTCTTACTGTATGGCTGTGAAATTTGGACAATGGAATCTGAAATAGAAAAAAGAATAGATGCCTTTGAGATGTATATATATAGACGAATATTGAGAATTCCATGGGTACAAAGAGTTACTAATGTTGAGGTACTTCGTCTGTGTGTAAACAAAAAGAATTACTAAGATTATTTAAAAAGAGAAAAATGTAATACTTGGGTCATGTGTTGAGAGGCGAAAGATATGTATTACTTTAAGTTATACTCGAAGGAAAAGTACAGGGCAAAATATCAGTAGGAAAACGACAGAACTGGTGACTGAAAGACCTAAGGAGATGGTTCGACCACCCATCCGCAGTAATTTTTCGCGCAGCAATTTCCAAAACTATAATTGTCATTTAGGTCTCCAACCTTCGAAAGGAAACGGCGCCATAACAAGAAGAATTTTTTAAATTCCCTGACGTCGTACTATTCACAATTAAAGTGACAGTAATTCTTCTTCTTCATGTACCATGTCCTTTCAGAACGTTGGTTACCATCATAGCTATCTTAATTTTATTCAATGGCACCCTAAGTAGCATGCTTGTATTAACACCATACCAATCTCGCAAGTTATTCAACCATGAAGTTCTTCTTTGTCCTGGACTGCGTTTACCTGCTATTTTTCCTTGCATGATATTTTGTATCAACCCATATTTGGGAAATACGCTCATTACATGTCCGAAATACTAAGCTTTCTCTGTTTGATACTTTTTATGATCTCAGTAGTCTTGCTCAGACGTTCTAGTATTGTGGAGTTTCGAATCTTCTCTACCCAGGAAACTTCCAAAATTCTTCTATAGCACCACATTTCGAAAGCCGCAAGGCGATTTAGATCGATTTTATTCACAGTCCAGGACTCGACATCATAAAGTAAGACCAAAAACACGAAGCGGCGAAGTAGGCGGATCCTAAATGCCAGTTTTAGGTCTCTGTTACATAACGCCTTGGATATCCTTATATACTGTTGTTTACTTATTACGAGTATTTTGGTTTTCCGTATGTTCAGATCCAGACCTGCCTCTTTACAACTCTCAACGACACTATCAAGTAGTGTTTGCAGATCTTCTTGACTAGAAGCTAGGAGTACTGTATCGTCCGCATATCGCAAATGATTGATGACCTCACCGTTCAGTATTCCTTCTTGTTTTTCAGAAAGTGCTTTTCTGAAAATTCTTTGGGAGTAAACGTTGAAAAGCAGGGGTGACAAGAGGCATCCCTGCCGTACTCCACTTTTAATATTAAGAGCATGTGATTCTACACCATCTACTAAAACTGATGTCGTTTGATTAAAATATAAATTTGCAATTATTCGAACATCTCTGCCGTCCAAGCCAATGTCTTTTAGAGCTTCGATCAATATAGAGCGCTTAACACGATCAAATGCCTTTTGGAAGTCAATAAAACAACAGTATATGTCTACAGATATATCTCGGCATCTTTGAGCAAGTAAGTTCATTCCAAACAGTACCTCTCTCGTTCCAAACCCTTTACGGAAACCAAACTGTGTGTCATCCAGGTATTTCTCGCATTTATTGTAGATACGACCATGTATTACCTTCAAAAAAATTTTCAATAAGTGGTTTAACAAACTGATGGTTCTATAATTAGCACAGGTTTTTGCTGTTGTCTTCTTAGGTAGAGCTGTAAACAGTGAATTAGACCAACCATTAGGTAGTTGTCCGCTGGTATAAATGGTATTGAAAATAGCAAGAATGTTTCAATATATACAAAAATATACATAAGAACGTCGGCATCGATGAAATGGTACAAGTAACTTCCCATTTAACAGAAATTCTACTTTCAACTGTATATAAAATAGTTTAAAATGAACCCTATCATCAAAAGAAGCGATGATGTAATTACAAATTTTCAAAACCTATACATGCTTCACGTATAAAAAAATTGTTTAAAACCACAATGTACGATTGTTACAAAAGCAATAGAAATAATAAGAAAATAAGCTTTAAATTCCTAAAGAATCCTAATAAAATTAGAATCAATAGTCTTTTTCTTCTTCTCAAATCCTTATGTTTTCTCTTTTTGTTTACAGGTAACAGTTCTAGAATCTTGAAAGTTTCGTAGAGTTTTCCTTTGAAGTAAGAAAAAACTTTATTGTATCATATATATTTATAATAGTATATTACTTTATGAGACGGAGAAGCATGACTTTTCTTGACGCGCCCGATATTACGCGCCGAACGAAGTGAGGCGCGTAATAGAGGGCAAGTCAGGAAAAGTCGCTTCTTTGCCGAATTAAGTACACTATTTTTTCTTCAAACGTAGCAATTTTCAACCATAAATAGTACAATTCATACGCTATTTTTACTCTAAATTAACTATGACAACTATGTATCAAAGTCGTCTAGATGTTAGAAATTAAAATAATTAAGTCGTCGGTGAGATTTGCGTCTCCCTGGTTACAGTTGTTTGATAGTTGTTTGCAATTATTAAAGACAGCTTATTGTTGTTGCAACCGCAAGCGCAAATTTAGTGCGAAAATGGAAAACCTAAACGAAATTGAGTCCGCGGCTAATGATGCAGTAGCACGTTTGGGGCCCTCCAAGTCCGGAATAAAGTATCGGTTAGCGTACAAGCACTTCCAAGAGTGGTGCGATACAAGAGGAGTACGGCAAGTTACCGACGACCTTTTACTGGCATATTTTAATATAATGGAAAATGAAAATAAATGGAAATCTTCTACAATGTGGTAACGATACTCTATGATAAAATCCGAGTTAGTTATTAGAAAAAATGTGGATATAAGCAAATTTTTAAAGTTACGTGCATTTCTGAAAAAACCAAGCGAAGGATATACTGCAAAGAAGTCTAAAATTTTCACTAAAGACGAGTTTGATAAATTTTTGTTTGAAGCGCCAGATAAGTTGTATTTTGGATTAAAGGTAAAAAAAATTATATTGCAGAGCATGTAGTATACTCTACTAAATTATAAAAATATTTCAGATTGTTTTGTTAATTGGGGTTACCGGCGCCTGTCGATGCGACGAAATGGTAAAAATGAAGACTGTGTGCATTGAGGATAAAGAAAATGTAATAATTGTCAAAATCACAGACAGTAAAACACGACAAATTAGATCTTTTACGATAATTGTTCAAAACTACATTAAACTGTATAAAAAGTATGCATCACTGCGGCCTGAACATTTCACAGAAAACCGATTTTTTATCAAGTACCAAAATGGAAAGTGTTACCGAAGCGTCATGGGAATACATTCGATCAGAGCAGTAGCCCAAAAAGTAGCTAGTTATTTAAATTTAAACGATGCAAGCGCATACACGGGTCACTCTTTACGACGAACTTCAGCAACACTTTTAATTGATGGAGGCGGAAATCTAGAATGCCTCAAACGACATGGGGGCTGGAAATCAAGCACGGTTGCCGAAGGATATATAGAGGATTCAATAAGAAATAAGAACGATAATGCTCAAAAACTTTTAAACCCTCATGATTCGCCAACATCAGGAATGATTGCTGAAAGTTGTTCTCGACTATCAGTATCATCAACAATTACCAATGCGTATCAAGAGTCGGGAACATTTTTGCACGGTTTCAATTTTGAAAATGCCTCATTAACTAATTGTACTTTTAATATTACTACAAATAAAAATAATGTTTAATTGTTGTTAATGACATTCGTATTGTTGCTTTGTGACATGTTTTATATTGTTGCCAATGACAACATTTTTCCCTCCGCCGTAAAGAAATGGGAAAAAACCTGCTGCCGGCGGAGACATCAAACTTTGACAGGATCAAGTTAGATAAGTAATGTCATCATTGTTTGAAGAAAAAATCTTTTTTGAGATCGTCTTACATCACATTTGCCTTTTGGATTGAAATTGAGTGTTTTTGGGGTAATCTTTCGTTTTCCAGTCTGTGGATTGTTTCCATTATCTCCATTTATCTTTATAATCTTTAAGAACCAAAAATTAGAGTGATAATAGAAATCACATAGTGATAGATGGTTTATTGGTAATAAATGAATACAAGAGTATTTCTTACAAGTTAAAGGAAAATATATGTCAATATAGTTAATATACACATATGAAAATATAAAACATAAAACATAGATACAGTGTTTTAATTTATATTGTTGACAATTACAACAAATTAAAATCGGAATTAAAATACTCCTCATATGTAAAAAAGGCATTCACTATAAGGTAACTCTCAATTTTTGCCTTAAACTGATGAAAATTAAGAGCTTTTATTCTAGCTAGCACTAAGTTGTATCTAGAATTTTATGGCTCAATACCTTGAACCATTTCTGGATCTCTCAAGTCGGCCAAATTCTGGTATAAGATTATTGTTAAATCTTTTGGGATAATTACGAAAATCTACATGCGCATTGTATTGGCTACGATTTTGTTTAATGAGCAACAGACACGGCATAATGTATACACAAGGTAAAGTTAAAATGTTTAAAGCTCTAAAGGAGTTTCTACAGTCTCCTCTATAACAGAGCTCAGAAATAATACGAACACACTTTCTTTGTTGTGCAAAGACTTTATCCATATGACAAGAGTGACCCCAGGAGAGAATAGCATATGTCAGATGAGAATGAAAATTACTATGATAAGCTGTTAAAATAGTTTCCCTGGAAGTCACTTGTACAAGGTTTACAATAGTACATCAATGGAGATTCAATGGAAAAGCAAATAGAAAGCAAATGATAGCGATCTTTTTAATTTGATGAACTCTTTATCTAGCACTCGATCTAGATCGTCTAGAAAAGAACAATATTGAAGATTTATGAAATAAATTTTTCAGGAAAGTTTTCTGTAAGTATGTATCTAAGATTACGATTTAACTGTTTTTCATTAATCGTTTAGACGCGATAAAAAATCTGGTTGACACTTTTAGCAATTTCCCAGGCCCTTAATGGCCTATAAGCTGTTGCGAAGACTGAGTCGATAACCAACAGATCAAAAAGTTGTAGGAAAGAATTGTAAACGTAGAAGTGGGATTAATCACTGACGAAACACACCTGGCTAGAACATGCCCAAACCACAATCTAATCCCACATTATAAATTAATTTTTTTTATAATTTTTCAGTGCGTTACATACATCGTATGGTATATTTTTTGGCACTATCTAAGTGTGACTGTACAACGAACAGATTCTCCGTGCTGTCTGCCAAGAATTCAAAACAATATCTTACTATTTAATAAATACTATGCATACAAATTTATATGATGATCATTTGAAAATAAAAATAAGAGAGTATTTATAAAGAACAGAACACATTTTAAAGAACGTTGTGTGACCATTTGACCCAAAAACATTTCGTACAATAATATAAAAATGATTATTTAGTCCTATAATGAAAAACAGAGTTTTTCATTACAATGGCTGCATCTAAAAGAGAAATTGACATATTTAAATTTTAAAGTATGTTCCTTCAAATGACGCTAAGTAGATCTCTTAATTGTTATAAACAAAGCTGATGTCAATTTTTAAAAAGAAGGAATTAACTTCGTCCCAAATTGTCCTAGGACAACTTTGTCTTTTTTAAATTTGTGAAAATTCATTAGACGGTGGACAAAAGCAAATAAGTCAAAAATGTGCTTTTTACAGGAGAGGTAAAAATTTATTTTAAGAGTAAACAAAATGGTATTTTTGCAAAATAGTTGGCTCTATTTGTTTAAAATTATACCAAAAACATTGTCTAAATAGTTTTTTTTCGTCAAACGTCAAATAATGATGACATTACTTATCTAACTTGATCCTGTCAAAGTTTGATGTCTCCGCTGGCAGCAGTTTTTTTCCCATTTCTTTACGACGGAGGGAAAAATGTTGTCATTGCAACAATATGAAACATGTCACAAAGCAACAATACAAATGTCATTAACAACAATTAAACATCATTTTTATTTATAGTAATATTAAAAGTACAATTAGTTAATGAGGCATTTTCAAAATTGAAACCGTGCAAAAATGTTCCTGACTCTTGATACGCATTGGTAATTGTTGATGATACTGATGGTCGAGAACAACTTTCAGCAATCATTCCCGATGTTGTTGAATCATGAGGGTTTAAAATTTTTTGAGCATTATCGTTCTTATTCCTTATCGAATCCTCTATATATCCTTCAGCAACCGTGCTTGATTTCCAGCCCCCATGTCGTTTGAGGCATTCTAGATTTCCGCCTCCATTATATAAAAGTGTTGCTGAAGTTAGTCGTAAAGAGTGACCCGTGTATGCGCTTGCATCGCTTAAATTTAAATAACTAGCTACTTTTTGGGCTACTGCGCTGATCGAATGTATTCCCATGACGCTTCGGTAATACTTTCCATTTTGGTACTTGATAAAAAATTGGTTTTCTGTGAAATTTTCAGGCCGCAGTGATGCATACTTTTTATACAGTTTAATGTAGTTTTGACCAATTATCGTAAAATATCTAATTTGTCGTGTTTTACTGTCTGGGATTTTGATAATTATTACATTTTCTTTATCCTCAATGTCCACAGTCTTCATTTTTACCATTTCGTCGCATCGACAGGCGCCGGTAACCCCAATTAACAAAACAATCTGAAATATTTTTATAATTTAGTAGAGTATACTACATGCTTTGCAATAAAAAATTTTTTACCTTTAATCCTAAATACAACTTATCTGGCTCTTCAAACAAAAATGTATCAAACTCGTCTTTAGTGAAAACTTTAGACTTCTTTGCAGTATATCCTTCGCTTGTTTTTTTTCAGAAAGGCACGTAACTTTAAAAATTTGCGTATATCCACATTTTTTCTAATAACTAACTCGGATTTTATCATAGAGTATCGTGACCACATTGTAGAAGATTTCCATTTATTTTCATTTTCCATTATATTAAAATATGCCAGTAAAACGTCTTCGGTAACTTGCCGTACTCCTCTTGTATCGCACCACTCTTGGAAGTGCTTGTACGATACTTTATTCCGATTTAAACCGATACTTTATTCCGGACTTGGAGGGCTCCAAACGTGCTACTGCATCATTAGCCGCGGACTCAATTTCGTTTAGGTTTTCCATTTTTGCACTAAATTTGCGCTTGCGGTTGCAACAACAATAAGCTGTTTTTAATAATTGCAAACAACTGTCAAACATATGTAACCAGGTAGACGCAAATCCCACCGACGACTTAATTATTTTAATTTCTAACATCTAGACGACTTTGATAGTTGTCACAGTTAATTTCGAGTAAAAATAGCGTAAGTATGAATTGTACTATTTATTGTTGAAAATTGCTACGTTTGAAAAAAAAAAAATAGTATACTTTATTCGGCAAAGAAGTGACTTTTCTTGACTTGCCCTCTATTACGTGCCGAACGAAGTGATGCGCATCAAGAAAATCGGGCATCGGGAAAATCGGGAAAATCGAGCATCGGGAAAATGAATATCGGGCGCATCAAGAAAAGTCATGCTTCTCCGCATCATAAAGTAATGTACTATTATTGCATTATTGGATTATTTCTAGTTTTGCATGACTTATATGGTTAGGCATGATATATTTGTCTAACTTATACGCTTATGATCAAAGAAAAAGTGAGGAATGAAAATGTATTTTTAGCTTCCATTATCATTTATTTGTATCAAAAACAAAAAACTTAAGAGGGGTTCTTAAAAATCAAAGGTCCTTTTAATAAAGAAGAGAAACTGAAATAATCTTCTTTTTAATTTCATAAACTGTAAAGTTTTTGCTGCCAGAGCAAACTAACTGCATCCAGTCATGTGGATAGATAATCTTCTTTTTTTTCTCAACAATGCTATGATCCGTATCTACCTCTAGATGGCTATGTCCTGGTATAATGAACTTCTGGTATTGAGATGGCGAAATAAGTAGAAAGCAATGTGGTTGCATAGTCGTGAACCGTAACATTGGATGTCCAGAGCTGATGCTTATAAAAAAGTACAGATGATTTTAAGTCGGGAGTCGGTAGGCATTGCTGCAAATCAAAAGTATATGTTTTGATCAGAATGTTAGTTTTGGATATCTGGGTATCTTTTCTTTTCTCTACATATGCAGACTATGAAAAGGCGTTTGATCAAGTACAGCATCACAAATTAATTATAATATTAAAAGATAAAGGAGTTGATAGTCAAGATATACGATTCATAGAAAAGTTATACTGGCGTCAAACAGCGACAGCTTGCATAAACGGAAAATCAACAGAAAAATGTAAAATACAAAGAGGTGTCAGACAGGGTTGTATACTATCCCCACTGTTATTTAATTTATATTCAGATAGAATATTTAAAGAAGCGCTGCATAATTTGGAATGGGGCGTGAAAGTTAATGGAATTCTGAAAAATACAATCAGATATGCAGACGATACAGTTATTTTAAGTGATGACATGAATGGATTACAATGCCTTTTAAATGCCATTGATACAGTGGGAAGAGAGTTTGACCTAAACATAAAGTTTTCAAAAACAAAACACATGGTGTTTAGCCGTTTAGCACATAAAGATGCACGATTATATGTTGATGGTCATATAATTCAAAGAGTGTCCAGTTTTAAATATCTTGGTTGCTATATTACTGAACAACTAGATCCAGATCAAGAGATAAAATGTAGAATCGAGATAGCCCGCACGACATTTTTAAAAATGAGGTCATTCTTCTGTAATGATAACTTGAAACTTCAACTTCGAAAGCGTATGGTTAAATGCTACATTTGGTCAGTCCTCTTATACGGTGTCGAAGCATGGACATTAAAAATATCCACCATTAATCGTCTGGAGGCCTTTGAAATGTGGTTGCACAGACGTATACTAAAAATTCCATGGACGGCTATGCTGACAAATGTGGCAGTCCTTGAGAGAGCAAATGCTGCTCGCGAGCTGCTTGATTACATCAAATGTAGAAAGATGGCCTATTTTGGACACGTAGTAAGGGGAGACCGATATAATATTCTTCAACTTATTATGATGGGTAAAATCGAAGGACGCAGAGGAATTGGTAGAAAGCAGGCCTCTTGGTTAAAGAATATCAGAGAGTGGACAGGAATAAAGAAAGCTGAGCAACTCTTTAGAATAGCTCGAGACAGAGACAGTTTTGCCATGTTAAAAGCCAACGTCAAGGGGACTTGATAGGGCACGTTAAGAAGAAGAAGACATATGCAGTGTCAGCGGCTTTTTTGTGCTTTTTATGTTCTTGAGCAATGCTTACTTTTTCTGTCTTATCTGTGTAAAGTTTCAATTTTATTTTGAATTTATTACAAGTGAAACATGTATCCACCTGGTGCGTATATTCTCATAGAAACGTTAGATGAATACATTTGTTTATACAGTTGATGTACATATTTTTTGTAGTGTGAGGTGTGAAGGGAAGTGTGCCAAACTGTTCAAAGGCAATAGAACAGAGCAGATGGAGATAGAAGTAGAAGAGGATATGGTTTTAAATATATTAAAAGAGGAAATTAAAATGACATTAAAAAACAGCAAGAATTCCAAAGAAGGAGTTAAGATCACTCCATATTTAATTACGCATAGTGTCTATTTAACAATTACTCTGTGTTTATATTTGTTAATACCAATTTGAATAACTGGATTTGGTGATCAACTGTACCATTATCCATTATATACAACTTAAAGCAGCATAATGTAAGGTATTCGCTATAATATAATCAATTCAAGCTGATACATGGCTCGTGATTCTGTGATTATTTTAATGTCATTAAAAGAAACTGTTTGACTTATCAATTTTTGTAGTAAAGTAAACTGTCTTGGATCTAGTTTATACTAAACAAGCCAAGATCAGATTGGTTGTGTTTTGTCTATAAATATATTTAATTCCATATCCTGTGCTGTCGAACGATTATTGTAATGGAAATCATAAGTTTTGTACACTCGACCAATAAATTATTATCAATCTATAAAAATAAGTATTGAACATTTTCTATTGTATGTATAGACCCTAAGCATATTCAAGACATAACCCTACAACTCCACTTTCTTTGTCTCTTCACACATACACAGAACTATATCCATTCACATTAAAACATGGTTTTTATCTAGCTCCCGCCCAATGTTCAGCCACTACAATTAGATCAAGAAAGTGGATATAACTATTTAGTCAATCTACTCATTCAAAAGCTCCCGAACCGACGCCCGTGGTAGGCAGCGCCGTCCGGCATCGGGCGTCCGTTTTAAAGAGACGCCTAAGTGTGTCACTTTCGGAAGTTGTTGTAGGAGTTGTTTTGTTGTAAGTTTCAGTGGCTGTGATAGAGACGAGCGTAGGGGAGAGTGGGGAAAGGGAGACAAACGTTTAGCACGGCGAGGGACGGAGGGGAGAGCGAGCACTGAGACTAGACGCCCCGAAAATAGATACGGTTGCAATACCAAACAGTCTACAACGGGTTTTTCGATTCAAGATGTGATTATCTCTCTGCATTATTGGGGATTTATTAGGTTTATAGTGGTCGAAATGTATTTGTAGGGTTTATAAAAAATTTAATTGGTTTTAAACTATTTTATCTTCAGGTATGGCGGAAGAAATTCGAGAAGAAGTCGAGAATTAGGCTATTATAATGATGCAAAATTACTTTAAATTTAGTTATTGAATCACTAATTAAAAAGTCAATCGATGAGAGTAAACAATATTTTATACTTATATTAAATTAGAACAATCGAGAGAATTAGAAACCACAATAGTTTTAGTATCAACGTACCATAAATATTAGAAAGAGTGTCATGCAAAAGCAGATAAGGAGACAGCAGAGAAAGATGTGAGAATCATAAGACCATCATAATCATTTAATCTTGTGTTTTTTGTGTTATCTGATTTAATACTAACAAGAATAAATAAAGAAAAAGTCATCATCATCATTGGCTTTTACAACTCTTCGTGAGTTTTTGCCGCGTTTACTATTGCCTTCCATTGATTCCGATCCTGTGCTATTATTTCCCATGGCCTTACTTCCATCTTCTCCAGGTTTTCCCTGACTGCGTCTTTCCACCTTTTTCTAGGCCTTCCTGTCGATCTTCTACCATCTGGTCTTTCCCAAAACACATTGCTAATCAGTCTGTCGTCATCACTCCGTACCACGTGGCCTGCTCATCTTAATCTATTGGCTTTTATGTATCTTACGATGTTTCCTTTCCCGAAGAGAGTCTCTATTTCATCGTTGTATCTGCTCCTCCATTCATTTGTCACGCTGTCCTTGCAAGGACCATATATAATTCGCAGGATTTTGCGTTCCCATACTAATAGCTTATTGATTTCTTTCTTTCTCAATGTCCATGTTTCACTTCCATATGTCACTGCTGGTCGTATTATGGTTTTGTACATTTGGATTTTGGCACGCCTTGAGAGAAGCTTTGACCTCATTAGATGTTGAATATCAAAGAATGATTTATTTCCCGCCAGTATTCGTATTTCAACCTCCCGTTCTCCTGTGTTTTCACTGGTAATTGTTGCTCCTAGGTATTTGAATTCTTTGACCACCTCAAAATTATGATCGTTTATGGTAATGTTTTGTCTTATTCGCTGTCGTTCCTTTTTTGATACGACCATGTATTTAGTTACAAATAAAGAAAAAGTACTAAACTTTAATGTTATCCAATGTTCTCATGAAATTTATCAGTCCATTCCACCCTGTTCTAACACTAGTTCTTACCCCCACATACATATCTCCCATAATTTCTACTCACAAGGGCCTCCTTTCTTATTGAGCTCTCACTACAAAACCTGTAGATACTACAGAACCTCTCGATGAACTCATTATATGCTTTCTCAAGACCAATGAATAGCACATGACTTATGTTTTCCGTTATTGCTGTAATTTTCTGTCAGCTGTTTTAATAACCTTTTTTTTTCTAAATATACTGCTTCTCCATTCGCATATATTTGTTCCACTTCTTTATATTAAACAAACCATTCTTTAAAAAGACTTTAATTTTAGATGGAAACAATTACGCTCGTTGAATAATAATAAATATATGACATCCAAGCTTTGAGGGAAAATAACACTTCGTTTTTGAGTAAAGTGTGCGAGTTGCAAAAAAATATTGGATAATAGAGTAGAAACGTCATCGAATGGAAAAACGGTGTACAAAAAAATATCACAGTCCAATATATAATATAATAGACAGGTATATGCGAAATAAACTAAAACAAGGAAAAGAAAAGAGACTAGAAAATAACAAAATGTAAAAGCGTTCCATAAGCAACATGGCTTATTTATTTTCCGTAAGAAATTTAAACAGAGGACAGGAGTTTCAGGAATAAAAACCATTACGATCGATCAAATAAAACAAAAAAATATTACAACATGATTCTGTCTCCGGCTTCTTTATAACATGTAGCTTCTCCTTTTAAAAATTTTAAAGTGTTTGTTTGTCTTTGTGTATTGTATTGTTATGTCCAAATTTATATATATGACATTCTACTCATATCGGATAGGCCACAACTGACGAAACAGATTTTGAGAGTGATTCTGATGCAGAAGATAATCTTCCTATTTCCAACCGAACGTCGGTTGCATCCAACGCGACTATTACTTCATTGTCTAATGATGACAAGGTTGAATTTCTTGATGTTGATTCAGATGGCTCAATGGATGATATAGCTTTCCACCCTCAGGTAAGAACAAATCGCATTTTTGACGACGTCGATACTTCCTCAGGCGAATACGAAATAGAAGAGAACCAAGAGAACACAGTAAAGTGTGATGATACATATAAATGGAGAAAGAACGCTTCTGATGCACAAAAATATTCGAATGCGCCGTTTACCAGATCATTTGGCACAGCAAAACCGGTCAATATAAATTCACCATTCAACGTGTTTTCTTTGTTCATGAGCAAAGATATTATAGCTAATATAATTACACAGTCAAATCTCTATGCTCAACAACAAAATCATAATAATCTCGACCTAACTGAGGAAGAACTAAAAGCATTTCTAGGGGTTCTTATAATCATGGGGTTTCATAAACTACCTAGTTTGAGACATTATTGGTCAACTGATATTAACATGCACGTGCCAAGAGTTTCGCAAATTTTTACGCAAAAACGATTCTTAAAAATTCTTCTTTTTCTCCATCTAAACAATAACGAAAACATGGAAAGAAATCAAAATAACCCCAATTATGACAAAGTGTTCAAAGTAAGGCCTTTGATAACAGAACTGCAGCAACGCTTTCAAGAGAACTTTTATACAAGTAGAAATGTTGCGGTAGATGAAAGTATGGTTGCTTTCAAGAGTCAAAGTTCTCTCAAACAATATATGCCGAAAAAGCCCATAAAAAGAGGCTTTAAAGTTTGGGTCGTTGCATGCTCCGAAACTGGATACGTGCACAAATTTAGCATGTATGAAGGCAAATCTCAATCACAACATGCTGAATATGGTTTAGGCGCTAAAACGGTATTAGACATTTCCGAGTCTCTTAGAGGCGCAAACTACTGCATTTATTTCGATAATTTTTTCTCGAGTTTTCCGCTTCTTAAGAAAATGTTAACCTATGATTTGCTCTGCTGTGGAACTTTTAGAATAAAACGTAAAGGCTTTCCAACACAAATGAGAAAGGACAAAACAATGAAAATGGGAGAACACGATTATTTCATGTCCAATAATATGTCTGTTGTTAAATGGAAAGATCGGGAGCGCAAATGCGTTTTAGTCGGCAGTACTATGCATAATCCACTTGAGATTACTTCAGTTTTGCGAAGAAAACCGAATGGTGAACAAGAAAGTGTTAAGTGTCCAAAAGCCATAAGTGATTACAATCGCTATATGGGTGGAGTCTATCTATTCGATCAACTTCATGCTTCTTATCCAATTTCATGGAAATCCCGAATATGGTATATGAAGATTATTTACTATTTGATTGAGGCAGCAGTGGTAAATTCATATATAACTTATAAGACTACAATGAAAATGAGGTCCATTAAATCGAAACCAATGAGTCACCTGTATTTTAGAAGTGTATTGGCCAACGAGCTCATAAGTGATTTCTATAACAGAAAGAGACCAGGACCTAAGGTAACAATAGGAAGAAATAAACTGAAGAAAATGGGAGCAACCACTAATTCTGTTAGCGTTGAAAGCACGGTGAGACTAAGCGATGTTGGCAATCACATGCCAGAAAAATGAACATCAAGACGTTGTGCACTCTGTTCAACGAGAGCAAAGCCAAAACGTTCAAGTATTAAATGCTCAGATTGCCAGGTTGCATTATGTATTAAATGTTTTCCATTATTTCATAATAAAAATGTTTAATTAATCTGTTTTTTTCTGTGGTCGATTATGGAGCCACAACTACATTTACTAAAGTCAACATACCTAATCAGGCTGTGGTCGAAATTTCAACCACCTAAAAGAAAACAACAAGGAGTGAAAATAAAATAAAAATACGAATGAAAGTTCAATAACGGATCATTCCTTTAATCTGCAAAGAATTTGTTTATATTACCAAAAAATAATTCTGCCCTATAAAAGGTTAATACCCGCTTGTTGCGGCTTACTATGGCAACATCAACTGCATATGCGCAAATTTGCATTAATCTTGTATTAATACAGCCGTTTATATCCAGTTTTCTTAAATAGCTTAAAGCAGAACTATTAAAACCAGCAAATCTTTACTATATATCAATCAGTTTTTTTAATAAAATGCTTAAATCATTGCATCATAAATCGTTCCTCACATTTTTCAAATTATTTTTATTCTTTTCTCTAGTCTCAAAACCAATAAAACACCTTTAAGGAAAACGAAAACAAAACAAAATAAAAAACCTCAGCACGACCCATTGAAATATCTCAAAGCAGACAGATTGTTCCCCTAATCTCCCTAATGATTTCCAAATACCTTTTTCTCTCTCTCATACCCCTGCGCCCTAGCGCGGGCACTTAACACTGCCATAAACAAATAAATACCGAGCTAGGCGGCAAACAGGAACACGTGCCATCAATTCCAAAGGGGACCATTACAATTTTGATATTTTCCAGAACTATTTTTAGACGGCGAAGTGATTGGATACGGGATGCAATCCCACCGACTGATGAAGAAAGAAATGATTTATTTTATGTCGTTTTTTGTGTTTTTAATTGTCGACTGTTGGAGGAAGCTCCTTTTAGATTTATTTTATATCTATTTTGTGGCAAAAGAATAATATTTTTTGAAAGAAGTCTCCATTTATTATAAAAAAAATTGTGTTTTAATTATTTC